>CM028129.1:1453796250-1454457500 GCA_016271365.2 Neoceratodus forsteri | reverse complement strand
ATGCACCACCACCCACAGAATCAAGAAACGGCTATCAATCTGTCAATCCTTTCCGTTTCAGGGCCGGGTGAGGTTTCCCGTGTTAAGTCAAATTAAGCCACAAACTCCACTCCTGGTGGTGCCCTTCTGTCAATTCCTTTAAGTTTCAGCTTTGCAACCATACTCCTCCCGGAACCCAAAGACTTTGGTTTTCTGGAAGCTCCCCGGTGGGTCATGGGAATAACGCTGCCGGATTGCTAGTCGGCATCGTTTATGGTTGGAACTACAACGGTATCTGATCATCTTTGAACCTCCGACTTTTGTTCTTGATAAATTAAAACATTCTTGGCAAATGCTTTCGATTTTGTTCATCTTGCGTCGGTCCAAGAATTTCACCTTTAGTGGCACAACGCGAATGCACCTGGCTGTCCCTCTTAATCATGGCCCCAGTTCCGAAAACCAACAAAATAGAACTGTAGTCCTATTCCATTATTCCTAGCTGAAGTATTCAAGTGACCGGCCTGATTTGAACACTCTAATGTTTTCAAAGTAAACACTTCAGACACCCAGGACACTCAGTTAAGAGCATCAAGGGAGCACCGAGAGACAGGGGCTGGGACAGGTGGTAGCTCACCTTGCAGCGGACCGCCAGCCCGATCCCAAGATCCAACTATGAGCTTTTTAACTGCAGCAACTTTAATATACGCTATTGGCGCTGGAATTACCATGGCTGCTGGCACCAGACTTGCCCTCCAGTAGATCCTCGTTAAAGCATTTAAAGTGTACTCGTACCAATTACAGGGCCTCGAAAGACTCCTGTATTGTTATTTTACGTCACTACCTCCCCGAGTTGGAAGTGGGTAATTTGCGTGCCTGTTGCCTTCCTTGGATGTGGTAGCTGTTTCTCAGGCTCCCTCTCCAGACTTGAACCCTGATTCCCCATTACCTGTGGTGACCTTGGTAGGCACAGATAATACCATTGAAAGTTGATAGGGCAAACATTCGAATGTCATGTCGCCGCCACGAGGGCATGCGATCGGCCCGAGTTTATCTAGAGTCACCAAAGCTGCCGGGCCGAGACCCGGATTGGTTTTGGTCTGATAAATGCACACATCTCCGGAGGTTAGCACTTGTCAGCATGTATTAACTCTAGAATTACCACAGTTATCCAAGTAACTTTGGAGTGATCAAAGGAACCATAACTGATTTAATGAGCCATTTGCAGTTTCACTGTACCATCCATTTGTACTTAGACTTGCATGGCTTAATCTTTGAGACAAGCATATGCTACTGGCAGGATCAATCAGATAGTCGCACCAAAGGGGGGCAGCCAAAGGAGGGGCTGGGGCCTGGACCTCCAAGTTGGATAGGGGCCTCCGAGGGAGGACTTCCCGGGTGTGAGTCGAGAGCCAACCCGGCCCCAGAGGGCTGGAGGGTGGCAGCCTCAGGATAGAGAAGCAGGGTGGCCCTTGCGGACCTCAGTGCTCAGAGAAATAGCTGTGCTCCATGCGGGGCAGGGGGCTGGCACCCGGCCAGTAGGTGGCCAGGGTGTGGCCCACCCCGTTGCCCAACAGGACCCCTGATGTCCAGCCCGGGCTACTCAGTCTCGCACTAAAGGGGTGAAGGGGGGAAGCCAGGGACCAAGGTCCCCGGCCCACCTGTGCTCCATGCGGGGAAAAGTCACTCTGTGACTGGATGAGCCAGACCTGGAGGGCCCTCCCCAAGTTGGAGGCCACCTGCCAGATCGATCAGTGGGTGTTGGTGTCAGTGCCCCTGGCCCCCACGGCCAGGAGGTGTCTACTGGTACACCAGCCACGGTCGTTTGAGCTGAGCGGTGTCCAGAAGAAGGGACTCAGTCCAGGATGACCAAGGATCTCCCTGACCCAGCAGCAAGGCATCAGCCCTGGGTCAAATGGGCACCACCAGGCCCCAAAGGCAAGGTGATCTGGACTTTGCGATTTTGTCACAAAGTGTCAACTCTGAACCTAGCCTCCGACCACCAGGCACTCAGCCCCGAGGACTAGCCCAGGATGGTGCTTCTTCCCCAGATCCAGAGTGTCCCTAGGAGTCCTTGAATACTTCCGTAGGGACTTAGTCTCTGGATTTTGCACAAAAAAAGTGTTGATGAAAATCTCCTCGAACCTGCCTCTAGGTGCTGTGCCCAAAGTCCCCTTTAACCCTTTGCTGGGACAAAGTTGCACCCTGAGACTGATTTCATGGTACTCAGCATACCAGAGGGGAGCAAATTTGAGTTCATTCCAACCTTCCGGAGCCGGGGTTTGGCCATCTGGTCATGCCTTGGAACATCTGGTCTGGAAACCTGCCTCTAAGTGTTGTGCCCAAAGTCCCCTTCACCCCTTTGGGTTGGACGAAGGAACACCCTGAACCCGACCTCCGGGAACTTGGCTCAGCCCGAAGGGAGCAAATCCGAGTTCATTCCCACCCTCTGGAGCAAGGGTTGGGTCATCTCATCATTATGGAACTTAGTCTCCTGGCCCCAGGGCTGGAGCTCCAGCCCTATGCCCAGGCTCCCAGGCTTACCAGCCCAGGGAAGGCACCACCAGCCTGGCTACAGGCAGTGCCCACCAGCCCATGGCAACCTCCGGTGGGACTTAGTCTCTGGTAGGCCCGGACACCCTCAGCCCCGGGTCTCCTACTGATGAGGCCCAGGAAGGCATGTTGAGCTGGGCAGAGACAGTCCCTTATGGCCCTTGTCCACCTCAGTGGGGAATTAGTCTCTCAAGAAGAGTTGGGCCTTAGTCTCTGCGTGCTTCCAGCCCAGCTCTGCTCTCACCCCTATATATATTCCGGCACCTGCCTCTAGGTGTTGCACCCAAAGTCCCCTTTACCCCTTGGGGGAACGAATGCACACCCTGAACCTGACCTCCTGGAACTCGGCTCGACCCGAGGGGGGACAATCTGAGTTCATTCCCAGCTTCTGGAGTGAGGGTTAGGCCATCTCCTCCCATTGGGACTTAGTCTCCTGGCCCTGCGAAATGACAGTGTTGTGCCCTAGGTCCCCTTGACCCCTTCGGGGGGACCAAGGCACCCCCTGAGCCCAACCTCCTGGAACTCAGCTCAGCCTGAGGGGGGCAAATCTGACCTCATTCCCAGCTTCCAGAGCCAGAGCTCTGGCCCAATGCCCAGGCCCCAGGCTCACCAGCCCAGGGAAAACACCTCTGGCCTGGGTACAGGCAGTCACCACCAGCCCATGGCAACCTCCAGTGGGACTTAGTGTCTGGCAGGCTCTGACACCCCAGCCCCAGGGACTCCTGCCAATGAGGCCCAGAGAAGGCACCTCATGCTGGGCACAGACAGTCCCCGACAGCCCCCGTCCACCTCCGTGGGGACTTAGTCTCTGGAGAAGAGCTGGGACTTAGTCTCTGTGTGCATCCAGCTCAGCTCCACTCTCGCCTCTATATATATTCTGGCACCTGCCTCTAGGTGTTGTGCCCAAAGTCCCCTTTACTCCTTCGACGGGGACCAAGGCACACCTTGAGCCCGACCTCCTGGAACTCGGCTCGGACCGAGGAGGGCAAATCTGAGTTCATTCTCTGCTTCCGGAGTGAGGGTTGGGCCATCTCATTCCATTGGGACTTAGTCTCCTGGCCCTGCGAAATGCCAGTGTTGTGCCCAAAGTCCCCTTCACCCCTTCAGGGTGACCAAGACACAAAACTGAGCCCAACCTCCTGGAACTCTGTTCGGCCTGAGTGGGCAAATCTGACCTCATTCCCTGCTTCCAGAGCTGGAGTTCTGGCCCAACTCCCAGGCCTCCTGGCTCACCAGCCAAAGGAAATCACCTCCGGCCCAGGTACAGGTAGTCACCACCAGCCCATGGCAACCTTCAGTGGGACTTAGTCTCTGACAGGCTCCAACCCCCCAGCACTGGGTTTCCTGCTGATGAGGCCCAGGGAAGGCATCTCATGCTGGGCAGAGACAGTCCCCGATGGCAACCGTCCACCTCTGTGGGGACTTAGTCTCTGGAGAAGAGTTGGGACTTAGTCTCTGCATGCATCCAGTCCAGCTCCGCTCTCGCCCCTATATGTATTCTGGCACCTGCCTCTAGGTGTTGTGCCCAAAGTCCCCTTTACTCCTTCAGTGGGACCAAGGCACACCCTGAGCCTGACATCCTGGAACTAGGCTCGGCCTGAGGGGAGCAAATCTGAGTTCATTCTCACCCTCCAGAGTGAGGGTTGGACCATCTCCTCCTGTTAAGACTTAGTCTCCTGGCCCTGCGAAATGCCAGTGTTGTTGCCAAAGTCCCTTTCACCTCTTTGGAGGGACCTAGGCACACCCTGAGCCTGACCTCATGGAACTCAGCTTGGCCCGAGGGGGGCAAATATGACCTTATACCTGGCTTCCAGAGCTGGATCTCCAGCCCAACGCCCAGGCTCCCAGACTCACCAGCCCAGGGAAAGCACCTCCAGCTGGGGTACAGGCAGTCACCACCAGCCCATGGCAACCTCCAGTGGGACTTAGTCTCTGGCAGTCTCCAACTCCCCAGCCCCAGTCACGATCCTTCTGGCTTTCTGGGTTTTAAGCAGGAGGTGTCAGAAAAGTTACCAAAGGGATAACTGGCTTGTGGCGGCCAAGCGTTCATAGCAACGTTGCTTTTTGATCCTTCGATTTCAGCTCTTCCTATCATTCTGAAGCAGAATTCACCAAGCATTGGATTGTTCACCCACTAATAGGGAACGTGAGCTGGGTTTAGACTGTCATGAGACAGGTTAGTTTTACCCTATTGATGATGTGTTGTTGCAATAGTAATCCTGCCCAGTACGAGAGGAACCACAGGTTCAGACATTTGGTGTATGTGCTTGGCTGAGGAGCCAATGGTGCAAAGCTACCATCTGTGGGATTATGACTGAACGCCTCTAAGTCAGAATCCCGCCTAAATGTAATGATACCATAGTGCCGTGGATCTCCAGTTGGCTAGGGATAGCCGGCCGTAAGGTCGGTGTGGAGAGCCGTTCGCTACTGGGTTAGAGTGTGGACAGAAGGGGGCCACCTCTCTCCAGCAGTACACTGCATGTTCATGGGGAACCGGGTGCTAAATCATTCGCAGATGACCTGATTCTGGGTCAGAGTTTCATACATAGCAGAGCATCAACAAGCTGTGATCTATTGAAAGTCAGCCCTCAAGCCAAGCTTTTGTCACACTCCACCCTCCGGTGGATGGGGAGCCCTCGTGGGAGGGCTCAGATGCTGGGGCAGGGTGGCAGCAGAGGGATTCACCCCAGGAGAGGGAATGTCACTGCTGGATACCCTGCCTGAGCCCAAGGACCAGACCAGATGGCCCCCCATTGAACTTTGCCGCATGGCTGATCACCCACACTGGGACCAGATGCCCAAATCCCTGCAGGCCAGAATTTCTCTAAGATAATGGAGGTCGGGCTTAATAGTCACCCAGTGGGTGTTCCTGGCAGGCGCAGCATGGCCTGGGTGCTTGTCGGTGGGGATGGTTTTGATGGAGGGGTGGGTCCCTCTCCCAGGAGAGCAGGCAAGAGGTGAGACTGAGCCGGTGGAGCCCGGAAGAGGGTAAGTGGTGCCAGCGATGTTGGGGTCTGAGTCTGCAGAGGTGGCCCAAGAAGATGACTCCTAGCTGAAAGGTCCTTCCCCAGTGCCAGAGGAGTGACCCCGGGGCAGGCACTCAAACCTGGGGGAGCAGTTCCAACCCATCATCCAGGAGCTGTGCGGGGAAGCTACCCTGCTAGTCTGGACCTCCCAGCCCCTGGGGAAGTTGAGCAATGGGTGTCAGACTGTCTCGAACCTGAGACCAGCCCAGGCAGGGAGCCATCCCTACCCAGTGACCGGGGGCTGTGCAGGGAAGCTATCCTGTGATTCTGGGCCTCCCAGCCCTTGGGGAAGCTGAGCAACAGGCTGAAGTCTGTCTCAAACCTGGAACCAACCAGGGGAGATAGCCGTCCCTACCCAGCAGCTGGGGGCTGTGCGGGGAAGCTACCCTGTACTTCTGGTCCTCCCAGTCCCTGGGGAAGCTGAGCAACAGGCCAAAGTCTGTCTCAAACCTGGGACCAGCTGGGGGAGATAGCCATCCCTACCCAGCAGCTGGGGGCTGTGCAGGGAAGCTACCCTGTGATTCTGGGCCTCCCAGCCCCTGGGGAAGCTGAGCCACAGACCGAAGTCTGTCTCAAACCTGGGACCAGCCGGGGGAGATAGCTGTCCCTACCCAGTGGCAAGGGGCTGTGCGGGGAAGCTACCCTGCGATTCTGGGCCTCCCAGCCCTTGGGGAAGCTGAGCAACAGGCCAAAGTCTGTCTTGAACCCAGGACCAGCGTGGGGATGGCTGTCCCTACCCAGAAACATGCTGGATGGTGCGTGGAAGATACCCTGTGAATTTGAGCTTCCCAGCCCCTGGGGAAGGTGAGCAGCAGGTCACCGAACATCTCGAATGCCTCAAACCCGGGGCCGGGGGTCGGGTCTCCCGGGGAGTTCTCTCTACCTGGGGGCTCATCAGGGGATCTGGGGCAAGCATCCCTGTGAGTCTGGGGCTCCTAGCCCCCTGGGAAGGGGTCGAACCGGGGTCTCTGGAAGCCCAGCATGAGGTCGAATTTGCCTGCCTCGGTCTGAACAGAGTTCCATGAGGTCGGTCTGAAGCGGTTTGACCTCCCCCTGAAAGGGTGAAGAAGACGTTGGGCACAACACTTAGAGGCAGGTGCCAGAATATATGTAGGAGTGAGAGCAGAGCTGGGCTCGATGCGTTCAGAGACCAAGTCCAAACTTTTCACCAGAGACTAAGTCCCCACGGAAGTGAACAGGGGCTGGTGGGGACTGACTCTGCCCAGCAAGAGGTGCCTTTCCTGGGCCTCGTCGGCAGGAGACCTGGGGCTGGGGGGGTCAGAACCTGCCAGAGATGAAGTCCCACTGGAGGTTGCCATGGGCTGGTGGTGACTGCCTGTACCCAGGCCAGAGGTGCTTTCCCTGGGCTGGTGAGCTTGGGAGCCTGGGTGTTGGGCTGGAGCTCTGGCACTGGAAGCCGGGAATGAGGTCAGATTTGCCCTCCTCAGGCAGAGCTGAGTTCCATGAGGTCGGGCTCAGGGTGTGCCTTGGTCCCCCCGAAGGGTCGAAGGGGACTTTGGGCACAACACTGGCATTTCGCAGGGCCAGCAGACTAAGTCCCAATGGGAGGAGATGGCCCAACCCTCGCTCCGGAGGGTGGGAATGAACTCAGATTTGCTCCCCTTGGGCTAAGCTGAGTTCCAGGAGGTCAGGCTCAGGGTGTGTCTTGGTCCCGCCAAAGGGGTCAAGGGGATTTTGGCCACAACACCTAGAGGCAGGTGCCGGAATATATATAGGGGCGAGAGTGGAGCTGGGCTGGATGCACGCAGAGACTAAATCCCAACTCTTCTCCAGAGACTAAGTCCCCATGGAGGTGGAAGGGGGCCATCGGGGACTGACTCTGCCCAGCAAGAGGTGCCTTCTCTGAGCCTCATTGGCAGGAGATCCGGGGCTGGGGGGTCAGAGCCTGCCAGAGACTAAGTCCCACTGGAGGTTGCCATGGGCTGGTGCTGACTGCCTGTACCCAGGCTGGAGGTGCTTTCCCTGGGCTGGTGAGCCTGGGAGCCTGAGCGTTGGCATGGAGCTCTGGCTCGGGAAGCCGGGAATGAGGTCAGATTTGCCCCCCTCGAGCCGAGCCGAGTTCCATGAGGTCAGGTTCAGGGTGTGCCTTGGTACCTCCGAAGGGGTGAAGGGGACTTTGGGCACAACACTGGCATTTTGCAGGGCCAGGAGACTAAGTCCCAATGGGAGGAGATGGCCCAACCCTCGCTCTGGAGGATGAGAAAGAACTCAGATTTGCTCCCCTCGGGTCAAGCACCTAATGGAATCCTCCCCTCACCACACACTGTTAGTCCCATGCTGCCACCCGTGCATTTACTGTCGTGAATGGGGTAGTGTGACAACTCTCCTCCACCCTACTGGAGGAGGAGAGCATCCTATGGGATGCTTGAACCTGCTTCCCCCAGCCGGCCCCCAGTAACTGAGGCTCATTCCCAAACCCAGGTCACCATTGTCACAAGCAGTAGCACTACCATTGCGCTGATGGGCTGGCCCGTGACAGTGATTAATAAATGTTTTTGTGATTAAAGAGCTAGTGTACTGCCTGGAATTAAAAGTCATTTTTAGATGCAGTCAGCTATCACTTCTTATATCTGAATTATCTTTTTTTCTGTTTGCTTTTCTATTTGCTAATTAGAAGATTTTTCATCTGGCAGTACTGGGCCGATGTGTGGAGCAGCACTTTGCCTGGAGGCTAAAAAAAGTCTGTTCTGTTCCTCCAACTACATCATCAGAAATGTGACCAAACACCTTGAGCTCAAGTATGTGTTTTGTCCTGAACTCTGACCTCGAAGCAGCACTGGCCCCAGGGTGGCATCCTGTAACTCCTCCTACCACCTATGCCTATTGGTACATCTCATCCCCTGCCCGAGGGGCAGAACCCTGTAGTTCCTCCTACCCGCACATATTAGTGGTGCAAGTCCACGCAATTCTATTGGCTATCACGACACTGCCCCCGGGGCAGCGCCAGTAACCGACCATCATGGCACTGCCCCAGGGCAGACAACTGGAACCAACTACCCCGGCAGTGTCCCAGGGGCAGACCCCAGGAACAAACCATCCGGGCACTGCCTCAGGGCAGCACCAGGAACCAACTACCCAGGCTCTGCCCCAGTGGCAGCCAACAGGAACCAACCATGATGACACTGCCCCAGGAGCAGCCAACAGGAACCAACTACCCAGGCACTGCCCCAGGGGCAACCAACAGGAAGAACTGGAATCATAGACTTTGAAGGCAGATGAGGACTGCTTGGCCCACGCAGTCTGCCCATTTCCCTACCTGTTGGATAAGCTGCAGATCCTAGTTAGCCAACAGCCTAGTTCCTCCTACACTCCCCCCCCACTAGAATCGGTTTATGATTAACTAACAGCCTACTTCCTCCAACCCCCACTATTATTACTTTATGCACCTCCCCAGGAGCAGCCAATTGAAACCAACCATTATGGCACTGCCCAAGGGGCAACCAAAAGGAATCAACTACACAGGCACTGCACCACATCCCTTGCAGCCTGAGTAGTGACTTTCTCAAGTTACCAATCAAAATGCAGGAAATTGTGGCATCATTAGTAACCAAGAAGAGCCCATCCCTGCTGCTTCATGTGAAAGAAAGTAGTCTGCCAGTGAGAAATGGTTCTCTTTGGTTCTTAGTGATGTCACAGACAGTGTGGTCTCAGTGTTCATGATGTTGTGTGAGGAACAGAACTGACTTTTTTTTAGCTTCCAGACAGAGTGCTGCTCCACACATCAGCCCAGTATTGCCAGGTGGAAAATCTTCTAATTAGCAAACAGAAAAGAAAAAGTACTTCAGATATCTCTACTCTGGGTCAAAATCGGTGGCTGACATCAACTCCACTCTCACTAATGACTTCCAATTCCTGCAGACCTAGCTCTCTAGCAACCACCAAGTCCTGTACCAAGAAAAAATTTGCGCTATGCTATTTGGATCCTCTAAAAACCTGTCTGCCCATGTGAACAGGCTCCAGGTTCACTGCCTAGATGGCTCCCTCATCTCAAACACTGAGTCCTTCAAGTACCTTGGGGTCACTTTGGATCCCACACTAGACCTCTCTCAACATGTCAATATGGTGTGCCATGCCATCAATGCTAAAATTGGCGGAGCTTATCGCGTGCGCAACTCCCTCACTCCTTCTGCTAGACTTTCTGTCACGAGAGGTATTCTTCTACCCCAGCTCCAATATGCTCTGCCCCTCCTCTTTGCTGCAAACTCTTCTACACTCCACAAATGGGACACTGTTTACAACATCTGTAGATTCGCCTTAACAGCCCCACGTCTTACCCATCATTGTCTCCTTTACGCTGGTTTAAATTGGCTGTCACCAAACGATATTCGGGCTTACTCCCTGGGCTGCTTTATCGACTCCCTGTCCAGACCTCCCTGCCCTGTCGATCTTGCCAACCTCCTGACTCCTGCCTCACACACCCATACCCTCAGGTCTTCCTCTGTCCCCACGCTCTCCACTAGACCTTGCATGACAAAAATGGGTGAACAGTCATTTGCCCATTTTGCTCCCAAATTCTGGAACTCACTCACCCTTACGGTGAAAACTTCAGCCTCCCATCGAGAATTCAAAAACTCGCTATTCTCCCACTTCCTAGCATCTGGCCAATGCAAATGCTGTTAATATGCTTTGTCCCACTGCAGGTCATCGGGTCAAACCCCTGAGTAGTACACTAAATGTTCTCCTAATGCAACATGCTTGTCTAGGTGGCTATGAACCTTGATGTTATTAATGTCCTGTGCTTTCTTATGGCTACCCTAATTGTTTTATTTTACATCCTTATTATGATCTATGCCTAATATGTACCCTTATGTAACTAATTACTTTGCTACCCAATGTATACCAGGTTTGTTTCATATACATCTGTATTATGTCTGTGCATTTCTGTATATTGTAACCAATGTCCTGTGCTCTCCCGGGTCGTGCCTGAAAATAGGCAGGTCTGTTGCCTAGCGCACTTACCTGGTTATCAAAAGCTAATAAATAAATAAATAAATATAAGAAGTGATAGCTCACTCCTGAAAGTTACTATTAAATCAAGGCAGTACACTAGCTCTTTAATAAATGTTTTTTGCACCCTAATTTGAGTGTGTGCATGCCAGTTTTCTTTTGCAACTCCTCAGATCTTCTCCAGTGCCTGTCTAACATTCTCTTCCCAATAAAACTAGTTCTGGCAGCTGGTCTGATGGCAGAGAGGTAGTTCTACTGCTTGTCATGCCAGTGACCCAGATTCAGGAATGAGCATTTGATACTAGGGGCCAGCAGCAGAGAAGGAAGACTGAGCAGTTCAGTTGATGCTTTCCTATTTTGGGAGGAGGGTTGTATTCTCTGCTATGCCATCACCACCTAGGTGATCACAGGAAGGGTGAATGCAGCCTGGCTATGGCTTGCAGTCACGAATGTAAGTATCCATGCACACCTAGGAGCCCCAGTTGGCAGTGTTCCTAGGGACATGGCACAAACAGGAAAACCACCAATGTTTGACAGACTGGTGCCAGCTCTCTTTGGCCCACGGCCACCAAATGCCCATCAGTCACATTATCCAACAGGCGCGAAGGCACCTGTGGGTGACAGTTCTCAGGAAGTAGCCCACCACACCATAAAAATGCACTTGTGTGACCCCCTGGGACTCGGTAAGTGACAGACATGGCAGGTGGATGGAATTTGGATGTTGCCTGGCAGAGGAAGGGCAGCATTAGTGACTGGGGAGGGGGATGTATAAAAAAAAACAAAGATTACGTGCAAAGATTTTTGAATATTGTTAAGAAAGCTTGAATTCAATTCCCTGTGTCATGATTAGAGTTTCCTGAAAATGTCATGCTGTTTGGTTTTGTGGTTTTGTTTAAATCAGCATTTGTTAATTTGCTCTATAGTGGCTGAAAACAGTGGAGTTGTTTCTTTTTTTATATATATATTTTGATGATAATGAAGTTTTTTCTTTTCTTTTAGTTCAGGAGACATTGTGCAATCATATCATTGTCTGTACTTACATCAGATTTGTTATGATACAGATATACATTGTATAAATATCTTTTATATTTTGATACAGGTTGATATTGGAAAATAAATAGTTCCGTAACTTCATTCTGTTCACATTTCCTCATTACCCCAGCCCCCCCTCTAGTCCACTATGGACAGAATTCAGAATCAACCCTAGCCTGATAAAGTGACCATCTTTGCCAGAGGGTGATAAATCTGTCCACCTGGTTATTTAATTTTGCTGTGATATTTTCCATCTGGTATATAGAATACACAATTCATCTCCATTCGTGGATGCTCGGTATAGTTTTGGTCATCCGTTTCTTTGTTGGAGATTTTTTTGCAGCTAACAGCAAGACAGGAAGTAGGGTTTTTGTCTGGGGGGGGGAGCGATTCGGAAAAACAGCCATAAGTACCATTTCAGCTGTAAGCTCGACATACTCCCCGAGACCTTCACCAATTTCTTTTTGTACACCCAACCAGAAAGGCATTAGACATGGACACTGCCACATTATATGTGCTAGATCAGCCATCTGGGCGCCACACCCCCTCCAACAAACCCCAAATTCAATCAGGAGATATTTAGTCAGACTACCTGGAGACCTGAAAAATCTTGATCTACATTTCCAAGAATATTCTCTTCAAACATAAGACTGAGTGATTTTGACCACTCGCAAGGACGAAGAGGACCATTCTGCATTAGATACAGCGAGGTCTAAATCTTTATTCCAACTTACTAGAATTGAGTTTGTAGATTCTTTGGATTGATCTTACATCATCTTATATAGATAAACAATTAAACGGCTCCAGTATTGTCCCCAAGAGTGGTCTAGGAATAATTTTAAGAGGAGGGGGAGTCAGTTTGACCTGAATTACTCTGTTATGAAGTAGGTGGTTTCTTATTTGGAGGTATCTAAAATGATCCACATTTGGAAGATTAAATTTGAGTTTTAATTCTTCAAATGATAGGATCCTGTTAGGCCCTAAAAATTGAAAAGCCTGTTCCAGTCCCAGTCTATGCCAATGGGAAAAAGTTAAGTCATTGTGAGATGGAATGAAAAGACCATCCTCTGATATTAATATTGCAGTATTCATATACTGATTGGAGTGGCTCTTTCTCTCGCATTTTAAACCAATTTGTTAGAACCTGTGATGTGATTCCTGTGAAATCTCTTAATGGAATGGTTTTCCCAGGAGAAGAACAAATTATTTTTTTTTATATCATACATATCGTTTAAATGACATTCCAGTTTCTTCCACTGGGAGTCAAACTGGTCAGAGAGCCATAATAAAAGGGTTTTCAGAAACGCTGCTTCTGCATATTTTCTCAGGTCCAGAAGACTGGTACCACCTTGAGCCAATGATAATTTTAATATAGATAGACAAATTTGTGGTTTTTGTTTATTCCGGATGAATTTAGATATCATATTATCCCATGACTTAAAATAATATTGTGATGGAAAAAAGGGAATATTTTGGAATAAATACAATAGGCGGGGTAGTATATTCATTCTAATGGTTTTGATGCGTTGAAATAAAGATATAGGTAGGGTGGACCATTTGTCTAAGTCTTTTTTAATTTCTATTGAAATAGGTCCGTAATTTATTAGTTCAAGTACTTGAAGGTCCCGGGGAATGTCTATTCCCAAATATTTTATTTTGGTAGAGTGCCATTTAATTGCTAGGCTTCGTTTTAATGTATTTGGAGGGAAATAGTTAAACAGTAAGGCCTTAGTTTTTGAACTATTTAATTTAAAACCAGCCAATTCTTCAAATCGAGATAGGATTCTCCATGTTTCTTTGATCTAGTCAGAAGGGGATATTAAAGAAAGAAGTATGTCATCTGCAAAAAGGCTAATCTTGTTTTCTGGTTGTTGCAATGGGACTCCCTTCACCTGTTCCGATGTTCTTATCACTCTTGCTAATGGTTCAAGGTATAGTACAAAAAGTAGAGGGGAAAGAGGACAACCCTGCCTTGTGCCCTGACCTATTGAGATTGGGGAGGAAAGGCCCCCATTTATCCAAATATATACTTTTGGTGAGAGGTATATTTGAGTCAGCCAACGCATCAATGAATCCGGAAAACCAAATGTTTTTAATGTATCCCAAAGAAAAGGCCAATTTACCCTATCAAAAGCCTTTTCAGCTTCAAGGCTGTCAAAGGATCTTCCGAGTTTGAATGTATTCTATAAGTATTAAGAATTTTCTTATATTGTCTGTAGTGGATCTATTTTTTATGAAACCCACTTGGTCCGGATGTATTATTGTTGGGAGGATTAACTCTATTCTCTTGGCTCATATTACCATGAAGATTTTATAGTGTGAATTCAATATTGATGTCGGGTGATAAGCAGAGGGGTCTAATTTATTTCCATAAGGTTTGGGGATGGCAGCTATTGTGGCATATTCCCAGGACGGGGGGATATTTCCGGCTGCCATTTCTCTGAATAGTTTTAAAAGTCTTGGGGTTATAACAGTGGAGTTATTTCTGTCTCTCTCTCAGTCAGGTTTGCAGAGCAATGACATCATTGTGGAGTACTGTAGTTTGCTGCTTCAGATTCCCAATCACAGCAGGCTGTAGAGTTAATGCTTTTCTCACCAGGTTTCTTATAAACTCAGTCTGTGGCTTGTGTTTAGATAGATTAGTTTAACATCTATCATTCTCTTCTTATAAAAGTTGATAATTTGAGTTTCAGTGCTGCATGGAAGTAGTAGAAATCTTTCTCTGTGAGAGATCAGTTAGTCTATCACAGCTCTACATTCTTTCTCATCAAAACTCTGATTTTTTCTAACTATATAACACAGGTTTGTTTAATGAATATAAAATAAATCTAAATTTTGTTCATTCATAGAAATAGTTTATCTTTGATGTACCCTTCATAAATACATTCATGTAAGAACATTTTGTATGTCAGATTGATAAACAGGTGCCTGTCACATTCTACTATTTCAAGGACATGTCCTGTCTGAACATACAAATATCAGTCATTTGGAGAGTTCTGTGTGAAAATACATCATGTATGTGTAAAAATAAAAATGCTATATGGCATCCCAATGCACCATGTCTCTTCACCACATTTGAGGCAATGCACACTGCTGCCACCTGTCCCCTGACCCATAACCCCCACCCCGGTTTCCGCTTCACATTCAAGGCTGCTGCACCCTGCTGCCCACTGTCTTCTCCCACACAGTTGGGGATTGTGCACCCTGCTGCCCATTGTCTTCTCCGACACAGTCGGGGATTGTGCACCCTGCTTCCCATTGTCTTCTCCCACACAGTTGGGGATTGTGCACCCTGTTGCTTCCATCCCCTGCCTAAAGAATCAGGCCTGATGTACCCTGCCCAAACAGTTGGGGGTTCTGCACCCTGCTGCCCTCTCTCTCTCCCCACAGTAAGGGATGCTGCACCTGTTGCCCCTGATCCTGTCTCCACAGTCAGGGCTGCTGTGCTCTGCTAAGCCCTAGAGTCCTAGGTCCCCCTGCCTTCACAGTTGGGGCTGCTGCACAATGCTGCCCTAGGCCACCTCAGGGGGGGTGTTTACTGCACCCTGCTACCAACTTCCATTGCCCCAAATGGGCTCGACTGCTGCACCACGCACACCATGTCACAGTCAGGACTGCTGCACCCTGATGCCCCCCTGTGTCCTGCCCCACATTCGAGGCTTGTGCACCATGCTGTCCTCTGTCCCCTGTCACAACAGCCAGGGCTGCTGCACCATGTTCCTGTCTACACAGTTGGGGTTGTTGTGGCCTGCTGTGCCCTAGATCCCTATGCATCCACAGTTAGGGCTCTGCCTTGTGGCACACTGCCGCTTTCCACAAGAGTCAGGGCATTTGTTGCATCCTGTTGTGTGCCTCCACTGTTGAGGCAGTTGCACCCAACTGCCCCCCTGCCAACTGCATGAGATCCTTTGCTACACTCTTCTGCCCACATCCCTTGTCATAAACAGGCATGGCTGCTGTATCCTGTCCCACAGTTTGGGCTGCAGTACCCTTATGACACCCCTATCTTCTGGCCTAACAGTCAGGGCTGCAGCACCCTGCTGCCCTCTTTTCCCACCCCCATAGTCATGGTCATGGCACCCTTTTTCCCCCTGTTCCTGTAGGACAGTGCAGTAGTGCACTGTGGTGGCAGGGGACAGAGGACAGCACGGTGCAGAAGCTCTGAATATTGGACAGGACACAGGTGGGCATTAGGGTATGGCAGCCCTGATTGTGGCACAGGGCATACCTGGTGAAGCAGCCCAGCCCATTTGGGGCAAGGGAAGTGCGTAGCAGGCCTCAGCCGTCCCAACTTTGGAGGTGGGAGCATGGGACTCTAGGGTGTAACACAGCATAGCAGCCCTGAATGTGGAGACAGGAACGGGGGGCAATGGGGCACAATGGCTGTGACTGTGATGGTGGGGACAGAGGGCAGCAGGGTGCAGCAGCCCCAAAGATAGGCATGGCATCAGGGTACAGAAGAGCAAAATTAGGGGTAGGGTACAGCAGCCATGCCTGTTTGGGACAAGGGATGTAGATAGCAGGGTGTAGAAAAGGATCTGACTCTGGTAACAGGGGCAGGAGGGTGCAGCCACCTTAACTGTGGAGGCATTCACCAGGGTGTAGCAAATGCCCTGACTTTCTTGGAAAGTGGCAGCATGGTGCAGCAGTCCTAAATGCAGGGGCATGGGGCTTTAGGGCACAGCAGGCCACAGCAACCCCTGCTGTGTAGACAGCAGGGTGCAGCAGCCCTGGTTGTGGTGACAGAGGACAGCATGGTGCAGAAGCCTCAACTGTGGGGATGGACACAGGGGAGCATCAGGGTGCAGAAGCCCTGACTGTGAGATAGAAACAAAGAACATAGAAACATAGAAGTTGATGGCAGATAAGGACCGCAAGGCCCATCCAGTCTGCCCATTTCTTTTTCTACCTTATAAATGTGCCATCGGCCTTTGCTCTGTCAGTGGCCGATCTATTCATACTCATTTGTATTGCTCCCTTATGCCTATCCCATGCCTGTTTGAAGCCCTGCACTGTATTCATAGCCACCACTTCTTGAGGTAGGCCATTCCATACATCCACCACCCTTTCTGTGAAAAAGAATTTCCTCACATTCCCCCTTAATCGGCCCCCCTCTTATCTCATGCTGTGTCCTCTTGTCCTGCTATTTTTCTTATATTTAAACATGTTAGACTCTTCCACCTTGTTAATGCCCTTAAGGTGTTTGAATGCCTCGATCATATCACCTGTCTCCATCCTTTGCTCAAGGGTATACATATTGAGCTCTGTTAATCTGCCCTCATATGTCCTATGTCCTCAGATGGGGAGTGTGTGATGCAGCAGCCCTGCCCATTTGGGGCAATGAAGTGGGAAGCAGGGTACAACAAAAGCCCCACCTCAGAAGACCTAGGGTAGCATGGTGCAGCTGGCCTCACTGTGGAGACAGAGGGAACTGGGAGTCTAGGACTTGGCAGCGCACAGCAACCCAGACTGTGGAGACAGAAACAGGGTGTAACAGATGCAGCATCCTGGACTGTGGTGGATGAGGGAAAGTGGTCATAAGAGTGCAGAAACCTCAACTGTTTGGGCAGGGGCAGCAGGGTGCAGCAACTCTGATTCTTTAGGCAGGGAATGGAGGCAACAGGGTGCACAATCCTTGACTGTGTGGGAGAAGACAGTGAGCAGTAGGGTGCAGCAGTCTTGAATATGGAGCAGAAGGCAGACGGCTTGTGGGGCAGGGGACAGGTGGCAGCAGAGTTCAGATGCCTCAGCTGTGGAGAACAGACATGGTGCAGCAGGATGTCATATAGTGTTTCTATTTACACACATACATAATGTATTTTCACACAGAAGCCACCAAAGAACTGAAATTTGTGAGTTCAGACAGTACACATACTTGAAATAGTAGAGTGTGACAGGCACCTGTTTGTCAATCAGACATGACAAAAAAGAGTTCTTACATGAATGTATTTTCGAAGGCTACATCAAAGACAAACTATTTCTATGAATTAACAAAATTTTGATTTATTTTATATTCATTAAACAAACCTGCATTATATAGTTAGAAAAAAATCAGAGTTTTGATGAGAGAGCTGTGATACAGACTAGCTGATCTGTCATAGAGAAAGATTTCCACTACAATTCAACACTGAAACTCAAACTACCAATTTTTATAAGATGAGAATGATAGATTTTAAGCTAATTTATCTAGACTGAGTTTATAAGAAACAAGGTGAACAAGCCATTAACTCTACAGCCTGCTGTTATTGAGAATCTGAAGCAGCAAGCTACAGTATTCCACAATGATGTCATCGCTGTCCAAGCCTGACTGAGAGAGGAAGAAATAACTCCACTGTTTTAGCCACTGTAGAGCAAGTTAACAAATGCTGATTTAAAGAAAACTACAAAACCAAACAGCACGGAACTTTCAGGAAACTCTAATCATGACACAGGGACATGAATTGAAGCTTTATTAACAATTTGCAAAAACCTCTACACGTGATCTTTAAGGCAGTGGAATGGCTGCACCATCACTCTTTATGATTGCATGTAAATCCCTTTTGGATCCAGTGTGCAAGAAAAAGCAATACATAAATGCTAAATTCTCTTTTCCTATTCTTTAGATGTTACAAAAATACACTGTGTTGCAGAAAGCAAAATTCAAAGGTAATATTTGTTCCCATCTTACAGCTTAAACATGCATTGCTTCAGGCAACAGACAGAGCTGGAGGCAGATACCTCCAATGGGGACCTTTTTCACTTTAATTAGACAAACCAAATTATGCAAAACATACAAGCAGGTGGCTCAGTATTTCCATGGTTATTAAACACTGCTGTGTAGCAAGCACAGCAAAGATAATACAGTCAAGAGAGAGTAGGCTAAAATTGTAACCAGCCACATTACCTTCACACTGGATCATTTATAACATTCTGATCATTATGAGAACAACCATCTGACAAAATAACCCTTGAATCTGGATAAGCTCGATGGTGGCCTTGCACTGTGGTATGTCCTTATTTTGATTTTATTTTTGGTAAAAAAAAAAATGTAACCTACATATGCTGCAGCTGAATACATAATGAAAATACATTGAGAAAACATGCACAAGGTCACAACATATCACAATTGCTGTACACAACACAACATAAATAACTTATCATATCACATATCATGTAAATACAGGATACTTAAAACCTTGACCCAGGTTGTCTCCCTGCCAGACATGAGGCTCTTTCTATATTACACTATTTACTGCACTAATTTTAACTTGATCCTTAAAACCTTTGTCTCAGCCACATACAGGGGAATTGTAGTATTCCATAAAATTCCTAACAGCCTACTGGATGAAATTCTTTCAGTATTTCTCATTTCACCCCAGAATCCTTGCCAAAGTACATCTATGTAGAAACACAGAAATATAGAAACATAGAAGCTGACGGCAGATAAGGACCACAAGGCCCATCCAGTTTACCCGTTTTTTTCTACCTTATGAATGTGCCATAGAAACATATAGAAACATAGAATTTGATGGCAGATAAGAACCGCTTGGCCCACCCAGTCTGCCCATTTCCCTACCTAATGGATAAGCTGCAGATCCTAGTTAACCAGCAGCCTACTTCTTCCTACCCTCACCCCCTAGAATTGCCTTATGACTGTCCCATGCATGCTTGAATTCCACCACTGTTTTTGACTCCACAACCTCCTCCAGAAGGCCGTTCCATGCATCCACAACCCTCTCTGTGAAAAAATACTTCCTTAAATTACCTCTGAGCAGCCCCCCCATCTTCAAATTGTGCCCCCTTGTTCTTTTGTTCTTGCACACCTCTTTTTTTGAAAGATGCTACCCTCTTGGACTTTGTTGATTACCTTGAGGTACTTGAAAGTTTCTATCATGTCCCCCCTCTCCCTCCTTTCCTCTAGGCTATACATATTAAGCTTCTTAAGTCTCTCTTCATATGTCTTCCACTGCAGACCCTGCACCATTTTAGTTGCCCTCCTCTGGACAGCTTCCATCCTGTCTGTCTTTGCAGAGATTGGGTCTCCAGAACTGCACGCAGTACTCCAGATGGGGTCTCACCAGCTGTCTGTACAGAGGGATAATAACTTCCTGTTTTCTACTGGTGATGCCTCTCCCTATGCATCCTAGTATCCCCCCAGCCCTCCTTGCTGCCCTCTCACATTGCTTGCCCACCTTTAGGTCATCTGATATGACTACCCCCAGGTCCCTTTCCGTTTTTGTTGATGTTAGTATCTCACCCCCCATTGTGTACTCTTCCCCTGGGTTTTTCTTTCCCAGGTGCATTACCTTGCACTTCTTAGCATTGAATCTAAGCTGCCATACATTTGGCCATTCCTCTAACCTTGCCAAGTCCCTTCTCATCCTTTCCACCCCACCTTGTGTATCAACTTTGTTGCAGATCTTTGTGTCATCTGCAAAGAGACATACTCTTCCTTCCAGTCCCTCTGCAATGTCGCCTATAAAGACATTGAAGAGGACCCGTCCTAATACTGAACCCTGCGGTACCCCACTAGTAACCTCCCTTTCTTCAGAGTGGACTCCATTTACTATTACTCTCTGTGTCCTATTCTCCAGCCAATTCTTTACCCAGGCTGTCATCTTGGGACCCACTCCCAGGCTGGCTAACTTGTATATTAATCTTTTGTGTGGGACTGTGTCAAATGCCTTGCTAAAGTCTAGGTAGGCCATGTCCACAGCCCCTCCGTGATCTACTACTTTGGTCACCCAGTCAAAGAAATCTATCAGATTTGTCTGGCATGACCTTCCACTGTGAATCCATGCTGCCTTGGGTCCTGTGCCCCTCTGGCCTCTAGATACTCGACAATTCTTTCCTTCAGAAGTGATTCCATCATTTTCCCTACCACTGAGGTTAAACTAACAGGTCTGTAGTTTCCTGCTTCTGCCTTGCTCCCACTTTTGTGAAGGGGAATCACATCTGCCCTCCTCCAGTCCTCAGGTACTACCCCATCCTCCCATGATTTGTTAAAGAGGGTAGTCAGTGGTGCCACTAGTTTTACCCTTAGTTCTTTTAGAATTCTGGGATGAATCCCATTAGGCCCCATTGCTTTTTCCACCTTCAGTTTTAAGAGTTCTTTCAGAACCCTTTCTTCTGTAAATGGGCTGGTATCAACTTCTGTATCCAGAGTGTTTCTACTGTTTGTTTTAGGTACCTCCCCCTCTTCCTTTGTAAATACTGAGCAAAAATATTTGTTTAGTATCTCTGCCTTTTCACAGTCACCCTCTGCCCTCCCTCCTCCCTTTATTAAGCCTCACTATCCCTCCCTTGGTCTTCCTTCGCTCCCTGATGTACCTATAAAAGGTTTTATCCCCCTTCTTAACTGAGTTGGCTATCTTTTCCTCGGTTTTGGCCTTTGCTGTTCTGACTGCCTTCCCAGTTTACTTTTGCTTTAACTGATGCAGTTCTCTGTCCTGCTCCTTCTGTGATTCCTTGAACTTCCTGAATGCTTTCTTTTTCTCTTGAACCTTCACTGCCACTTCCTTTGAGAACCATAGTGGCTTCTTACATCATTTTGTTTTGTTTATTTGCTTCACACAAAGGCTTGTTACCTCTGTGATGGCAGTTTTTGTTATTCCCCATTGTTCTTCCACCCCTCCTTCCTGCCCATTTGCTAGTGCATTCCTTAGGCATGCACCCATTTTGGCAAAGTCAGCCCTCCTAAAGTCCAGTACTTTTGCCTTTGTATGGTTTGACTCTATTGCTGTTTATTGTGAACCATACTGTTCGATGTTCGCTAGTTCCCAGATGGCTACCCATATGTCTACCCTTTGCTCTGTCAATAGCCTATTTATTCATACTCCTCTGTATTGCTCCCTTATGCCTATCCCATACCTTTTTGAAGCCCTACACTGTATTCATGTCCACTGCTTCCTGAGGTAGGCCGTTCGATGCATGCACCACCCTTTTTTTTAAAAAAAAAACTACCTCACATTACCCCTCAATCGGCCTCCCTCTAATCTCATGCTGTGTACTCTTGTCCTGCTATTTTTCTTATATTGAAACATGTTAGACTCTTTCACCTTGTTAATGTCCTTAAGATGCTTGAATATTTCAATCATGTCATC
Source organism: Neoceratodus forsteri (assembly GCA_016271365.2). Classification (NCBI taxonomy): domain Eukaryota; kingdom Metazoa; phylum Chordata; order Ceratodontiformes; family Ceratodontidae; genus Neoceratodus; species Neoceratodus forsteri. Next base: position 1,454,435,863 of record CM028129.1, on the reverse strand, counting down.
TCTCTCCCTCCTTTGCTCTAGGGTATACATATTGAGCTACGTTAATCTGTCCTAATATGTTTTCTGATGCAGTCCCTGCACCATTTTGGTTGCCCTTCTCTGGACTGCTTCCATTCTGTTAATGTCCTTGTGCAGGTGCAGCCTCCAGTACTGCACGCAGTACTCCAAATGGGGCCTAACCAGTGTCTTGTAAAGAGGGATTATTACCTCCTTCTTATGACTTGTGATACCCCTACTAATACACGTTAATATGTCTTAAGGAATATTTGCTTTTAATCCTGGGAGGTCAGGAGATTATGCAAACAGTGATCTGGCGATTGCATCTTGGCAAAAAAATCATTTGTCATACCGCCTCTATCTTTAAGTCAAGGCTTCATTTTTTATTTTATGATTTATTTTATTATGGGCAGTTCAGCTGATAAGCAACATCTTGTCTCCAGTGGGGTCCTGCTTTTTACCCATTTCTGCAGATGGACTGGAGCACTGGGAGGTTAGGTGACTTGCCCAAAGCCAAGAAGTGAGTATTTAGCACTAGCAGCATTTGAAACAGTGTTTTCTTGGTTTTCCAAGCCAGTGCTAAGGCCACTCTGTCTCCTAATGCTGTAACCCAATTTTCTTCCATTACCCTAAGCGAATTCACATTGTATCCCAAAATAATTTGAATCACCATCCTTTGAATACCTTTGAAACTTTTTTCTACCTGCTTAGTCATGGATTAATGCCATAACCTTGCAGTGATATTCCAATATTGACTGGGTTTTATCCATTTTCAACAGATTCTCAGCGGAAGCTCCAGGGGCCTGATTTCAAAGGTCCTGTCCTGTCCTGGAGACTAAGTCTGAGAATGCAACACTCCAGTTCAGGAAAATACCAGTGACAATGTTATTTTAAACCACTTGTGTACACATGGCAGCAATCTCTTGTGGGGTGAGGAATGTTACACCTGGCAATACCAGGCACGGCAAATTGGTGGAGCTGTGCATGAAAAACATGCACAGGCTGTTGAGTCTCAGAAATGGTTACAAACAGGCACCACCTTTGTTTTTTTTTTTCCACAAAGGTTTTTATCCTCCTATGGCAGGTCTGGGTAGCTTATCAGTGCTATCCCTGTTCTCAAGGGTCATCCACTTACCTCCTCTGGGTCTTGTAGCAGGTCCCCTATGGATTCCCCCCATGGCAGGGCAGGGTAGTCTGATCCTCCCCCAGCAGACAATCCAGTGTGGCCTCAGGACCAGATTGGTAGGGTGGACCATCAGGATATAGGCAGGGTTTTACAAAGCCCAGGCCTCCACGTTTCCACTTGTTCTCCTCTGGGCCAATGGATGTGCAATGAGCACGATGTGCATGATATATCTCCGTGTAGACAGCCCCAGTGTTCTGTGTGTGGACAACCTTTCCATTGCACCTCACTTGCACTGCTACTCAGATACCTCCAGGTGGCAGTCAATAGCTGGGCAAGGCATCCCCCATCCCTGAGGGAGTAGAGCAATCCTATGGATGCTCAATCCTCCCTACCCAGCAAGCCCCAGAATAACCCATCTCCATTTCCAAACTGAGGTCACCAGCATGGCAGGATGTGAGGGGCTCATTGCCTCAGCCCTCCACGCCACTGGGCTGGCTAGAGGCACCATCTTTGAAAATAGTGTTCACGTGGCAGAAACTGTTGTTGAGCAAGGGTTCCCTCCCATATACAACTTTTCCTGCTGCACGTGCACATGTACTGACCCTTTTAAAATTGGGCCCCAAATCTTTCTAGGATCAGTAGATTATACTTCCACACACAGTAGAATCCATTTCTCACAAGCAAGGAAACTGACACGCTGTACTGCAACAACGTACCTCGCACTGACAGTCCCTCTTTCAAGTCTATAGTACTCAGATGCATTGTTTGAGTAAGGAGCAATGATGCAGACAGTATCTGTCTGCATCATGGCTGTCATAAAGGGGGGCATTTCAGTCTATATTTAATCCCTAATCACAGCACAGCACCATCCCACATTTCACCTGGACTATAGGCTTGTAGGCACGTAGAGGGTTTCAACTTTCAGCACCAACCATCCTTCATTTTTCTCATCCATGAACTATTTAGGGGTTAATGTTCATTGCCAAAAAACCAGAAACTGGGTACCTGGCTCTGTAGCAGGACCCACAGTGTGTTGTCATGCTCAGAAACCATTAATTGAAAACTCACACTGCCCACAGGCAGAGACTGCACAGTGGCATTCAGAAAACAGCATTTATTTGTAGCACCAACATATAGTACTGTAGTTACAACCACTCTTCTTTTCTTGACCAGTTTTGAGTTGAGGTCATGCCAGTTACTGGGGGACAAAGAACTGATGGCTGGGATTCGAAGCCACTACAGATGACAAATAACATGAGCTTCTGTTTTTTTTTTCACATTTTTTAATTAGTGTTCTGTCTCGAATATGGGAGTGGGTCGGAGGAAGACAGGAAGCGAATGGACATGGGGACAAAAAGATCTCTCTTCAGGATCCCGCTAACAAATCCCTCTGGCAATTAACCTGATCTTCTGTTTTTTTTTTTCTCAACAGAGTTCTCTCTCTTGGAGGAAGGCACAAGGTGAAAAGATGGAGGAGGACAAAAAAGAAAATAATACTGAGCTGTTTGCTGGGATCAGGGACAGTTAGTGGCAACTGGAGCTTTTTTCTATTATAGTAAATCACAGGTCTCGCTTGGGTTTCACAGAGGGTAGGACTAAGGCAGGAGGCAGGGGGACAAAGAAAAAACACCAACAAACCAAGCTAAACTGTTTACTGGGTCCGGGGTAATGGAATAACTAACCTGACAATTACACTTTACTGTGCAGATCTATCTCTAGGTCAGAAGCAGGTTGGAGGGAGCAGAAAACAGGCAATGGCAGCCAGGTACCCAAACACTTGGCCTTCATTTCTTGCACAATTTCTTTTATTGATTTTTACAAGATTAAAAAAATACAGAACATTACATCCAACCATTGCATTGCATTAAAACCATATGCTAGTGAACTTACAGAGAAATATTAAAAAGCAGAAACAAAATTGTCATACAATACAAAACACTCAATCTATTCCAATAAATTATATTAAATATGTTTTTTAAATCAAGAGCCAATTACATGTCAAAGTGCCTGTGCTATATACAAGATATTTGAGTACCAACCTATTCACTCCCTCCCTCTTCCTGTCATCCCGACTCCTAACTTGCCCCTTCTTTTAAAAGCTGGGTTTCCATTAGGGACAAGGAGTTTTAAAAAAGCTCCCAAGAACCTAGGAATTTCTCCTCCCTTTCCTTCAGTAAATAAAATAATATTTCTAGGGCTAAGCTTTGAATAGTTAATGTTTTTCATTGCTGAAGTGTGGGTGTCACACATGAGACCCATGTATTAAGGATACACTGTCTGGCCAGAGATAAAAGAACCCTGATCCAGCACGGAAATGGCTCCCAATCCTTCCTGGACCATATCTTCCATGCCAAAAGGAGAGATAGTGGTGTCACCTCCACCTGACGCCCCAAGAGGGTCTAGATGTCTCCCACCACTCCTGTCCCAAATTATCTTGGCAAGAGACATTCCCAAAAATAATGCATGTATGTACCCAAGCCTCCCCCTCCATCTCCCACACATTTGGGAAATTGCAGGATTGAACTTCTGTATGATCATTGGAGGGCAGAACAAGTTGTGTATGAATTTATACTGGGATTACATGTGTTTATTTCAAAGCAACAAACCCATATGCAACTGCATAACTGTAGTCCAACTCTCCTCTGTGATATTTATTCCCAAATCCAGCTCCCAAAGTGCTTTAACTTTGACCAACAAGTCAGGAAAATAAAATATATCCTGTCATGCTACCTTTTGTATCAGTCCTTTGCTCTCATTTCTTTCTTTTTGAAATTTAATATACTTTATTCCATGTGATCAGAAAACAAAGCGTGAAATACAGATCCTGCAGCAAGCAAAGAACCATATAGAGTAAACTTCTAGTACAGTAAATCGGTTGCAGGAGATAAGATTCCAGTAAATATACAGAAAAACAAACAAAACAAACCACCCCTCACCCTACCACCTCCCAATCCCACTAAACTAACCCCCCATTCCCCCACCCAGAGCCATGAATAACTGGATGTAGTGTACAATTCAGAGCTAACAGAAAGTTGCACTCAACCACATTGAGATGGTGGAGAAATGAGAGAACCAATTACAGGAGGTGAACTTTAGTATACCCATAGGCTTAACTTGACATTGGTCTATACATATTGACCATCTTAGTACCGACATCGCATCCATCAGCTAAGCTAGTGGCAGGTTCCTAGTGCTGTTAGATGATATGATGTGTCGACCCTTTAAGGGGGAATTAAAGACCAAAGGGTATGCAGCTTCTCCCATCTGACTCAATACAGGGAAAGTTTACCACGGAGGCTGGCAATTGCCTTCTCAATTCTGAGGTTATGGAAAAACTCATTCACCCATTCATGATAAGAAATAACATGTTGGTCTTTCCAGTGGCGGAGAACACGTTTTTTAACTGACAAAGATATATATTGGCCATGTGAAACTGCCTTTCTTTAACTGAGATGGTGTTGTAATCTCCTACAATACAAATTTGTGGTGTAAATAAATCTTGCAAGCCCAATAATGGGTCAGCCTTTGCCTAAAGGAGATGCCAAAGAGGGGGCCACTTTGGGGTAATCCCAGAATATATGAAGTGGTGATCCTGGCTCCTGGCCACCCCTGAAGCAGGCTTGGTTTGGAAGCCTACCCATGCCATACATTTAGCAGGAGTATAATACATATTGTGTAAAATATGGAACTGTGTCATTCTTAGGCGATCATTAGCGGTATATTAGTAGACTCCCTGTCAGACAGTTTCCCAAGGGAAGGTATCATTAGGAAAGGTGAGGGCCCAGTATTGGGAATAACCCAAATCATCTGGGTTAAGTTTCCCAAATAGGGTCAAAACCAGACTAGAGACTGAGTAGGACTGTTTGATACAGGCAAGGAACTCTTGAAGAGGAGTTGCTGGAGGAACAGTCTGGGAGCCAGTACCATACCACTTTAACATATCTAATCTGGAAAACAAAAAAGGAGTATTTACTAGGTAATTGGCAATACACCAACAAGTCCGGTGTAGTACCTAGTTTGTTATTAATTACTAAATCGCTGACTAAGGCTTGCAGGGTTGTGCACTCCTTCAGAGCATGGATCACTTGGTCTCCTAATCTAAAGTTGGGATTACTGAAAACCAGCTGCAACAAATCATGTTGGTTATCATATTTCATGGACTTGCATAATTGCATGTGAACTTTAATTGAGGTATGTATAACCAAATTATGTAGGGAATGTGGGAGTTTGTGTGTTGTGAACAAAAAAGTAGCAGGGAGAACCCTAAGGCTGTTAACATGCGCTGCTCTACTAGCAACCAGGTGGGGGTGTATGAGAGATTGTCCATATCTTGAGGTGTGGTAGTCCAGCACATATATTTGGCCATATGACTGGCCAAGTAGTAATAGTAAAAATTAGGAAGTTTAAGGCCCCCTAAACTGCGTGGTGCACTTACATGATTATACGACCTCCTTGGGGGTTTATGCTGCCATAGAAATTGGGAGATCACACTATGTAGCCGACGAAATGAAGTCAAAGGGAGATGAATGTTCAACATATTCAGTGGCTAGAATACTCTTGGGAGGAGATTCATTTTAACCAGACTAACTCTTGCTTGAAGGAACAGATGCAGCAGAGACCATCTATCTAAGTCCTGCTGAATATTCAGAATGAGATTGTCCAAGTTGGGTTTTTTCATTAATGACAGTGAAGTGGGCAATGTTATCCCCAAGTATTTAAGATGGGTATTCCAGACCACAGAAAATAGGACAATCTAATTTTTGGTGAGAAGAGAGTTGAGGGGCATCACTTCAGTTTTATTGAGGTTAAGTTTGTTATTGGAAACCTTACTGAACTTTTGAATAATTTGTAGGGCTGCTCGAATGGAGTTGCAGGGATCAGTGATGTGAAGGAGGATGTCATCAGCATATACTGACATTTTTAAATGGAATGGTCCTATTAAAATACCTTGAAGGAGTGGGAAGGTATTCAACTGATGTAACAAAGGTTCTAAACATAGATTGAATAGCAGCGGTGACAGGGGGCAACCTTGCCGGGTACCAGATTTTAGGGGGAAAGTAGAAGAAAAGACTCCATTGCAATATACTTTTGCAGGGGGACAGGAGTATAAGGAGCTAATCCAAGATCTAAAAGTGGCCAGAAAACCAAACTTAGACAAGGTACTAAAAAGAAAAGGCCAGCTGGCCCTATTAAATGTTTTTTCCGCATCCAGGGATATGAAAACCATTGGCTGATCCTCATCCCTGGATACAGAAAAAATGTGGGCAAGCTTACGAATGTGGTCCAGTGAGGATCTACCCTGCACAAATCGAATTTGCTCAGGGCTGATGAGCCCTTTCCAAACTTTTGCAACCCTAGAGGCTAGAATCTTAGCAAAAATCTTTATAACATAGTTCATCAGTGAGATGGAGTGGTAATTAGAGACTTTGTCTTTAGGTCTGCCTGACTTTGGAAGTACCACTATAATTGTTTCTAGGATTGTTGAATCCATAACCCTATGTTCACAGATGAAGGCAAACAACTGGTGAAGAATAGAGGTCAGCTCCACCTCAAACGTCTTATGAAAATTGGATGGAAAGTCATCCGGGCCCGGGGCCTTATCTCTGGGAAGGGACCTGCTGGCACTCCTGATCTTCTGCTCTGAGATGGGATGAACTAAGAGGTTTTGTTGGGCTGCATCAAGGGACTGGAGGTGGATTGTGCTCAAGTAGGGTCAAATTTCACTGGCAAGAGGGGGAGTCTCAGAGGGGCTATAAAGCTGCTTATAATATTGTTCAAACTCCTTTGTGATTTCTCTGGGAGTAGTTAAAATAGCTTAGGAGGCCAGGGAGGATAGTGAATCAATGATATGAGATTCTTCTTGTCTCCGAAGCCTCATTACCAAGAGGTGACTGGCTTTGTCCCCTGTTCGATGTACTTGGCCTGAGTTTTAAAAAGAGCATATTTTGCTTTTTCTCTTAGTAGTTCTGCATTTTGGTCCCTCAGCAGGGTCAGACATAACATTTCTTCATCAGAGGGGGACTGGATAAGGAGGCCTCTAGAGACCTTTTATCTTCAAGAAGGGATTTGGATTTTTTGTCTTGTTGACGCCTCCTGGTAGCTGAAATCCTAATCAATTCACCTCGAAGAACACATTTCAGGGTACTCCATATCTGGTCAAAAGCCAGAATGGAGCCCTCATTATATTTCATGAAATGCTTGATGAGGTCTTTAATTTGAGTTACTATATCCTCATGGGCAAGTAACTGCGAGATTAGTTTCCAGATAGTGTCTTTCTGGATGTCTGGGGCCAGGTTAATTTCTGACCAGATAAGAGAATGGTCAGATATTACTATAGGAGTGATACCACAGCTTTCTAGGCTGGTGACCACTTTCTGGTAAACCAAAAAAAAAATCAATCCGGGAAAGGGATCTGTGCAGGGGTGAGTAGAAAGTGCATGCCCTAGAATTAGGATTCAGAAGACGCCAGGGGTCACTCAGCCCATAAGTCTCTAAAAGATCTCGAAGGGATCTTTGGGCAGGGGAGGGGTTGGAGCTTGTGGAGGAAGATCTGTCTAGGGCAGTATCAATTACAAGATTCCAGTCCCCAGCTAGAATAATGGGCAAGTCAATGAAGGGAACTAAGGATAGGGAAAGGTTAGTGAAAAAATCAGGAGAATCTCTGTTGGGACATAAACTAAGCCAATAAGAACTTCCCTGTGATCCAACACCCCCCTTAGGAAAATAAATCTGCCATGTAGGTCAGTAACTTTTTGCTGTTCCAAGAACTGAGTGCCTCCGGCAATCAAGATCGCCACTCCACATTGTGATGTGTAGGATCCTGCAGTGTACACTGAACCTATGAAAAACCCCAGCGGAAAAGGTTGTTTTCCACCTCTAGCAAGTGTGTCTCCTGCAGGAGTGCAATTTGACACTTTATTAAGGCCAGATGTTTGATTATCTGGAGTCTTTTGACCCGTGACCGGGATCCTTTAATATTCCAGGAGACTCTTCATATAAGAAGTGCAGTGATATGGGTAATGATTCGGGTGTAAATGTACATCGAGTACCCCACTTGCAGCTATGATAACATGACTTTCCCTCCCCCCTCCCTAAATGACATCTCCCACCTCCCCACCTCCCCACCACCAATGAACAAAAAATAGAAAGCATCTTAATAACCTCCCCACTCTAATAAGAACAATCAATATAAACGTGCACATAACACCAGAAAATAGGTGAGTAAACCAGTACCCCAGTCCTAATGACTGCACTCCAACGACTTTGCTTGGCATGATGATGTTCATGCTGTCCACTAATCCTGTCCGCTATACCTCCCCTGCCCCCCGCCAAAACCAGAATTCGCAAGCAGTATAGATGAGAGGAGAAAAGGAGAGGGGAGTTATTCCCCACATGTCATGTGACACTCAAAAAAAAAAAAAAGGTATACAGTAGTGCTGGTTTTGCTAGTTGGCATATGATCACATAATAAGAAGGGATGATGTGGATCCAAAAAACAAAATGGATAATAAACTCAAAATCCCTGATATTAGGGACAACTGTTCAAATCAGTGTCTGTTTAACATTCCAGACATCTATTTATTACTTACTTGCAGGATAAATTCTGGTATAAAAGGGCCATATATATCTCTCCAATTTGCTGATTTGATAGCAGAGAGAAGCTCCCCACCCCATATTAGTAAACCCAAATCATCCCCGTGCTCAGAGGAAAAGAAAACCATTACCATCATTCTATTACCCAGAAATGGGTCAAAAAATTAGCACAATACGAATAAGGTTCCAGGAGAAAAGTCAGTTGTAACTAGAGAAACAGGCAATCAAAACTAGCACTCAGTTTATTCCAGTTCGAGAGGGATGTAAGCGAGGATGACTGGTCTCAGTAATCGCTGCATTCCAGACATGGTCCTGCAATACCATCAAATGGCCACGAGGTGTCACATCATCATTTCACTAGAAGAGATCCAGGAACATATGCTTGCAGGCTTCAGTTGCAGCTTCCAGTGGCTGTCCTTGAAGACTCGCAGGGTTGCTGGATACCTGACCCTGAATTTAATACCCACAGAGATAAGCTTGTTGACAGTGGGGTGAAGTGCTGTTCGCTTTTGGCGCACTGTAAATGGTAGGTCTTGTGCTACCCTTATTTTCTTATCAGCCCATTGGACATCTTTAGGATCTTTAAGCTTAGTCAATATGTGCTGTTTGTCGAGGAAATTCAGCACTTTAAATGGGAAGGGCCTGGAAGGGGAACCTGTGGGAGGCATAGGCCTCAGGGAGCAGTGCGTGCGCTCAATAATATACACTGGGCCACTGGGGGAAGGCCCTACCAGTTTGGCACAAAGCTTTTGGGCAAATAATATAGGCGTGGCACCCTCTTTCCATTCTGGCAGACCCAGCACTACTAAATTGCTGCACCTCGAACGTCTTTCAAAGTCTTCCAGCTTTTTCAAGCTTTTGTCTCACGTGGACAACTTCAGGCTCCATTCTTGTTCTCCAGTCATTTATTGATGAAATACAGGCCTCATTATCAGTTGTCCGAGTAGCAAGTTGCTCAATTGAGGTTCTCATGCCACGAAGTTTGGAGGCGAGCATCAGCAGAGAATCTTTCATTGGTGTTAGTTCTTCCAGAAATTTCTTCTTGGTAAGAACATCTTGTGGCAAAGGTTGCAAGACCGGGTCCTCTCCTTGTGCTTTAGCCCGCTTTGCCAGTTTCTCTTTCACTGGCATAGTCGGCAGGGTGTGCTTTAGGGCGGCTTTCTTCATTTCTGCATCCATGGTTGACTATATGCAGAAAAGTGAAATACCAGTGATAGCTGGACGATTGTACCCTGTAATCTCAGATAACGGGGCAGCCAAATGTAACAAATTAGGCAGTTTAAGTGGAGGTAGCAAGGGAGCCACAGATCAGAACAGCTCGGCAGGCAGCCATCACGTTGGAAGAAATTCACACACTAGCCCTTTGCTCTCATTTCTGGAAGCATACACTATCTGTTCAACTTGTGTTAATGGTGACACTTCAACAAGATCTCTACCCAGACCCATACTAAAGGCCCTTGCTTGCAAGAATCGGAAATGATGGGAGCTCGGAAGCCCCATTTTTCCCCTGCAGGTCTGCAAAACAACACATCCCTTCCTTAATAAAAAGGTTGCCTAGAAAATGCACCCCCTCTATTCTCACATTCTTTAGACATTCCATCTTCCTATCTGGGAAAAAAGAAGGGTCTGTGTGCCACAGACACCAGTAGCATATTGTCATCTGCCACATCTCTGCATTGTTTCACTTGTTCCAACATCTCCAGTACCCAGACCACTAATGGGTTTGCATTACCTAAGTGTTTGTATGCCTTACATCCCCCTTTAGGTAGGTATGCCGAGAGTCAGCCAGGACAGCCCTCTTCCTCCAGATCCAACCAGCTAGCTGCTGGACTTTGATTCACCCAATCTTGAATATACTGATGTTGAATTGAGAGGTAATACATTTTTTAAGATCCGGGAAATTCAGGCCCGTCTTGGAAGTGTCAGCTTTTAGCCACTGCAAGCTCATTCTAGGGCATTTCCCCTGCAAAAAAATGATGAAAAGCCCTTGTCTAATTCCTGAAGGTCAGCCCTAGAGATCCCCATGGGGGAGCATTTGCATTGGCTATAGTGGTCTAGGTAAGACATTCATCTTTAATTTATTTATCCACCCTAATCATGAGATAGGGAGTGCCCTCCACCGTGTTATATCACTAAGGATAGTATTAAGCAAGAGTTTGTAATTCAGTCACACAGGGAACTCAAATCCTTCCCAACATGAATCCCCAAATACTTAAAAGAACCATTGACCTCTTTTAACCACAAATCCCCCCCCCTCATTTCTCCCCCTGTGGTTGACCAATATCTAGGTTAATCTTATAGACTGAAAAGGTAGCAAAATCATCAATTTATTTAAGCAATGCCTGCATTGAGCACTGTGGTTCAGTAAAATACAGTAACAGATTATCCTTCTATAAAGTAATTCTGTTCTGGGTCCCCCATTTCCCAGTCACTACCTGAATCTCTCCATTCTCTCTTATTTTCACAACTAAAGGCTCAATGGTGATCATAAAGAGAAACTGGTGGAGGGGGCACCCCTGTCTTGTCACTCTGTGGACCCGAAATTCATCTATTAGAGTTCCATTTATCAAAACTTGTACAACTGGGGCCTTGTACAACAGCTGCACCAGGCTCACAAAGTCCTATCCAAGTCCAAAACACCTAAGTGTCTCAAACAGATATCTACACTTTACACAGTCAAAGGCTTTCTCAACATCCTTGGACAAAACACATGTGCTTCCTGGACACCAAGAACCCCAATTCACCACATTTAACAACTTATGCATATTGTGATAAGATAGTTGGTCGCAAACAAAGCCAGTCTGGTTGGGGTGGACCAGGTTGGAGAGTACCTGTTCTAGACATCTTGCAAAGATTTTTAGCTACGGATTTTAAGATCACAATTTAAGAAAGAAATGGCGCGATAAGAGGCACATTCACAAGGATCTTTGCCTGGCTTTAACCGCACACAAATGGCCACCTCATAACATTTTTCAGGAAGGACCCCATCTTGCCTAGCCTCTTTTATTCATTCCCATAGCGGTTCAACAACAGACTCCTCCATCACTCTATAATATTCCACTACAAAATAGTCAGGGCCCCCACCTTCCCCTTCTTAATACCCCAATAACTCTTTTAATCTCTTCTCGAGAGATTTCTGCTCCAAGCATAGCCTTTTGCTCCTCTGAGACAGTAGGGAGAGTTAGGCTATCCAGGAAATCCCTGGCTGCACTGAGTGTGCCATCACATTCCGCCTGGTATAATTCTTCATAAAAGGCATTGAATGCCTCTCTAATCTTTAGTTTCTCTCTCTCCAATAGTCCTGATCTATTTTTAATAGTAGAGATGTGGGTAGAAACTCTCCTGCCTGTCACTATATGGACCAGCAGAGGGCCTGGTTTATTTCTCAATTCAAACATCCTTTGCCTTGCAAAGAACTAACTAATTTTTGCCTCACTGGCAAGTAATAAGTTTAGTGCCTCCCTGACTACTTCCTGACTACTATAATTTGCTGCATGGCTTTCTTGTCTTTTCCTAGAGCCACCCTCATCTCCAAATCCTTGAGCTTACCCTCTAGTTCCTTTCATTTTTCTGCTCTCTCGCTTTTTTTAATCCATGCTACGAAATTTATAATAGCCCCCGCATATACATTATGCCTTGCTGGCTTCCCAATGTGCCTTCTCTGATGGAGCAAATATTTGATTGGCAGTCTTATATATATATCCCAGTGCTCTTGAAGATAATTTTTAAGCTCTTCCCTAGCTAGCTAGCATGTAAGCAGGGAATTTCCATGAAGGAGACCCCTTCCTCTCATCCCGTTCATAAGGTTAGGATGACCATAGCATGGTCGGAGATAGAGATAGGGCTGTGCACCACCAGCTCCACCATATGGTATTGCATCTGAGGCATATATGTGAAGTGGATTCATGACCATGATTTGTGGGCGTTTGAGTAAAAAGTATATTCATTAGCCCCCAGATTGGCGGGCCTCCAGATGTCCACCAGACCCAGCTCACACATAAACCATTGCCATTGTGCCATGGCATTTCTGTGACAGTCCTTCCCCTTGGAGTGGTCAACCTAGGGTTCATAATGCAGTTAAAAATCCCCCAAGCACGAGGTTCTGAAACTGCTCCCTGGTGATAAGGTCTAACAAATTTTGATAAAAGGCAGGATCAAAGACTGCAGGGGCATAGATACTGCCATATGTAACCCTATCCCCATAGAACTCACCTTCCACAAACACATACTGCCCCTCCACAGTGTTGATCACTGTTCTGCAGATCTGCAGTGGAAGTTGCCTGCTTATCAGTATGGCAACCCCTCTCTTATGTGAAGAGTAGGAGGCCGCATACCAGGCCTCTACCCACCCCCTCACTAATTTAGCATGCTCTGAATCTGTAAGGTGGGTTTCCTAAAGTAGAGCTAGGTGGGCATTTAAGTGCTGTGAGCGCTTTGTATCTTTTAATATTGGAGGGAAAAAAACTAACATTCCAGGAGGTTATATTGACCTTAGTACTGGTACCCATTTTATTCAAAGGAGACTACCTTTACCGGCACCTAGCCTCTCCCAATGGCCCTTGAGTGAAACCACGCTATCCACCATGTCTATGTCATTTCTTGGATTGGAATGGAATAAACTGCATTACTAGCAAAGAAACAGTTCAACCACAAAACACAAAATATAGATAACTTGATTGCAAACCCAATTCCCCCCGAAACATTTCAACAAATTTGACAACAATATTTAATAGTATGGTGTCGAATGTGTCACCAACCACACGCTCTTAAGGTCGGTGATAATGTAAAGAACTAGAAAGTTAACCTAAGATATTATAATAAACCCCCTACAGTGCTCGATCTCCCTCCTTCCCAATCCCCCTGTTCCACTTCAGAGTTACCCATCGTAGTAACCATCTATGTCCTCAGCCAGGTTGTGAACTGTCTGTATAGAGCCCTTCTCTGCAGGCCCCCGGCCCCCAGCACCCCCACAGCCATGGTCTGAGTCCCTGATAGTGTCTCTATTGCAGGACAGGGAGCTACCCGATCCTTGGTGGAGAGAGATTTGGTGTAGGGTCCATTATTTCAAAAGGCATTATTCCTCCAAGACCTCCTATGTCACTAATATTTGAAAGGGTACTAGCATTTTGTAACTGCCCTAGTAGGCCCTGGATGTTTTATCAAAGATTGCATGTCCTTCCTTGTACTGTTTACCCTCCAAGCTTCCCTCCTTCCCCTGTATTCACTGGATAAACCCTCCACCCTACCTATGCCCCCTTAGTCAGCCAACAGGTGTGCAGATGGCTCTACACACTGCACCCTTCCCCCCTCCATTTCATGCAGTATACCCACCTTTGCTATTCCATGGCTAATATCTCTCAGGGTCCTAATCCAAGTATTCCTCCACTCTATCCCACCATAGCCCAACTTATAACAGCAGACCTCTGGAGCTAATCATTATTTGGCCCTCATATTATTTGAACTCAGTCAATAGGTGACTTATTGACAATGCTTAAAGTAATAAATGATCCTGAAATAATGGAAGAAATGGGTATAATTATTCAGGATAAGTCAGAATTTCTAAGAGCACATAAATTACAAATAAAGCTGGATATCGCCAGGAAAAATGGTAGATATTACTCTTTTCTTCATCGAACAGGCAGGATATGAAATAGTCTATTGAGTGATATTGTTTTTAGCAAATCTCTGAACATCTTTAAAAAGCAACTAGACAACTTACTATCAGAAAATGGGGTTAACTGGACCTGCTGATGCAGGTGAATGGTAACAATGGGCATTTGTGACTTCTTCTGTTCTACACCCAGTATAAGCACCCAGTATAACCAGTATCAGTGCCTTTTCCAAATCACCAGAGCCTTTTGCACCCCCACTGCTGACTCTAGGCTGCTTGGATTGAAGCACAGGGAAGAGGCTGCATAACATCTGAAACAACACATGCAACTCCTTCCCCACCCCCATAGCCCACCTTACCATTTTCTAATGATCTGCAGTCTGATTGCCATCTCTTCAAATGTCCAGGAAGGTTCATGTCAACAGGAGGCTGTGCCCATGCTGTCTATGCCACAGGACTAATCTCTGTATCGGACCAGTCCCTTACATGGCAAGGGAACTACCAGAGTCTCTTGGTTCCTCCAGTCCTTGGTACAGTGCATTAGGGCTGGGTGGATTGTTCTGTGGGAGATCCAGACCCATGGATCGAACCCACAATGCACGGACCTGGATAAATATGGTTCTGGGATGGCGGAGATGCTGTTTCCTTGATTTTGTTGTCTGTTGCCATGGGGATGCCATCAGCATGTATAGGCAGCTGGCGGCATCCAATCAGACAACAGAAGGTCACGTGACGCACACACGGTATATAACCAGACTGAGTGTACAAAGTGGCCCCAGACGAGTGAGGAGGACCAAAGGAGCAGGAGCTGCACTCAGAAAAGCCAGGCAGCCAGCAAAGAAAGACACCAAACAAAAGTGCAAAACCCCCCCAAAAAACAAAAAATGGCAGAAGTATATGAGCTGGAGGGCAGGGAAGAGAAGAAATTAGGGAGAGTGAGAGAAAGGAGGGGGAGAGAAACCAATCATCGAGGGGAGTGAAGGCAGGTCAGGGTGTTGAGAGTCGGGACTGGGGAGATAGTGGTGGCCTGTGTGGCTGCCGGGGGGGATGCAAATTGCAAACTAAGGCAGTGTGGCAGTACTGTGTGACTGTATGTATGAGCAAGGGCAAGCTGGCAAAATCTTTGACTTTTGCCATTCTAGATCCAGAGGGGAGAAGCAGAGACTACTGGGGGCGCAAGAGAGATTTTACAGTTACAGAAAATCCCAAATGAAAGTTTTTCTCTTTTCTTGGCCTCAGTCCATGTAGCTATGTATATTAGAAAGGCCAGGCAGGCAAAATCTTTGACTTTTGTCATTCCAGATCCAGAGGAGAGAGGGAGAGACTACTGGGAGCCCAAGAGAGATTTTACAGTTACACAAAATCCCAAATGAAAGTTTTCTTTTTTTCTTGGCCTCAAACAGTGTAGCTGACTGAGTATATGAGAAAGGGCAGGCTGGCAAAATTTCTGACTTGTGTCATTCCTAATCCAGAGGAGAGAAGGAGAGACTACTGGGGTTGCAAGAGAAATTTTACAGTTACATACAATCCCAATTTTTTTTTTCTGGCTTCAGTGTGGCTGTGTGTACAGGGCAAGGGCAGCAGAGTGGCAAAATAAATCTTTGACTTGTGCCATCCAATCAAGAATCACAATTCATTTGTTAACATTCATTCACAATCTTGTCCAGAGTGTAGAGAGAGAGAGACTGGAGGGGGGCCCCACAATAATAGTAACAGTCCCAGAAATCCCAAATAAAATTTATTTTCTTGGCTTCAGTGTGGTTGTGTGTACAGGGCAAGGGCAGCAGGGTGGCAAAATAAATCTTTGACTTGTGATGTCCAGAAGGGGAAGAGAGAGAGAGACTTCAGGGGGGCACAATAAATGTAACAGTCCCAGAAATCCCAAATAAATGTTTTTCCTGGATTCAGTGTGGCTGTGTGCACAGGGCAAGGGCAGCAGGGTGGCAAAATAAATCTATGACTTGTGACATTTACGGGGGGGGAGAGAGAAAGAGAGAGAGAGAGAGAGAGACACTGCAGGAGGGCCACAATAAATGTAACAGTCCCAGAAATCCCAAATAAAATTTATTTTCCTGGCTTCAGTGTGGCTGTGTGTACAGAGCAAGGGCAGCATGGTGGCAAAATAAATCTTTGACTTGTGATGCCCAGAGGGGGGAGAGAGAGAGAGACTGCAGGGTGGCCCACAATAAATGTAACAGTCCCAGAAATCCCAAATAATTTTTTTTCCTGTCTTCAATGTGGCTGTGTGTACAGGGCAAAGGCAGGAAGGTGGCAAAATACATTTTTGACTTGTGCCATCCAATCACGAATAATGATCACTTGTTAATGTTCACTCGTGATTTCAGGTATTTAAAAAAAACACTGTTCAGACAAACAACATACAAGTTGGTGCACCTGTGCTGATGGCTGTGGGTGGCCCAGGGGATAATCTAACATTGTGACTTGTAGCAGGCTGTTTACACTACAACACAAGTAAAGTACAAATACTGTACACACAAGTGTCATCATATCATCACTCATTCCCCATTATTCCTCCTTATTATCATTAGTTTTACAGTATATCATGTTACATTATGTATTAGCATTAACCAACCCCCAGTGTGGGACTGTGCTGCATGTGGCTATTCACCAGATGTGTCTGCATCTCCAATTCAGATTCTGAGGTACACTTTACAGTTGCTGAATTTGGTCATTTAAAAGTAACTAACTATTGTAGGAGTTAGTCTGGTAATCTTCGAAGGAAGTGGTGATGGACTGCTGTGCTGTCGGTGTGCTGTGTACAGTCATGAGTCATGACAGTAAATTTTTCCCTGGCCTGTGGGTGGGAGTCATCAGAAGGACATCACATTAGTTAGAGGGATCTTTTGTTACAGGTTAGAATACTAAGAAAAAAATGGATCAAAGTGTCAATGAGGCGCATTCTGTTTCTCAGGAAGGCAGTGGCACTGCAAAAGACAGCAATCAGCTTGAAAAGGAAAAACAAAATCAAACCCCAAAAAGTGATTTTTTCACATCTAAGGTTTTGTCTTCCAAGTTATTGCATGAATCCAAAAAAGGTGAATGTCTTGGATCATCATCAGTCCCAAGTAAAGAAAAAGTTATGTAGTAAAAAAACTAAAGGTGTGGTGAGTACCACCCACAGAAGCACCCAACGGTATGGAACAATTGCATGCTATGCTACTGCCAGTCCTTCATCCAATTCTTCTGAGGCTGAACCCAATGAGGGTAATCTTAAAGATGAAGAAAATGTTTAGACAGCACAAGGTTTACTGAAGGGGATGGAAATTGCAGATAAGGAAGAAACAAGCAGACATGTTTTGGCTGTGGAGAGGGAGCAGTGGGAATAAACCATAAGAGGAACAGGCCCAAGAAAAATCCAGAGGGGGGGACCCTGAAAAGGTGACTGAGGTGCCATGCCTTCCTAGGAAAAAACTAAAAAAATATAATCTTTTGTTTGGTCATACTTCTCCAATAGTGCTTCCAATGAGTTGGTAGCAACATGCACTATTTATAAATGGCCAATCAGCAGGGGTAAAAAGAAAGGAGCATTGGGAACTTCAGCACTGAAAAAGCACCTAGACAGATGTCATAACATTACTGAGAAGTCCATTTGTGAGTCTTGAAGGGGAAGAAAAAATTTACAGTGATAGCTCACTTCACTCAGGGGTAACGCCCATAGATAAAAGCAATGGCAGCCCCCGCAGCACTACTGAAACATCTCCACCACCACTTCCTCCCTTTTGAAAGACTCATTCAACTGTTACTGAAAGTGACCATGTGTTCAAAAGCCCTCCTCCTTCTAGGAGACAGCTTACCATCTCAAAAACATATGAGCATAAAGTAAAATATGCCTTGACTCACCCTGTTGCTGTTACAATAACCAAAAAAATGTCAGAATTGATAGCTGTTGATTTGCTACCATTTAATGTGATTCACCATACAGGATTCAGGTGGCTGCTTGAGTGCCTCAGACCTTGATATAGCATACCATCGCGAAAATACTTTTCGACAACAGGAATTCCAGATCTTTACGATGTCGTGTGTAAAAAATGAAGACGTGCCTTGTGCAATGCTGTTGGGAGGGAGGTGCATCTCACAACAAATATCTGGATAAGCTGTTAGCCTCAACCCTTCATGCCTATCACAGCACATTGGGCATGTTTCGATAATTCAAGTGGGACTGAGGACAGTGAAGCATCACAGTTTGTTGTTCTAGGAATGTTTTATTTTCCATCTAAACATACCTCATACAACATCAATGAAGAGCTCCAAAACCCAATACAGCAATGGCTCACTTCACAGGGACTGTCAGTTGGATTTATAGTTTCAAATAATAGGTTCAACATAAGGAAGGCCTTGGAGGAGGGAGGCTTTGTTCACATCCGCTGCTTTGTGCATTGCTTAAATTTTATAGTTCACAGTTTTCTCGAAGACTACAGGGAGATTAAGGTTCTCATTAGCACTGCTAAAAGAAGGCAGTATAGTGCAGTGGTTTAAGGCTCTGAGCTGCAAATCTGGAGACCTGGGTTTGAATCCCACAGCCCCCCTTGAATATACTGTGTGACCCTGAGCAAATCACTTAACTTTCCTGTGCTCCCAGGTTGCACCTGTAAACAAGCTTTCAGCTTAGTGTGTCTCACCCAGTTAAACAATTGGAAAAAAAAATATGCACTCATTTCAGTCACTCAAGCAAAGCACATCACTTGTTTGAAAAAATACAGCAGGAACACAGTTTACCATTGCACAGACTGATCCAAGACAGTTCTACTCAATGGAAATCAACCTTTTATATGTTCCAAAGGCTGCTGGAATAAAAGAAAGCTGTCAGGCAGTAAACTTTAGAAAATAAAATTGGTGATGCAGACATCTATATTACTCCACCACAGTGGGCAATGCTGGAGTTTCTAATTTTTCTGCTCCAGCCATTTGAGGAAATCACCAGGGAGGTTAGTGCAAACACAGCAACTCTCAGCCAGGTAATACTCCTAATAAAAATTATTTTAAAATTCAGATTGAATCTGATAAGGGAAAAGTTAGAGAAACAAAACAGTTCCATGATCACACAGGCTGCTAGTGGTGCTGCTGACAAATGCAAGTTGCCCCTCAGAATACAACAAGATCTAACTAGACGTATGATCAAAAAAGTTAAAGAAGATGACAAACTATGTAAAATGCTTCATTCTGAGTACATTAAAGCAACAATCTTGAACCCATGATACAAATCGAAGCAACTGTTGAGCGATGATGAGGACTCTTGTTTCGAGATAAACAAACAAGAAATAATTGACAAGGCACGTGCTGTCATGGAACAGAGCACAACAGCAGCACCACATTCAGAACCTTCTTCATGACACAGCACAGCCATTAGGTGGCCCATCCTCTACTGTTGCGGCATTTTCTCTCTCTTCCTCCTCAGCCACTGCAGCAGACTCTTCTTTTTCACCACCAGCCAAACATAGCACTGTCCCACAGTCACTTGATTCAGCTTTATGGAGTCACTTTGAAGATGTAATTGTAGCATCTTCTTCATCTGCCTCTTGTAATACAGCCTCAGCACAGACCATTGTTGAAATGTACCTGGCAGAGCCTAATATCAGTTGGAATGCTGATCCTTTGAAATACTGGAAATCCAAACAAATTATATGGCCTGCTTTAGTAAACATTGCAATGAAGTACATGAATTGCCCTCTGACTAGTGTCTGTTCAGAACGATTGTTTAGTTCAGCCAGTAACATCATTACTGACACATGATCCTGTCTGACACCAGAAAATGCTGAGCGCCTCACATTTCTCAAAGTCAGCATTCTTCACTTTAATTTCAAATGTGATACCTGAATAAAACATACACTGACTGATCTGAGCAGGCCCTATCCACAAAATATTTTCAAGAATTTGTGCCTGTGGTGAACATCTTTTGTGAACAGGGTCTACTACAAGATGTAGCAAATAATTGCAACAAGTCAGGTCATGACAGACTAGGCCAGGCCACTATTACTTGAATGATCACATGGGCAGCACATAATAGCAAAACAAAATAACATCAGTGGGTTTAGAGTCCAAATACATCAAGCAACTGCATTTCATGTCACAAACTTACTTGGTGGTACCTGGTATCACTATCTGATCTGGAAGGTAGGGTACTGCTGCCTACTGCTATTACTTATCACTTTTTGTCCATACTCCAGTACTTACTACTGCTACTACTACTAGTCACTTTGTTTACCCTCAGCAACTGATCCTGATTGTACTGTTTTAATTTTCATGCAGTGCATGGCTTAGCAGATGCCTGAAACCCAGAAAATGAATACTCTGTATATTTCTCACGTCCCCCATATTTGTCTGTGAATACTTCACAGAAAAAATGCTACTAAATTGAAAATTCATATCATTTCTTTGTTTGTATGTACATGGTATGTTAGCCTGGTTACATCTCACTTACAGTAACTGAGCTGAGATTATTATATTACTATATTTTATTTTTGATACTTAAATTACTTGCCAGTGGTTGGCAGCAATTATGGAACTAAGAAGGATGCAATTGTGTTGTATGTTTGTCATCAGGCCATCAGGTGGCAGTGGCAAACTTTTTTATGACTGCACTACACTTCACCGATGCAATATGTGACTGGCCGACTGCCTGGGTGGTGGTGAACACTATGTCTTTTGTTTTTCTTCTTTAAGGATTCAGCGTGTTGATCAGATTCAGTAGAAGTAGTTGTAGTACTAGAAAACATTACCACCTCTTGGACCAGGTAGTGTACCATATACCAAAACAAGCAAAAAAGGTGCACAAAGAAACAGTACCGATAAGCCACGTAGTAATGCTGAGTGCAAGGAGTTTAATGAAAGTGCATGTACAAATGACACAGGACAAGCCCCAGTACTTCGAGCCTCATACAGGCTCTTGGTCAGGGGGAGGGGCAAATAGAGTTACAGACATTCATTTTATAGGACAAAGAACCTCTGTGCGCAAACACTGAGGCAAGGGTTACCCCAAAGGGCATTTGGCTGGGAAGCCAAGTTTCAAGAAAATACAAAATCACACACGCCCACACAATGCAAAGCATCATGGGCTGCATATGCGAATCACCACAGAATGTTATGCTGGTTCATCTTTAAGCAGAATTGCATGGTGCGGAAAGGCCTCTCACAGAGTTTGCAAAGGGTACTAACAGATGACATAGACACGTGTTACTAGCACCCTTTGCAAACTGTGTGAGAGGCCTTCCGGCACCATGCAATTCTGCTTAAAGTTGAACCAGCATAACATTCTGTGGTGATTTGCATATGCAGCCCATGATGCTTTGCATTGTGTGGGCATGTGTGATTTTGTATTCATTTTATAGGTGAATCAATATGACATCACAATAGGAGGAATAGATTCCAAAAAGGAAAAGTTACATGTTAACAAGTACGTAAAATAAAAGTCATGAGTAAGTGCTGTATCTATACAGAATGGGAAAAAGAAAACTTACTTTGGAAAAGTTGTTAAGCCATAGCGTTCTGTAAAGTTACACAACCGTATGTAAACTGGTCATTGTTAAGATAAACATTCAGTGTAACCAAAGGTCTCAGTGCCTGCAGTGCTTGGTGGTGCTATTATATAGGTATTTGCATCTGTCTCTCTCTCCCTCTCTCCCCTGTCTCTTTCTGCCTGTCACAGCACACTCATGTCACCGACCCAAGTAGGATATGCCACCCCACCATTATAGGCCAGCCATGAAGGGGCTAGTAGTGGGTGATTGCTTTTTTATTTGACAGTTTTACATTAATTTTTATACAAATAATCCATTAAATTATTTCTTTTGGGCTTCTGTGTCAAATGTGACTGACTTTGGCCACTTCTATGTATTTTTTCACATTTTTTCAAATATTTATCAATAAATTAGAACTAAGCAGAACTTCACCATGTTCCAGTTCCTATTTAATAAGGGTCAGAACTTCACCGAGTTCTCCCACCCCTACAGTGCATAGTCTGTTCAGTCTCGTGGCCATTTATGAAGGAGGGCAAATGAGAATGGCAGAAATTATGTAGTCCTCAGTAGACAAGGTCTCTGGGTAAAGTCTGTAAGTTCTGGGAAGTACCAATCAGAAAGACACCTTAACTTTACAAAGAAACATAAAGATATCAGGGGTCCCAGTGTTGTAAGCCAGTCCAGACACACCCACAGCTATCAGGGAGATGAGTCAGTCTAGTGTGTGTATTACAACAAGAGTTGCTCCTCTCACCCCTTCATTTACTCTGATTTTTAATCAGTTCTTGTAAAATGGTATCAGCCTTGTCCGCCTCCAGGAATGTGCATGTGGCTCCCTTATTGTGAATTTTAAGTAAAGCCAGATATGAGAAGGTAAAGTCTATCTTTCTTTCCCACAGCTTGTCTAAAATTGGGTTAAAGACCTTGCATTTCTTCAGCA
This sequence comes from Neoceratodus forsteri, assembly GCA_016271365.2. NCBI lineage: Eukaryota > Metazoa > Chordata > Ceratodontiformes > Ceratodontidae > Neoceratodus > Neoceratodus forsteri. The sequence goes on along the minus strand of CM028129.1, from coordinate 1,454,413,121 downwards.
ATCTGACAGAGAAGTCGATGAATATATAAATTAATGAGGGGCATTCACCTGCCTTGGATCTCTGCAGACATCATGTCCCTTACCAAAGCCAGAAACCTGGCTTGGAAGGCCTTCAAAGCCTGCTGTTCCCCTGCCACATGTGCAATGTACCGTTCCCTATGCAACACTTGCACTAGGCAAATCAGGCCGGTGAAAGCTAAGTACTTCCAAGCGTCCCTCCAGTCCAATCTAAAACAGCCATCAAAATTCTGGAAGGTGGTCAAATCCCTCTTTGTCCCACCCTCCCAGCCACCCACCCCAGTGTTAAATGTAGGTAGCACCACTGTAACAGATCCTCTTGCAGTTGCCTTGGAATTTAACTCCTTTTTTACAAGTTGCACTTCAGCCCTGCTCTCCTCCCTCCCCCCATTCCAGCCCAACCCCCCCTTTGCCCACCCTGCCCAGGTTCCATCCTCCCCTCGGCCCACCCCACCCAGGTCCCTTCCTCTGCTCCAACCTTCTCCTTCAGCAAGGTTACCTCCTTGGAAATTTACAATGCCTTGATCTCCCTCAACCCATCCAAAGGTAAATGCCCCTCTGGGCTGGACTCCAAGATGCTCCAACTGTCAGCTCCTGCCATCACTGCCCCACTGGATGCTCTTCTTAATCTATCCTTCTCCCTAGCAGAACTCGCCTCGGAATGGAAGCATGCTACTGTTATTCCCTTCCCCAAGGGTGGTGATCCCTTGGTCTCCAGTAACTATAGTCCTATTTCTCTCCTCCCATTTCTGGCTAAGCTTCAGAAGCACCTACTCCTCTCCCAACTCTCTTCCTTTCTCAACTCCTCTGCCTTCTTCTCTCCCTACCAGTCTGGCTTCCGGAAGGCTCACTCCACCTCTACCTCTCTCCTATGACTCACAGACTCCATTCTCAATAGCATGGACAAAGGTCACATCACCTTGGCTATTTTTGTCGACCTAGCTAAGACATTCAATACTGTCTCGAATGCTGTCCTCCTAGACAAGCTCTCCAGTGCTGGGCTGTTTGCTATGGCCACCAACTGGTTCCACTCCTACCTGGTAGGCTGATCCCAATCTGTGAAAATAGGAGATTCCTCCTCATCCTCCCTTCCAGTTACCACAGGAGTTCCCCAAGGCTCAGTCCTAGTTCCACTGCTATTTTCCATCTTCTTCAATGATCTGCCCACATACATCCATACATATGTATGTGGACAACACGGTTCTGTATACATCAGGCCCCTTGACTGCTGTCATAGTGACCAGGCTTCAGCAGAACTTCAGTGATGTCCAGCTCTGGTTTCACTCAAACCAGCTTTTCCTCAAAGTCAAGAAGACTGTCTCTATGACTTTTGGCATGAGACAGAAACTCCCACAGCTCCCCACCACTCCCTCCTTCCACACCCTGGATGGGACTTCTGTGGAGGCTTGCTCCTCCTTCAGATACCTCGGGGTCTGGCTCGACCAGCACCTCGACTTTTCTGCACATGTCAATGCCATCCACAAGAAGCTCCACCCGAAACTGGGCGCACTCTGTCGCAACCATGGAAGCATCCCACTGCCAGCCCACAGCAAACTAGTACAGAAAATGATTCTCCCTATATTTGACTATGGGGATGTAGTCTACAGTGCCACTCCCAAGTCCACCCTAGCCAGACTGGATCCCCTTTTCCACTCCTTCTACCATTTTGCCCTTGTTTGCTCACCCTCCACCCACTACTGTGAGCTCAATCAGACTCTCAATCTTCCATTGCTCCATGACCGTCACCATTCCTACTGCGCTAAGCTAATGGCCAAGTACTGGTCCCAGTCCCTGCCACTGTATCTTGCCTCTACCTTAGCTGCACCTATTCCCACTGGGTACTCCCTCAGAAATTCAGACACTCGCCTTCTGGCCATTCCGTCCATGTCTTCCTTGGTTGGCCAAGTAGTATTCCACCATCGCATGCCCAAACTATGGAACTCCCTCCCTGCAACCATCAGGCTTACATTCTCACCCCAGCATTTAAGCTCTCTCATTAATGTGCACTTTTCCTCAACCTGGTCTTGCAGCTAGATTGCAGCTGACACCTGCTCATCCAGCACCTTTGCATAGGTTCATTAACCCGACCTGGCACTGACCCATCTTTTGTTGTTTACATTTTTGCAATATTGAACCTTGAGCTGCTCAGTATTACATTCTGTTTGTCCCTAATAGCTACTATAAATCCATTGTTGAACTATTGTACTCTGCATCCATTTGTATTTGGCTAGTTTACTGCTGATCACTGTTGCACTCTTGTACTCTGAATCTAATTGTACCTTGATGATATTTCCCCTCTATCCCCCTCCCCCAGGATAATCCTGGAATTAAGCAGTACTCTGCTCAGTGTGCCCTCCTGGTAAAACATTTTAATAAATAAATGGCTCACTTAGAAAGTAAGTTCTTTCATGTTCCAATGCACTGTTAACACAGTCTCAGTAATGGAACTGCATTATAATTTGGCGCAGTGACCGGTCCACCGTAGACTTTGGCACCAAGGTCCTGTGTGCCCTTTCAAGCTTAATTTTTTTGCCCTTAGGATACAAGCCAAGCAAAGCAGGCAGGGTTTTTGCACAAAATGAAATTTATTTATTTAAAAATTTCACCAGGAAAAGCATACTGAGCAGTTCTTGCTCATTTCCAGCTATGTATCCTGGGAGGTAAGGGAAGGGGATAGAGCAAGAGTACGTGGAACAGTTATCATAATGTGTATAGAATCCAAGTGCAACATACAGATACAATATACAGTACAATATACAGTAACAATTGAGACTGATCTCAAATAATTCAGGTACAAGAACAGGCATCAAGTGCAAATAAAAGGTGGGCATCAGATGAACCAATGAACCTAGGTAATAATAGCATTAAATAGCAAATGTGGGGTGCCAGCAATAGTAGGGAGGAGACTGTTACAATTAATTTCAGGAAGGAGAGGAAATAGGTGCACGTAGACAGCTGCAGCAGGGGATGTTTGATTGGGGAGGAGTGAGAAGATGGCATGAAGGGAGAGGGCATTAAGGATTGTGGTGGGGAGGGAGTTCCAGAGACTGGGAAAGTGATGGGAGAAGGCAGCTTGGCCAACGGAGGTGGCCCTGGAGGGGATGGCCAGAGTGCGGGGGTTAATGTTACAAAAGGATTAGGCAGAAGGGAGAGGGAGGAGAGAGAGAAGATGAAAGGTAAAGAGGGAGGAAACAGAACCAAAATTTCACTACGAGACTAACACAATTAAAGAGGTATTGGTCTGCAAGTGAGGGGAATGAGGGAGAGACTGGTAGAGCGAGCAGTGATGTGTGAGGGGGACAGTTGAGAGCAAAACAGCAGAAAATGTAGAAGAGGGTGTCCAGTCTGACTAGGGAAGTTCTGGGAGTGGCACTGTAGACTATCTTGCCATAGTCAAATATTGGTAGGATAATTTTCTGGACAAGTGCCCAGCGGGCAGGTAAGGGGATATATCCACAATTTCCATATAGGGCACCAAGCTTGGGGTGCAATTTTTTGTGGATGGCATCCACATGTTCAGAAAAGTCAAGATGTTGGTTCAGCCAAACCCTATGATACCCAAACAAGGTGACATCCTCAAGCATAGTCCCAGCAAGAGTGTGGGCAGTGTGTGTGTGTGGGGGGGTCCTAGCAATCTCTGCCTTGTGCCAAACATCATGGAGACTGTCTTCTTGGCATTCAGAAACAGTAGATTTGTGCAGAGCCAGAGCTGGACATTGTTGAAGTCTAGCTGCAGTCTGGACTCCACATCAGAGGGGGAGAGCCCAGATGTATACAGGACTGTGTCATTTGCATACATGTGGATAGAGGAGGAGGAGGAACATACAGCAGGCAGGTCATTGAGGAAAATCAAAAATAAAAGCGGACCAAGGACAGAGCCTTGAGGAATGTCGGTGGTGTTGGGGAGGAGGGATATTGAGTCTCTGACCTTGACTGATTGAGTCCTGCCTTTAAGATAGAAACAAAACCAAGTGATGGTGCTTGTTGACAACCCTGCTGAGGAGAGTTTGGCGAGGAGTCCATCATGGGAGACAATATCAAATGCCTTGACAAGGTGAATAAAGATGGCGGAGGTTATGAGGCCCTGGTCCATGCCAGTGTGGATGGAGTCTGTGAGCCTTAGCAGGGAGGTGGTGATAGAGCGGTGCTTCCAGAAGCCAGACTGAAAAGGGGTGAAAAAGGAGGAGGAGTAAAGGAAGGGAGAGAGTTGAGAGAGAACTATATGCTCTTATAGTTTAGCAAGGACAAGAAGAAGGGAAATAGGCTGGTAATTGCTTGAAACAGAAGGGTCACCCACTTTGGATAGAGGGATAATAGTGTCATATTTCCAGGGTTCCACATCAAGACATCGACACGGTTGATGTCGACACCCCCGACAGCGATAAGAACAATGCTGACAGTCAGCATTGTTCTCGACATGAGAAAGTGTTTTTTTGCGGGGACGAAGTCCCCCACCACCCCCAATCTATATATATCCAACTCCAGGTCGGAGTTGGTTCAGGGTGGGGGAAACACCGGGAGTTGCGGTGTCAGCACATAGCGGACAACCACAATGAAAGATCTCGACCTGGCAAGATTTGTTGCTGTGGTGGTGTTTGCTATCAGGATGTCATTATCCTGACATGCTACCTGTTTCCAGACAGTTGGGACTATGGGAATGGAGAAGGAGTGGTTGAGCAGAGAGGCTAGAGGAGAGACAATAGCTGGAACAGATAGGTAAAGAAGTTTAGAGTCAGGACTATCGGGGCACTTGCCTTTGTTAGGGATCAGAGTAAAAAGAGCTTTTAGGGTATCAGAGAAGGACACGGGAGAATGAGAAGTAGGGAGGTGGGGGAAGAGCTCTTATTGGTCATGAGGGGGGAGTCCGGAGGGGTGGGTTAGGAGGAATGAGGTGCAGGAAGTGAAGTAGGACTTGAACTCAGAGGCTGCTTCAAGGGGTCAGTCAGGGAAGAGGGGCCTACTTTGAGCACTGGATGTGTGGGCTGTGTCGGTGGGGAGTAAAGGGCCTGGACCACTTTCCAAAACTTTGATGGATGATTTATGTTATATCGGAAGGTTCTTCCCTACTTACTCCTTTACATTAGAAAATTCTTCCACACTTGCCCCTTCTTTTCCCTCTGGTAAACCCTAAACTGTAGTTTGGTCCTTCATTGAAAGTTTCCTGGTAATCCAGGAGTTCTTGTAGTTTCCAGTTCCCACTCCAAGCTGGCTGCCTTCTTCATGAGCAGAGCCATGGAATCCTCCAGTTAAGGTATGTGCTGCTTGGTATCATTCAGTCTGACTGAGTGGGCTACATGCTGGCTTGAGATCTCTTCTAATTTTTCTTCCAGTATGTCTAATTTGGGGATTAGTGCTGCCATGACTTGCTCAGAGACTGTTGGCCCAATGCACTCATTTCTGCTGCCAAGGGTGAAATTGGTCCCCGGCCTTCCGTGGAGACAGTCGGTGGAGTTTTCTTTGAGGATTTTGCCGCATTTTGCAGTGGTTTTCCTGCATTCAGGAGCAAAAGCTCTTCCATATTTCTTTCAACACACCAGCTGGACACTTTTACCCAAAACTGACTTCGTGTATTATGAAAAATAAATTATAACATTTCTGGTGGGACGGAGCTTGGGAAAACTGCATCTTGCTCATTAGTTGCTCATTAGCGCCCCCCAGCCCACATTTCTAGTTGAGACTAATGCCAGCCACTGGGGGACAAAGAACTGTTTGCTGGGATTGAGAACTACTACAAATAACATAAAACATGATCTTCAGTTTTTTTCTCTCTTTTTACTGCTTAATAGGCAAGATGCTAAGGAACGCCTTTAAACAGTACTACTTTCGAGGTGTGTGACCAGAGCCGTATACCTTGTAAAATTGTACTGTTCCTAGCCTTGGTGTCTCTATGTATATATATTCCTGTACATATCTTAACTGTGCTTACTGTCTACTGGTTATGTTCACATGGTTCTATTTTGACTCTGTATACTGCCTACCTTGTGTCATGTTGTCCACTGTGTGAACCTGTATCTCACTGTATCTGTATCTCATTGTACTCTCCTGGGTCATACCTGAAAATAGGCCTATAACTTGTCTAGTGTACTTACCTGGTCAACAAAAGCTAAATAAATAAATAAATGTAGTGCTCAGTGTAGCAGGTGCGACCTTAGGGGACCAATACATGCCAAGCTGCGTATGACAGCAGTTCAGCTGTGTTGGTCTTCACTTATAACAAAAGGTCCTCTGCAATCAGCAGTGGTAGTGTGTATGCAATTAGAATACATACCTCAGCTGAACTGCTGTCCTGCACAGCTCGGCATGAAATTCCTACCGCTTCCTCCCTCTGCTACTGTCCTCCTCCTCCCCCCTCATTACTGATCACCCCAGCCCCAACCTTGTGTGCCAAGGGGGGGTGCCCAATCCCCCTCAGCTTATGCACCCCCCAACACACTGTGTGGCGAAGAGGGTGCTCAATCCCTGTCGGCTGCAGCCCCACCCCAACAACAACCAGTTGGCACGCTGGGAGCCCACCCCAGTGTGCAATGCCTCCTCCATGCACTGTCAGGCGGCTGGTGGGGTGCCTAACCCTGCCAGCTCCTGCCCCACCAACTCAATATGTAGGTGGCATGCTGGGAGCCCAGGGAGCCCACCCCAGCAAGCCAAAAGTGTCCGCTTTTTAATTCCCTGAGAAGAAGAAAAAGGGCCTCGTGAGTCCCTGCCCCCGACCAGCGCCACCCTCTGTGCACTCACCTCCACACACCCCTCACCCCATACTTACCTTTCCAGAGCCCGCCCAATGATCTTCAGTGGACTGGAACACGCCTGCACCTTCAAAGCCGATCGCAAACTGAGGAAATGCCAGTAAGCTGTATAATGGCATAAATAGGGTTTTCCCAACTTAGGTAGATATCTCGGCCAATTTTTCAACTTTTGACACCAAATTTTTAACATGTGGTTCTTGACACCCCTTCTCATGAATGCAGTCACTGTCATGGCGTTATTCAGTCCCAAAAGATAATTTCCCGGTCACTGAATGGAATCACCTTTTGAGACTGATAAATGCAATGATAGTGCCGGTGTTCATGAGGTGGCCTCTCAAAAAGCCTATGTTACAAATTTGGTGAAAAAATTTTTAAAAAATGACTGTTTTATGAGAGTGCATTGTGCAGTTTCCACGCACCCTCGTAAGTTCACGAATTTGTAATATTTTCACTCCAGATTTTCAACACAGGCATATTTCCACACCTCCTTATGAACAGTGCACCTGTCATTTTTCACATCCTGGCTGAAAGGTGTTTTTGCACTTCCGGCACAAAATAGCATGGTCGCTGTTGGAAATCAGTGTTTACTACAGAATAAGACAATCACAGTAACACTGTTCATGAGCAGAGGTCCTAAAATGCCTATGTTGAAAATTTGGTGGCAAAAGTCCTTAAAATGGCTGTGTTACGAGCGTGCGTTGCGCAGTTTCTACGCACACTCATAAGTTCATGAATTTATAATACTTCCATTCCAGATTTTCCACACTGACATTTTCCCACATCTCCTTATGACCAGTACAGCTGTCATTTTTTACATCCTGGCCAAAATGTGTTTTTGCACTTCTGGCTTACAGTAGCGCGGACGCAATGGAAAATCATGTTCGGTACAGAGTAAGAACATCACAGTGACACTGTTCATGATCAGACATCCTAAAATGCCTATGTTAACAATTTACTTCAAAAATTTCAAAAAATGACTGTTTTACGAGCGTGTGTTGCCCAGTTTCCACGTTCACTCGTAACTTCGCGAATTTGTCATATTTTCATTCCAGATTTTCAACATTTGCATTTTCCCACACCTCCTTATGAACAATACAGCTGTCATTTTTCACATCCTGGCTGAAATGTGTTTTCACACTTCCAGCACAGAATAGCACGGTCGCTGTGGGAAATCAGTGTTCGGTGCACAGTAAGAAAATCATAGTGACAGTGTTCATAACCAGAGGTGACAAAATGCCTATGTTGAAAATTTGGTGAAATAATTCCACTGAATGACTATTACAAGCGCGGGCTGCACAGTTTCCACATGGGCTCGTACTTTTGAGCACACCCAGGGTGTTAGGGTTCCTAAGACAGAGACTTGAGAAGTATGAGGGTGAAACTTTGATCTGATGCAAAAGAAGCTGCAGAGAGGTACTCTGTTGGGATATGGATGCTAAAGAGATATGGATATAACTGTTGGGGGGGCTTGCATAAATGCCCAACACCAATGCACATACCTGCAAGCGAACATTCAGCATGGACAAATGCATGTTTAATTATAGCTTTCTCTTTCGAATACAGGAGTGGGTCAGAGGAAGGCAGGAGGTGAATGGATGCAGGGGGATGAACAGATCTCTATTTAAGGTCTCTCTTGCAAATCATTCTAGCAATTAACTTAAACTTCTGTTTTTTTTTTTGTCTACAGTGCTCTCTCTCGAATACGGGAGTGGGTCAGAGGAAGGCAAGAGGCGGATGGATGCAAGGGGACAAACAAGAAAACAGGGCTATTTGCTGGGATCAGGGACTGTTGGTAGTAAATGGAGCTTTTATTTTGTTTTTTATAGTAAATCACAGGTCTCTCTTTGGTTCCAAAGTGAGTAGGAGGAAGGCAGGAGGTGGATGGACGGAGGGGGACAAAAAAAAAATCAGGCTTAACTGTTTGCTGTGATTGGGACAATTACATAACTAACATGACAATTACAGTGTGTAGGGTACTGCTGTACAGGGACTGCTGTGTTATGCACTATGTTTCAATGCTTGATGGCCAAAGTGAAGTGTATGAAAGGTTCATAGAAGGTTCAGAGTAAGGTTCATATAAAGTACAAGCCTTGTGGTCAGGAACTAGTTGAAACTGACATCACTCTGAATTGACATTATTTTGACCTGACATTATTCTGACCTATTCTCACCTGATGTTGAGTACATGATGGAAAGAACATACTAAATTTGCAAGTTTTCAATATGCTATTCAGTAGCTATGTGTCTGTTCATTAGCCCTATTCATTAATTATCTGTACACCTTCCAATGGGCCATTCATTAGCTTTTAGCTCTATTCATTCATTCATTCTTATTTGAATATTTGCATACCTTCTCTGGAAGCAGCTATTAGGCAGAGTGTAAAGTGTATACTGTATAAACTGGCTGAATTAGACAGAGTTAAGCTGAAAATCCTGACATCTTAAGAACCTGCCGTCAGCTTCTAAGAGAAACTGATAATATCTGTGCTCGATTATCTTGTAAACTGTTGCCAGCTATATTTTTATTATAGTGCCTGTAATGCTAATGCCTATATGCTGAAATAAAACCTCCTCCTGGTGAGGAAACAAGAACTCACTGTGTTGAGTGGCATTTATACTTCTCTCAGTACTGGGATCCCAGGGTCATAAGTCCAAATCCTGCAAGAATCTTACAGTGACGACCACGGCAGGACTTCTGGCTAATCCTGAAGGTTGAGAGTAAGTTTGCCAAGTGTTACAGGCTGTGTCCTTGATAAGGGTTGCAACATAACAAGGCGCAGGGGAGAATGACTGGAAACAGTCCGAGTGTTTATGAAGTTCACAAACCAATAGCAAAAATGGCAGTGAAAGACATTCTTAGTTTAGAACGTCTTATTGAACAAAAAGTTACTAAAGTTAAACCGTACTCTTCCCTACAAGATGACCTCCAGGCAGATGCGCCATGGAGGGCAGTGCTGATATCTGCATTTAGGGAGTGTAGTGATAAAAAATTATCTCACAAACAGGCTGTCAAATTGTGTTTGAGAGCTGCTGTTGCAATTGCTAAAAATACTGATGTCCTAAATAAAGAACGTGCAGACAGGCACTCACGAGATCAAGCTATAATTACAGATCTCAGTGAGAGATTACAACAGTGTAACTTAATAGCGCAGGACAAGGCAATGAAGCAACAGTATGTTGCTAACTTAAGAGAAGAAAATGACATTTTAAAGAAACAAGTTGACAAACTCAGTCATTCTTTAGAAGATGCCCAAGCCACCATCCATTACCATCTGGACTCTATAGGGGGAGATAGAGACCCATATGCCATGGAGCATTGTAGATGTAAACAAAAAGGTCATTGGTTTAACAGATTGCTATTTATGTGTTCTTAACTCAGTTTCTAACACACTTTACAAGTTTGCAGGTTTCCTCGGTGTGGCACACATAACATCTCCATGTACAACAGCAGTAACACTTTCATCTAAGCTGCCAAAACATTCATCTTTTTCCTGAAAAGAAAATGGCTGCCACAGCTTCAATGTCATTACCATCTTTGTGCCTGACTGGCTCCATATAAGGACTACTACATCAAACAACATATAATTACCTGTACAAGTGTAATGTTTTCAATAAAATTACACCTGTTTATAAACCTTTAAATCAGTTAAACAAGGTCCAACCCATTCATACAATCAAGCCTATTGTGTCTGCCTACTATTAAGCTAAGCCTGGGGTAGGGACAATCCCCTAACTTCAGCAAGAAGATTCTTCTTCAGTTGATCTTCAAGCAAGACATCCATTTTCTCCATTGCTGCTCTTTCCAAGCCTAGCTGACACCTTATACAGAGTGATTATTACTTATAACCGTTAATCTTTGTGCCAGGGCATGATCAACTACCACAACACAAATGCTACACCAGTGTGTGTGGATATTTCCTTAAAGGACTCAGTGCACAATCTAATGCACCCCTTGCCAAGGCATCTGCCAATCTAGCCATCCAGCAGCCAGCAATATCAACATTGACTTTCTTACTATGATGGTGTTTCATCTTTCAGTTACCATCTGCATAGCCCCATGTGCCTTGTGGGGTTACCACCTTTCTGCAAACAATGAACTTTATTCATATAAACTTTCTAAACTGGTCATATCTGTTTTATAAGGACCTATCTGTCAAGAGACATTATCAACAAATTCTTCACTCAAGCTCCAAGGGTGTGCCACTCCTCAACACCAGGCAGCATCTACCTTATCGATTCTCAAAGTGGATTCCATGAACTCTTCTTCATCAACAGATATTATGTCATATTGTGTTCTTTGTGGTATCACATGTTAACATCTTTTTACATATTTCAGTTGTGGTGTTGACATCCCTGAGTTCTGCACTATGTTTTAAAAACACACCATTTGTGCTCCATCTGTGACCACCCCTGTACCAACTCCTAAACAGGCCCATTTTTGACAGTAACCCTGACTAGCTGTCTGCTTTTTACAAACTACATACATTTTTGTCTCCATTTAGGTTTCAATCTGTGATTATCCATCACACATGTAACCCTGTTTTATGTTTTTTTATCATATATTATTAATACTTTTTCTTTACTGTCTGCAGCATACTAGCACACAATATTATGATTGACATTCCTTTACAAGGCTCGTGCTTCTGCCTTGTAAATGATTACAACCACTTCCCTATGGTTGTGTTGCCCCTTTTGAGGCAACAAGGCGGGAAATGTTGCCCCTGGGTCCCACACCCCTTGTACCCTCATGCACATGTCAATGACAGATGTTTTATCATTCCTGTGATATTGCCATATTGCACTAATATGTAGTAATGGGTATCCACTGTACAAGTGTGGGTACTAGGGATCATGCTTGCTAAGTGTATAAACTATACAGTATACATTTATTTTACAGCATTATTTCTTAGATTTCTGTTAGATGTAATGCTCATTTGCTTATATGAGGCATATGTGCTTTGGGCCTAACCATATCTCTTTACCAAAGTATTCTTGTACACATGTATTTCTGCTGACACTGCTTTTCACCATAATGACTTTGCACCTGCAACAACTTCTGTGCCATCTTTGTTCTAACTAATGTTACATTTTCTGTATAACGTAATGCTTTTAAGTCTGTGTTTTAATTGGTTCTAGTGTTTTTCCTCTTGTTAAGTATTTGTTATCTCCTCTGTTTAATAAGAAATGTCAGAAATGAAATGCTTATGATCAGAGCTGCAGGTATCACTCGTACTATGCTGTAGCTTACACCCTGTGAAGGATCGAGTTTTCTCTCTCTCTCTCTCTCTCTCTCTCTCTCTCTCTCTCTCTCTCTCTCTCTCTCTCTCCTTCAAGTGTGGGACTGTAAGGTACTGCTGTATAGGGACTGCTATGTTATGCGCTTTGTTTCAATGCTTGATGGCCAAAGTGAAATGTATGAAAGTTTCATGGAAGGTTCAGAGTAAGGTTCATATAAAGTACAAGCCTTGTGGTCAGGAGCTAGTTGAAACTGACATCATTCTGAATTGACATTATTTTGACCTGACATTATTCTGACCTATTCTCACCTGATGTTGAGTATGTGATGGAAAGAACGTACTAAATTTGCAAGTTTTCAATATGCTAGTGGCCCTCCCCCAACCCGCTCCCACCCTCTGTGTACCCTGCCTTCCCACACCCCTTTCACCCCATACTTACCTCCACAGCATGGCATGAAGATCTTCAGTGGACCAGGAACACGTCTGCACTCTTCAAAGCTGACCGCAAACTGAAGAAATGCCGGTAAGCTATATAATGGCATAAATAGGTTTTTCAACTTTGGTGCATATCTCAGGCATTTTGGGGAATTTTGGCACCAAATTTTCAACATATTTATGAGGGAGCTCTCAAAAAGCCTATGTTGGAAATTTGGTGGAAAAAATCCAAAAAATGGCTGTTTTATGAGCGTGCATTACGCAGTTTCCATGCACCCTCGTAACTTCATGATTTTGTAATATTTTCACTCCAGATTTTCAGTATTAGCATTTTCCACACCTTCTTATGAGCAGTATAGCAGTCATTTTACATATCCTGGCCAAAATATGTTTTCGCATGTCCGGCGCAGAATATCCCGGTCACTGTACGAAATCAGTTTTTGGGACAGTTTGAGAAAATGATGGTGATGCTGTTCATGAGCAGAGGTCCTAGAATGCCTATGTTGAAAATCTGGTGACAAAAGTCCATAAAATGACTGTTACAAGTGTGCATTGCCCAGCTTCCATGCACCCTTGTAACCTCACAAATTTGCAATATTTTCATGCCAGATTTTCAACACTGGCATTTTTTCACGCCTTCTTATGAACAGTACAGCTGTCATTTTACACATCCTGCCCCAAAATGTGTTTTTGCACCTGTAGCGCACAATGGTCACTGTGGGAAATCAACTTTTGGGACAGATTAACAAAATCACAGTGCCACTGTTCATGAGGGGAGGTCCCAAAATGCCTATGTTGAAAATGTGGGTAAAACAAAATCCCAAAAATAATTGGGTTACAGACGTGTGTTGCGCAGTTTCTATGCATGCTCATGACTTCACCAATTTTTTCATATTTTCACTCCAGATTTTCAATGTTGTCATTTTTTTACACCTCCTCATAAACAATACAGTTGTCATTTTTCACATCCTGCCCAAAATGTGTTTTCATCCCTGTTTCACCAAATGGTATAGCCACTGTGCAAAACCACCTTTCAGCTAACAAACTGATAGTGTTGCTCTTCATGAGGTGGGGTCACAAAAAGTCTATGTTGAAAATTTGGAGTGAAAATACTAGCAAACGCCTACGGCATTAGATTTTCCAACTGTAACACCTCACCCTGTAGAGGCTGACAGGTGTCAGGGGTGTGATTTGGGATCATTGGCTGTAATGCTTACGCTACTCCACCCCCACCCTGCAGCCAGTGACAGGCATCGAGGTCTGCCTTGGAGTGTCTAGCCCTAAAGTTCTTCCATTTTCCTATACTGCACCCATCTCAATGTATTTCCTTATGGAATGGGGTAAGTATAAGGCCCAAAGTCTCCAAAGCACACCACAACACTTGTCAGTGTCTACAGGGTAGGGTGAGGTAAAATGGCATGAACGTTATAGCTGATAACCCAAAGGCACACCCCAACTCCTGTCAGTCTCTGCAGGGTGGGGATGGGGTTGGCGTCAGTTCAATACTTCACTGCCATTCCTATTATGCATCTCTAACTCCTGCACTGCCAATGCCAATGCAAGTGAGATAACATTCGGCATTGACAATTGCTTGTTTACTTATAGTAAATCACAGGTCTCTCTTTGGTTCCAGAGTGGGTCAGAGTAAGGCCATAGGTGAACAGACACAGAGGAACAAAGGAAAAAACATAAAAAATCCAGGCCAAACTGTTTGCAAGGATTAAGGTAATTAAAGAAGAAACTAGAAGGGGATGGAATAAGATCCATTTGAGTAGCTGCTCCTTACTGATTTTACACTGCTTCTTGTTGATTTCACTTGACAGCAGGCTTTTTTTTTTTCTTTTTTTCTTACTACTTCTAAGGGGCTAGCAGAGTTTTGTTTTGGTGCTGTTGAAATTTTGAAACTTATTTTTGTGTGCTGTAAGTGGGCTGATTTGTCTTGTTGTTTCACTGTGTAGCAAGCTGGGTTTTTCTTACTTCCTAAAAGGAAACTGTTTGGGAGCTGTTGAAACTTTGAAACCTTTTGTGGTGTGCTTTAAGTGGGCTGTCATTTCTTTAAATTGGAGGCCTGTTTCTTCTGCTTTCTTCTGATTATTCTGATTTCAAACCTATTTGGTGTGCTTTTATTGGGGTTGTTCTGGTGGGGCTGTTTCTTTGAATTGGAAATCTATATCTTCTAATTTCAAGCCTATTTTGGTGTGTTGTTGGTGAGGCTGTTGAATTGGACACCTGTCTCTTCTGGTATCAAACATAGGTTTGTACTTTTAGTGAAGTTGGAATTGTTTTTTGCTGTCTTCACTAGTTGCAAAGTTTCATGCATAGAAGGATAAGGGTGCTAATTGTCTGGCCAGGAGCCTCAGCTACCTGATTGTTTCTGGAAGGCATGGGCTGGTCCCACCTTCCCTGCCCCTCACCCCACTTGCCCCAGGTACATCATTTCCTTTATACAGGGGGTTCTGGCATCACTTTACCAAAAGGGCAAAGGACGTTCACCTGTCATAGCAGAAGCAGATATCCAGGAAAGGAACAGCAGTGAGTGAAGAGGTGACTGCTATCTTAGTGGAAAGGAAGTAACTGCAACACAAGGAGCTTTCATTATTACCTGTTTGCATTGGTGTTTGCATTGTGGAAAGGAGGGATAGGAGTTAGAAGGAGGCTGTGCAATAGTTGTTTACAATTTCTTTTCGGGTGTGAATAGGAATGTAAAAAGCAGTTGCTCAATCTGTCTAAAGTGCATGACAAAAGGGGTAAGGGAAACTGGGAAAAGGAGAAGAATGTTTTGCAATGATAGAGGGGCAGAGGGGAGACTTGGGGGAGTGTTGGGTATCCTTTATCTGGAAAGGTGGGGGTCATTGGTGGGCAACAAGAGCAATGGATAGGGTGGTAGACTACAACAACTGGGGTGCACCAATCTTTCTAAAAATTGCATGGAGGGTGGGGGTATGTTTAGTGTGCAACCAAACAGAGAAACTTAGAAAGGAGATAGAGGGTCTGCAGGAGGAACTAAGACAGGCAAGGCAGACTGGAGGAGGTTATAGCCCAACACTGAAGAGAGGGAGGGAGGAGGGGAGATGAGGAGGGAGGGCAATTTGGGCCAATGGGGGGAGGAGAGGGTCAGAAGAAGGGAAGCAGAGATGGGGGGCCTGGGCACAGGCCAAGAAGAATGGTGTCATGGGAAACCAAATCAAGGGAAAAAAGACAATCAGAAGGAGGAGAAAGGGACTTGTGAGGGGAGGAGGAGAAGTTGCAACAGTCATGGAGTTGAAAGGCAGGAATGCACTACTATGAAGAGGAAGGAAGCGGGCATTGGAGAAGTGTCTTCAGAAAATCATTTTACAGTACTAGAGAGGAAGGAGGAAGAGGGAGGTGATGAGATTGGAAGAGTAACTGATAGACATCTGGATGAAACTGGAGTGAGGGGAAGTTCTGCTGGGGGAATTACAGCAGTGGCAGAAGGGGGAAATACTGTGCAGGAGGAAGAGGAGGAGTCAGGAGCGAGAGGTGAGGAGGAAGGGAAGCAAGCAGTTAGTAAGAGGGGTGGAATCTTACTGCTTGGGACTCAGTACAAAGAAGAGTCAGGTGGGGTAGTAAAGGGAAGAGCCACAGTTGCATTTGGATGGAGTCCAAGAAGACTTACAGCAGAAAGGGTGGGACAATATGTTCTAAAATATGCTAGAAGGGGTAGGGACAAGCCCCATTTAATTATACATTTGGGGATGAATGACCTGGCTGACAAGATGGTAGATATAGTCCAGAGGAGGTTTGAGGAATTAGGACAATTATGTGAGGGGACAGAAAGATCAGTAACTTTCTCAGAGATACTTCCAGTGCCCAGGGCAAACATAGCAAGAAAGTTGAGAACAGAGGAATTTAATAGATGGCTAAGAACCTGGAGTCATGCTAAAAGGTATGGGCTAGTGAGTGGGGTGGGGAGGGATCTGGGAGGACAGTAGTCTCTATGCCAAGGATAGACTACACTTGAATGAGGAGGGAAAGAAAGTGTTGAAACAGAGGATGGAGGAGTACATAGAGGAAGTTGGGAATTTAAACTAGGAGCGGGGGGAGTAGCAAGTGGGCAAAAGACATGCAGAGACCACAGGTTGGGAAGTCATATGAGCTTACCCCCCATAACAGTGACAAAGGACAAAGGACAAATACTAGTGGCGATACTAGTAAAGGAGGGCAGGATGGGGGGGAAGGGTGGAAGGTGGTCACCCTAAATGCGAGGAGCCTTGGGAAGAAAAGTGCAGAGCTACAGACTCTCATGGTAGAGGGGGAGGTGAACATTGCAGCCATCACGGAAAAATGGGCCGCCCAATACAATTTTTAAAAAACATTTTTTTAGTTTATTTTTTTGTTGACCGGGTAAGTGCACTAGACAAATTCTGCCTATTTTCAGGCATGACTTGGGGGAGGGGATACAGATGAATGCCAATTGACCTTGAACCAGATTAATCTGTTGGTGGCATTTTTAGTGAATGGTCCAATGACTGGGACCTGTCGATATCAGGGTACAGGTTATTTCGTAGGGATGGAGTGATTGGGAAAGGAGTAGAGATGGCACTATATGTGAGTGAAGGACTGAAGTGTGTATGGGAGGAAGGGAAGGAGGGTAGTACAGAGTCACTATGGATGCAAATCCAGGATTCCAAGAATAGGACTATCGGGATGAGAGTGGTGTACAGGCCACCCTGCCAGACAGAGGAGGTAGATGGGGAACTAGCAGGACAGATCAGGAGGACCTGTGAGAAGGGTAGCGTGGTGACTGTGGGGGACTTCAGCATGCCAGAAGTGGAGCTGAGTACCCCAACTACCAGGAATAGAAGCGAGCAGGTATTGCTGGATGCCTTCAAGGACAGCTCCCTGATGCAAATGGTCAGTGAAACAACCAGGTTATGGAATACCCTTGACCTTGAGCTGGCAAATGGGGAGTTTGTGAGGGAACTTAGGGTTGAAGAACTGCTGGCGGGGAGTGACCACCACTCAGTATGGCTCACATTGGATATGGGTAAGGAAGGAGTGGAATCTGACACAAGGGTGCTGGACTTCAGGAGGGCTGATTTCAGGAGGATGGGAAAGTGGTAAAAGGGTACCTGGTGAGAAGTCAACCCAGTATGGACACTAACCAGAGGTGGTAGCTCATAAAGCTGGGGATAGTGGAGGCAACCAGAACCTGCAGTAAGGCCCAGAGCAAGAAGACTAGGGCAAAGAAATCTATCTAGGTGAGCAAGGAGGTCATGGAAAAGGTAAGGAGGAAATGACCTGCCATTAGGAGGTACAAGAAAACAGGGAGGGGAGGACAGGGAGGAGTACCTAAAGGAATTGAAGGAGGTGACAAGGGCAGCCAAGGCATCTATGGAGCTCAGGCTGGTGCAGGGCATTAAGAAGGGGGAGAAGGAAATCTTCAGGTACATCGGGGAGAAAAGAAACTGTAAGGATCACATAGTAAGGATTAGGAAGGAGGGTGGTTGGGTGGAAGCAGGGGGTGATAAGGCAGAAGAGCTAAATGATTACTTCTGCTCGGTATTTACTAAGGAGAAGAGAAGGGTGATACCCAAGGGGGAGAGAGAGCAGAAACAGTGGTGGAGGGGGTGACAGATGGGGAAATCATGGAGGACAGGGTTCTGGAGGGTTTGAGGGCACTGAGCATGGACAAGGTGCCAGGTCCAGATGGCATCCACCCCAGGGTACTGAAGGAGCTGGCAGAGGTCCTGGTGGTGCCTTTGGCAGACCTATTTAATGCCTCACTACACTCAGGGTGTGTACCTCAGGACTGGAGGATGGCTCATATGGTGCCCCTCCACAAGAGCAGCCCCAAGGATGAACTGGGGAACTACAGACCAGCGAGCCTCACATCCTTCTTGGGTAAGCTGATGGAGACTATCCTGAAGGAGAGGCTGGTGGCCCTCCTGGAGGCCAAATGACTGCAGGATGGCAGACAACATGGCTTTATACATGGCAGATCCTGCCATACCAACCTGGTGAAGTTCTATGACTGGGTAACTAGGCAATTGGATGGTGGCTATGCAGTGGATGGCCTGTATCTGGACTTAAGTAAGGCATTTAACTCAGTGCCACATAGGAGGCTGGGAAGTAAGTTAGAAGGCATAGGGGTGGGTGCAAAGCTGGTGATATGGGTAGGAAACTGGCTTCCAAGAAGGAAACAGAGTGTGGTGGTGGGTGGGGAGCTCTCTTCCCCAACGGTAGTGGTGAGCAGTGTTCCACAGGGCTTGCTGTTGGAACCAGTGTTGTTTGAGATATTCATTGCAGACATATCATTGGGCATCAAGAGCAAGACCAGTCTGTTTGCTGATGACACCAAGATGAGAGCAGTGGTGGATGACCTAGGGGGGTGGAAGGGGTTGCAGGATGATCTGACAAAGCTGGAAACCTGGTTGGATACCTGGCAACTGAGGTGCAATGCCAAAAAGTGCAAGGTGCTGAATTTTGGGGTGAAAAACCCAAGGATGAGTTACCAGCTAGGGGGAGTGCAGCTAGCAGAGACAGAGGAGGAGGAAGAGGAGGAAAAGGATCTGGGGGTGCTCATTACAGGTCAATGAACAACTCAGCACAATGTAGGAAGGCAGCTGCAAAGGTCAACAAAATGCTGGGTTGCATTGCAAGGGGTATATCCTCGAGGAGGGGGGAGGTGATTCTGCCACTGTATAGATCATTAGTTAGACTGCACCTGGAGTACTGCATGCAGTACCGGCACCTGTAGCTCAAGAGGGATGTTAAGTTACTGAAGGGGGTGCAGCACAGGGTGACAAAGATGATCAAGGGGCTGGAGGACTTCCCATACTAGAGGAGACTGAGGGAGTTGAATATGTTCTCACTGGAGGAGAGGAGGGATGGGGGGGATATGACTGAAACCTTCAAGTACATGGAAGGAATAAACAAGACAGGTACTGAGGGGCTGTTCAAAGTAAGGGAGGGGAGGGACACCTGTGGCCATGATATGAAACTGAAGGGAGGAAGTTTCAGGAGGGAAATGAGGAGACACTTTTTTATGGAGAGGGGGGTAGCTGGGTGGAATGCGTTACCGGCAGAAGTGGTATCCAGTAGAACAGTGGACTGCTTCAAAAGGGTCTGGGACAGGGCAAGGGGAGGGTCAAGTGAGAGGAAGGGTTGGAGGGAGGGGCAGCTGCAGAATAAAGGGTGCTAGCTGCAGATTCGAGCAGACTTGATAGACCTCTAGGTGTTTATCTGCTGGCAAATTTTGTATGTTAGTATGTTCATAAATAACAAACCTTACAATTACGGTTTGCTTTACAGATCTTTCTACAGGTCTGGAGCAGGTTGGAGGAAGCAGGAAGCAGGCGATAGTCATGTTATATACACAGACCAGTCATCAGCTATAGGAAGTGACTGGGGTCTATTAAAGAAGCCACTCCTGATGTGTCTCAGTCATGTTCTTCTCCCAAAGCATGAGTGGAACAGAGCAGGAGTGGAACAGGATTGGTGACTTAGGCATTGGCAGGCATCTGCAGGTGACAGCAGGCATGCAGGGAACTCTGCTTGTCCACTAATATAAAGTAAAGTACCTGTGTTTACTTGTTGCTGTCTAAGTGTCTACTGAAAGAAGGCAAGGTGGTAGTGGAAGGGAGGATCAGACTGGTAGCAAGGCGGCACCCTATCTAGGGTAAGCATACAAAGAGGGTAAAGTAAAGCAAAAAATTTGGAAAACTAGAAACACCCTATCTAGGGTAAGGGTACAAAGCAAATTCCAGAAAACATAGGGAGTGAAAGAATGGGAATTGTGGGAGTGGTACAGTGCAGTGGATGTGGTGCTGCAGTTTTCAGAGAGACCTACTGGAGACAGAGGCACTGCCCTATCTGCACATACCTCTATGGCTGAGGAAGAAGGTTCCTGGACTCTGGGCTGAGCTGACTGGGATTCGACAAACATTTCCCCCGCCCAAGAGCCAACAAGTCTACCAATGATGCCCCAGAGAATGCATAGGAGAAGGAGGGTTGGCTGGACTGTGGTGGGCTCCAGAAAGGTTGGGGTAGTGGTTCAGAGGCATGTTCCATAGCCTGTGCCACTACGGAACTTATTCTCTGCTCTGGCAGGACGGCACTGCCAATAGGAGGCACCCATAGTAGTGGCTAGGGAGACTGGGAGGGAGGATAGGGTTCACTGCACTAGGTGCTTTGACTCATGGTTGAAGGAATGGTGTAGAGAAGAGGGGGTTGGCTACATTGGGGACCAACCTGAAGGAATCTGGGCCTATACAGGGGTGATGACCTGCATCCATCTAGGAAGGGAACTGCAACCTTCAGTGGATGGCTTAAATGTTTCTTTGATGAAAATTTAAACTAGCTGAGTGGGGTGGTGGAAGAAAAAAGGGAGAAAATGGAGGACCATGTGGTAGGAAATTCCCACAAGGTACAAAAATAAACAAAAACAGTGTGGTAAAAAACAAAAGGGGATGGGAACAAGGGTTGTAAAGAAAGAGGGGGGAGAGAAGGCAGGGGTAAAGGGAAAAGAAGGGAGTAGCACACAGAGTGGGTACAAACTATGGAAGGTCATGTGTGCAAGTAGTCTAGGAAACAAAATTCTGGACCTAGACTTCATCATGGTGGAGGCAGACCTGGATACTGTTGCCATTATTGAGTCATGGTGCACAGGAAACCAAGACTGGGATCTGGCAATACCAGGTTATAATCAGTTCAGAAAAAATAAGGTAAGAAGGAAGGGAGGGAGAAGCAGTGGTGCTGTATGTAAAGGAGGCTATCAGAGCAACAGAGACACAAGAAATACAGGGAGGAGCGGGGGGTTGGAGGTACTGTGGGTCACCCTGAAGACAGGAACCAGAGACACTATTAACACTGGCATGACATACAGACCTCCAGCATAGGGGGAGAAGCTGGACAGAGCACTGGGAAAGCCATTAGCACAATGGCAGAAAAAGGGGAGGTGCTGCTGGTGGGGGATTTCAATCTGCCAGATATAAATTGTAGCCTCCCTGGTGCAGCTTCAGCTAAAAGCAGGGACATCCTAGACTCATAAGGATGGAAACTGAAGCAAACTCCTCAAGGATGAGGGTCCTGGACTTCAGGATGTTAGATTTGGAAAAACAAAATCAGTGAATGCCTCAGACATGACCTAGAAAGGGGGGGGTCCTGGGTGGGGTGCAGGAATAGTGAGCTAAGTTAAGAGAAGGCACAGTGAAGGCAACAAGCCTCTACACAAAGGAAGAAAGCAAAACAGGAGAAAAAATAGAACGCTATGGTTCTCAAAGGATGTGGCTGAAAAGATGAAGGTTGACTGGGTAGCATTCAGGAGGTACAGAGGGTAGTGGACAGGGAAGTGTATCAGGAGAAGCAGAGGGAAGTTGGGAAAGTAGTGAGGAGTGCAAGGGCACAAACTGATGAAAAGAATAGCCCAATGGATAACCAAAGAGGATAAGACCTTTCTTAGGTAAATAAGTTAACAGTGGAAGATGTGGGGAAGGATTGTGTGTTTTAGAAGGGCAGGGGGTGTCTGTGTAGAAGAGGATAAGGAAAAAGCAGATATTCTGAACAAAATACATTTGTTCAGTCTTCACAGAGAAAGAGAAAGGGAAAAGCACATAAAAGCAGCAGGAGCACTGGGGAGGGAGGTATACATAAGTCAATTTACAGAGGACAGAGTCCTGAAGTGACTCACAAATCCCAAGGAGGACAAATACTGTATATGGGGCCAGACAGGGTACACTCAAGGGTATTGAGGGAGCTCAGGGAAGTACTGGCTGCACCTCTGACAGCCCTATTCAACAACAAACAAACCAATAAGAAAAGCCATGAATCAGCCCAGTAACCAGTGCACTAGTGTGAGCAACCAGCTTGGAAAGTTACTAAAAGACACAGAAGGAGCGCACTCAACATCAAAAGGAAAGCTCAGAGTTCTGTAGTATAATCTAAAATGGTATATTTATTATGCTCTTTAGCTCACATAAAACACAGCTTAATGCCTGCTACCACCCGGCGCTTTGACTCATCACAAGTATTCCTCAGGGGTGTGGCTAAAGCAGGGAGAATTGCATATTTAAATGAAAAAAGGATGACAGTTCATTTATTCCAATCATTTACATAATGACGTCATATTAACATTTAAACAGCTAAGGTGTCATTTTCTGATATAATGTTATCTTACATATATCATTTGTCATTTCACATATCAACAATGAAACAACACAGAAAAAAACACAGAAAAAAACTATTTATGTTGTAGTTTGGGTAGAGACTTTAGCAAAGTAGCTTTATCTTAGTATATCATTAATTCATTCAAAGAATGCATGATGCTACTAACATGCAAACCTTTTAACTTTTAAAGGAGATAACACTAAAGTTTCTATCAAAAACAACACTATAGTTACTTGGTTACTGGGATCCAAGCCTCTGGCAAGGACTGTGTTCCTTATGAATAGGCACCAAACCAAATTTTGTTCCAGCCATCTGGCCTGGTTCCAGAGTTCAGAGTGTCCCAGAAAGAAACTGACCTGTAGAAAGAAGCAAAACAAGACAGATCATTTATATTATTCATCAACATTCTTATTATGTTCTAAAAAAATAATATCATCTTCATTACTTTTATTTAAGAAAGGGTTTGAGGTCCCAACTTTCATTTAAACCATTCAGATTTACACTCCTTAGTGTGTAAATCTATTTACTTTCTTTTTCCAACAAAAGGTTAGGTCCGTCTCCCCCGAATTCCAATGTAGGTACCCATTCAATACCCATACATTTCAAACAATTGTAGTACAGATGAATTATTTGAAATACAAGCAAATGAATTGATGGAACTTTTTTTAAAAAGAGGCTATTCATTTAGACTTCTAGAAGAGCAAAAAAAGAGAGCCAGTAAAATGGATAGAATAGCTTTGTTGAACAAATCAAATGAAGAAACTAATGCACAACCACGTACCTTTGTGACATACTATAATCATAAGGCAGGGTTAATTGGAAACATCATTTATAAGAACTGGCCTATTCTAATGTGTGATCAGAAAGTAGCTAAGGCAGTGGGCACTAAACCAAGGGTTTCCTTCAGTAGGGCAAAAAAATTGAAAGATATTTTAGTACACAGCAGATTCACTACCCCAAGAGAGTCAAGAATGATATAGTTACCAAAAAGAACAAATGGCAGCTATAAATGCTCTAGATGCAACATGTGTAAGTATTGCAGCACTGGTAAGGAATTCCAACACCCCCAAAATTCTAACATTTGAGTGGAAATTAGAGAGCTCATAACATGTGATATGTGATATGTGCTATGTGGTCTATGTGCTCTGGTGTAGCTGTAACCTACCATATGTAGGTAAAACAATAAGATCTTTGAAGCAAAGGATTCAAGAGCATGTATGATCTATTATTAATAAAAGACAGGTTACTCCAGTAGGATTACATTTTAGCCAGGCACATGACTCCAAACCTGACTGTTTGAAATGTATGGATATTGAATGGGTACCTACATTGGAATTCGGGGGAGACAGACCTAACCTTTTGTTGGAAAAAGAAAGTAAATGGATCTACACTCTAAGGAGTGTAAATCCAAATGGTTTCAATGATAAATGGGACCTTAAATCCTTTCTTAAATAAATGTAATGACGATGATATTTTTCAGAACATAATAAGAATGTTGATGAATATTATAAATGATCTGTCTTGTTTTGCTTCTTTCTACAGGTCAGTTTCTTTCTGGGACACTCTGAACTCTGGAACCAGGCCAGATGGCTGGAACAAAATTTGGTTTGGTGCCTATTCATAAGGAACACAGTCCTTGCCAGAGGCTTGAATCCCAGTAACCAAGTAACTATAGTGTTGTTTTTGATAGAAACTTTAGTGTAATCTCCTTTAAAAGTTAAAAGTTAAAAGGTTTGCGCGTTAGCAGCATTCTGCATTTTTGAATGAATTAATGATATACTAAGATAAAGATACTTTGCCAAAGTCTCTACCTGAACTACAACATAGTTTTTTTTCTGTTTTTTCTATGTTGTTTCATTGTTAATATGTGAAATGACAAATGATATATGTAAGATAACATTATATCAGAAAATGACACCTTGGCTGTTTAAATGTTAATCTGACATCTTTACGTAAATGATTGGGATAAATGAACTGTCATCCCTTTTTTCATTTAAATATGCAATTCTCCCTGCTTTAGCCACACCCCTGAGGAAGACTCACAGTGAGTCGAAGTGGCGGGTGGTAGCAGGCATTAAGTTGTGTTTTATGTGAGCTCAAGAGCATCATAAATATACCATTTTGTATTTCACTATGGAACTCTGAGCTTTCCTTTTGATGTTGAGTGTACTCCTTCTGTGTCTTTCCTGTTCAACAACTCACCGGAAACAGAAGTGGTTCTGGGGGGTTGGAGGAGGGTAGATGTAGTTCTGCTTCATAAAAGTGCTAGAAGGGAGGAGGCTGGCAGCTATAGGCCAGCCAGTCTGATATCAGTGGTGGAGAAGTTAATGGAATTACTGCTAAAGAAAAGGATTGCGGAGTATCTTGTGGGTTACAGCACCCAGGGCAGCATGGAATTATAGGAGGGAGGTCATGTCAAACAAATCTGATAGATTTCCTTGACCTGGTGACCAGTGAAATAGATCAGGGTGACCCTGTGGACATGGCCTACTTAGATTTTAGTAAGACATTTAACACCGTACAACATAGGAGACTCATAAGGAAACTGGGCAGCTAAGGGGTGGGTCCTAAGGTAGCAAACTGGGTTAGAAATTGCTTAATGGATAGGTGACAGAGGGTGGTGACAAATGGAGTTCACTCCAGGGATGGGAGGGTGAACACTGTGATTTCTCAGGGCTCAGTACTGGGAAAAGTATTGCTTAATATCTTTATAAGTGACATTGCTGATGAACTGGAAGGGAAGGCATGCCTCTTTGCAGATGATACCAAAATCTGCAATAGTGTACATATTCCCATGGGTGGGAAATAATGTGCAGAGACCTGAGAAAACTCAAGGAGTGGTCAAGGATATGGCAGCTGGGTTTCAATGCAAACAGTACAAAATCATGTACCTAGGGCACAGAAACCCAGGGTTAGAGTACAATATGGGAGAAGAGGTATTGACAGTCACCAAACAGGAAAGGGACCTGGGGGTAATCATATCGTATGACCTCAAGGTGGCAAGACAGTGTGGAAAGGCAGTGAGTAGGGCCAGTGGGATGCTGGAGTGTATAGGGAGGGGTATTGCCATCTGAAAGAGGGTGGTGGCATTGTCACTGTATAGACTGCTGGTGAGACCCAACCTGGAGTGCTGTGTCTAGTTCTGGAGACCACATCTCAGGAAGGGCATCAACAGGGTGGAGGCTGTCCAGAGGAGGGCAACTGAAATGGTGCAGGTGCTGCTTCAGAAGCCCTATGAGGAGAGACTGAAGGACCACAATAAATACACCCAGGAAGAGAGAAGGGAGAAGAAGAACATAATAGAGACCTATAAATACCTCAAGGGGTTAAATAAAGTATAGGAGTGAAATATTTTTCAGAGTAAAAGGTGTACATGAACAAGGGGGCATGCAATGAAGCTGAAAGGGAGGGAATTTAGGAGAGATGTTAGTAAGTGCTTCTTCACTGAAAGAGAGCTGGATGCCTGGAACAGTCTTCCAGCAGAGGTGGTGGGGCCAAAAACAGTGGTGGTCTTCAAGCATGTATATGGGATAGGCACAAGGGCATCTTAGCTGGGAAGCAAGGGGGGGAGGAAGCTGGAGATCAAGTAGGGTCTGCAGTGACAAGATAGGTAGGATAGGCAGGGAAAAACATGCAGACAGGGTGGGCCAAGTGATCATTATCTGCTGTCAAATTCAATGTTTCTGTGTTTCAGTGTTTTTCATGTATGTACCTGGTGGCAGGTGTTAAGTGTTACCCTTCTATTTTTTTTATTAGACTATCCAAAGATGCCAGATTTTGAAATGTTAGCTGAGCATGCCACTAATGGTGTCTGGGGCTTACAGTGCTATGAATATATTTCTTTCTGTCAAGAATGCAGTTTAACTTATTAAAGTAATGTTGTTAGAAAAGAGCGTATTATGGATATATTTTTATTACCCTTCTGTTGTTTTGAAGAACTTAATATTTTGAGAAAACCTCTCTCTTTCTCTCTCTCTCTCTCTCTCCTCCCTCCCTCCCTGTCTCCTCTCCTTCCCTCTCACCCTCTCTCTCACTCTCTTTCACGCTCTCTCTCTGCTGCATATTGCAGTAATTTCTAATAATCTCTCTCTCTCTGAGCATATTGTTGGAATTTCTAATTAAGAATAGAGGAGGACTGCTTAAAATGTGACATGAAGTACAAATAAAAAGAAACTTGATCATGATAAGAATAGTGGTTGCTATTGTTTTTGTGCTACAAGTGCCCTCTGTTTTCTAAATACTACAGTGCAGTTGCCCCATCACTAAATATTAATTTGTAATCCACACTAAGTTTTGCCATACAAACACTATTTATGCCATGGAAAGGAATAATACTCCTGTCTTTTAATCTCGTATAAGGCTTCTAGAACAATCTTCTCCAACTTAGTTTGTGTAATACATCTTTGCTGCAAAACTACTGTAGTTGACACCTTGCTTGCCAAATAAGAAATTGAAATACAGCAAAAGTTGCTTCTAAAGTCGTTGTCTGATATTTTTTACAGTTCATGTGAAAATACCCAACACGAGGCTGCTGTGAATTATTGTAAGAAAGTACATCTCTTTTCAGTTCAGCGCTAACCCTGCCCAAAAAGACAGAATAAATGGTCATTGAAGGAATGAATGAGCTTGTGTTTCCAATTATCTGCCCACACTCTGGTCTAGGGCTATGCATTTCCTCTATGATTTTATGTTTCTGTGCATCTCACACTCCTAGTTTCCCATGACTGCTGATACACACAATGTCCCATGTATGACCAGGAATTCCAGAATCCCTTAAACATGCAAATACATTTGAGGACTGTCTATCTTGACATCCATTGAGTTAATCTTTCACTGCAAGTTTAACAACATGACTGTATCATATACTGTATTTGTTTCTGGTTTATGGTCTGTAAGTGAAAAGGGGAAAGTCTCCATTTACATAGCTAATCTAGAGCAGTCCACATATTATCAGGTGCATAAGGGACCCTTATCTAGGAAGGCATAATTTACATTGTCTCCAACATGGTAGAAATGGTTTAAGTTACTCCTTCATCCAACAATAAGCCCGTGAAGACTGTAGCACTGTACTGAGATTGCTGGAAAAATAATAAAACAGAAAACCAATGTATCATGTTTAAGCCTCGTTGCCATAAGGGGAGGTACATGACATTTGTGGTTTATCAGATTCAGTTTACTGCCCCATAACCACTGAAAAAAAACAGTCTATACAATTTGAATCTAAAGTAATTATAGGTGTGTAAACATAACTGATGTACAAAAAATGAGAGTAGCAACAATGTTTTGATTAAACCCACACAATTCTTTTTCATGTTTTCTTGCCAATGTAATCACTGTGTTATAGGGCTTTAGGAGTTTTGTCCCTCTCCACCAATTACAGATTTAAGCTTAACAGTCTCCTCCCCCCAATACTGCCCACTCTCCACCTACTCTCTGTGGTCACTTTGAGCTACTTAACTAATCATTTAGCTGGAAAGTGCAAAGCAGAAGCTGCTGTGACAATGTGTACTGCCCTGAAGCTTCCTACTAGGAACATTTGTTGTGCTTTCTGTACCACACATCTGTCTCCTGCAACCACTTGTCAGCACTTCCTATTTTCTCTCTGCCTTCCCCTCCATGGCACTAGCTGCTATGACAGTGTGTACTGCCTTGAAGGGTCCTACTAGGAACATTTGCTGTGTTGTTAGTACCACACAGCTGCCTCTTGCAGCCACTAGGTGGCACTTCCTATTTTCTCTCTGCCTCCCCCTCCCTGGCACTATGTGTACCATATAAGACAAATATCTACACAGCAAATCCTTGCAATCAAACATGATTGGCATCTGCCTATGCTTGTGAGTTTCAGGGTTACAGCACCCTCCCTGATGTTTCCAGTCAAGAAACCCCTTTTCACACTGAGGCACACTCTTTTCATTCAGCTGCCTCAGCCTGCAGCTGCCCCCAGTTATCCAGTTAAGTGCTGACAGCAAGTTTTCAGCTCTCCCCGCACAGTTTATTAAATGCCAACCCCCAAATCACAGCTTCCCAAATCCTGGTTCAGCTAACACTAGAGCCCCTAACAAAACCTTTTTTGGATCCTGAAAATATGATGGGTGAGGGCAAAGGGTAGACTTATCCTATCATGGTAAGATTTGGCAAATTACACCAGCCATCTTTATTTGGTGGGGTTATAAAATACTATGTTGAAAATTATCACAGCATGAAAAAAATATGTGACTCTTCATTTCCAAATCATGGCAATTTTACTATTAAAACTCATTTAGTTTTCACTGCTACACTATCCAAGCACAACACTTAAAAAATACAAGCAAGGAAACATGTCTGGCGTCGGCCAATGCTTGTTGACAACTGCCATTGCTTCCAAGTGTTCACTTTCCCTATTGCAACTGCAAATTTCTCTTTCCAGTTAACTTTGGCCACATCCCCAGGGCCAGACATTATGCCTAACACCTTTAATGTAGAGGGGACCAACGGTTTTCCTGTCACTATTAATCCTGTACTGTCAAACAGGTTATGCATTTTCAAACCCTTACTTTTCTGAAAATGTATCATAGAACCAGACACACCAGAAAAAAATATTCAAAGTGGATACCAGATATGTTCATGTTTCATTATCCTAAATAAAAAGACAAATGTCATCAGCATATGCTATAATTTTGAGGGGTGGAGGACTAAATCTGAACTGTAGACTCGTGTTGAAATCATAAATCTGTATTTTCCATAATTAAGGGTCCAGATAAAACATTAAGAGTAAGGGGCTTAGTGGATGCTCTGTCTTACTCATCTACAGACTGATGGGACTGCTCCCTTCCAGCCTTTAAAGACAGGTTTAGAAGTTGCATCCTGATATAACAGTAATCCACCATAAAAATGTTAATGGAACACCATAGTGTTTTAATACACCAAACAAGGAAGTGTAGGATACTTTATCAGACCTTTTCTCTTGGTCTAGAGAAAGCCTGTATCCATCTAGTAAACCTTGTGATCCTGTCTCCATAATTTTTATTTATTTATGTATTTATATTTATTTATTTATCCTCCTAATGTACAAGTTAATCTGGGATAACTTCCTAATGGATAGTCTGGGAATAACACTTGCGAACTGGAATAACTGTTTAAGAAGCCACAACCAGCAATTGAAACTTACATCTCCAAAAAGAAACTTGAGACAATTTTTCTTTATGCAGAGGATTATACCTCTGTGGAATGAACTGCCTAAAGGAGGTTGTACATGCAAGCACATTCATGTCTTTTAAAAAAAAAGCTAGATAAACATCTCCTATACCAAAACTGGGGAAAAGTGTCCCGCTAAAATGGGAGACAGACACTATGGGCCCATGGCCTTCTGCCTGTCTATTGAACCAAGTATTATATTTAATTAATTAGTTGGGACAAACAGGTTCCACGTCTACAACAGCACCAACTTACAACTAATTGACAAGAGCAAAGAGACTGCAGTGGTTCAGCTATAGTCAACAAAGTATACAAGTTTACATTGCAATGTACTGGTTCCAAAATCCTTGTACAATGGAGGCAGCATACAAGTAGCTTTCTCAGTGAGGAGAGGAACCAGCTAGTGCAGTGGGTACAGGTAACTCATAAGAGCATTGTCATTGTATTTTATTGGGGAGATTCAGGGGCAGTGGCAGGTGACTTTGGAAGTAAGTAAACTTATGAGTTGTCTCTTAAAGTGTTGAATTTTGTTGAGACTTAGGATGGATTCTAGGAGCTCAATAAGTCACTGAGGGGCTCTAATAGCAAAAGTGAGTATAGCTTGGGTAGTTTTGCAGAAAGGGACATTAAGGGTGCTTTTGGTCAAGGTCCTAGTCGGGTAAGGGTTAAGGGATTGCCCAAGTAAGTTCTGTATTCCAGATGGTGTGAGACACATAAGAGTTTTTTTGGCAAGGATGCAGGTTGGAAATTTGATTCTATCCTGCAGAGGAAGCATGTTGGTTAGGGAATAAAGGGAGCAGGTATTACTATTAAATTATCTTGCAGTCTTTTAACTGGTGCAAAACTGGATTGTGAAAGGGAAACAAGATGTCCTGCCACAGTTTACAAATAAGTCCACCAGACTTTGGATAACAATTTCTGGTCATGGTTTAATAGGATGATGGGAAATCATTTTTTAATGTCAGCCTTGTCTCCTTTCTTAAAAGAAAGCTTAGAAGTGCCTGTTACATTGCCTGAGATATATTAGCCATGGTACAGCTATGACTATATATCTGTATGAAATCTGGCCCCAGCATTTCTTGAAATATTTTATAAAATTCACACTGAAAATAGAAAACAGAGTTAGAATTGATGTTTTGACCATAGATCTTCCTTAGGAATCATCTAAAAGAAAAAAAAAAGCATAGTTAGTGGAAAGGTAAGGAGGAACACAGTTTATAGGGGGTGGATTTAGGAGAAAATAGGCAAGAAAAGACTAGAAGCTTGAAAACAAAAAGGTGATGATGAGGACAGAGAGGTATAGGAGGAGGGAACGAGCTGAGGAGTCCTCATGTGCTGACTAATTAACAGGGCACAATAAGAAGGCTGAAAGGTGACAAATGTGGGGAAGGAGACAGGCTATCAGGAGAGAAAACATGGATATGCTCACGTAGCTTGAATTTGCCCATGTGAGTATGCCCTCCCACACACACAGTGGATGGGAGTGTGTGCAGGCATACATACACATGCAAACATACCATGCATGCATGAAAGCAAATATATGAGAGGGATGAGTAAAAAGGACATACTACATTGATAAACCATAAAGTGGCTGCAAAATGTTAGTAGAAAATAAGTTTGTCACTTAATCAAGAGGTTATAAAATGGTATGATACATCACACGCATAAGTAGATGCATCACAGATTGAGAGGATAAAAAGTCAGTTTGTAGCAAAGGAGTACCACAATGATAGATGTTCAGTCCTTGTTTTTAGATCATCCTGTAGGCATCTCTCAGCCCAACAGTAGTAACCATCTTAAGAAAACATTTGCATAACTAAATAACCCATCTGTTTGTAATCTTCTGTCCTGTATAGTTAAGCCACAATTCAAATGCCCTCCCAGCATAACCCAACAAGAAGTATTGAAATATAGTTGAACTTTAAAAAAAATGTTCCACCTGTAAAGCTTTGCCTGAGGGGCATGGACTGTAATGAAACAGTATGTTTTCTGTCCCAACATCGTGTCTATTAACATGGCATGCTGTAGTTGGATACCTACTGTAGGATGAGTGTAATCAAGACATTTAGCTAAGCAAAGAGAAGCCCACCTCTATCACAGAGGTCCTCACCAAGGGACCAAAAAAGTACTTTTATGCATTCCATGGCTGATGTCATTGTGCTTGTCTAATACCATGAGTGGTCTTAAATATTCTATCCTACAACTATACAACATCATGGCCAGAGCACTGCAAACAGGAAAAAGGCTCATGTGCTAGTTTTGAGATTTAATACTGCTAACATTATCACTTTTTGGCATCAATGCACTTTGAAAGGTAATCTTCAGCTTCTGATATCAGTTCTCTCAGTGATGAAGCTCATGAGGAGGAAAAGGCATCCCCTTCTTCCCGTTCTGTATCTCCCCATGGTGTCTTTCTTTGCAGAGGTTCAAACCTAAAGCCAGATAATCTTTTTTAAACTTTGGGCCTGGATTGATGGAACCTCATCTTCTGTCTAGTCATCACTGTCATGCCAGAAATGGGGGACTATACAGAAACATGCTGTTCCTACAGCATCCTGTGGCCCCCTCAAGCAGTTGCTGGTGAGTCAAAGACTGATGGTTCTGTCATCGTGGTTACTTCCATAGAAACAGATTCCTGCATGGGGGGGTAACAGGAGTCACATCAGCGGTTTAGTTTTGTTGAACCTACCACAGGGAGAGGGGAGTTTGAATTTAATGGGACTATAGGATCTGTTAGGAGTAGTTCTGCTGATTCTGATTGAGAACTGGACTCAGACTGAGTTCTGCTTGACTGAGTTTTTAGAGGTTGTGACTCCTGTAAGGGATGCTAAACACTGGCTGAACTACCATGTTCTACTGGTCTAGACCATATTTTCTGTTATTGGACACTCGAGGCACTGCCAAATCTGACATGAGTGGCCTTGTTCATTACATAGGTTACATTTGAACATGTTAGCACAGTGTACTGTATACTGGTGTGCCAAAACTCGAGTCCTAGGATACATCTGAGTTTAGTGTAGCTGTTACTGAGATGGGTACGGGATCCGCATTTGTAACAGATTTTGGTAGCCTGTGGTAAAGCAGACACTTCTATCTTGACCCAAGAAAATAAACTATTAGGAAGATGTTGTATTCCTTTAGCAGCACGCTTAAATCTGAGTTTTAACTTACAACTCCCTGTCTAAATTTGTTCGGCATCAATGATCGACTCTGGCATGTCAAGTACTTCACATTGCCTATGTAACCAGCATAAAATGTCCAAATAAGTACCTCTCTCATTTCAAAACAAGATGGTAACTATTTTGGTCATAGGTTTTGTGAGAGGGATTGCAACAAAAGGTTCATAACAGAGAGTCCTGAAGAATATTTGTACCAGAAACAGTCCAAAGATACTGGAATTTTAAAAATAATGTTGAAGTTAAAGTCACCAGAGACATGTATCAAGGCATATAGTATCACTGATGTGTAAAACCACATAAAATTCTTCAAAAGAATTCAGGCAGCATACAGCATATGTGGTCAGGAGGGGTCTATAAACCACTTTTATACCAAAGTCTTACAGCATTCCTTCTTTCTCTATAAATGTCTATCTTTTTTAGTTTATTGCCATTAGAAAGTCCAAGTCTATGTAATGGAGATTAATGTCTCCCATGAGTATTGCTCAACCTTGACTGGCTGCCTTCATAATTACCAATTCTAGATCCTAGTCTTTGTCCAGTCCATAGTTTGCCAGCCTATGGAACACTCATATCCCCCCTCCCCCTTTGTCTGTTATCTAGAGCCACAGTGACTCAACATCCCCTCCTCCTGTGACAGACATGTCCTCTGAGACTTTTATGTCCTCCTTCACATACACTGCTCCCCCCCTTGGTGCTCACCTTGTACCTCTAACCAGACTATAGCAAGGGACAGTAAGTTCCCAGCTATTTTTTTGACCATCCCTCCTAGTCCTGTGAGTTAGTGCCCACCCAACCCAATGACAGTGACTATCACAAACCCATTCTGAATTGTTTAGTTGGCAGCCTACAAGTACTGTACCACTATACAGAGTTGAACAGTGGTACTGGTATTTGCATGAGGCAGATGGAAGCCGACTGTGAAATGTGAGAGGAGGATCTACGAAGGTTGCCTTTATTGTGTGGGGGAGTGGGCACTGACTAGCATGATGGAGAGAGAGAGAGATCCACTAGACTACCAGGTTTATTAGACTCCAAATATGCCTACGGGCATCAGGTGAGGGAGCGGGTCCACTAGACTACCAGAGATATGACACTTATGCCTACAGTGACCTGGTGAGGGAGGGGGTTCTACTTGACTAGCAAGAATATGGGGATTGGGTGTTGGGAGATGTCTGCACACCACTGTCTGCATTTGTACAACTAGGTTTTTGGCAGCATTGGCTACTGCTTAATACACTGCTGGCCTGTAAGTGCTGCCAAAAACATTTGAATATGCCACTGTGACACTATTCAGTTATCTTGCAGTCATTAGCATAGACCCCAGGCACCAGTTAGTGCTGCACTAGCTGGTATTACGAATATAGCAGTGGTCATGGAAATAGGCTGTCAGCCACGCAATTCAGTTAGCTTGGTACTAATTCTGTTAACATAGCATTGACCTTCTTAATATCTGGACCTTGCCCTTCAAACTTGAACAGAGTTATACATGTACTGTAGTCTTGCAAATCTTTGCATTAAACATTAGAGCATGTTATCCCCATTGTTAGCACTGCTAAGAATGATTTCCAGAGAGCAGGGTGAAAGGGCAGAAAAAACAAGTAAGTATATCTAAAAACCTGAAGAAAGTCTTCTTCCTGACAAGCTCTGCTCACATGGATATTGGACACCAGGCACTATAATGTAAGAAAATTCACTGAAGATTCAATTCATTAGCAGTGGCTGCTGCACCAGTCCATTAGTCATGTATGCCCTGAGAGCACATGGTGTTTACACAGAGCTTCCACACTGAGCCGAGGTCACAGGGGTCAACTTAGCCATCCCGCAGCTGATGGGTAAATAGGCAATTGGCTCCATAACAGCTTTATGACCTGAGGGCTTTAAAACTCTGCTTGGTTGTCTGCTCCATGAAAGTGGATGTTATGTTTCACTTGCACAGTGTTTTTTCTTATGGTACAGTATAAAAAGTTCAGTGGCTAGGTCTCTAAAGGCATAATAAAAACCACCAGTGAAACTTTAGGTTCATCTGGTCCACACCACACTCAAAGTACTGTGCTTTAAGAGCAAATCTGCATGTTTCATAGAAACAGAGAAACATTGAATTTGTGAGCAGATAAGGATTGCTTGCACCCACCTAGTCTGCCCATATTGTCTCTGCCTATACTGTCACCGCAGACCCTACCTGATCTCCCCCCCTCTGTAATGATCCTGTGCTCCTGGGACTTACCTGCAAGTAAGCTTCAGCTCAGTGTGTCTTTCTAGTCTAAAAATTTATAAAAAAAAAATAAAAACAAATAGCTAGAATCTCATATACTGGCTAAATCACTCACACATATCTTTAATTTACTGTTAACAAATACTATCCCCACATTTTGGAAGACAGCTTTAATGTCCTCTATGTTACAATCAGATTATACAACTAATATTGGTAACTACAGATCAATTGCAGTCCTACCAGCCAAAGAAAAAACTGTTGGAAAAATAGTTTTGTTTCAACTGAACATCTTTTTATGTTGGCTTGTGCATGCGCAGCCAACATCTTGTGGTAGTAGCAGATTTGGAGGTGAGGTCACTGTGGACGAATGCAGGCCACGGATCAGTAGGTACATCCCTCATTCCCCAATAAGCCAGCAGCAGGCACTGATATCATGCATAGCTAATGTGGCCACTAGATTGAAGAAAAGGTCCACTGCAATGAGAGTGAAGCTCTCATGCAGCGGGACCACAACATGCCTTCCGACATGTAAGCAACATGGCGGCAGTGATTGCCACCGCCTGTCACAATGCCGACGGTGAAGCCCACTCCCCGTTGGTATAATGTCCCCCCTCCCATTTCCACTGTATGCTGAGGGGGTACCCAATCCCTCTCAGCATCATGCGCCCCCCCCAGAAAAGTCTTTCTTTGCCAATGGTGGGCCCAATCCCCACGTCGGCCTAATGTCCTCCCATTTGTTGTGTGCTAGAGGTGCCCAATCCCCTCAGCTCTCCCGCCACTGGTATTTGCTGACGGGGTGCCTTAATCTCCCATCGGCTACAGCCCCCCCAAAAAAACAACTCAGGTGGCATGGTGGGAGCCCACCCCAGCGTGCCAAATTACCCTGTTAAAAAATGTCCCGCTGTGTTTTTTTTTTTTTACTTTTACCTGTAAAACAGAAAATGGTCCCTTGCGGTCTCCCTGCCCCTTCCCCCAACCCATGCCCACCCTCTGCACACACTGCCTCCCCACACTCTATACTTACCTCTGGAGCCCAGCGATCTTCGGTGGACTGGGAACACATCTGCACTCTTCAAAACCGACCGTGAATTGAAGGAATGCCGGTAAGCTGTATAACAGCATAAATTGGGTTTTTTCAACTTTGGTGCATATCTCAGGCATTTTGGGGAATTTTCACACCAAATTTTCAACATGGGGTTATTGGGACCCCTCCTCATGAATTCAGGCACCATCATAGTGTTATTCCGTCCCGAAAGGTGATTTCATGGTCACTGCGCGGAATCACCTTTCGGGACTGATTAATGAAACAACAGTGCAACTGTTCATGAGGGGGGCTCTCAAAAAGCCTATGTTGTAAATTTGGTGGAAAAAATCCCCAAAACGGCTGTTTTACAAGCCTGTATTGCGCAGTTTCCATGCACGCTTGTAACTTCGTGAATTTGTAATATTTTCACTCCAGATTTTCAAAATTGGCATTTTTCCACACCTCCTTATGAACAGTACAGCTGTTATTTTACATATCCTGGCTGAAATGTGATTTTGCACGTCCGGCGCAGAATAGCGCGGTCGCTGTTTGAAATCAGTTTTTGGCACAGTTTGAGGAAATGATGGTGACACTGTTCATGAGCAGAGGTCCTAAAATGCCTATGTTAAAAATTTGGTGATGAAATTCCATACAACGACTGTGTTACAAGTGTGCATTGCGCAGTTTCCACGCACCCTTGTAACTTCGCAAATTTGCAATATTTCCATGCCAGATTTTCAACACTGCCATTTTTTCACTCCTCCTTATGAACAGTACAGCTGCCATTTTTCACATCCTGCCCTAAATGTGTTTTCGCACCTGTGGCGCACAATGGCATGATCACTGTGGGAGATCAATGTTTGGGACAAATTAACAAAATCACAGTGCCACTGTTCATCAGGGGAGGTCCCCAAATGCCTATGTTAAAAATCTGGTTAAAAAATCCCCAAAATAATTGGGTTACGGACGTGTGTTGTACAGTTTCTATGCATGCTCATGACCACCAATTTTTCATATTTTCACTCCAGATTTTCAACGTTGCCATTTTTTTTACATCTCCTCATGAACAATACAGTTGTCATTTTCCACATACTTCCCAAAATGTGTTTTCGTCCCTGTGTTGCCAAATGGCAATGCCGCTGTGCAAAACCACCTTTCAGCTAACAAACTGATAGTGCCGCTCTTCATGAGGTGGGCTCACAAAAAGCCCATGCTTAAAATTTGGAGTGAAAATACCAACACACGCCTACGGTGTTAGGGTTTCCAACTGTAGCACCCCACCCTGTAGAGACTGACAGGCATCAGGGGTGTGACTTGGGATCATCGGCTGTAATGCTTATGCCATTCCACCCCCACCTCCACCCTGTAGCCAGTGACAGGCATTGTGGTGTGCCTTGGAGTGTTCAGCCACAAAGCTCACCCCATTCTCCTATACTGCACCCACCTCAGCATATTTCCTTATGGAATGGGGTAAGTATAATGCCCCAAGACCCCAAAGCACACCACAACACTTGTCAGTGTCTACAGAGTAGAGTGAGGTAAAATGGCATGAGCTTTATAGCTGATGATCCAAAGGCACACTCCAATGAATGTCAGTCTCTGCAGAGTTGGGATGGGGTTGGTGTCACTTCAATACTTCACTGCCATTCCTATTATGCATCTCTAAGTCCTGCACTACCAATGCCAATGCCAGCAAGACAACATTCAGCATTGACAAATGCTTGTTTTAGAGCACAATGAACTACAAACACCACCGTTTTTCAACCTGACAAAGGCCTTTGAGCTTGTGCACCCTTACATTATACTACAGTTGCAGCCAAAGACTTGGTTGGCTATTTCCAGGTATTTCCAGATGTTTCTAAATAGATTGTCTTTGTTGGCCCCTTAGTGGTACTGCAGGCAGGGAAAGAATTTCTCTAGAGATATCACATAAATTTCAGGAAACATTTAACCATGTCTTTGGCTGCAACTGTAATTAAATTAGCAATGATTGGGGTGGCGGCATACACCTTGGACTGGTTCAAAAACTACTTGCTCTCTCTGCAAGAACCAGTAAGAGTTGACAGTTCTTTATCAGACTTAAGAACAATTTCAGCTGGAGTGGTGCAAGGATGAGTTCCTGTGCCTCTGTTGTTTTTGAGCTTCACAATTGTTTTACCTCAGATGTATGTGACCACTAACATAATTAAGTATGCAGATGATGCAATTAGCCATGACTCAGCCCCACTCATATAGATGTACAATATAAATTACAGCCAAAGTACAACAAAATACAACATTTATTTAAAGAGCATAAACCCATCCTACATTAAACCAAAACAAAGGTAATAATATTTGGTACAGCACAGAAAATGGCATGAGCTGGGAATGACCAAATGGTAGTAATGTAGTGCACCAATGGTGTAATGTTAGAAAATATCAAAGTATTTAAGTGTAACCCCTGGGATACCCTAGGGTTCCCTTTAGTTATGCTCCGGCAACTGCCTTGAAAATTAAGAGGTTAAAACTGGCATTGCCAGATTGATCACACTCTGAGAGTGTGTGGTTTGTGTGGTTAAAGGTCAATGAGTAGAAGAAGGAGAAGAGATGCCTGATATTATTTTGGAGCAGACCTCTGGGTGAGAACTGTGTGGCACTCATCCTAGTCCCAGAAATACCTTCTATACATGAGAAGAAATTACCCAGTTATCAACTTAGCAAGTTGGGATTTAAGGGAACGCTTGAACATCAGTCTATCAATCAATCAATCAATCAATCTTTAGTTATAAAGCACAATTCCAGTAGATCAGAGTGCTTGTACAGAGATTAATCAAGTATTAAAAACTATAACATAAAACAAGCAGACACTATTAAAAATCAGTAGATTCTCAGAAACAGCACAAACTATTTAAATAAGATCCAAAAAGCTAAACCAAAAGATAAATCTTAAGAGCTGTTTTGAAGCTCTCGATGGTAGGGCACTCTCCAACCTAATGAAGTAGAGATTTCCACAGGGTAGGGTTGATAAAACTGAAAGAACGTAACCCAGAGGTCTTGAGTCGAACAATGGGAACCTCTAGCAATCCCTCGTCATCGAAGCAGAGTGGGCAGAAGGGGCAGTAGGGATGAAGATCTTGCAAGTACTTGCGGTCTCTGCCCATGTAGGGGATTATAGGTCAGTAAACCAACCTTGAAGGTGATACGCTACTGTATTGGCAGCTAGTGCAGATCACGGAGCACAGGTGTGACATGACAAGATCTTGGTAAGCCAGTCAACAACCTGGCCGCCGCATTCTGCACCAGCTGCAGCAACATATATCCACCCCCCGATAGCCCTAGGTAGAGGGCATTACAGTAGTCAAGGCAGGCAGTCACAAAGGCATGGACCAGAGTCGGAAGGTCACTGGATGGGACCAGGTGCTTAATCCAGGTGATATTCCTTAGGTGGTAAAAGGAGGTCTTGACCATGGCCGACACCTGAGATTTAAATGTCAGACCACTGTCAAAGACTATGCTCAGATTCCACACCTTGTCAGAGGTCAGCAACTGACTATCTCTGAGCCAATGCCCAGAAGGTTGCCCAGTCGATGACCCTTACCCTGATGACCTGGGTCCACCACTAGCACTTTGGTTTTATCCAGGTTCAACCTCAGCCAGCTGGAACTTATCCAGTCCTGGATATTAGAGAGGCAGCTGTTAAAAAATAAGATAGCCCTATCTTGCTCGGACACAAAGGACATGTATAGCTGAGTGTCATCTGCATAGCAGTGAAAACTCAGTCCATACTGCCTTATGATGTCTCCCAATGACAGCATATACACCTCGAACAGCATGGGCAATAAAATGGAGCACTGTGGGCCCCCCAAGGGACAGGGCAGAGGGGGCCAAGGAGTTTTTTAATTTATTTATTTATCAAGTCTAGGATTACAAATACCTTTGAGCCTTGGCTCTTTTACAAAGGTTCCACGTCAGAGAAATACAAATTATGGGGAACATCAAGACAGACATTACAACAATGTGGACATTGCAAACAGAGTACAGATTAATACAATTCAAGGGTAGCATTGTAACAAGGCAGCCTGTGGCATTTGTCAGAGAAAATAGACAACAGATAAGAACTGCCAGAGTCATAGGGAGAGGGAAGAGGGGAGGGGGGAGAATGTAGGAAGGGTGGGGAGAGGGTGAAAAGTGCAGCATTGGGCATATCAAGATGTGAGGGTAGAATCCAGTGAGGAGGGAAGGGGGGGACAACTAGAGCAGAAAGGGAAGTGGAGAAACAAGGTTAAGTTGGGCAGTCACAGGAGCTGTTGGTAGTGAGATAGTCCCGGAGCCTAGTTTTAAACATACCAATTGTTGGGGCAGATGAGATGGTTGGGCTGAGGCCATTGAACCAGAGTGGCGCTCGATAAGCAAAAGAGCGTTGTCCCTGTGAAGTGTGACAGTGGGGGATTTTCAGTAAATCCCCAATACCACTCTCTGAGCCCTGCCCATGAGGAAAGATTGAAACCACTTGAGGACTGTACCAGTTAGCCCACAAATCAACTGCAGGTGCTCCAATAGCACTTCATGGTCCATGGTGTCAAATGCTGCAGAGAGATCAAGGAGAACAGAGATCAAACGAGTCTTCTGATCCCTTGCTATTAGGAGATCATTCAGTACTCGAACAAGTGCTGTCTCAGTACTATGCCTCTTCCTAAATTCAAACTGGAGAGGATTATGGAGATCATAGGTAGTAAGATGATCCTCAAGCTGCAGCGCAACTACCTTCTCAATAACTTTACCCACATAGGGCAGGTTAGAGACAGGTCTGTAGTTGGCTAAGCAGTCTGGGTCAAAGGAGGCTTTCTTAAGGAGCGATCTAACCACCGCCTCCTTCAGGGAGTCTGGAAATAATCCTGCCTCCAACGAACTCCAAGCTATCTTGGCCAGGACATGGCCGATCACCTCAACACATCCCACAAGGAGACGCGTTGGGCCCAGGTCCAAACTACAGTAAGTTGGTCGCAGAGACTGGATGATCCTCAAAATATCAGTCAGACCAGGTAAACCGGGCACCTGCAACCTCATGCCGATTTCCGCAACATGAACTGGAGAGTGCTGGATGGATCCTGGACCTGATGGTGGTATACTTATCTGCGAAGAAGCGAGAAAACTCTTTATACCCTACTCTGTGAAAAGGCTCCTCAGGACTGAAAACAGAGGGGATTGCACAATCTGTCAACAGTCCAGAAGAGCTGAGCAGGTCGATTCTGTGCAGTGGCAATCTCCCCAGACAGAAACTCTGATGTCTTATGGGAGATTGCTGATTGATAGTCTTTATAGTGAGCCATCAATCTAAGTTTGTCCTCATCCAGGCCAGATTTCTGCCAATGACGCTCCAGCCTTTGGCCCCTCTATCTCAACTCCTTCAAAGTCCCATCAAACCAGGAGGACCTTGGGCGAGAAGTGAAGGGATGAATGCAGAGAGGAGCTAAGGAGTCCAGGGCCACTATCACTGCCTTATTATAGGCAGATAAAAGGCTCCCAGGATCAGAGCTTACACTCAGCATGCCCGATAGGTCCAGCAGAGAAATAAGATCATCTGGGGTCAAGCCCCTTAAAGGGCAGTACCAGACCATCTCCATAGGGGCAGGTCTATTGGGGAGAGCCTCTAAACTGAACCTTATGGTATGATGGTCAGACCAACTGACCAGGTCC
The DNA here is from genome assembly GCA_016271365.2 of Neoceratodus forsteri. NCBI lineage: Eukaryota > Metazoa > Chordata > Ceratodontiformes > Ceratodontidae > Neoceratodus > Neoceratodus forsteri. The sequence continues at coordinate 1,454,371,296 of CM028129.1, read as the reverse complement.
ATCACCAAATCGGAGATCTTCATCCCCAGCTGGAATACCAGGTCCAACGAGTAGCCATGAGTGTGGGTCACGGAGGCAACCACCTGTGCAAGGCCCAATGAACTCATAATTTGGAGGAGGTCCTGTCCAAATTGTGTGAGCTCATTGTCGACCCAGGCATTGAAATCCCCAAGAATCAACCATTTGGGGGATTCCAACACCATGTCGACAATGAAGTCCACTACCTCCTGCAAGAATTCCTTCTCATTCCCGGGTGGACGGTAAATGAGGAATATCCTGCAGCCTATACCTGCACCCACAATGCACTCAAAGGATCTATTGAAGGGCAAGTTATAGCAGCAGATGGAAATGAGTTCCACAGAAAGGGCCCAGAAAAGGCAAAGGCACACTGATCCACTGCAAGGTGGGGTTTAGAGATTGGGAGCGGTGGTAGGCCAGCAGACCTTAAGGACCTTGTCACAGTTTTTCATTAGACAATGGGTTTGAGGCAGGGAGGAGTGAATGTGTGAACTACATTGAAGGTCAGACATAAAGTGGAATATTGTAATCTGGCTTCAAGGGAAGGTCAGCCAAGTGAGTAGAGGACAGTGCAGTGGTGCTCCCTAGAGTAAGTGCCAGGGTGAAGCGAGCTATCCTATGGTAAGTTTGTTTGAGCCTGGCAAGAGGTGTGACCTGGGAGGAGAGGAGAATAGGAGCTCCATAGGAAATAAATGGAAGAAGGGAGGAGAAAGCAATGGCCAGGCTGGAGGAAGGAGTTAGGTAGGGCTGAAGGCAGTGCAGCAGTCCAAGTTTCTAGTGAAGGGTTTTGACCACAGTTGTGACATGCATGTCGAAAGTGAGGTTGGAATCTAAGGTGATACCCAGATATTTAAAGGATTGCACTAATTCAAGAGGGTCACCATGGGAGGAGTTAATCGCCAGTGGGGGTGGAGAGGTCAGCATAGGGGTCGGGTGATAGAAGAGCATAGATTTAGACTTCTTGGTGTTGAGCACCAGGAGATTGTTCAGAAACCATGCCTCAAGATTCTGGAAGTCCTGCTGCAATTGGAGGTTTAGTGAAGCCGGGTCAGAGGAGGACCTGTACAGGATGGCGTTGTCAGCGTACAACTAGACTGATGCACCACCAAAGTGCTGTGGTAGCTCTATAATAAACAATGAGAACAGGAGAGGGTGTAGGATAGACTCCTGAGGGACCCCATCCATTATGACACTAAAAGGGGGAAGTGCGGCTGGCCCATTTAACACATTGAGTGCAGCCTGTGAGGTAGCTCAAGAACCAGTTTAAGAATAGGGAGTCGAGGCCAAGGGAAAGTAACATTTGGAGCCAGAGGTTATGATTCACATGGTCAAAAGCCTTGGTTAGGTCAACAAATATTGCACCGGTGACTAGGCTTTTGTCCATAGAACTGAGGATGTCAGATGTTACCTTAATGAGGGTAGTGTGAGTGCTATGGGATTTAAGGAAGCCATGCTGGTGCATGGAGAGAGAGTTATTAAGCTCTAAATGAAATTGAAGTTGAGAACATAGAAACATAGAAATTGTCAGAAGATAAGGACTGCTAGGCCCATCTAGTCTGCCCGTAAGCCCTATACGTGTATGTGGCTTCTGACCCCATGTGATCAATGACTTTTCATCACTCCCTCCCACCTCCAAGGTTCCCTTGTGCTTTTCCCAGGCATGTTTAAAGCCCTCCACTGTGCTTGCTCCTGCCACCTCTTGTGGCAGACTATTCCAAGCATCCACTACCCTCTTTGTGAAGAAAAATCTTCTCACATTTCCTCTTAATCTACCCCCTCCAATTTCATACCATGCCCCCCCATTCTAGTACTCCTTCTGCATTGGAAAAGGTCTCCCCCCTGCATCTTGTTTATATTCTTGAGGTACTTGAAAGTTTCTATTATGTCCCTTCGCTCTCTCTTCCAGTGAGTACATATTCAGGTCCTTAGTCTCTCCTCATATTTTTGTAGTGCAAGCCACGTAGTATCTTTGTTGCCCTTCTGGACTGCCTCTATCCTGTTTATGTCCTTGTGCAGGTGTGGTCTCTAGAATTGCATGCAGTACTCTAGGTGAGGCATTACAAGTGTTTTATACAATGGCATCGCCACCTCTCACCTCCTGCTAGTGATACCTCTGCCTATGCACCCCAGCATGCCACTGGTTCTCTCTGCAGCCTTTGCACTCTGCTTTGACACCTTTAGGTTATCAGAAATTATAACCCCTAGGTCCCTTTCCTCCTTGGTGACTGTCAGTATATTTATTTCCTGGATTATAGTAAGAAGGCAAAGAATGGAAATGGCTGTTAATTCTCGAACAAAGAGTTTGGGCCGCTCTTGTGAATAGAGACTACAATTGCAGCTTTCCATTTGCAAGACACAGTGCTTGAACATAAAGATTTGTTGAACAGGTCGCGTATGGGAGAAGCAAGGACAGGAGCACCTAGTTTTAGGAAGTGGGGTTTCAGAGAGTCAAACTCAGGAGAGGAGGTATCGTTGATGCACCTAAGGTGATGCAGAACCTCCTTAATGGTGGCCAATTTGAGGCGGAAGGATGGGCAATTAAGAGTGGCAGAGGGAGAAGGGGGGGAGGAGGAGGATTGGGGAGGGAAGGGAGGTCTTATATTTTGATAGGTCAGTGAAGGCTTAGTTAAACTCGGTAGCTATAGTGGTGAGGTCAGTGACCTCAGTGCCATTGAGGCACATAGTGTTGGGTATAGAGGAGGATTTGCCTTTTAGTATGGAGTTAATCTGTCCCCAGAATTCTTTAGGGTTAGAAAGATTGTTAGTTTGGTGGGTTCAGAGTTAAGAGGGTTTAGCTGAGTGCAGCTTGCTCTTACATAGATTACACAGGCATCTGTAAGCCTTCCAGTCAGTGGACAGACTGGAGCTTTTAAATAACTTCTAGGCAGCATCCCTTGTTGCCATGAGGTTTCTGAGTTCCTTAGAGAGCCATGGGGCTCAAGCTTCCTTTAATCTCTGCTTGACCATAGGGGCATGGAGGCTGACTATAGAGTTCAATGTGTTAGTGAAGTATTCCAAAGCTGTGTCAACATCAGGTAGGCAGCTGACCAGAGACTAGTCAATGAGGGATAGGGAGGCTAAGAAGGCTTGAGAACTAAACATGGTCATGTCCCTGGAAAATACAATTTTAGGCGTGGGTTAGTATAATTCTTCCTCCATATGCAGAAGGTGGGGGAGTGATCACTCAAAGCATCAGGAAGTTCCCCAAATGCTTTAATGTGAAGGGGGTTGTTAGTGAAGACCCAGTCAAGAAGGGTGTGGTGATCAGATTTGTTATTGTACCTGGTAGGTTTGCTGATGAGCTGCAACAGATGAACATCAGCTAGGGCTTTGTGAACCTGCCCCAACCCTGGACTAGTCAATTGTTATTGAAGTCATCACGTGGTACTAAGTCTGTGGGCAGAAGACTGGACCAGGATGTAATGAGGGAAACGAGGGATGAGGAGGGAGCAGTAGGAGGGAGATAGATACAACGAATAACTAGTTTCTACACTTGCCCAAGTGCTATGGTAATATAGATGGACTCTAAAAAAGAGGCATCGTGGGGGGTCGGGGGGTGCCAGCTCAGACACTGACAAGGTAGAGCGAATGTACATGAGCACATCACCACCACATTTAGAAGGCCAGTCATTCCTAAAGATGGTATAGCCAAGAATAGTAATCTCATAGGAAAGGATGCCTGGTTTCAGTCAAGTTTCAGAGATGGCAAGCACATCAGGGTTGTAATAGTGGGTCCAGGCTTCAAGCTCAGGTTGTTTAGATCTCAGACCATGGACATTCATATGGGCAATTCGCAGATCTTTAGTCTATGTGACTTGAAAATTAAGATGTTTTGTCATAAACTCTGACTATTTGGCATTCTGATCTGTTGTATGAGTCAGGATTAACATTGTGGCTACCTGTCCCTTTGAGTACATCACTCTAAGTGTCCCTGATTGGGCAATCCTTATGAATACACCAAGGTGAAATGAAGTTCATTAACTCATGAACTTTGATGGATTTACATAAATGGCTCATAAAAATCCATAAAAAGTCACCAGCTGTTCTTCAACTCAATGCATTAACCAGGTCCATGAACTGCTCATCAACCAATGTCCACAAAGCTGTTGAATATTTAAAGGAGCATGGCAAACCATGACAAAACTCTATTTGCATATCAGAATGCACTGTTTCTCACTATACAAGTTATAAAGAAATCAAAATCAGAATGTTTTCAGTTTAGGAGTGGAAAGGCATTCAGTTTGTTCTACAAGGTAATTAACTAAGCTTTTTAAGCATCAAAATGAGTAACACTTTACACCACAATGTAAAAGAGTTTGGAATTCTGATGACATAAATAGCAACTGAGGCTTTTTAGTTTTGAGAAGAAAGTAAGCACTGATTCCATTTGAAAGAAGAACAACTAAACTAGAAGTATGTATAAAGCAACTAATTCCAAAATGCATGAAAAGAAAAATTCATTAGAAAATGTGAAGTTTGTTAAAAGAATCCAAATATCATGATTAATTGCTTAGGTTGCATGATAAGACAACTAAGAATTGAACAGGTTTACCCCTAATTTATAAATAGGGCAAAATAGTTTAAGAGTACCACTTTAAACAGGGTTGCCTGTTGAAATTAACCGATATTATAAAAGTAGGGTATTTTTTTATCACCAAAAACGTTGATGCACTTTGTCCATGAAAGTTCAGTGGAGGAGTTTCATGAACTTTCTTGGACTTCATGAACCTCGGTGTTCATTAATGTTCATGAACACTGGAATGTCATTGAATGTTCATGCACAGTTCATGACCATTCATGAATAATTCTGCACAAGCTTGATGGATGCTCATGAGCTAAATTTTTGAACTATGCACTGATTTATTGATGGACTTAGTTAGCTATTAAGTTATTTATGTGAAATTTGTTGACAGGTATAGGCACACTGAGCCAGGGTTCATTTTCAGGTGCAGACTGGGGAAGGGGATACATCAGGGAGCAAAACAAAGTGTCAACAGCTGCATGCACATGAATAATAAAATCTCAGAGCAAGTAAAACATTTCAGAAAAAAATAAATGTAAAAAGTTTACATCAGTTATCAGATAGCCAGGATGACAGCAAAAGGAGAATGCCACTAATGTATGACAAGATATTTGTACAGAATCATAGTGGTGCATAATTCAAATTATAGATTACACCGAGTTGTAAGCTTTAGAACAGAGTAAGAGGCAAAATGGGTAAAATAGTGAGGGGTGGATAGGGCATGGGTTGTAATGTGGAGAAAAGAGGAAGAAGCTTTCAGTAGTTTATGAATAATTCATGAACGTTCATGATCATTTCAACAGGGCAGGAACTCTGGTTGGCCCCTTTCACCTTATGGGAAGACCCTAGGCAACTCAAGCCTTTTGGGGTTGGGTCTGGTTACACAAATGGCACTCAAATAGGGATTCAGAGCTAGGACCGCTGGAGAGGTATGTAGCATTGGAAATCAACTGGGATCATGGCTGTAGTTTGCAATAACAACTTCTAAATGACTACAGGTGTTTGGTGTTTTTCCCCTTCAGTGGTGTGTGTGTGTGTGTGTGTGTGTGTGTGTAAGGAGCAAGGAGAATGGAGTATGAATAAACGTCTGCTGAAGGGAAATTTGCATGCATTGGACTTGTGGGTGATGTGAAGTCATCTACAGCATCATTACTGGCTGTGAAGCAAACCCAAGGAGGCTTGTACATAGGACTCTATAGGTATGCTACCCAAATTGGTAGGAGTCCCTACCATCAGAGATTGATTGGAAGTGTGTCTGAGCAAGGGATCAGGTTTGTCTGGAGCCACAGTGAGTATTGGAGCCCAGATATACAAATTAGCAAAAGAAGATTGTGTGGAGTACCACGTGTATGTTGATTAATGGTTCTAAGAGTGTGAGATAGCTAAGTACCTGGGGAAGGTGATCACAGTACCTTCATCTAAGTGCACATCCTAGGGAGGAGGAGTATGGGTGAGAGAAATGGGCCACAGCCATCTACAGTTTTTCTTGGACTTTGTGTGGGAAAATGTGGTTTGGCTTTTGCAATTCAGTCGAACTGCTTTGGATCCCAGCATAGTAAATTAAATATGGTACAACAGACTACAGATGGAAGGGAGGATTGAGGTCAATAATAAATATTTAATTACTATTGCATACTGCACCTGTGACAGGCTGTGTTTGCATGCCACTGCTGGGGACCAGTTTGTTTGTGGCAGTGTGCCACAATGGAACAGTTAGCATGACTGCTGCATTCCAGTTCTAAGCTATACCAATTTAGTAGTCATTGCTGAGCTGAAGCCTTACCACCTGTAGTTTCTGTCTCACCATTACATAATTTACTGTCTTCTCACTGGCCCTGTATACTGTACATTCAAAATTGATGACCTCTCCTGAAAAGTAATGCATTAAAGTGTGTAAACACAATTAAAATGCAATAAATTGAAGACATTACATTTGCCCAATGTTTAACCTTGCAAGGATGTAGAGGTTTTTTTTCTAATATTGAATTTTGTTTTCCTACATGAGGGTGTAAGACCAAGGGAATTGTGTATCTGTGTGTGGATATCTCTGATGACGCCTTTGGTATCTAGGTTACCATCGCTGTCCCTTAACAGTGGGCTGGGTTACATGACAAATCTTATCTAATAAATAATGAGTCAGTGTGAGCCAAGCATCACCCCGCATCACATCAAGCTTGCTTGTGATGACATTGCTAAAGTCGTACTGTTTTCAAGAGGAATTGAGGGGGTAGTGCATGACATAATCCTCGCGCTGCTGGCACTGTTGGGAGTGCTAAGCTAGACTATAATGCTACATGTGCCAGTAGGAGTCCATGAAGACTTGCCAGCAGGAGGTAAATGAATGGGAATAGCAGTACAGTACATGTGACTTGTTGGACATAGGAATAATCAAATGCATAGTTAAAGTTGATCTGTGGTAAGCTGAGTCTGTGGATGGCTAAGAATTCCTGGAGCAATGTGGTGAAGCAATATCCCCAGTTGTTCTGAAACATCTATTTGAAGTGACCAATGTTGGAGGGCATCCATGAAAATGCAAAGCCAGTTTAACAAATGCAGACGAAGTGACTTTTCTGTTTTGCCAGAAATTGATGAGATCACTACTTCAGGTAGACAGTGGTTCTGCTAGATAAGCCTCCATCACGTACTCTTGTGAGATGTCTGTGCTTTCCACTAAGATGTCTGCATGGCACTGGCAGTCTGCATTAATAGGCTTTTAAATGTCCTTTGTTGCCTCCTGATGATCACTATCTAAGTCATCTTCCATGTTGTCATGCTGACACCTGGCACAGGAGTCAATTAAGGAGGATGGAAAGTACAAGCTGGAAAAGGTAATTTCTTGGTTATTCCTTAACATTGTCTGTTCTGCTTCTTTTGAAGTGTATGCAACAGTTTCTGTTAGATATATTCAGTGTGTCCAGGGGGAATGTGTGCATTTTTAATTTTTTACTTTCCCCTATGCCAGTTGGGCTTGAGCGGGGATGTAACCCCCATCTGCATCTGGAGCTGCCAGGGCTCTCAGCTCAGACATGAGGGAGACTCGGCCCCCAGGTGGACGGCATCTCTACAGCCGCCGCCCGAGACCACAAGCCTGGACGCTCCTCCAAGGAAGCCGAGAACCCGCCAGGGCTCCCAGCTCAGACGCTGAGGGAGACTCGGGCCCCCAGGCGGAAGGCATCTCCACAGCCACCGTACGAGACCACAAGCCCGGATGCTCCTCCAAGGAAGCCGAGTACCCACCAGGGCTCCCAGCTCAGACACCGAGGGAGACTCGGCCCCTGGGCAGACAGCATCTCTACAGCCACCGCCCGAGACCACAAGCCTGGACGCTCCTCCAAGGAAGGTATGGCAAAAGCTGACAGCCTATCAGAAAGCGAGCGCCTTTTCCTACCTCGCTCTGATTGGTCCACTATCCGATTTTGATTTATCTCTGTCAAAACTCTTCAGAAAAGGGCTGCAACTACTATTTTTAGCCTAAATTGTTGTTAGCAATTACTGTTAGAACTGTATTTTACTAGCTTTTACTGTGCCAGTGGGAATTAATTCCCCTGAAGTGATTACAGCCCTTTCTTGGCTGTGTTGCTGACCCCCAACTGCTGGGCGCCAAGCCAAATTGGCCCCCTTTGTTGTGAAGATCTGTTCTTGCTGCTGGATTGTGTGGCCTTTGTCCACTGCCGGTACTTAACCTCCTCCTGTCTCCTCTCTCCTCAGCCGAGAACCCGCCAGGGCTCCCAGCTCAGATGCCGAGGGAGACTCGACCCCCGGGCAGATGGCATCTCTACAGCCCCGGCCCGAGACCACAATCCTGGATGCTCCTCCAAGGAAGGTATGGCAAAAGCCATATTTTTTTGCCCACCCTCCCGTCCCCACCTCATTCATCTACTAAATATGCTCTTGCCCCACCCCAAGCCATATCCATGCCCCCTCAGCCTCCCCTCTAGGACAAATAGGCAGCTGAAGCTCTCTCCTGTGCTTCCTGACTTGGAAGGACTAAGTTGTAGTATTCTTCCCAAAATTGCGGATTGGTAAGATTTTACAGTGGATGAGCTATCCTACTCCTGGGTACCCCATATGGTGCATAGGAACCGTAGTATTCAGCTACTAGGAACTTCATTCACAATGACGGAGGCCACGGTTGCTAACTTATGACATCTGTCCCTTGCACCAGCCCCCCAGATAACAAATTTGGCGGGGTCCCTCTTGAGTGGTAACTTCTTACCTCTTCCTTGACGATATTAGAGACAACAGTTCAGGCTGCTAATCAAGCCTGGCTGTAAGGGCAAGACAGCTCAATCACATCCACTACTAATAAGACCCTACCATGTGGGTGCCCCTCTGGCTCCGCATTTTGCTTCTACTTTTTCTTGTGTCTTGCACAGTACCAGAGCTCCCCTGTTCTACCAGCAGGGGAGACTATAGTCCCCCAGTGGGCTGCCGGGTATATCGCTTCTCTGCCTATAATTACCTCTGTGCCGTCAGACTTCCTTACTTACATCCTCCTATTAGTACCACCTACAGCGGTGGGACTGGTGTCGAACTGCCACCACAGAGCATACTCTCAGTTATCCCATATAGTTACCTCCCCATATATCTCCCAGCCAGGATATTGGTAATTGTGGCACTGGGGTGGTCCAGGTCCAAGCATGGGTTCCTGCTTTCTCGGCCTGACTCCTACCACAGTCATTTACGTACAAGGAAGTTTATAATGTCCCGTGCCTTCTTAAGGAAACGTCTCCTGCTCCTTCTGTTGTGTTCTGGTGACATTGAGACTAATCCCGGCCCAGTAAATACTATTACTTCACCCTCGGACTTAGCAAACCTGAAAGGCATGCAATTCATGCACATGAACGTATGCAGCCTATTAAAAAAGTTCACATTGATTCAAGCATGGGTCAGTCACACTAAATCAGATGTCTTAGTGATCTCTGAATCTTGGCTTAACCTCTCCATGCCTGATAGGGAAATTAACATCCCGGAATACCTATTACTCAGAGCTGACAGGCCAACTGGGGGGGAGGTGTGGCCATCTATGTCAAGAACAAATACACAATTACATGTCTGGATTCATCATCTGTTGCCAACCAATTCGAATGTCTAGTTCTAAAATTGGAGATATCCTCAACTTCGGCAATACCTGTTATAGGCTGCTATAGACCGGGGACCTTAACTTCGATTGGTTGACCCAAGTTGCTGCACCGCTTAAGGAGTTTTGTGATGCCCTTGGCTTAACACAACTTATTGATGAACCCACATGCCCTAACAAAAAGACCCCTGCCAATAGCACGTTGCTGGATGTTATTCTAGCTAGCAAACCGCACCTATTCTCCCATGCAGGAGTATTCTTCTCCAACGTTAGTGATCATAGCATTATAGCTAGTATAAGGTCAGTTCAGAACCCACCAACTATGTCGAGGTTCTCCATCAAAAGGTCTAGATGTAACTTTGATCTGGCTGCCTACCTTGATGAATTAAAATATTCAATGCGTTGGCAGGACTTTTACCTAGCTAGCTCAGTCCACTTGGCTCAGGAGATCTTTTCCGAAATTATATCTGAGGCCTTAAACAAGTACGCCCCTTTCGTAAAAGTTAGGGTAAGGGGAAGAACCTGTCCCTGGTTCACATCTGAACTCAAAGCTGTATTACTGAACAGGGATAAGCTTTGGAAAAAAGCATGAATTACCAAGGCATCGATGGATTGGTGTAACTTTAGGAAAGCCAGGAATGCATGCACCAAGAAGACAAGAGATGCAAAGGCATCCTTCCACCGCCTGGAGCTGGATTCTGCTTCTAAGAGCTCCTCCGATTTTTGGAAATCCATTAAGGATATGTCTGGAAATACCTCAGGAACTTCATTGCCTGCAAAGATTATCTCTGGCAGCACCACCATCTGTGATAAAATGGAAATCATGGATGCCTTTAATAACCACTTTGCCACCGCAGGTCTCGCTTTCGACAAATCCCCGGCTTGTTCCCTATGCTCTCAATTGGATGTGCAAAGCTCAGAGCCTCTTCCAACCAATTCAGTTTTCTCCCTTCAGCACACTTCCCTGAAGGAGGTCGAAGAACTCCTCTTAAAACTGGACACCAAGAAAAGTGCAGGCACAGACTCCCTGGATCTTTACTTTCTAAAGGTTGCCTACCACATCTCATCTGCACCAATTACCCATTTATTCAATCTTTCATTGTCCCAAGGAATTCTCCCACCAGTATGGAAAACAGCTCACATCATCCCTTTGTTCAAATCTGGGGATCCTGGTGACCGGAAACAGTTATAGGCCAATTTCACTACTACCTATTCTGTCTAAATTACTGGGAAAAAAATCGTAAGCAGGCAGCTAAAAACATATGTGGAATATATGAATCTTCTAAATCCTATGCAATCCAGCTTTAGAGCACACCACAGCACCATCACAGCCCTAGCTAAAGTGACTAATGATTGGCAGTGAGACCTGGATGATAGGAAATATGTCTGTGCTGTATTTCTAGACTTATCCAAGGCCTTCAACACTGTCGACCACGGCCTGCTCCTCTCCTCCCTTAAGTCAACAGGTCTGGATTCTCTATCCTTACATTGGTTTGATGATTACCTTTCAGATCAGTGGCAGCAAATAAAGGCAAATGGTGAACTTTCTTCCCTTAAACCTCTACAAAGAGGGGTCCCTCAGGAATTGATTCTGGGTCCTTTACTGTTTGCAATTTACGTAAACAATATTGACAATAATATATCTAAGGCTAACATTTATCTATTTGCAGATGACACGGTCCTCTATCTAGGCCGCTCTTCGCCAGATACAGCCTGTAAAGACCTTCAAACTGAATTCAGTCTTCTTCAGGGCCAACTCCTAAACAAAAAACCTGCTATTCAATGCAAAGAAAACCAAGGCTATGCTATTTTCTCCCTTTCCCCATGAAGAAAACCCATCCATTGTTGGTACCATACCTCAGATTACCACAATTCTGGGTGAAAATCTAGAATTTGTTAGCAAATTTAAGTATCTAGGAGTGTGGCTGGACCACAAACTCTCTTTTATGGATCACGTTGAAAACCTGCTAAAGAGATTAAGACACAGGCTTGGCTTATTATTCAGGATTAAAAAATACCTTACCAGCAATGCCAAAAAATGGCTTGTACAAACCACATTTCTCTCCCTGGTCAACTGTGCTGACTTTCTTTATTGTCACTGCCCCTACTCGCAGCTAGCTAAATTGGACACGATGTACCATAGAGCCTTGAGATTTATCACTGATCTGCCTCATGCCATGCACCATTGTACCCTTTATACAATGGTGGGGTGGACTTCCCTTCACTCCAGGAGAAATAGAAATGCATTACTCTGGACATTCAGAGCCATCTGTAGGAAACTCCCCGTACATCTCTGATTGTCTCCCTGTATGCAAACCTAGAACATATGCACTAAGAAGCTACTCCTTTATTTACTTAAAGGTTTGTAAGCTAAAATCTCACCTTGGGAGAATGGCTATAAGCTCCGCACTACCATCCCTGTGGAATACAATACAAAAAACACTGAAGCTTAGTTCTTTCATCAGCATTTCATCATTTAAGAACCTATATGACCCCTCGGTCAAAGAAATCTGTAATTGTTTCTCCCATCGCTAAAATCCTCCACATGATGGCTGTCTTCATTACCATGGGCCATTTTTTACATCTTGGATTGTGTGGCCCTTACTGCCTTTGTCTTCTACCTACTCTTGTGCTCTATGTCCGCTGGCTATGAGCTCGTTCGGTGGTCACCCTGCCCTGAGACCACCACCCTTCTATTTTGCCTATGCTGTTCTCGTCTTAAGTCTTAACCCTCCTTTTGATGTCCCCTCTTGACTTTCTCCCTCCTGTTCATTCGTTTCTCCCAGCCCCCATTGTAAATGTTAAGTTACCTGAATATTTTCTAACTGCTATATCTCATCTCGCCTCTTACATGAAGGTCATAAACTTCACATTAATGAACTGGTCCCTTATCCATAGTTATTTTTTTTTTTATTATATGTCTATTAAGGTATACCGCTTGTAGTATATCAACACTGTTCTATTGCTTGTAACTGTATATACTGTACATTGGATTGACTGTATTTCGTGTTTACTCTGTATACTATGTGTAACAGGTCCATCTTGTAAATGAGCTTGCTCAATGGTGTTCACCGGGATAAATAAAGATTTTGATTGATTGATTGATTGATTGCACTCCCTCTCAGGCTGCCTAGCCATGGAGACCTGCAGCTTGCCCCTTGCAGCAGGGCTGCCCAAAGGGAAAGTCAAAATCCACCTGAGGCCCCAACTGAGGCTTACGCCTGTGGTGTCATTCGAGCAGCATTCCAGGGGTATCACTATACTGCTGGTCCCAGGGATTTTACTTCTTGAATCTTCCCCCTGGAGGTGCAGACATGCAATGATGTCAGTGCAGGACATGTACACTCCTTCACATGTCCTGCAGATGTCTGCTGTCACCTCTGCCCAACTGCATGCGGTCCTGGCCAGTGTACACTGAGTTTCCACTGAGTGTCACTCACTCTCCGGGAAACCACAACCCTCTCCCCGGAGTAGGAGCGCTGTCCATGGGACATTCATCCTACCTCCCCTGACTGACCTTGTGTTGTGATGCGCCATCTCATTCCTGAACATGGGTCCTCAGCATCGCAATCAGTAACACTGCCGCTGTGCCAGCAGGGCAGCCAAGAATGTGTGTATCTTTAAATGTGGAATGCAGTAGAGTTGCCTTGCCAAACTGTGTGACCAATTTATTGCTTTCAAATCTGATTGCAATTTTTGTCAGAAACATCTCTGCCACTTACTTATTGAGTATTGAATCCTGTTTGTGCTACTACAGAGATGACTCAGATGAACTAGTGAAGTTAATATCATTTTACCATCATTTTCATCGCTGTCATGCTTACCAATACCAGCACCGGTGCCTCAGTAACAACCACCAGCCTTGCTTTGTTGGGTTGCTGTAGATCTTAAATAACAATGTGTGTGTCATTCTAGTAGATTCACCAAGGGAAGGGACATTCTGAGTGTTGCTAATTAAGCACAGACATCTTTGGTGGCCTGTTCATAAGGTCTCAGAAGTGAAACTAGATTTTACAGCCCACAGCACTACACCCAGGACAGATATCTCCCACATCCACATCTTTGAATTCCATAACCCAGAGCACAGCTTACTGTTCCTCAAGTCTCACTAGAAACATAGAATTTGACAGCAGATAAGGACCGCTTGACCCACCTAGTATACCCATTTCCCTAACTAATGGATAAACTACAGATCCTAATTAATCAGCAGACTACTTCCTCCAACCCCCATTAGAATTGCTTTGTGTCTATCCCATGCATTCTTGAATTCTCCCACTGTTTTTGACTCCACAACCTCCTCAGGAAGGCTGTTCCATGTATCCACAACCCTCTCCGTGAAAAAATACTATCTCACATTACCTCTGAGCCATCCTCTCCCCCTCTATCTTCAAATTGTGCTCCTCGTTCTTGCACATCTCTTTTCTGAAAGATGCTACCCTCTTGGACTTTGTTGATTCCCTTGAGGGACTTGAAAGTTTCTCTCATGTCCCCCCCCTTCACTCCCATATAAATGAAGGAGCTCCACCTTGTCACTATGTCTTTAAGTAATGCTGGGGAACATTGTGCTTCTGCTGGTACTGGCTGAAGAGCTCAGTGCATTTGGGAGAACAGTGGAAATATTTAATAATATTCCATACTGTGTCAATTATTTCTTTTAGCTATGCATGTGCATGTGCAAGCACATGACTCACCACCAGATTCAGTGCATCTACAAAGCAAAGTGCATGGCAGAAATCCCCAACATTCATATCCTTCAGCATATTACTTCCACTGTCTAACTGAACAATTCCACTTTCAGATCATGAAGGCACAGTATATCCTGATGCCCAGCAGTGATTGGTGGACCACAGAATGTTTTCATCACTGTGCTTCCCCACCACAAATGACGCATTAAGTGAGGCACTTACTCTATTGGTGTTCTGCTGTGAGGCTGTTTGCTTCATAATAACTCCTGTAGGGGGTGGTGGTAGCTGAGATGGGGCAGAACTTGTGGTGGTGCTGCATGTGGACACAGCCCAAGGGGCAGTAAGACTTAGGAAGGTTTGATTTACACTACTGCTCTAGATATCATTAGTAAAATACACATAACCCCACATACCTCCTTCAAAAGTAACAACATCTTCATACATACTGACCCATACATACTAAGGAGAACTTTCCAGGAAAATGTTAAGCACAATGGAATCCTGTATTTGAGCTACAGTTCATGCATTAGTGTTTAAAAGCTGGTGTCTTCTACAACAAAGGCTGGCTGAAGATCAAGGGCCATCATCTCCGCAATCAGTTCTGTGAGTTAGCAGTACTTCAGTGAAGGCATGTAATGACTTGGGCAGTGTAGTTTGTTAAAGTTGGGGTGGTGGCTTTGAAGAAGCACCAGTACCTGGGAATGCATTAGTTGAATGGTGTGTGGCTGTCATGGTGACTGCATTACTTGAATAAATCATCTTATCACACCACCCTTGCCTGGCTATCCCTGTTGCTGCTGACCTTTGTGACCTTAAAAGGGATGAGAACTGATGCGACTGTAAGGAAAATGCCATGTTCATGCTTTAAAATATGGTCAGCCAGAACACCGGTTCCTAATGGTACTCAAGCTCACTGGCCTGGTCACTATTAGTTTCTTCAAGATGCTTGCCTTAAGGTACTTCACAGATGCTTGTAAATGCCCGAGGGTCTAGCTCTTTGAATCTCCCTTCATCTTCCCTCTCTCCCTCAAACGTCCCCCCGGCCCTGTCCCATGTGTTATCCTGTCGCTGCCTAAGTCCCCTACCCTCTCCTGTAGCACTCCCCCCTCCCAGCTAACTATTTCACCTCCTTACTCACTCCTTTCCTATCCCTTCCCCCTGCTGCTTTCCTTACCTTTTCTGCATCCTACCAGGGATTGCCCCATTGTTGCATCATGCAACTTGCCTCATTATTGCACTGTCTTGTCGCCAGGACCTGTTTGTTTCTGTGATGTGCTGTATTAAATCCCTTGTCTTATGCTTTCTACCACAGTGTTGCATTGTTACATTATGTAAATTGCTTATTGCTCCTCTATCTTATCTCCAGGACCTGTTTTTTACTGTGATTGTACGTTATGATGTGATGAAACCCATTATCTTATTCAAAGCATGTTCCTTTTATCTTGCAAACCTGCTGTTGTACACCTGCTTTGTACTATGATCTCCTTGTGAATGAGCTTGCTCAATGGAGTTTTCCTACAATACACTTGAATTGAAACTTGAACTTGAACTAATGTCCAAGTAGCTCCACCCTGGCTGAACTTTATGTCACTCAGACTGCAACATGCTCTCAATGGATTTGTGCGGTCATGCAGTGGTGGAGGCAGGTTTGGGAACCAAGGGGGGGGGGCGGAATCTGTCCCATAGGGCTCCAATACAGAAGCAAGTTAAACCTGCTGCTCTCTCTCTCTGGCATCTCTGAAAACTGTAAAATAACTAGCCATCTTACAAGTACCCAAATTCCTTCCTTGAAAAGCCACCAGAGCCTTAAGCAGAGGGTACACCAATCTTGGGTTAAAAGGATAGTTCAAGTACAAAGCTTTCAAAATCTCCTAAGTTGCTTCATCATCTGATAAGACAATAAATTGACTTCAGAGTTTTGAAAGACATCAATTAGCTCAGGAAGAATATACACACCAGAAACAAGCACCAGGATCTGGTTCCAAGCACTGTCTCATGCCCTCCTTCAGACACACATGCACTCACATACTATTCTCAAACACACACACACACACACACACACACACACACACACACACACAGTTAAGACATCAGACAAATTTCATGAATACTGGCTTGTATGCTTTTTTGTGTGTAAGCTCCCCCTCCAGCCTCCCCCCCATCTAGGGCATATGAACCACAGAGGTAGCACATCAATTCAGCATGGCAATTACAGCGAGTCATATTCAGCGACTCAAATATAGCGACTAAAATGTCAGCGCATAATGAATATTAGCGATGATGGCTTTATAGCAACACGGTGTCATATAACCTACCTCCGAGGTCGTGCCTCGGAGGATGTTAATTTAGAAACAGCGGGTCTGGGTGCGAGTTTCCTGGGAGGTGCAGAACTGTACTGTTGGGTACAGGTGTGGGTGGGTATTTAAAGGTGCAGTCCCTGGTGGGGTGTGATCGAGGATGTCGGTGGAAATTATACGGAGTCAGCGTGGTATGCCTCTGCTTGTGTATGAGGCTATGTTCATCAGCGGGATAAGGCTGTCACCCAGAAGGTGTACTGGCATTGTGTGGGTGCCCATCACTATGGATGTAGAGCAAGGATACATATAGTCGCGGATCGGGTAGTGGCTACGACGAGAGACCATAACCATGTACCGAACGCTGCAGATGTGGGTGCTAGAAGGGTTATGTATGGAATTAGGGAGAGAGCACAGAGCACGGCGGATACCACAGCACAGGTGGTGCTTGATTGCACCGCCGGAGCACCCGATGTGGTAGCGGGGTTTGCCAGACATATACATGCCCTAAGATGTACTGTTCAGAGGATTTGGCAGTCAAAGATTGTTGCTCCCGTGACCTCAGGTACCGTGGAGGAGTTAATACTACCCCCAACATATACTCGCACCCTTGGAGGGGATCGATTTCTTCTGCATGATTCAGGCATAGGAAATGAGCGCATGCTGATTTATGCTGCTGATAGGTCTCTTACCTTTTTATCAAGGTGTGAGTCCTGGTTAATGGATAGCACATTCAGTTGTTGTCCTGCATTATTCAGCCAGTTGTATACCATCCATGGCTTGAGAGGTGGAGCTATTGTGCCTTGCATGTATGTTTTGATGAACAGTCACAAGGCGGCTACATATGATGTGCTATTTGGGCACCTGAAAGCATGGGGTGCAGGACTGAATCCAAGTAATGTTATGTTGGATTTCGAGAAAGCGGCTTACAGATCAGTGACTGCTGCCTTCCCATCTGCTGATGTACATGGCTGTTTTTTTTCATTTTGGACAGGCCATCTTGCGAAATATTCAACAGTGGCCAAATATTCTGTTGAGGTATGTGCATGATGCTGAATTTGCTTTGAACATTAAGATGTTGTTGTCCCTGGCATGGGTACCTGGACAGGATGTTGTTCAGGCATTTGAGGAGTTGCAGGAGTTTACATTCTATACAGCAAATGATGAGGTTCTGGAGCCTTTGATTACGTATTATGAGGATACATGGGTTGGTCGTCCTATGAGTAGATCTGGCCGACGTCAACCAATGTTTCCCATTCCTTTCTGGAATTGCTATCAGGCTGGGATGAATGGGTATGCCTGTACGAATAATGCTGTAGAGGGCTGGCATTGTGCATTTAATACATGTCTCGGTGCCAGTCATCCAAATAGGTGGAGATTTATTCATTGTCTACAGGAGGAACAGCGCATTTCCAAAGTGAAGATGGAGCAGATGGTGTCGGGTGCTGCAGCATGGAGTAGTAGACGATGGTATCGTGATCTCACAGAGCGGCTATGCCAGATTGTTTGCGAGTATGGGGTATGTTCCCGGTATGACTATCTGCATAGTTTGGCTTACAATTTTCAGCTCAACATGTAGAATTGTAGCTGAAACCCACTGGTCCTGCACAAAGGCGGGGTGGAAATTTCATCTGGAATCAAACTTAAAAGAAATTAATTTAGCTGCAAAGAAAATGGAAAAAAAAAGGTTTTCATTTCATTAGCCCCCCCTTTAGTTTAAATGAAGCACTCACTGCTATTCTTCTCCCAAGTAGCTTCTTTATTAAGCTTTTGCAAAGCAAATGATTCCAGCAATATAGGGGTCACATACTTCATACAAATAAATAAAGCAGCTCCATGGGGCTAATGAAACTTTTTACAGACATACTGACTGGACATTTAAAGCAGCAGAAACGATGGCTTTAAGGCAGTAACAAACAAGGATTCTTCTACTTTCTCTCTCTCTCTCTCTCTTGAATGCTTTACCCAAGGACCGCTCGACTCAAAACCCTTCATCTCCTGGCTCTTTTAATTTGGTAAACCAAACTTTTTTCTCTCTGCTGCCGGGTTACCCACTCTCTCACTGGCATTGGTAATCACCCCAACTCCAGTGTGGGAAAGTGGGCTGCTTCCCCCACCTGGACCCAAGCTACAAGGGGTGCCAGGATTTTTTCCTTACGACCCCGGCCCAGTAATCCACTCGAGCCTGGCTCTGTACTGTTGCTACCTTCTCAACACTTGCTCCCTCATTTTGCTCAGCCTCTTATCTTCATGGCTCCACTGGTGCAGTGGCCCCAAAACCCATCCCGGCTCCAGCACTCTAGCCCCATACTACTGGCTCAGGCTGTCCTGCCACTGGGAAGCCCCTGGGCATTGCCACCACCCAGGTCCCTCCAAACAGCCTGCCTTCATAGAAATAGCAGCCCAAATCTGCTCCACTTCCAGCTGACACTTTTTTTTCTTTGGGGAAATCACTGCCAGGCCTACATTCCCTCAGCACCCTCCTGGGCTTGTGTTAAGCTCCAGCCGAGGGCTACCCTCCAAAGCCTGTCTTTCAACCTGTGATCTGTCCGGCCTTCATGTACCAGCGCCCTGGGACCTGCCTCTCCCAGCAGGCCCCAAATTTGTGTGAAGGGCCCCCCAGCTCCGTCTGCACACCCAGTCCGTCCTGCCACTCCGGGTGAAAGGGAAAACCACTGCCACCAGCTCTCCTCCTGTAGAGGCCCTGTCACTGCCCCCACAGCCCTGGTGGCCCAAGGAAACACACACTTTAAAGGGGTCTCTAACAGCTCCTACCTTTCCTGGCCCCCAGTGGCCACCTACATCCCCTGGCCCAATGATGCAGGACCTGGCTAATCATCCTTTCCCCACAGAGCTCCATTCCCCCAGCTCCTCATCACCATGATGCTGAGAAAGCTGTCCTATCTAAACTTGGGGCTGTCCCCCCCTACTGGCCCACCCAGACTGCCAAGCTCCTTTACTTGCCCACCTTCTCTGCTTCTCCAGCCACCCCTCTCCAGCCCCAGACTAATGCTAGGGCTGGAAAGGCCCCCAAACTTTCTGTCTGCTCCCTTATATACTCCCTAAATCTACTTTCTTCTGCCACCTTGAGTCGTCCAGAGTCAATATCCCCAAAGCACTAAAAATTCCCTAGCTTCCGGGGTAGGAGGGGAAAGGATGCCTAAAATGGGACCATAAGCCCTTCCTTTAAGGGGCTTACACTCTTTCCCACCCAGAAATCAGTCCCTCCTGGGAACGATGGCAAGGGTCCAGTGATGGTCTCCTCCCATCACACTAGGTATACGCACTCCCCAGCCTTCTGGCAACAGAAGTACCATGCCTGGCCACAGGCACAACCCAACCTGCCTCTCTAGCCCAATGCACTTCTAAAACCCTAAAACGTACCTGAGCCAGGAGATAATCTAAATGGTTAGGAACAACCTTCATTATTTCTCTACCAAACAGGTAATCTTAGTCATGCATCATAATGATTAAACTTCAATATTAGACATTTACATCAACCATAATGAGGTAGTTTTCTAACAGTTTAGCTATACTCCAAATACCTCCCACTAATTTTAAAAATAGTTACACTATGTACAGTCCCCAAACCACTCACTCACACACTCTCTCTTATCTTTCAAACCAAACATTTCTATCATGATTATAAAATGGTTAATCAACAACAACATTACTTTTAAATTCAAAAATGTTCTAATTTTAAGAAGAAGAACTGTATACAGTCACCATAACTCTGCTTCATACAGCAATTGTCCTGGCGCAGTTCATAAGTGCAAAACTCCAGAAGGCCTAGGTTGCAGGCCACCCACCTGGAGGGAAACAATATTCTGGATCTGGCTTGGTGGTCACATCCCTGAAGGAATCCTGGTCCAGAATGTCCAGTCCATGGTGAACTGCCTGACTACAAGCCAGCCCTGAGACCCACAGGCCACTAGCCCTAAACAGGCATCTGTGTTCAACCTCTCCCATGGGAGCTGCGCCTTCTCCAGGGGCTCTTCCATGGTGAACTGCCTGACTGCCAGCAAGCCCTGAGACCCACAGGCCACTAGTCCTAAATGGGCATCTGCCTCCAACCTCTCCTGTGGAAGCTGCACCTTCCCCGGGGGCTCTTCCAAGGTGAACTGCCTGACTGCCAGCCAGCCCACAGGTATGGACACAGAGACGCAGCCTGGCCTTTGGAGCTACTGGGCTTGAATCTTGGTGCTTTCTGTCTCCACTAGTTGATTTAGTTCTGTATCTCACTACCGCAACCTGGATTGGACACTTCACCTTTCTCCTGCCCTCTTATTCGCTACTGCTTTCATCTCCCTAAGCTGCTTAGTTTGCTCAAACTTTTATATTGTTGAGTTGTATTTACTGCTCTGTATACTTTGTTGAATTCAGCATTCTATTTTGTTTTTTAATAATGCTTAATGTCTACTGTACTGTGATATAAGTTGCCAAATATTGTTAGAGGTATAGTTTGTATGCTCCTATCTACCCTGTAACCCTGCCTGAGCCGAAGGAGTAGGGCTAAGTGCTCCATGGTACCCTATATCCTCTCTTTAAATTTCTACTATCTGAATTAGTGTCCTGCATTTTAGCACTGCTACCTATCTCTGTCCTTGCCCTGATATCTCTTTCTTTTTCCTATGGCTTTACTTGCTAATCATCTCCCCATCCCCCCCTTACAGCCTAAGGTGTTGCTACCATACTAACATACCAAAATGCCAGCAGAATAGGCCTAATGGTCTTTCGTGTCTGCTCGTTTGGTCAGCCCCCACCCTGGGTGCTGACCTTGCTGCCTTGCCTTCTGTGGCTTCTCCCTTCCCAGTTCCGGATATTCTTGCTGCATTGGATTTTGCTTCCAGAACCCTTCCCCTGTACCTGTCCCACTCCCTCTTGAACCCCTCCACTGTCTCTGCCTCCACCAGCCCCCTAGGCAGTGCATTCCATGGCTCCACCACCTCTCTCAGTGAAGTAGCACCTCCTTTCTCCCTGAATCTTCCCTCCAGCTTCCACCCATGCCCTCTAGTGGCCCCTCCTCCTTCCTTCAAGCACCCTGACCGCTCTCCCCTATTTACCCTCTTCATGTACCTGAAGACCTCCATCATGTCCCCCGGTCCCTTCTCTCTTCCAATGTGTACATATTTAGCTCTTCCGAGCCTCCTCATAGGTCCTGTCCCCAAGCCCCAAATCATTTTGGTTGCCCTCCTCTGACCCTCTCCAGGAGGTTAATGTCCCTTTAAGTGTGGCCTCCAAACTGCACACAGTACCAAGGTGCGGCCTCACCAAGCAGTTATACAGAGGAGTATCACTTCCTCCTTCTGAGGTGATCCCAGCGATGCATCTCAGCATCCTGTTGGCCTTGGCTGCTGCCTCCCACAAGTCTCAGAGTTGTTCATCTTGACATCCACCACCACCTCCAGGTCCCTCTCAGCCATCGAGACTTGTAGCATTTCCCCACCCAGGTGTACACTTGGCCGGGTTTCTGGCCCTCAGGTGGAGTACCTTCATTTCCTGCATTGAACCTCAGCTTCCATTTTCTAGACCATCTTTCCAGAGCTCCAGGTCCTCTGTAGGGCCACCTCCTCCTCCCCATCCACCACCGCCCCCAGTTTCAAGTCATCCGCAAAGAGACTCATCTCACTCCTGATTCCTGTCCTTATGTCAGAGACATAGGCGTTGAACAGAAGGGGCCCAAGGACTGATCCCTGAGGGACCCCACTAATGACCCTCCTTGGGGATGAGACTATCCCGCCAACTACGACCCTCTGGGTCCGGTCCTGGAGCCAATTGCCTATCCATCTGATCATCTGGTTCCCCACCCCCATTTCTCCCAGCTTATCCAACAGGCCCACGTGAGGAACAGAGTCAAATGCCTTGATGAAGTCTAGAAAGAGGACGTCCACTGGTCTACCCAGGTTCAAGGCACTAGTCACCCAGTCATAGAACTCCACCAGGTTTGTCTGACACGATTTCCCCGGGATGAATCCATGCTGTCTGTCGTCCAGGCACCCTGACTCATCCAGATCCCCCCCTAGTCTCTCCTTGACAATGCCCTCCATCACCTTGCCCACCACCGATGTCAGGCTGACAGGCCTGTAGTTCCCTGCCACCTTCCTTGTTAAAGCTCTTTTTGGCTTAATTTTAGAGAAACTGTTTTCATCTCCCTAAGCTGCTTAGCTTGCACACACTTTTATATTGTTGGGTTGTATTTACTGCTCTGTATACTTTATTGAATTCAACATTCTATTTTGTTTTTTAATAATGCTTAATGTCTACTCTACTTTGATATAAGTTGCCAAATAGCCCCGCCCTTGGAGTCACTGCCCAGCTTTTGGTTTTTTTTTTGCTGTCTTTTCCATTAGCAGATTATATCTTCTAACCAGCAGTGAAATTTTCTGTGTCCACTCCACCATTAGCAGGTTATATGCAGCTGCCACTAGGGGCTCCTGTCCTATCTGGCACATCACACACTCTGCTCCCCAGCTGTTATCATCACAACTCTGTGTACATTTGCCTGCTTCCTCTGCCTCCTGCAAAACCAGGGCTACATGCAACCTCTTCCTCCTATGAACATGGGCTACGTCCACCTCCTCCAGTCTCTCTCTTTCATACTGCTGTTGATTCTAATCACTGGCACTTCACAAAGTGATATGCCTGTTCCCCTATCCCACACCACTATCGGGCATAATATCGATTATGACCCCTGCTTTATCACAGGTAATTTTAAACTGTTAACCAAGGGTCACTGGCTCCTGCTGCTTCCACAGGGGTAGCTTACCGCTGGGGTCCCTGCCTCATACCCCACCCTAATTACTCCACTTTAGCTCACAGTACTGCGCTTGTAACACAGAAGGAGCCTCAGCCCCAGAAGGTCCAATAGGCTTTTTTACAAACAAAGGAAGCTTGCTCAGAATCATCCTACTTTTACTGCTTATCTCAGGCAGCATTCACCCTAAGCCTGGCCCTGCTGGACATGCATCCACGCACGACCACCCTATAAAAAGAACTAATAAGTCCTAGAAACCTGGGATTTTATTGTGCCTTGTCTCACTCACACTGATATCCTCCATAGAGCCCCCGAGCTGCAAGCTGCTGCCAGTTGCCCTAACTCACCCCCAGGTGACTGTACTCAATGCATATGGCATGACCACTTATCCCGACTCTTGGACAAGCTCATACTCTTTGAAAGGGCACCCCATGTGTTGTCCCCAGGACCACAGGCCTAAATATCCCTCCTTAGTCTGGAGCATCCATGGATTCCTTGCCTGCTATAGGTCCTCTAAAATGCTGATATCAGGAAAACGGCAATGGTCAAGAAGCTACAAACTCCTTCTGAACCACATTACCCACCAACTACTGCTACTACTAATGCTATCAGGTAATGTACACCCCAACCCTGGCCCTCCTTGCTCTCAGAATAGCCCACAACAAAAATCTGCAGGACTCACTATTGCCGCCTTTAATATCTGCAGTCTGCTGCCCAAACTGGACAACCTAAAGGTATAAGTTACCAATCACAACCCCGGTATCCTCTCGATTGTGGAAACGTGGCTTTCACCCAAGGTACTGGACTCTGCCATCGTGCCGCCTGGATACACCCTTTTTAGGCAGGATCATATCTTGAAGAAAGGAGGGGGTTGCGTATTCTATGTAAAGGACACACTTTAGAGGCATATCCTTCCCCTTCCCAACAGAAACACCAATCTGCAAATCCTACCCATCAAAATTCTACTGGGCGTTCACAACAAGGCGCTTATGATCTTCACAGTCTACATCTCACCCAAAACGACAATTCCCAGTGCTAGCGACCTCATGGACTTTATTGCCACCCTGAGCCTTAACTCCAAGATCATTCTTCTCGGGGATTTCAACATCAATTGGCCCTCTCCTGCAGCTGCTATGGTGAGAGACGCTCTAGCGGCTATCCATTTTTCCCAGATGGTGGCAACTCCTACAAGAGTCAACTACAAAACTGGTACCAGCACACTGCTGGACTGGATCCTCTCAAACCGACCAGCCCACATCACCAACACCACTGTCCTCCCTGACTCACTGAGTGACCATTCACCCGTTACCTGTACCTCGCAAAACAACTTCAGCAAGCCCCGCCCAGAACCATAACCAGCTGTGTACTTCTCAAAGGGCACCTACCACAACTCAAAGTGGACCTTCAAGGCCTAGACTGGTCTGACCTACATGAAACAAATGACATAGGCATCACACTCAGGTGCTTCATCACAAAATTTAATGCCACTTGTGATAAACATACCCCCCTGAAAATAAGAAAATCTAAAGCTCCCTGCAACCCCTGGATAATGGCAGAACTCCTGCTACAACTCAGTGCTTGGGAACAACTCTGGATAAAGGCATGCGTACATGGTACAGCTGCCAATATCGAACTACATAAAAAAGCTAAAAACGAGTGCACAAAGGCTATCCACCTAGCAAAATCTCCTACTATAAGGAAGCTATCTCCAACTCCTGGAACTGCAGCAAATCCTTCTGGGCCATCCTCAGTGATATTACTGACAAGGATCCCAAAACAGCTCCCTCCATTCTCCTGGTCAACGATGTACCCACAGTGGATCCACTTCAAGTAGCAAATGCCCTAAATACTGCCCTCATGGACATAAGTGGAGTGCTCCCAGCAGACTATTTCGACCCTCCAGCCCTGAAGCACCCAGTAGGTGATCAGTCCCCTATGGGGAACCGTCTGTTTTTTTACTTTAAAGAATTCAGCACTACAGAGGCTAGAAAGTACCTTGAGAAGGTGCTGGGCAAATCAAGGCACAGTGGTGACACCCTGGACCTTAAGTTCATTACTATGGCACTTGCAGAAGTACTATGCCCCCTGACCTCCATCATCAACCTCTCCCTCCATCATTCTCAGTTCCCCCAGCTCTGGAAGTTGGCTTCTGTAACACCAGTTCACAAAAGTGGAGACCAGGCACTTCAGAACAACGACAGACCATTCTCCATACTCCCGCCACTCTCTAAAGTGCTTGAACTGATAGTGGCGGATCAGCTTGTGGAATACCTGAACATGCACCAACTCCTATGCCCAGAACAACATGGGCTCCAAGCGGAACACAGCACTATCACAGCCCTGTTGGAATTCACTGGTTATATCCACCAAGCCCTGGATCAAGGGCAGCTATTGGGAGCTACCTTCATCGACCTATCAAAAGCTTTTGATATGGTTCGCCACACACTCCTCCTTGAGCAGCTAGTCAACACCGGTCTCTCTTCTGATATAATTCTATGGTTTAACAGCTATCTCAGCAATCACTCACAGTGGGTCAATATTGGGGGCATTGTCTCAGATAGTCCCCCAGGGATCAATACTGGGGCACTTGCTCTTCAGTATCTTTTTAAATAAACTTTCAGGCTCTTGTACCAGTCACGTGCTATTGTATGCTGATGACGCCGTCATTTTCACCTGCAACTCCATCCCCAAACTACTTCAAAATGACCTCCAACTAGGATTTACTGCTGACAAAACATGGTTTAAGGAGCATAGACTAATTCTTAACTACAAGAAAACTAAGACTATGATCTACTCCAGCACCCACAGCAAACACAAGACCTTCCCACTATCCATCCTGAACAACAGTGGTGATGTGCTAGACCTAATGCAGCACTTTAAGTACATGGATATCACCCTTGACTCCACCCTGTCCTATGCACAGCATATAGACAACACAGCCAAGGCCATCAGTTCCAGAGTCGGGATACTCCACCGCCAGAAGCACAGCCTTACATATGAAGCACTTAACATGGCCATCACCAGCTCAATTGTTACCCTCGTTGACTATGGCCTGGTGGTTTATGGTTCTGCACTGGACTCAGTGCTCCATCACATCTCCCTGGCCCTTAATAAGGCCTGCCGACTCCTCACAGGTGCTGCAAGGCTTACACACATCTGTGAGCTCTATTCACGGGCAGGGTGGCTCCAGCTGAAGAGCAGAGTTAAGCACCATACCTCTCTACTGGCCAAAAAATTTGCACTAGATCTGATGCCACCAGGAGTCTAGAGTCTGCTCATGCACCATGTAAGTGCCAGGCTGACCAGAAGCACCCACAGCCACATTTTCAGTGACCCTAGATGCCGCACTGCACAGGGTCAACGTGCATTCTTCTACTGTGCACCACACTAGACCAACGCCCTTCCTTCAACCATCTCCGATACAACAACCACTGCTGCTTTCCAGCGTATGCTGAGGCAGCACCTTGCCACAGATGACAACTGTGACTGTGTTGGCCATTCATGATGACCAAAACAACTTTCCTACATTTGGACCACCATAAAGCAGCAGCACTTAGTGTTCCACCTAATCCTAGGGGCACGTATCTTCACAGCACTTCATTGCCCCAACCCCCATCTACCCCTCCTCCCCACTGGGCACCCATTCCCCTCTCTGTCTCCACCCTCATGCCCCCCTCCATCTGCTGCTCACCTAGCCCCATAGTCTTTAACCTTCCTTAAGTCTGTTCTTAACCTCTTACACAGGCATATACTTCACTATGCTGCAGCTGTGCATGTTCTTCACTCTGTTTCTCCCCCCACAAGTATGCTTAACTCTCCAACGCAGGCACCTTCTCACCAATGCCGTAGCAGTGTCTAAATGTTATACATTAAGCTAAATGCTATCCCAGTCTCATAATTCACACCAATTTATTGTCTACCTAGCTTGTAATGTATTGTCTTGTACCAGTGCAATTTTTTACTTGCATGTAATGTAATGCCTTGTAATGTAATGCTATGTACCTGTTCAATTTTTTCTTGTAACTGACGTGGAACCTATAAATGAGCATCCGCTCACAAGTGTTTTCCAAAATGTCATCAAAAAAAAAAAAAGAATGTAATATTTAGTCAGAGTCCCAGCCAAGTCCTGGACCAAGGTGAAATGTTTGAATAACGTTAGGCCAGACCAAGTCTCTGTGTGACACATCAACCGTGCCTGCTGAATCAACTACTGAGATGGGGCACCTCCTCCACCGGGATGATTCTTTAAGCATTCCATCTATTCCTTAAAGATCCATTCCTCCCTCATCTCCTCGATGATGTTCCATATCCGTTCTGGCACACAGGGGTAGTTCATAGGCGGATACTCTACCTATAGCCAGCAGAGGACCCACCTTTTGGCTTGGCTCCACAGGGGCAGGTCTCTAACACTGGTCCTCCTAGCTTGTCCCATTGGTAGCCATATCCCCCGTTGATACTTTAAGTTTAACGGGTCACTAGGATTCAACCTGTCCATCCAGGTCTGGAGAGTCTTAGCCCAGACTAGAAGATGTGGGGTATTGTCAGCTAAGGTGTTTACAGGGTGATGGTAAGGCCTGGGAATTGCCCTAGCCACCTGATGGTCCTGGAACTGAAAAGTGCTACCAATATATTTCTCCTCATTCAGATCCTCTAATTCCTTTCAATCATTAGCACTCTCTCTTGCTGCTGCCGGTGCAGGACCAGTCTTGGAGTCACTCCCATTAGGCTTGATTCTAAACTTGGCTCCTGAGGTAGGCTCTGACTTAGTCGACAGGTCTTGTCAGCTACCGCTGGACAGAGGCCGTGGCAAAGATCCCCCGGGCCGTGGAGGATCTCCGGCTGGTTGTTTGAGGCCCCTGCCCCTCTCTTTACCACTGGGATAGCTGGTAGCCAGCGGCAGGGAGCGGGGCGGATGGCTGAGCTCCCCATCACCTTACTCCTCTACAGCCTCCACACTAACATCTGGGGATTCACTTCTGGTCTCATCCACCTGGGCACAAGTGCTTTCTCCCAGGGACAGTCTCTCAAAGCCTCCCGAATCCACACTGGCTGGTGACCACAGCACAAAGGGGCTGGCAGTGGAATTGGGAGGGAACATCCCAAAATTTGGAACTGGTGGCATGCCTATACAGTGTGGCCATATAGGCAACTCCTTCACCCCTAAACCCACACCTCACACAGTGTTCATTTTCTTTTCCTGTTCCCCCAGCTTTCCAGAGACAGGAGAGTAGTGAGGCAGAAACCGTGGCATGGGGTTCCTCCTGGGGGGTTACTTCAGGTCCTTCTTCATTCCAGCCAGACACAATGCACTGCCAATCCATGGTGGATGCCAGTTTAAGTCTCTTTAACCCTCCCAGTACCCACAGCTAAAAAACACTTATCCAATTGGTTCAGTTATCCATTTGTGTTATTTAGTAGCCCAGTCCACTTGTCTGATGGTGGGTGTGCAAAGGAAAAATTATTTTCTCTTTTCCTTCCTTTTGCTGGGTCTGTTTCCTACTCTTTATCACCTCACTCCCTAAGCTCCACTCTCTCCAATTCACCTAAGATGGTGCTTCTTGTTGCAGCTGCTGTAGCTCCTTCTCCAGCCATCCTCCAATCGGAACCCTGCCTGAGAGTCAAGTGACCAGCGGGTCACATGTACACACCACGCTAGCAGGCCTCCACTTGCTGCAGGCCTACTCCCACAGCTATTTTGTGCTGCGCAACACGGCCTAACCAAGCCGGGATGCCTGGCAACACACTGGACAGCAAGGCTCGGGGTCTGGCGGCATTTCAGGGTTTGGGGAACATCCTGGATGAGCCCCACAGTGTAAACCCCCTCCAGTCCCCCGTCTAGGGGCATATACATTGCAGATCTTCCAGGAACCTTAAGAGGGGGGCACCTCAAGCGCTAAGTCACCAAGACAATGCATTCCCATACAAGGCAGGAAAGATGTGGCCTACCTTACTGGCGTCTTCAATCACCTGTGCATTCTCACCTTCACTCATCGAATCTAGATTCTCCCTGAAAGCTGGCACACCAGACTAGGAACTTCACACTGCATGTCACTGCACGTCACCTGAATGTCTTGAGTCTCCAGAACCCCTCGGTCCCACCAAAGGCGGGGTGGAAATTTCACCTGGAATCAAACTTAAGAGAAATTAATTTAGCTGCAAAGAAAATGGAAAAAAAGGTTTTCATTTCATTAGCTCCCCACTTCAGTTTAAATAAAGCACTCACTACTATTCTTCTCCCAACTAGCTTCTTTATTTAACTCCTGCAAAGCAAATGATTCCAGCAATATAGGGGTCACATATTTCATCCAAATAAATAAAGCAGCTCCATGGAGCTAATGAAACTTGTTACAGACATACTAGCTGGACATTTAAAGCAGCAGGAATGATGGATTTAAGGCTTTAGCAAGCAAGGATTCTTCTACTCTCTCTCTCTCTCTCTCTCTCTCTCTCTCTCTCGGATGCTTTACCCAAGGACCTCTCAACTCAAAACCCTTGATCTCCTGACTCTCTTAATCTGGTAAGCCAAACCTTTTTCTCTCTACTGCCGGGTTACCCACTCTCTCACTGGTACTGGTCATCACCCCAAATCTGGCATGGGAAAGTGGGCTGCTTCCCCTACCTGGACCCCTGGGAGCTGACCCAAGCCACAAGGGGTGCCAGGAATTTTTCCTTATGACCCAGGCCCCGTAACCCACTTAAGCTTGGCTCTGTACTGGTGCTAACCTCTCAGCACCTGTTCCCTCATTTCACTCAGCCTCTCATCTTCACAGCTCCACTGGTGCAGCAGCCCCAAACCCCAGCCCTGCTCTAGCACTCTAGTCCCATACTACAGGCTACCCTACCACTGAGAAAATGCTTGGCACTGCCAATGCCCAGGTCCCTCCGAACAGCCTGCCTTCACAGATATAGTAGCCCAAATCTGCTCCTCTTCCAGCTGACACTTTTTCTTCTTTTGGGAAATCACTGCCAGGCCCACATCCCCTCAGCATTTCCTGGGCTTGCCTAAAGCTCCAGCCAAGGGCTACCCTCCAAGGCCTGTCTTTTGACCTGTGACCCGCCCAGCCTTCATGTACCAGCACCCCGGGACCTGCCCCTCCCAGCAGGCCCCATATTTGTGTAAAGGTCCCCCCCCCCCGGCTCTGTCTGCATGCCCAGGTCACCCTGCCATACCGAGTGCTAGGGAAAACCACTCCCACCGGCTCCCCTCCTGTAGAGGCCCTGCCACTGCTCGAACAGCCCTGGCAGTCCAGGGAAATACACTTAAAGGGGCCTCTAAAGGCTCCTACCTTTCCTGCCCCCCCCATGGCCACCGACATTCCCTGCCCCCAATGCCACAGAACCTGGCTAACCATCCTTGCCCCACAGAGCTCCAGTCCCCCAGCTCCTCATCGCCATGATGCTGAGAAAGCCATTCTATCTACATTTGGGGGCCCCCCACCACTGGCCCACCTGGACTGACGAGTTCCCTTACTTGCCCACCTTCTCTGCTCCTCCAGCCACCAGTCTAATGCCTCAGCTGGAAAGCCCCCAAAACTTACTGTCTGCTCCCTTATATACTCCCTAAACCTACTCTCTGCTGCCACCTTGAGTCGTCCAGCAGCCAATATCCCTTAGAGCACTAAAAACGTCCCTAGCTCTTGGGGGGGGGGGTAGAAGGGGGGAAAGAGATGCCTAAAATGGGAGCATAAGCCCCTCCTTTAAGGGGGGGGCTTACATGTGTAAGTAAGCCTGTACAGGTACTTAATAAAGGACTACTCCATCTTAGAAACATCAGCAACAAACTGTATGATGTAATAAATTGCAATGAGCCAAACACAGATATACGGATGGCTGCTCTTCTGAACACAAGCACCCAGTATTGACACCTGCACCCTCCACCACAGCAACACAACCAGTCTACCCACTCCACCCTAGTGAATACAACCAATTCCACCCAACATGCCCAGCTCCACCGAAATCAGCACAGCCAGCTCCACACCAACACAGGTAATCCCTCACCCAACTAACATGGCCATTCCCTTTACCCCATCCAAATCTGACCAGCCTTCCCATCACACCAACACACCCAGCCCACCCACCCCACCCATGCAATCACAGCCAGCTCCCACCCCACATAGCCAGCTCCCCCAAATAAACACAGCAAGCTCCCCACCACTACAGCAACACAATCAACCCCTACAGCAATGCAGCCAGCTCCCCACTCCACCAACACAGCCACTCTCCACACCTCACCCAAGTAAAGCTGGACAGCTCTCCCATAACACAGCCAGCTCCCACCACACATGACCAGCTCCCTCAAAACAAATACAGTCAGCTCCCCACCCTTGCAGCAACACAAGCAGCACCTGCACCAAAGCAGTCAGTCCCATCCCACAAACACAGCCAGTCCCCCCACCATCCAAGCAAACACCCCTATACCCTTAACAGTGATTTTTTTTGTTTAGTTGTTTAACCAGGAGTAGCACACTAAACTGAAAGCTTTTTTACAGGATTGACCTGGAAGCACAAGGAAGGTAAGTGACTTGCTCAGGGTCACACAGTATGCAAGTGGAAGCTGTGGGATTCAAACCCAGATCTGGCCTGCTGGATGTCACCAGATTTGCAGTGCAGAGCCTTAAAGCACTGCGCTATACTGCCTCCCTTTTACTACCCCAACTCTGAGTAATGAACATTGATCATAAATTGCAATACTCTGAACCACTAGGCCACACAGTCACTACAATGCATTATTATTATGTGAGGAAAAAAAAAATCAAATAAAACATGGGCCCACTCTTTGAGTCCCAATCTTCCCCAGTGATTTACTCACCCATCGCAACAGCATAGCACATAACATAGAGAATAATGAATGGCTACCTACTAGTAACAAGCTGGTTTGTGCATTGAGAGGTTACCATGGTGACTTTATGAACTTTGAGAGCGTAGTTCGAGAGGTTTTTGGCTGCCACTGGAAACCTCGAGATGCTCTAAGCAGCTTGTTACTGATAGGTAGCCATTCATTTTTTTATGGTGTATGATCCTGAAAACAAGTGGCAGTAAAAGTATTTTAAAAAACTCTCCGAGACAAAATTCATTCTGTCATAGAAAACGGAGTGTTTACTTACCTTCTCTATAGGCATGTGACCGGCAGTGCTCCCACAAGTGAGCGAGTACAGCTATGGAACAGACATAGATCACAGTTTTTTTTTGTTTTTTTTAAGCATTCACTGGTTTTCTTGCTCAATTACAAATTTCTCTCGGTCACTAAGTTCTTTTGAGAAGACCCCTGCTGCCATTTTTACAGTGCTTGTTTTTACACTATTGATTTAAACTGCTGGTGGCAACTGTATGCTTTGGGATTTTACACAAACAGGCACTGCTACACAGCACCTGAGGGGCAGTTCTATTCTGTTGTGCAGTGCTGTAGTACATACGTAGCTTCTGCAGTATAACAAATAGAACTGATGTCGCTAGTGCAGTATAACAACGTTTGGAAAGTGATGGATTGCTGCCGGTAACAACGCTTCATCATATACTATATGAAACTTGATGCTAACATAAGGTAAAAACTAAGCATGTAGCTGCTGATAATCTCATCACATTGTGGCCTCTTCCCAT
Source organism: Neoceratodus forsteri (assembly GCA_016271365.2). Classification (NCBI taxonomy): domain Eukaryota; kingdom Metazoa; phylum Chordata; order Ceratodontiformes; family Ceratodontidae; genus Neoceratodus; species Neoceratodus forsteri. The sequence goes on along the minus strand of CM028129.1, from coordinate 1,454,338,346 downwards.
CCACCAACAGCAGCAGTCTGGTCAACCCAACCTGAGAGTATAGGGGAGCCAGCAACAGGCTACGCAAGTTTTTTTTTTTTTTATTTATAAGGTAGTTTCGGAGCTGGAAGAGGCTGGAGCCTCCTGTGCTCTAAGAACTCTTAGTCTGCACTGGGATTACCTAGTTTGAATCCTCCCCTTTTACTACACCCCCCATCCCCCCCATTTAAAGCCCAATTCTCTTTATAATGTATGGTAGAACGTTGTTAAAGGTAGAAATCTACCTTTTTATAACACCGTTTTACAATCAATGTGATATCACAATGTTGTTAACCCATCGATGGTATGTCACATTGATGAGTTAACAACCGGGAACAATCTGGGCATGCATGCAACTGGATTGGACAGCCTTGAAACAGCCGCGGTGGTGAGGGCAGAGCAGTGGTAACTTAAAAAACAACTGCAGTAAGGAACTGCTTTCTTTTCTTAAAAAACTAAATGGTACCATACACTATAAAATATAATGTATGGTACATCGATGACTAACCATTTTTTTTAACCCATCTCGAGATTACCATGATGATGTAAACCTCTCGAGCTTTGCTCTCGAGGTTTACATAGTCACCCTGGCAACCTCTCGATGGTTAAAAAAACAGTTAACCTTCGATGACCATACATTATTCTCTGTATAGTTCCTTACTTTTTTATGTAACTTTTGACAAGAAGGCAAGATAAATGGCAGTGAAAACAAACAAAGCAACCTTTAAAATATAACCAAAAATCTAACAAGTAGGGCATCTGCTACCTATCTCACAGCAATCAAAAGATCTGTGATGCTCACTTCATTGTCATCCACTGTGTGTAGTTTTCAAAAATGCACTCCCAGTGGTGGCATTCTCTGTAGGAAGTGGTACCCATGCTCATCTGCATTTTACAGAAATACCCCTTTTCCTTGTTCTTGGAAAAACATTTTAACCCTCTTTAATACGAAGAGAAGGAGAGGCGCTTATGACTTCCCTTTAACATAGGAGTGAGGGACCAGATTACAGGCCTTGCCCTGCCCTCCCCATCTCTGCTGTTACTCCATTTCTTCAACTGCACTTTGTGTTGTGGTGTTCTGACTACCCACTTTAAAATCTGGACCGCAGGCACCTTAGACTTGTCTGCTGTGAAAAAGACAAGAAAAGGATGCAATGGTACTTTGGGGTTGCGATAAGTAAAGCTGTGAAACTCCCTTTACCTGGTTACAATGTGAGCTGTGGGGGATACTGCTGTCTCAAAAATAGAATAGCCACAAGTAATTTATTCCCCTTACTGCTTATGCTCAGGGGTCCAGGCCCAGGTCTAATATTTTCGGGGCCAATGCAGTGATCAGTATTTCAGTATTTTAATTATTTAATATGAACTTTCATTGAAAACATTTGAAGAGTAATGATAATGTGAATAAGTCTCTTTGATTTTTGAAGTCTAATTGCATTTATGCTATGACATGGGGCTCATATAGACAAACGCACTAAGAGAAGATAATTTCCAGAGACAGATTTTTCCCAAAAATCATTGGAGATATTTTACAAGACAATTTTGTTTTACTGAACAGCACTGAGACCCTGTAGTAATTATACAGAAACACATGATTTTTTCAATTGAAAAAGCACTCAGATTATTAAACTCAAAATGGAAGCACCAACAGATCTAGGAACAGATTATTTCAGAAAGCCTCTCACCAAGGCCTTTCACAGATTTTAAACTGAGAACAATTTCATGGATCATTTTTTTCTTTTGTCTTGGAAGTTCACAGGTCATTGTGTTTTATTAACTGAAGGAAGCACTCAGAAATTAGATATACTGTACTTCCAAGCACTTGGAGCACATTTTATTTTTTTATTTTAGCTGCTGAAATGAACTCTAAGAATGATCTGGTTTCATGGCATTGAACACTACTGGAGACCAGGCAGAAGACAGGCTGACATGCTCACCAACTGGTTCACCAAAAAAAAAAAAAAATTCCAACTCCTATCCAAACAAATGCACAGTCCTTTCTGTGCATCTGTACTCTGCTTACCCTATCTACAATTCCTGGCTACCCATCTACAATTCCCAGCATCTAATTATACTGTGACTGACACTCATGAACTGCTCCCCTGATGGCTCCTCTCCTCTCCTCTCTCAGCCATTGCTAGCATGTGCATTTCATTGGTCTTTTTTTAATGATAACACCACAGAGGCTCTCCCATGAGGCCCCCTCCTTTCTTATGCAGTCCTACTACTGTCTGATTCCAATTCTTCATGTAATGCTATTCCCTGTTCAGTTCTTTCTGTGCACTGAAAATATTTTTTTCCCCAGCACACCTCCTCCGCTGTCAATAAATGCTTATCTTTCTGTCCACAGAGTGCCACCACCCAGAATGCACTTTTATACATATGATCCAGTGAGACAGAGACTGAGAGAGCATATACAGTATATGTTTTCTATCAGCCACTCGCTACCTCCCTCACTTGACCACCCATCCAAATCCCAGATGCCACACACACATATACTAGGTCTTGGTGATTTAAGTGCGAGAGATGGGGGGCTGAAGATCTGGATATGGAGAGGCCAATGCCTGCATTTTTTTTGTTTCTATTTACACTCAGCCAGTAGTGCAGGGGAGCAAGGTTATTGTTTTAGGCATTTCAGCAGCTTCGAAGGCCCTGAATGAACGAACAATCTAATCTCTCTGTCTTGTCTCTCACAGTTCATGGCAGGGGTGCTGACTGACAAGTGCAAGTGTCTCTCATCTCCCTCAAAGTGCTGACATTCACACTTCATGGGAAGGGGAAGGGCAGGGGGCCACTGACTGACAACTGGTAGGTGCAATTGTTTCTTATCTCACTCACTCTAAATGCTGACAGCAGCACCACAACTCTGCCTCTATGTCATCCAGCCCCTCACAGGGGTGCTGCTCCACAGTTAGAGGTACCAGGGTGGGCACCTGCCCCCCTTCCCTGCCATAACTCTGGTTATGGGGTTATGATTAAAAAACTGCCACTCTACAGAAAATCTCTGTTTTTTTAGCCACGTTATTGGACTGTTGGGATTCCTTTGCTGCAATAGGGTGGTGACTATGTGGTAGTTTATTTTTTCCTGTCACTGTGAGCTGATGTGGCTGGGCCTGATGACCTGGCAGAACAGCCCTGCAGTAGCACTGGGGTTACAATGGGGCTGGTCATCGGGGGCTGGGGGCAATTTGCCTGACCAGTTTGCTTTTCCCTTTTCTCTTTTGCATTATTTTTTCAATTCAGCTATCTCTTTTTGTGAATGCCTGCACTCTTCTGTATCACACCTATTATCAGAACTTGTTGGAGCAACTGATAGCATACTTTCTACCTCCTCTGCTTCATTCTCTTCTTCACTGTCACATGTTTCATCTTCTTCTGCTTCTTGTTCCTGCTTCTCTTCTTTGACTTCTTCCTTTTTCCCATGCCCCTCTATCCTAGTTTTACATGATCCTGCATCTTGCTTCTGCCCTTTCCCCACCTTGTCCTTGTGTTCTTCTGCTTTCCCTTCCTCTACTACCTCACTCCCCCCGTAAAACACCAATAGCTCCACTTCCATATCCTCATTACTGGCATGTTCCTCTGTTATAAGTTGTTCTGATGGAAGTGCTACTGGCTTGCTTTTATAAAGTTGCAGAATTGGTATACCTCACCCTACACCAAACAATTCCACTTTTTTCTTAGAAGACAAGATAATAGTAGAACCATATCCAGACCCGGACTCGTTGTCACCTTCCTTACACAATGTCTGGGCAGAAGCACAGGACTTAGTACTACTACTGCAGCTGATGTCTGATTTGGGGGCTGGGGTGGAGGGCTTCATAGAATGCCACAAGGCAGACTGGTGATCATCTGCCCCACAACTCAGAGGTGGTGGTGATCATCTGCCCCACAACCCACAGGTGGTTGTGTTGGTACTGCTGTATCTGGCACTGGCACTGGCAGCTGGTGTTGTGTTGTTCATACAAGGATGAACATGGGATGAGGGCTTGCCCTTACAGTTCAGGTGGATCTCTTATTGCCTATGGGTTGAGGACCTAAAAGTACTTGAAGGAGGAACAGTGGGTGACCTGTGTGCTTCAGATTTGCTCAGGGTATTTTCATCACAAGATACATCGGATAACTGGAACTAGCTGAGAAAGCTGCTGATTGCAGAGTGTGCAAAACCAGTTGACTTCTTGGGTCTCACAAAACAACAAAGGGCTACTCCCAGAACTGTGGTGCTGTCCAGTAACCAAACTCAGTTAGGCAAATAAACTGGGTACTCAACCACAAAGGGCATAAGGAGACTCCTACTCCAAATTGTTGACAAACAACAAGTTTATTAAGTCAATAAATCATCTAGCATGAAGACAAGGTAGTGTGCAGACAGGCAGCCTCAAGTGTCACGCGTCAGCACTTTCTCAAGAGACATGTAGTGCCCCAATGTACAGTCTTAAATACTACACAATGTGTTTAATGTGACAGTGCAGAGAGTACAAAAGTAGCATGTTTACAAAAAATATTCTGTGTATCTATATATGCGCATAGTGCATTTAAAATGAAACATCAGCATCAGTCATGATTCTCCAGCCCACAGAAAAGCCATATTAGTCTAGCACTGCAAGGTTCATTGCAAATAAAAATTGCTCTTATGCTCCTTTGCAATACAGATTAGCCTCACTATGATTGCAAAAGAAAAACGATTCCTTTCGAGAGAAAATATTGTTAGTCCCCTCAAAATAATAGCTTCTGTTGCTTTAACTATAATCAAATCATAGTGGCACTGGGCTGGGGTACCAGGTAAGAAAAAAAAAACAACTAAGTGTACCATTTCTGGCTGCACTGGCAGATAAAGACAAACACTACTAACATAAAAGGGGTAATTTTAGTCTGAACAATCAAATTAACCATTACTATAGGAAATTAACTATCTCTAGTTCTTGCTACATGAGTTCCTTCCTCTGGTGCCAACAAACACTTTCTCAGGACCAATAAGCTCTCATAATTCTGATGTGGATTTTCCACCTGAGAAACAAGTAAAGAAAGCACCAGTTTCTAGGAACCATGTTGCAGTGCCCTCATGTAGTCTTCCACTCTTTCTTTAACCTTACATTTTGTCTTTCCCACACAGTAGGAGCCGCAACTGAACATACTAGATACATTACATGTGTAATATCACTGTTGATAAACCTTCTGATCTGTAATACCTGGCCATCGTGAGGGCTTATGAAACTGGCAATTACCTCGGCAACTTCACAATACTTACACCTACTTCAACAGTGGCATCCAGGTGGTAGTGTTGGAAGTCATATTCTATATGTATTAGTGGGCTATAATATATGAATGACACCATCTCCGAAGTTTCTGCCTGCCCTGTACACCACCCTGGAGAACTGTTGTACATGGGGGGCAGTTTTTCCTCTGTTCATAATATCCCACAGTGCTTTGTAATAATACTGTCCACCTCAGAGGACTGAGTACTAAAGGTAGTAACAAAGTTAAGTCTCTGGGTCCCCTGTGAATGATTAATCTTAGATGCCCTTGGTAAAATAAGGTCAGTTATTTTAGTTTCTGCTGCCCTTTCACATGCTCTGCTAATGTTCTCTCCATTGTACCCTTTGTTCTGAAATCTTATACTGAGGTCTCTAGCATAGGTCTGAAAGGACTTCTCAGTGCTACATTTCCTATGAACTCATACAAAGTGGCTTGTGGGTATATTTCTGAGGGTGTAGCAGAGGTGTCATGATCTGTCCAACAGGATGGTGTTCCTGTCATTAGATATTCTGAACAGGTTTTGAATCAATAGCCTGCTTTTGTTTTTTGACGATACAAATGCCCTGAAAAAAATGTTGCTGACACTATGTGCAACACAGAACTTAAGATTTTTATTGCTGTCTTCAAGGAATGCAGCAGACTGTACCAACTCATTTACTGACCCCACCATGCCACAGAATGTCATCAATGTATCTTTTCCACAGTCTAGTCTTTGAGAGGTACCTATTGATCTAATCATTGTAGACTGCCATGTCTGCCCACAAACCTAGATGTAGGTTTGTGAAATTAGGGAAAAGTGCTCCCCCTCCCTACAGTAATGCTCACCTGTAGAAAACAGTCCCTCATGAACACAAACGTATTACATTCCAAAACAAACTTTGAGAGACCCAATAAAAATTCATTTTAAGGTTTATTTCCACCATTCTCTGATTAAGGTAGTGCTCCAGGGCATGCAGTCCCTCGTTATGGGGAATATTATTGTAGTGGGCTTCCACATCGAAGGTCACCAGGACACAGGGTGATCAGTGAGTTAAACAAGGTTAAATACCAACTTAGCAATGAATGCTTCTACCACCCCATGTCTTTTGACTCAACACTATCCTTCAAAAAGATAAATTAACAGCTACATAATATGTGCAGACTGTATGAGAGGCTTTTTGGAACCATGCATGTTTGCTTAAAGTTGAACCAGCGTAATAGTTTGTGATGATTTGCATATATATATATATATCCCATGATGCTTTGCATTATGTGAGTGTGTGTGATTTTGTATTTCTTTGAAACTTGGCTTCCCGGCCAATGTTCTTTGGGGGTAACCCTTGCCTCAGTGCTTGTGCATTAAGGTTCTTGGTCTTTTAGCTTGTTTTCTGTTTTTATTGAGCTCACCACAACCCAACCCAGATAGACCAACTTAGGGTAGCTGGTTCATTCCACTGGGGTGTCATACAAATGAGGCATACTGATGAGTCCTGGTTGGATGAAAAAATGTGTCTGTGTCTTCTGTTGGCACCCTTTGCACACTGTATGAGAGGCCTTTCAGCACTATGCATTTTTGCTTAAACTTGAACCAGCATAATATTTTGTGGTGATTTGCATATACAGCCCATGATGCTTTGCATTATGGGGGTATGTGTGATTTTGTATTTCTTTACATAATGTGTGACTATTAGGAGAGTGTAATTTCCACCTAGAAAAAAAATTTCTCATCACTGATCACCCCATGCAACCCACCATTTACATACTACCAAAGGTCCATAAGAGCTTAACCTCACCCCCAGGCCATCCCATCATCTCAGGGGTTACTTCCCTCAGGGAGCCTCTATAATAATTTGTTGATAGTTACAATAAAACATTTAACAGTCTGAGATTGTATGTGAGGGACTGCACTGAGATTTTAAGAGTATTGGAGGACCTCCACATTGAGGATTCATAACTCCTGGTGACTTTTCAAAGACTGTACTGAGGAGCAGGTACATTGATGATATTCTGATGGTGTGTTGGGTAGGGTTAGTACATGAATTGGGGCAGTTTTTAATATTCCTTGAAGGAAGCAATAAAAATGTTAAGTTCTCTGTTAACATAATGTCAGCAACATTTCTTTTCTGGACATTTGTGTCATCGTATCATCAAAAAACAAACTCAGGGTACTGATACAAATGTATTCAGAAAACATTCCGATAGTAACATGATCCTGTTGTCTAGCTTGAGCCACCCCCACCACACTTTCAGACATATACCCACAAGCCAGTTTCAACGAGTCCATAGGAACTGTAGCACAGAGGGGACTTTTAGACCAATGGTAGAAACCTCAGTAGAAGGTTTCAGAACAGAGGATACAGTGAAGAGGACATTACCAGAGCATGGAGAGGGCAGCAGACACTAACAGATCTGACCTTATTTTATCCAGGGCTTCAGAGGTTAATCGCTCACAGGGGACCCAGAGGCTTAACTTTGTTACCACCTTTAACACTTTGAGGTGGAGAGTATTATTAAAGAGGGACGCCCACCAAAAATGCTACATTGCAGAATTAGAATAAGCATACTGCAATAAATCTCTTGCCAATAATTAGGCTTCTACATTACCTTGTTTTAAAGTTATGACCTATGTTATAACCCTGATTTAACTGCCTATTCAAAAGTCAGTTTCAGTGAGGAGCCACTGATTATATCATATCCTGAACTCACAGTCCAGTCCACCCTGTCAGCAACCTTGTAAAACCTGCTGCTACAAAGTTTAAGAAACTGTAGCTATAGTAATCCTTTAAAAAATGCCATAGGGTTGGCTGAAGTGCTTGTGTTTCCAGAATGTTCAGAATGCATGGCATTGTACTTTAGAACACACCAGGAGGTGGATTTGGAATGCAGCAGGGAACCAAGGCATAGAATGTCAAGGTGGTGCACAGTTTTAAAATGTTGGGGGGGCATGCAATCTCAGAATGTAGCAGGGATGTGCCATCTCAAATTGTGGTGGGGCAGTCAGTCTTGGAATATGACAGGAACGCTCATCGAGGAATATGGTGGGGACTGGCAATTTCGGAATATAGTGGGGATACATGCTGTCAGAATGTGCCAGGACACACCATATTATTCTGAAACTGCGTGCCCCTGCCACATTCCAGAATTGTAAGCATCCACCATATTTCAAAGTTGTGCATCACATTCCCACCACATTCCAACATTATGCATCCCAGCCACATTCTAAAATGATGTATCCCGACCACATTCTGAAGTTGCACATCCCTCACCCATTCCCAAATTACACATCCTTGCCACATTCTGAAATGGTGCATCCCCACCAAATTCCAAAATTGCACATCCATGACAAGTTGTGCTTCAAAGCCACATTCCAAAATTGTCACTGCCATGTTCCCAAATTGTGCATCACCGCCACATTCCAAAAGTATGCATCACTGTCACATTCCAAAATTGAGCTGCACCACCACATTCCGAAACTGAGCATCACCGCCACATTCTGAAACTATGCTTCACTTCCACATTCTGAAACTGTGCATCACCACCGCATTCTGAAATTGTGCATCACCACCTCATTCTGATCTGTGTGTCACTGCCACATTCTGAATCTGTACATCAGAGCTGCATTCTGAAACTGTGCATCAACACCACATTCAGAAATTGTACATCACCACCATATTCTGAATCTGTGCATCACCACCACATTTAAAAACTATACATCACTGTCACATTCCAAAACTGTGCAACACCACCATATTTCAAAACTGAGCATTATCGCCACATTCTGAAACTATGCATCACTGCCACATTCCAAAATTGTATGTTACCACTACATTCTGAAACTGTGCGTCACTGTCACATTCTGAAATTCTGTATCACCACCACATTCAAAGCCTGTGCATCACTGTTGCATTCTGAAATTGCACATCACCGCTGCATACTGAACTTGTGCATCACCACCATATTCAAAAATTGTGCATCACCACCCCATTCTGAAATGATGTGTTTCATCTACTTTCTGAGATTGTATCATTGCTGCATTCCACAGTTGCAAGCTGGTGACATTTCAAAATCTCATACCTGCAGTATTCTAAAAATTACACACAACTTTATTATTCTAAAGCCATGTTTTCCATTGCATTCCAACCCGCCGTCACATTCTGAAGTACTGCACCGTGCACCTACATATTATGGAAGTGCTTATGCTGACCCACCCAGTGTCAGTTTTCCTTTTTTAGATGTTTATTACAACTGCAGTTTTAAGTAACACAGGAGAAATAAGTCATATAAGGTAGCTTGCAGGGAGGACTCCATTGTGAGTGCAGGTTATGACATCATCAGTAGCTATTCTCTGAATTTGACTTTTTTGAACAGGCAGTGAATTAAAGGCTACAAAATGACTTGAAACTCTTAAACGAAGTAACTTACTGATCTGATTTTTGGCACAAGGCTGACTGAGAATATGCTGATCCAAATTCTGAATTTATTGATGCCAAAAATGTTGGCCTCAGTCTTCAGGTGAAGCTACCTCTGGCTGCAAGCTGCAACACTGGACTTAAGATTTGCAAGAAAGTGAGTAGTGCTCACAACAGAGGGAGGGGAACCTTACAATTTACAGTTGTCTTTGGTTTGAAGCAGATTCCTTAGGAAAGTTAATATTCTTCAGGTGGAGGATACTTCTAACTGAAGGGTGAAATAAGCAACTTAGAATTATCAGAAAATGCAGTCTTTCAATCAACAGAGGGAGGTGGAGTTTGCTTTACTTGTGTTAAGGTTTTCAGTGCAGGAAGAGTTTAAACCCACATAGGCTAAATACTGTTTTCTGTGTCTGCCCTTCTGCACAGCTGACGTGTTTTGCGGCTGACTGTTTTCAGAGCACAAGTCACCAGGCTCTTTTGGGGCTGGGGAGGTTTACCTGTGTCTGACTTGGATGTTTGGATTTTTCTCTGTTTGATTAGCAGGGTATTTTCTCTGTCAAATTGGTTTGAAGCAGTATTACAAATTGTTGTGTATGGCATCTTGCTGACAGGAAGACACTCATTGCATCGGTAGGTCAGAGTGTTTAGCTGATTGTTTCGTGAGGGCACAGTTTAGGCCCAACCCCTTCCCACCTCTCACCCCACCCACCCCTGGAAATAGTTCATTTATACCTGGGGTTCTGACATCATTTCCTCAAGAGGGCAAGGTACACATCACTGTCATATCCTGTCTAGCACACTGCACTGACAATATAAGCATACACATTATATAAATACATATATTTCTATATAACCCATCAATCACACCCCAAAAAAAAAAAAAATAAACAAGGTAGACAGTTATGTGGGGAGTAGTACAATGTAATGGCTGTGGGGCAGCAGTCTTCCGGGAGTCTTTCTGGAGGCTGAGATGCTGCCCTGTTTGCAGACAACTATCTGCCCTGAGGGAGGAAGTTGCCCATCTTCAGGCCGCACTGGACAGTGGCAAGGGAACCTCCCCCATCCAGGGAGCACCACAGCCACCACCACTACCTCAGACATTGTGAAGAAAGCACAGCAGTTGGACCACAGTGGGCTCAGGGAGGGTAAGGGTGGTGGAACAGAGGCACACCCAGTCAGTTGTTACACTCCACAATCCATACACCATTCTGGGGGAGCATAGTTCCCCTATGGATGCACCCGCAGAGGAGACTAAGGAGGATGCAGACAACTGTCACAAGGAAGGCCCTCAGGAAGGAGGCAGAGGGCACCACAGGGAAAGAAAGCAGCTCCTGGTGGGGGACTCAATTATTAGGGGGATAGAACTGGGGGGAGCAGGGAAAACTGAAGTAAGGTGCCTGCCTGGTGCCATGGCTTGGAGGGACAGGAAGCGCACCCTTAGGATCACGAGAACAGTTGCACGGGAGTCTGAGCTGGACATCATTGTCCACCCAGGGACAAATGACTTGGCTCATCATGAGATTAGAGCAGTGCAAAAGGACTTTGTAAAGTTGGGGAGGGGCTTAAGACAAGTAGCACACACAGTATCCTTCTCAGAGGTGCTGCCTGTCAGTGGCATGAGTGAGGCGAGTACTTTGCACCATGCAGTTTAACAAATGGTTGAAAAAATGGAGTGAGCACAGGGTTTGGCTTCATTGGGGACTGGAGTTCCACCTGGAGGGACACCAGCCTATACTGGCAGGATGGTCTGCATCTGTCCAGGAAGGGAACAAGTCTTTTGGGCAATCGGTTTAAATGCTTCATTGGCAAGCCTTTAAACTAGTCAAGGGGGGAGGCACTGATAAGCAGAAGGAAAATCCCAGCCTCCCCCTACAAAACAGGGTACTAAATGAGAAAAAGACCAAGGTAGAAAGGTCAGTGGGGGTTGCCGCTACAGAAGGTAAAGCCATCAAAAAATGGAGAGCAATGAGTACCAATGCCCATAGTCTGGGTAACAAGCTTCCTGAATTAGTGGTCTTGATGGAGGAGGAAGATCTGGATATTGTGGCAGTCACAGAAACATGGTACACACAGAACCATGACTGGGACGTAAACATACCAGGATACACTATCTACAGGAGGGACAGGAGGGTAAAAGAGGAGGAGGAGTAGCTCTCTACATAAGAGAAGAAATCAAAGCAACAGAACAAAAGGGTAAACAGGGAGGAGAAGAAGGCTGTGGGTCAATTTGGAGGCAGGCAATGGCACCACAATCCCACAGGGTTAGAGACAGGCCCCTCTCAGGGAGGAAATGGACAAGGAAATGATAGAAAGTATACTTAGAATGGCAGAAAAAGGGGAGATATTGCTGATGGGTGATCTGAATATGCCAGATGTTAACTGGAGTGCAGTTGCAGCAGCCACTTCTAAGAGTGGGGTTATTCTAGATGCCCTACAGGGGGCATGCCTTAGACAACTAGTATTGGAGCCCACTCGAGAAGGAGCAATCTTAGACCTGGTTCTCTCAAATGGAGATGAAGAGAGGATCACAGATGTAGAAGTGGGTAGCCATCTGGGAACTAGCGACCATCGAACAGTATGGTTCACAATAAACACAGCAATAGTCAAGCCATACAAAGACAAAGGTACTGGATTTTAGGAGGGCTGACTTTGCCAAAATGGGTGAGTGCCTAAGGAATGCACTAGCAAATGGGCAGGAAGGAGGGTGGAAGAACAATGGGGAATAATAAAAACTGCCATCACAGAGGTAACAAGCCTTTGTGTAAAGCAAATAAACAAAATGAAATGAGGTAAGAAACCACTATGGTTCTCAAAGGAAGTGGCAGTGAAGGTTCAAGAGAAAAAGAAAGCATTCAGGAAGTACAAGGAATCACAGAAGGAACAGGACAGAGAACTGTATCAGTTAAAGCAAAAGGAAGCTGGAAAGGCAGTCAGAACAGCAAAGGCCCAAACCGAGGAAAAGATAGCCAACTCAGTTAAGAAGGGGATAAACCTTTATAGGTACATCAGGAGCAAAGGAAGACCAAGGGAGGGATAGTGAGGCTTAATAAAGGGAGGAGGGTGGGCAGAGGGTGACTGTGAAAAGGCAGAGATACTAAACAAATATTTTGCTCAGTATTTACAAAGGAAGAGGGGGAGGTACCTAAAACAAACAGTAGAAACACTCTGGATACAGAAGTTGATACCAGCCCATTTACAGAAGAAAAAGAGTTCTGAAAGAGCTCTTAAAACTGAAGGTGGACAAAGCAATGGGGCCTGATGCGATTCATCCCAGAATTCTAAAAGAACTAAGGGTAGAACTAGTGACACCACTGACTATCCTCTTTAACAAATCATGGGAGGATGGGGTGGTACCTGAGGACTGGAGGAGGGCAGATGTGATTCCCCTTCACAAAAGTGGGAGTAAGGCAGAAGCAGGAAACTACAGACCTGTCAGTTTAACCTTAGTGGTAGGGAAAATGATGGAATCACTTCTGAAGGAAAGAATTGTTGCGTATCTAGAGGCCAGAGGGGCACAGGACCCAAGGCAGTATGGATTCACAGTGGGAAGGTCATGCCAGACAAATCTGATAGATTTCTTTGACTGGGTGACTAAAGTAGTTGATCAGGAGGGCTGTGGACATGGCTTACTAGACTTTAGCAAGGCATTTGACACAGTCCCACACGAAGATTAATAAAGTTAGCCAGCCTGGGAGTGGGTCCCAAGATGACAGCCTGGGTAAAGAATTGGCTGGAGAATAGGACACAGAGGTAATAGTAAATGGAGTCCACTCTGAAAAAGGGGGTTAGCAGTGGGGTACCACAGGGTTCAGTATTAGGACCGGTCCTCTTCAATGTCTTTATAAGCGACATTGCAGAGGGACTGGAAGGAAAAGTATGTCTCTTTGCAGGTGACACAAAGATCTGCAACAGAGTTGATGCACCAGGTGGGGTGGAAAGGATGAGAAGGGACTTGGCAAGGTTAGAGGAATGGTCAAATGTATGGCAGCTTAGATTCAATGCTCAGAAGTGAAAGGTAATGCACCTGGGAAACAAAAACCCAGGGGAAGAGTACACAATGGGGGGTGAGATACTAACAACAACAAAAATGGAAAGGGACCTGGGGGTAGTCATATCAGATGACCTAAAGGTGGGCAAGCAATGTGAGAGGGCAGCAAGGAGGGCTGGGGGGATACTGGGATGCATAGGAAGAGGCATCGCCAGTAGAAAACAAGAAGTTATTATCCCTCTGTACAGACAGCTGGTGAGACCACATCTGGAGTACTGCATGCAGTTCTGGAGACCCAGTCTCCGCAAAGACATAGACAGGATGGAAGCTGTCCAGAGGAGGGCAACTAAAATGGTGCAGGGTCTGCACCGGAAGACATATGAAGAGAGACTTAAGGAGCTTAATATGTATAGCCTCGAGGAAAGGAGGGAGAGGGGGGACATGATAAGGTACTTGAAAGTTTCTAAGGGAATCAACAAAGTCCAAGAGGGTAGCATCTTTCAAAAAAAGAGGTGTGCAAGAACAAGGGGGCACAATTTGAAGATAGAAGAGGGGCGGCTCAGAGGTAATTTAAGGAAGTATTTTTTCACAGAGAGGGTTGTGGATGTATGGAACAGCCTTCCAGAGGAGGTTGTGGAGTCAAAAACAGTGGTGGAATTCAAGCATGCATGGGACAGTCATAAGGCAATTCTAGGGGGTGGGGGTAGGAAGAAGTAGGCTGCTGGTTAACTAGGATCTGCAGCTTATCCATCAGGTAGGGAAATGGGCAGACTGGGTGGGCCAAGCGGTCCTTATCTGCCGTCAAATTCTATGTTTCTATGTTATTAATGACAGATTAAAAACTGTGCCTTATGTAGAGCAATTCCTCAAGGATAGTGTACAGGAGAGGCAGAAACTTGGGAGACAGTGTCACTCACAGCTCATAACCCACTAATACACTCAGAACATGGCTTCCAACACTGCCACCTATATGCCACCGCTGTGGTAGATGCAACTATTGTGAAGTTGTTGAGGTTAACTGTCAGTTTCATAAGTCCTTGTGATGGCCAGGTACTACAGTTCAGAAGGTTAATCAACTGTGATACTATGCTTGTAGTGTGTCTAGCATGTTGCAGTTGTGGCTCCTACTGTGTAGGAAAGGCAAAACAAAGTTTGAATCTACTACGCAAGACTGAAACTCATTAGCTTGGCACCTGGTAGCCTGAGACAAAGATCCCAACACCGAAAATCCCGACAGTGGGATTTTGGTCCTAGCCGATTTTTTTTTTCCATGTTTTACAGGGCTTCCCCCTCCCCCCTGCACTGCTTAATGGGAGGGGGGCTTCTCCCCCACCCCCTTACTTATTATAACTAACTCTGCCTCTGGCAAAATCCCACTTCAGGATTTTTGGTGTTGAGATCTTCGTCTCAGGCTTCCAGGTGTTGGGCTAATTAGTTTCAGTCTTCAGTAGTGATACCCAAAGTTTAAAGAAGTGGGAGACAACATGAGGGCACTGCAACATGGTGCCCTGAGCTCATCCCTTTCTTTACATGTTTCCCAGGTGGCCAATTCTCATCAGTATTATGAAATGTCATGGGTACTGAGAAGGTATTTGTGGGCCCCAGAGGTGGTAATTTGGAGGTCATGCTAACATGTAGAGTGAACAATTGCATTTTTCATCTGAAGGTAACCACTCCAACAAGTTTATATAACAGGCTAGAGATAGCTCTGTTCCTGTAATAATTGTTACTTTGATAGTTTTTTTATACCTGATCCCTGAGACCTGTGCCATTATGATTCGGTTATAGTTAAAGCAACAGAAGCTATTATTTTGAAGAACTAACAATGTTCTCTCTCAAATGGAATATTTTTCTTTTCAGATCATATTGAAGTCAATCTGCATTGCAAAGGAGCATAAGCACAGCTTTCCTGCAAAGAGCACTGCAATGCCTGCCTAATATGGGTTTTCTGTGGGCTAATGAATCATGACTGATGCCGATGTTTAATTTTAAATGCAGCATGCAAATATATGATGCACAAAAGTTTTTTTTGTAAATGTGTTACTCAACTGTACACTCTCTGCACTGTCACTTTAAACACACGGCCTGATTCAGAAAGCACTGGGAATGGCACAAGGTGTTTGTGTCAAAGAAATATGATGCAAGGGGATCACTGCAGTGCATATTGCATCACTTCCCATTCAGCAAGGCAGTCTGTGCCAGTTGGAGGACTGCCTGTGCCAGCTGGGCTTGCACCATCCATGCAACAGATGTACCAGTGGGCCATTGTGGAAGGCAGCATGAGCCCAGGTGGCACTATGACTCAAAGTCTATGCTCCGACTTCTTCTTCACCACCACAACTTACAGAATTCGTATGATGGAAACTTTCTCTACTCCATTCATTCTCCTGCATTCCTTTGTTTCTCTTCTAGTTCTTTTCCTCATTGTTTCTACACCACATGATGCAAGATGCCTATACACACACATTGCCATCATGCTGCTTATTAACATACCTCCTCACCCTTTCTGAGAGACCTACTGTCTTACAACAGCAGCCTACTTTAAGTAAGCAATAGGACACTTCTAACACACAGCCAGGAGTGTAGTTAGGCATATGGCCAAAGGCCGAGTGCCTTCAGCCCCTGCCTATGCATTAGAAGTGCCTAATGCACATCCCCAGAGTGTCTTATTGGACTTATAAAATGGGTCCATGCATTTTAGATGAAAGAAAAAACTGAAAACAACACCATTAAATATTAAAAAATATAAACATTTCACTTAATTTCTCTTTAAAAAAGTTTCTCCACTTTCTTGTACTTTTTTGACTTTGGGACTTTTGTCCCAATTAGGCTTCCATACCCGTAGACTGTTTTCCTCATTTTGTGCAGGTTTGAGAACTGCCTCTGAGTGTGTTAGCTACACTCCAGCACTGCAGCATAAAACGGAGCATTTCGGTATTGGGATTTTATTTTTATTTGTCTGTTTTGTCTGTGGGAAGAGGAGCTCTGAGGCGGGGGGGGCAGCTGGAAAACAGCACCGAGGAAGACTGAGGAAGAAGCAAGGAGAAGTGTTTGCCACTGCTAGTAGAACATGTTATTTGTTCTTATTATTAACAAAAAACCTTCACTTGATGCAGGATAAATTGAGGACAGCATCGGGGTACTGCCGGGGAGTGAGAAGTTGTAGCGCGATGTTTTAAAAAGTGAGGCAATGAGCAGCTCTTTTAATCAGCACTTGCTCATTCTGAGCAAGACAGAATCAGGCACATAGTAATAACTACCAGAGGAGATAAATTTATTTAAAAAAAAAAAAAAACAGAGCAGAATGACTGACCAGGCTTTTGGAGTGTCAGGCAGATTTAGATTTTCTTATTTTTTTGTGAGGTAGCGAGCACACATATATGAGAGACAGAGGGAGATACACACAGAAGTACTGCACTGAGGAAATGTGGCTACAAAAACAAAATATCTTACAGTGGAACAAATCAAATGGAAGACTGGGCTTCCAACAGGTTTTTCAGGGCAGCACATACAGAATACTTTTTTTTTTTTTTTTTTTAATTGAGTGGTGCTGAACAGTTGGTAGTGGCAACTGGCAAGAGACAGAAGGAGGTGGGGTGACCAAGAGGAATGAAACTGAATTTGTGAGAGCCACAGTCTGAATGTCATGTGTGGCAAAATAAAACAAATGAAAACTGGGAGTGACAATGATGGGAGTATAGGCAGAGCAAGGGGGAGGCTGGGCAGAGGTTTGGCTCAGCTCTCTTCTGTGGGAACACAAATGGCAGCTGTTCAAACATCAAGGTTCTGTGAGGCACAAGGATTTGTCTGTGACTCAGCATCCCCCTTGGCAGTTCTTGTGCATAGGTTAAGTTTTCAGGTCCAATTAGCTACTAGAGCCAAAGACAGGATCCGACACTGCAGTGGTCAAATGTCCCATTTTTGGGGGCCCATATATGAGTCCAGTAGTTTTTTTTAAACAGGCCACACTGCCCACATTGACCATATTCATTGGGAGCGCATTCCATGCATTTACAACCCATTAATTGAACCACCTTGATCTCTTTGTGGTGTTGTACCGTTCTCCCAATAATTGCTTTGTATGTGATCATGTTGCATGTGCTGTTTTTTTCTTTCCTGCTAAGTGCCCCTGTCTCCCATATAACTGCGTCCTTAAAAGCTTTGTAGGCAAAACACAGATTCCCCCTTAATCTATGGTAGGCCACTGAGTAAAGACTGACCTTTTGCAACCTATCCTTATAACTGAGATGCTGTATATTTTAAATTTTTCTTGTAAATCTCCTTCGTACCTGCTCCACCCTATTTGATATACCTACTGTCTGTGGCGCTGAAAACGGAGTCCCATATTCGAGTATGGGTTTAGCCAAGGCAGTATATAGTGGCACCAGTACCCTTTCCTTTGACTTTTTATATTTCTGAGTATATTCCACATGACCTTATTACTTTTATTTACTGCTTCCGCATTATGTTTGTTAAAACTGAGGGTGTTAGATATGTGTACTCCTAAATCTAGTTCACTGTCTGTTTCTTGTACAGGGTTTATCATTTAAACTTTATTGGTGCATTATGTTGTTCCCACCAAAATGCATCACTCTGCATTTCAATTCATTAAATTTTAGTTAATGTGTCCCAGCCCATGATTCCAGTGACAGTAGCTGACTCTGCAGTGCCTTAGCTGACTTTACATTGTTAACTACCATCCCTATTTTCGTATCGTCAGCACGTTTACATATCCAGGGACCGTCTGTCACCTGCATTGAGTGAACCAGTATATTAAACAATAGGGGCCCTAGGACTTACCCTTGGGGGACCCCACTTATCACACTACCCCAGTCAGACAAGTAACCCCTTATCTGGACTCTCTGTACCCTATTTTCCAACTAGGAAGCTATCCAGTTACATAGGTTCTGGTTTATCCCATGTTCCTGCAGAACCTGCATCAACATCCCATGGGAAACAGAATCGAAGGCCTTGGCATAGCCAAGATAGACCACATCCACAGGAAGACCCCGATCCAAGGCCAAACTCACTAGTTCAAAAAAGTGTATTAAATTAGTAGGGCATGATCTCCCACTAGCAAAACCATGTTGGGTTATGTCTATCAAGTCAAGTTGCTTTAGATTGTCCTCTAGATACATCTTGACATTACCTTCTAATAGCTTCCCTATGATGGATGTTATGCTAATGGGCCTATAGTTCTCAACTAAGGATCTGTCTCCTTTTTATGTTTGCTTGTGTGCATGCGCAAGAAACATTATGTGACAGCTTAGGAGAGAAGCAGGTTTTTAGAGGTGTGGCACTGTGGTGGCCAACGCCCCCACTGCATTTAGAGGCTTGGCCCTCTTTCCCCAATGTGGTGGCATGCTGTTACTGACAGTAGGTCAGCAAGAGTGCCGCCAGCTTGAAACAAATTTACCGCTGACATGAGGGAGTGACCCATCATTGCACAGTCTAACATTTTAATAGACATGGCAGTGGCTGTCACCGCCCATCTCATAGTCCCCATGAAAGCCGATGGGGAGGCCCAACCCTCCTGTCAGCATGCCCTCTCCCCAGTTCATTTGCCAATGGGGAAGCCCACTCCCCATTGGCATAATGTCCCCTGCATATTTTGTTTGCAAATGGAGGAGTTCCCAATCCCCCTCAGCATCATGTCCCCCCCCCCAAACACAGACAATTTTGTTTTTACTGACTGGGTGCCCAACCCCTGTTCGCTCCAGTACCCCCAAAAAACACATAGGTGGCATGCTGGGGCCCACCCCAGTGTACCAAATCTACCTGCAAAGAAACCTTTCCGTGAGGTTTTAAATTTTTTAACCTGAAACTTGGAAACAGTCCCTCATTGTGTCTGGTGCCCCTCCCCAACCAGCACCACCCTCTGAGCACCCATCCTTGCACCCCTGTAACCCCATACCTACATCCGGAGCCTGGCGTGACGATCTTCAGTGGACCGGGAACACGTCTGCACTCTTCAAAAGCCAATTGCAAACTGAAGAAATGCCAGTATGCTGTATAATGGCATAAATGTTTTTTTTTCAACTTAGGTGGATATCTCAGCCATTTCTGCGAATTTTGGCACCAAATTTTTAACATGGGGTTCTTGAGACCCCACCTCGTAAATTCAGTCACTGTTATATCATTATTCAGTCTCGAAAGGTGATTCCGCAGTCACTGCACAGAATCACCTTTCAGGACTAAGTAACAAAATGACAGTGTTACTGTTCATGAGGTGGACTCCCAAAAAGCCTATGTTGCAAATTTGGTGAAATAATTCCCCAAAATGGCTGTGTTATGAGCTTGCGTTGGGTAGTTTCTACGTACTCTCGTACTCTGAGAATTTTTAATATTTTCACTCCAGATTTTAAGCATTGTCATTGTTTCACACCTCCTTATGAACAGTACAGCTGTCATTTTTCACATCCTGGATGAAATGTGTTTTCGCACACCGAGCGCTCAATGGCGCAGTCGCTGTGGGAAATCAGAGTTGGGGACAGATTAAGAAAATCATAGTAACACTGTTCATAAACAATGGTCATAAAATGCCTATGTTGAAAATTTGGTGAAATAATTCCATGAAATGACTGTGTTATGAGCGTGCATTGTGTAGTTTCCACGTACGCTTGTAAGTTCGAGAATTTTTAATATTTTCACTCCAGATTTTCAACATTGCCATCTCTTCACACCTCCCTATGAATGCTACAGCTGTCATTTTTCACATCCCTCCTTAACTGTGTTTTCACACATCTGGTGCAGAATGGCACGGTCACAGTGGCAAATTAACATCTGAGACAGATTAACAAAATCACAGTGCCACTGTTCATGAGCAGAGGTACCAAATGCTTTCATGAGGTGGGGAATCACAAAAAGACCATGTTGAAAATTTGTAGTGCAAATACCAACAAACCCCTGGGCGTTACAGTTTCTAACAATAACATCCCACCCTGTACAGACTAACAGGCATCGGGGTATGCCTTTGGATTCCTGGCTGTAATGCTCATGCCATTCTACCCCCATCCTGCAGCCAGTGACAGGCATTGAGGTGTGCCTTGGACCCTTTGGCTCCAGAGTTCACCTCATTCTCCTATACTGCACCCATTTCAGCCTATATCCTTATGGAATGGGGTGACTGTAAAGCTGAACACCCCTAGGCACACCTCAACACTTGTCAGTGTCTGCAGGATAGGGTGGGGTGAAATGGCATTAGCATTATGCGCGAGGACCCAAAGGCATACCCCAATGCCTGTCCATCTCTGTAGGGTGGAGGTGGGGTTGGCGTGAAGTTCAGTACTTCACTGCCATTCCTATTCTGCATCTGTCTAACTCCTGCACTTCCAATGCTAATATGAGCAAGCAAACATTTGGCATTGACAAATGCTTTTATAAATTGGTGTAATGTAAACTACCATCCACTCTTCTATCACTTTACCCTCCTTCAAGGACCTGATAACAGGGTCGCTATAGGTTCTGCTAGTTCTGGTTTTTACCTGTGCATTAGACAGATCTAATGCACAGGTAGCAACCAATCAAGATGCAGGATTTTCTCTACCCATTTTATAATTAATTTTAACTCACATTCAGGTGCAAAAAAATGGATTTATGTGCCCTGTGCCATTTGCAGTAAAAATAATTGGTGAAATCCTTGAAACTCCTTTTGCGTCTTTGTCAGCATGCTAAATTCAAGCTACACTATTATGCTGTTGGGAGCAAAAGAAAGCAAAAAAAAAAAAGGAGGGGATTTCTGTTCCCTTCATCATCAGCACCTCGTAACAGAAATATTTGTCAAATAAATCTTTCACAAATTCCCCTGTGCCATTCCCAATCTACTAAATTCTCTCAGCTAGCTCCTACTGCTGCAAGTGCAAGCTTATACTACATGCCTCTCCTCCTTATATGACCTTAATCACAGTACCTGTGTACCTATAGATCTTTGAAATCATTGTGAGTCACACAAAATGTAGTCTACCCCTACAGGCAGGCGGGGTTAATGTTTTCAGAGCACAAGTTCTCCTCTGGTGTAGGGGTGAGTAATGATATGATTTTTTTGCACAGGGTAGTAATGCAAAAAAGGGCCTTGGGCAGAAAATGGATTGCTATGGCCATAGAGGTTATAAATAATGAACAAAGCAAAAGACTAGCGACACCTCCCCCACATAGCATAACATTTAAACTTTCAAATGCCAAAAATGGCTATATTTACTTTCAAACTCCATGTGAGGAGAGGGTCCTCTTAGTTTCAGACTGGAATTCCAATTTGAGTGAGCTAAATCACCAACGTCAAGATGGGGCCCTTCGATTTAGTCCCTAACCTTCCAATGCCTCAATGGCTACTAGCTAACTGCTTTTATACTGTGCTCCCAGCAGGGATTTTGCACAGGTGATTTAACTTCTCACTTTATACTGTGCTCCCAGAAGGGATATAACACAGACATTTTAAAGGGAGCATGCTATAGAGGAGCACCATAAACTCCCCAATTAAGTAAATCATAAAACCAAAAGTAGCTGCTCAAACCTTTTAATTACTACACACTGGAATTCACATTTCTTATAAGGTGCTGCTAGATGGTGACAAATAACAAACAAAGCAAAAGATTACACGACCTTTCTCATAAACATTCATTTAGTCTAATGCTCATATTTTCAACTTCATGTGAGGAGAGAATTTGTGCCAGATTGAATTTCAATTTGAGTGAGCTAAATCACTCAAATTGGAATTCCAGTCTGAAACTAAGAGGACCCTCTCCTCACATGGAGTTTGAAAGTAAATATAGCCATTTTTGGCATTTGAAAGTTTAAATGTTATGCTATGTGGGGGGGGAGGGTGTGCGCTAGTCTTTTTGCTTTGTTTGTTATTTGTCACCATCTAGCAGCACCTCTTATAAGAAATGTGAATTCCAGTGTGTAGTAATTTAAAGGTTTGAGCAGCTATTTTTGGTTTTATGGTTATAAATAGTGAGCCTAGGAAAACTGTGTTACTTACAGAGAGGGGAAGTGATAGGTGCTACTGAAATGAAGGAGGAATCTCCCTAAAGGCAGATAATTTTAAAGGCATTTATACCTGAGCCAGTTCCATCATGGTTGAGGAGGTCTGACTCCTGTTATAGCATGAATGCATGGTTAAGTGGAGGAGCACTTTCAGTAAAGGTCAAGTGGGATTACAATCTATATTGCTAAAGTCAGCCTTAATGAAAGGAGGAATGGCCAGGGCATTTGTACTGCAGTGAACGTTTGTGATAGAAACCCCAGGGACTGACATGAGAGGGTGGGTCAGGAGGTTATTTCCTCAGTAAAGATTTAAACAACTCTCATATCTTACAAGTGTGGGATGCAGAGTGTATTACAACACAGTGCTGGTAATGGGTAAGATGCAGTGGGTGGCCTAATAGGGTTGCAATGACCATACCATGGTGAGTGTGACCTGAACTGTAACTGAATGTGCTGTGAAATCTAGTTCATTAATCTTGTGAAAGTTAGAATTTTGGGGAGTTCCCTGCTTGTACAAAGGAGAGAAGTTCCAGGGTATCTTTGGAGGTGTCAGAGCCTGTGGTCATATTTCCATTCTGTGTTTACCATCTTCCAAAAGTACCTGCTTCTAGGGAAGGGAAGATGTAATACAAGGCTGGAGAGCCGCACTACTGAGGATATGTAACAGATAAGCACCCTAAAGTACAGAGATGTGGAAGGCCTTAAATGGGAGACCCCTTCAGGAGTTCACATAGATGGCTTCACTGACAACTTCCAGAAATTCACACAGCAGCAGCAGTTTGCCTGTCCAATAAGCACAACAAAGTGTGGCTGTTGAATTAATGGGCCAGCCACCCATGAGACGAGTATGTGTGAACCATGAGAAGTGCTGGGTTCTGCATATACATGTACAGTTCTCCATCTGGTGCTGGTGTCATGCAGCTACCCACATGAAAAGGTGTGCATCAGGACGTAGCCTTAGAAAGGGTCCTGAGTGTTATTTGACCATGTACCTTTTGAGAAGGTCACCTGTATCTCTTTCCAGTCAGCAGTAGATAGAAGTCGCTGAAAATAAAACAGTGTTTAAGGGTACTTACTCAACTTGTACTGTAGCCCCTTAAGTTAGTCACTGCACTGTATCACTGTAGCAACTCAGAGTGGTATCTCCCGTTCCTGACAGTGTTAGAAGATATGACACCACAAAGCTAGAGCATACTCCATGAGGAATTGGGGCACCAAAAACGTAAAAGTCAAGTTATTAACATCAAAGTTGTGATTGCATCAAAGGCTTGTGAACTTGTCTGTAAAACACTTGTTCTGATTTACAGCAGCTTAAAGAATGATGTGCCCTGTTTGTTTTGAACAGAGAAGCTGAAGTGCTGTGGAGGTGCCCCAAATATAAAAGTAAAGGCAAATGGGTAAATATTTAGTACTTAAGGTTTGATTGGGTTGCCATAGGCATCTGAATTGACCAGACGACATAAAAGAAGGGGCCCCCCCCCGGAAAGGTGAATCCCAAATGCCACCATACCATGCTGTGCATTTCCAAACAGAAAATGTCTCTAGTCTTGTCCTAGAAAGATGTCATATCTGGTGGAATCACCATGCCATTGGAGCAGTTTACTTACAACTAAGACCCAGGGCCATCTGCCCCAAGGACAGACCCTCTAAGCCATGTCACTATATATTGTGTGCCAGGGCTTAGCTGGACCCTGTGGGCAGGGGTTCATAAATGGAGGCACCACTGGGATAATTTGTTCATACACTTTTTTTTTTTTGAAGTGGTCATTTATCATCCCCGGGGAACAGTAAACTAGTCAGAGAAGATAACCTGCTAATCTTGAAAAAGGAACAATCTAAACTGGCTGTGGTCTACCGCTTACTCCTGTCACAGTGCATGCTTTCTTGCCCCCACCCTCCATGAAATCCACTGCTGGTCAAGCTGCCTTTTCATTCTGTTTCCCTAAATTGGGGGGGGAGTCCTCTCCTCCCTTCCATTCGCTATGCTTCTTTCCTTCATGCCCAAAAATCTCTTCTCTGTGATTTCTGTACTAACTCCCACAGTGACTTCTAATAGGGGGGTAGACTTCTGACCACTGCACTCCACCCTAACTGATATTAGTCATTAGTACATTCTCTCCCCCCCCCAGTTAACAGTCAGCACCTCCTACTCATCATA
Organism: Neoceratodus forsteri; assembly: GCA_016271365.2. NCBI lineage: Eukaryota > Metazoa > Chordata > Ceratodontiformes > Ceratodontidae > Neoceratodus > Neoceratodus forsteri. The sequence goes on along the minus strand of CM028129.1, from coordinate 1,454,313,556 downwards.
TTATTGCATTGTTGCTCATCGCTTGTTGTTCTTTTGCTCTTCTTACTGCAATTTTATTATAATAACTGGGTTTCACTTTTTCCCATAGGGAAACCCATTATGTAATTTGCCATTATAAAGGAGTTTTTATAACAACAAACAAGCACTGGGTTTCCCTCACTCTGTGCATGCGCCAGCTGCAGCTCTTCCCTTCCTGACCGCTGGCTGCCTTGCCATCTGAAACTGCACCGCCACTTGGAGTAGGTGGTAAGTTATTCAAAAACAAACTGCTCTAAAACATTTTAAACCTTTAAAAGCAACTGCCAGGAAAAAAAAGTTAACTTTCACAGGTGACCGCAGACCGTGCTAAAATCAAAACACACTGCGGCCACGCAGGAATGTCTTTTGTTTTACAGTATATAATTGCTGAGGTGAAAAAGCAAACTCCAGAAATTCTGTAAATTAAAATATGGGGTGGTGCAGAAACTCAACTTTTACACACACTGGAGCTTCACTCTTCGGGTTTATGTGGCATCCAATACCTTGGGTGTGCGTAAAATTCTTGTTACACACACCACCCTATATGATATTCTATATGTACTGCAATTTTATTACTTGGAAGTATTTTCCTGTAATTCACTCATTGTTTAAGCTGCCACTCGCCAAATTGCATTTTGCTGTTTGTTGACCTCTTGCGATCAAAAAAGGACTCTCTAGATTCCAACCAAAGAACAATTAGGAGTTCCATCACAGTGTCGTGCATTGTCTGTGAAGCACTCTGCTGTCTCCATTGACTCCAACAGTCACACAGCACTATTTTTTGTCAAGTCACTTAACTTTTGCATTAGGAGGTAGTGAAGCACCACATCACAGTCCGCCGTGTCCAAGATGGGTGACAAACTGTATTGTGCATGAGTGACTACTTGCACATGTGCAGTAGAGTTCAGCGGACATCTTGCACATGGAATGTGCCATGTGCCATCATGACATCCACGAACAGGAGCATGAACAAGACTGTGTCTATCTTGTTAGTTATAGGCTGCACCATAGGTGCCAACTACGGGGGAAGCTAAGGGGCTGAAGCCTACCCCGAGGAAGATTAGGAAGTGGCTCTAACCCTAATGTTCTGGATAAAAGCAGGACTCCATTAAAAATGAGATATTGCATCTCAGCTTGTACATTCTCGGTGCGGCTGTAGAAGTTAAATGCCTCTGTTTCTCTGGCCCCGCTTCCATAACCTCAGCTGCAGCCCTATTGACTCTGTCCCTTTCTTGTTTTTGAAGTAGTCACTTGTCATCCATGGGGAACATTAAATTTGGTCAGAAAAGATAGCCAGCTAATCTTGAAAAAGGAAAAATCTAAACTGGCTGTTATGGACATTATTTAGAGATTTGTTTGTGAGGCACTAGAAAGATAGAGCTGATTTTTTTCCCCCTCATAGACAGGAACAAACAGTGGTCATGTGAGGGCTTGCTAGGAGAGAAAAGTGATTGCATCTGCAAACTAGGAGCCAGATCAGTATTATGTCCTGCCACTGCTTATGGTGATGATCGGCATGGCAAAAACTGCATTTGTAGACTCTGGTTTACAGGCGAGGCTCCACATGGGGCTCCGTTTTGGTCAGGCTTTTGGCTGAGGATGGTATCCATGAGCTTGATGGGGATCAACCACCATCTGTAGTACATATGGATAACACTGAAATCCTGTGCTTGAAGTAAGAGAAGAGTTGGGGGAGTCTTGGGGTGCGGTTTCCTGTTGGGTATATCTTGATGTCAGACCCATTTGGGCACCTGTAGCTCTAACAGCCAGGGAGTGTTGGCACCCAATAACCAGTGTTTTTCTTAAAACATTATAGGCTGTTTCAAGCCTACACTATCCACACTGAACTGTTTGTTTATGACCAAAATACTAGACTGTTCTCAATGACATTCCTACTTATATCAAAGAGTAGAAGTATGAAAGGAAAAAACAGGTTCTAGGAGCAAACTACCAAATAGGTTATGCATGATTATGAAACCAGAATAGCAAATGATACCAATTACAATAACAAGACATTTTAAGTGTATCAAGAGAAAGGGATGGGTTTGGGCCACTGAATTCAGCAATACAGGAATAGAAAGTAGATGAGGGCAGGGACATAGTCGAGATACTAAATGAATACTTTTCCTCAGTATTTCCAGTGGAAATGGGTAGAGATCAGAAAGCCATTGTGAGTTGATTCACTTGGCAAGAAAAAGAGAAATACTGTGGAATTTAAATAACCCCAAGTGGTGTGAACTAGCATGCAGATCAGATAAATGTCAGTAAAAATGTACAGTAGGATCAGATGGGTTACATGCAAGGGTACTTGGAGTTACTGCAGATATTGAGTTGGCTGAGCCATTTTGCTGATATCTTTAAGGAATCACATGGAATGCAAGAGTTGGTAGAAGACTGGAAGTAGGCCAATGGTGTTACTTTATTCCCTTAATTCAAGAAGATGCTATAGAAATGTTATAGACCGATTAGCTTGCCATACATTTTAGGGTAATATTTTGGAAACCATTAATGCAATGACAGTAATGTGTGCGGATAAGTGCGATTTGATAGGTGAGTGCTTGGCTGGATTTGTCAAGAAAAGGTCTGGCCAGGCAAATTTAAACTTCTTGGGGTATTATAGAAAGCATTGGCAAAGACTAAGCAGTGGATATTATATAGCTGACCTTCAATAAAGTGTATGATGCCGTTACACAACGGAAGCTGGTAAATATGATCAGCAAAATATAGGACTGCAGAAGATATTAAAAATGGAGCCAGTCCTGGCTGGGGGAAGATTCCAAAGGGTGACTGTAAACAGCTGGTACTCAGAGTAAAGATGTGTGACAAGTGGAACCCCTCAGGAATTGGCACTAGGTTCTCCCTTGTTCAAAATAAGTACTGATTAATGACTTAATTAAAGGGAATCAGCTGTGCGTTAGGCAAGCTTGCAGATGGCTCCAATCTATCTGGAACAGTTAACACAGAAGAGGAGAGCTTAAGGCTCAGAGGGTCCTAGACATGCTAAGAAATTGTATAACAACTGACCAATAAAGTTCCATTTTAGAAATATGTGGAATGTCAAATTCTTCAGGTGGCTCTCAGGTGGAATTATGATTTTGATTCTGTGAACTTTCCCAGAAATTCAACCAAAATATAAATGACAGTTGATTACTTCTAATTTTCAAATTACTCATCCATAATTTACTAATGTTAGCATGTTTTAAGTTCCTTACAACTTGTATACATCTATAAAGTTTTGTTCCCCAGGTTTTTTTCCCATCATTTATCTCCTGAGCTGCCCCATCTGTCCCCTTCCTACTGACCCACCCCAACCCATCACCCAGCTTCTTTGGGACTTACTGTACCTTCCTGCTATTGCCTCTTCCACAGGACTGTGGCGGGTGCCTGGTCACTGGTGCGGGGCTTGCCAGGGGTTGGTTGTCATCCTGCAGCTGAGGTGTTTTTTTTCACCGTGCCATGGGCACAATGTACAAGCCCAGCCTTTGTGGAGATGAGCCCAGTGTCCTGAACATGGTTTTCCTTCCCTTCTGGTGACATTGCATGCACTGCCAACCAGCTACTGCTGGGTTGCTGCCAGACAATGAGCCTTAGCAACAATTAGAGCTGGTGACCAATGTATATGTTTTTAACTTTGGCTACACCATTAGCACGTATTACACTGATTTGCACTGTGTGCATATATTTGCATTGAAGCACTTTATCACACCATCTCTTTAAGAGTGAATCTACTTAGAATGACCAAGTATAACATGAAGGCACCCCCCGGTGACACATTAGGCAAAACCGGTTGGAGCTGTAGCTGTGTTCCAGATGGCATTTCCATGAGGGACTGACACTGATGGTACTTGGCATTTATATAATGAATCTTTTTTGAGCATTTGATATTGTGAAAATTATACATTTATTTCAGAAAACAATGTTTTGTAGTTCTGGATTTTCCCTGCTGGCTCTTGTCCTATTCTTGCACACACCCAGAAGTAAGATGGCCTTGTTTGTGTTGTGGCCATATAAGAATCACACCTGGCAAAATGGACTAGTCTGTGAGCCTGAATTACTTGTGTAGGGGACTTAATATAGGCCCTCATAGAGATATAGTGGAGAAAGAAAATGGGCACCAAGAAGGACTTGCATGAGATAACCAGGGCACCAAGATGGAGGAACTCTGGTTATTTAAATGGAATAGGTCTGATGGGAAAAGGAGTAAGTGACTATCTTTTAAAGGGAATGTGTCACTGTGAACAACAAGGAAAATAGTCACTGTGGGTGAGCTGGTAACTCATCTGCCTTTGGTCTGTGAGGTCATGGGTCCTAGTCCTGCACCATGATTGAGCTCATACCATAAAGGCTGGCACCCACATGCAGTACTTGGAGGATGTGTACTGTCAGGGTGTGCCATCCTTTGGATAATATGGTAAACCATGGTCTCATCTGGCTTTTCTGGTGCATGTTCAGGTAGACTTTAAACATCCCATGGCACTTCTTGAGAAGAGTAGGGTAATTTGAATGGTGTTCTGGCCAGATTTACCCATTCACTAAAATGCCACCAACAGCTTAATTTGGTTAATTTCAGTTGGTTTGCATTTGTATATATCCTCCCTGCTCCCTCTTCTCCCAAGAAGTGGATGAAAACAGGCTGTATTTTCTAAACCTCCTTTCCCAGTCAACAAAAACTAAATTAAATAACAGGGGACAAGCAGTTCCCCAGAATCTATCTGGTCAAGCTAAAACAGAAGAAAGGAGGAGGGACAAAAACGTCATACAGTAAAGGACTACAAAGCTTCAAACAACTCAGCTGAGCTTATCACATGCAGTGGTGATGAGAAGTGCTTTCAGAATGTTAAATTCCACAAGTGGAATTCAGTAGGTAGTATTTGTTAAGTTACTATGAACATGGGAGAACATATGTCCAGTAATAATTTGTGGTCTATCCACTGTAAATTTAAAGTTATAAAACCAAACTTCTCCAGCTCTGTTAGGTATCAAGATCAATTGACTTAGATATGCATGATGAATTTCAGGTCTAAACCTGCAACATAGAAACATAGAAACATAGACTTTGACGGCAGATAAGGACCGCTAGGCCCATCTAGTCTGCCCATTTCCCTACCTACAGGATAGGCCACAGATCCTAGTTAACCAACAGCCTATATCTTCCTGCCCCCCACAAGAATTGCCTTATGTCTGTCCCATGCATTCTTGAATTCTCCCACAGTTTTAGACCTCATAACTTCCTCAGGAAGGCTGTTCCAAGCATCCACTATCCTATCTGTGAAATAATACTTCCTCACATTGCCCCTGAACCACCCTCCCTCTATCTTTAAATTGTGTCCCCTTGTTCTTGCAAGTCTCTTTTTCTGAAAGATGCTACCCTCTTGGACTTTGTTGATTCCCTTGAGGTACTTGAAAGTTTCTATCATGTCCCCTCTCCCTTCTTTCCTCAAGGGTATATATTAAGCTCCTTTAGTCTCTCCTCATACGGCTTCTCTTGCAGACCCTGCACCATTTTAGTTGCCCTCCTCTGGACTGCCTCTATCCTGTCTATGTCCTTGGGAGATGGGGTCTCCAGAACTGGACACAGTATTCCAGATGGGGTCTCACCAACTGTCTGTACAGAGGATAACTTCCTGTTTTCTGCTGCTGATGCCCTCCCTATACATCCCAGTATACCCCGCCCTCCCTACTGCCTTCTCACATTGCTTGCTAACCTTAAGGTCATCTGATATGATTACCCCCAGGTCCCTTTCCTGTTTTGTTGTTGTTACTACCTCCCCACCCATTGTGTATTCTTCCCCTGGGTTCTTGTTTCCCATGTGCATTATTTTGCACTTTTTTGCATTGAATCCTAGCTGCCATAAGTCTGACCATTCCTCAAACCTTGCCAAGTCCCTTTTCAACCTTTCCACGCCTCCTTGTGTATCAACCCTGTTGCAGATCTTTGTGTCATCTGCAAAAAGGCATACTTTTCCTTCCAGTCCCTCTGCAATGCCACTGATGAAAATATTAAAAAGGACTGGACCCAATACTGAACCCTGTGGTACCCCACTAGTAACCGCCCTTTCTTCAGAGTGGACTCCATTTCAAATTACCTTCTGTGTCCTGTTGTCCAGCCAATGTTTTACCCAGGCTACCACCATGGGACCCACTCCCAGGCTGGTTAATTTGACTAATAATCTTTTGTGTGGGACTGTGTCAAATGCCTTGCTAAAGTCTAGGTAGGCCATGTCCACAGCCCCTCCCTGGTCTACTACTTTGGTCACCCAGTCAAAGAAATCTATTAGATTCGTCTGACATGACCTTCCCGCTGTGAACCCATGCTGCCTTGGATCGTGTGCTCCACTGACCTCTAGGTACTCAACTATTCTTTCCTTCAGAAGTGACTCCATCACTTTCCCTACCACAGAGGTCAGACTGACAGGTCTGTAGTTTCCTGCCTCGGTCTTGGTCCCACTTTTGTGAAGGGGAATCACATCCGCCTTCCTCCAGTCCTCGGGTACCACACCATCCTCCCATGATTTATTAAAAAGAGTAGCCAGTGGTTTCACTAGTTCCTTCCTTAATTCTTTTAGAATTCTGGGGTGAATTCCATCAGGACACATTGCTTTGTCCACCTTCAGTTTTAGGAGTTCTTGCAGAACCCTTTATTCTGTGAAAGGACTAGGATCGACCCCCTATCAAGGTGCTTCTGTTAATTGGATTATGCACTTCCCCTCCTCTTTTGTGAATACTGAGCAGAAATATTCGTTCAGTATTCCTGCTTTCACTGTCTCCTTCTGCCCACCACCGTTCATTCTATTCAGCCTCACTATCCCTCCCTTTGTCTTTCTCGCTTGCTGATGTACCTATAAAAGGTTTTATCCCCTTCTTAACTGAGTTGGCTATCTTTTCCTCAGTTTGGGCCTTTGTTATTCTGACTTCCTCCTGCTTCTTTCTGCCTTAACTGGTACAGCTCTCTGTCCTGCTCCTTCTGTGTTTCCTTATACTTGAATGCTATCTTTTCTTCCTGACTTTCACAGCCACCTCTCTTGAGAACCATAGTGGCTTTTTCTTTCATTTTGATTTGTTTATTTGCTTCACAAAAGGCTTGTTGCCTCTGTGATGGCAGTTTTGATAATTCCCCATTGTTGCTCCCACCTCCTTCTAGCCTGTTTGCTAGTGCTTTTCTGAGGCACTCTCCCATCTTGCCAAAGTCAGCCCTCCTAAAGTCCAGTACCCTCACTTTTGTAGGCTTGACTCTGTAGCTGAGTTTAACGTGAACCACACTGTTTGATGGTCACTTGTTCCCAGATGGCAACCACTTCTAGATCTGAGATCCTCTCACTGCCCCGTTTGAGAGTACGAGGTCTAAGATTGCTCCCTCACGAGTGGGTTCCAAACTAGCTGTCTAATGCTGCACCACCCAAGAGCTTCCCGCTTTTGGATGTGGCTGCAGCAAATGTGCTCCAGTTAACATCTGGCATATTCAGGTCTCCCATCAACAGTATCTCCCTTTCTCTGCCATTCTAAGAATGCCTTCCATCATATCCTTGTCCATTCCTTCCCCTGACATGGGGTCTGTACACAACCCCTGTGCGGATTGTGGTGCCCTTTCCAGTCTCCAAGGTGACCCACAGTGCCTCCTCTCCTCCCTGTTTACTCTTTTGTTCAGTTGCTTTATCCCTTCCTTTACATGAGAGCTACTCCTCCCCTCTTCTCCCTGCCTGCTCTCCTGTAGGTTACGTACCCTGGTATGTTAACATCCCAGTCATGGTTCTCTGTGTACCATGTTTCTGTGACTGCTACGATATCCAGGCATCCTCTTCCATTAAGGCCACCAGCTCAGGGAGCTTGTTGCCCAGACTACAGGCATTGGTACTCATTACCCTCCATTTCCTGATGGCCTTACCCCCTTTTGCCCCATCCCTGTCCTTCTTACCTTTGTCACTTTCTCCATTTACCCCTGCCCTTCTCCCTATCGACACCTCCATGTTGGTGTTTGCCACACTTACTACCGTGATTGTTTGGGGGCTAGGATTTTCCTGCTCCTTTCCAGTGCCTCCCCCCTTGGCTAGTTTAAAAGCTTGCCAATGAAGCATTTAAACCTATCACCTAGGATCCTGGTTCCCTCCTGAACAGATGCAGCCCATCATGCCAGTATGAGCTTGCATCACTCAGGTGGAGCCCCAGTCCCCAATGAAGCTAAACCTTGAGCTCCACCAGTTTTCAACCACTGATTGAATCCCATGGTACGGAACACCCTAGCCTCCTCCTATGCCATAAATGGGTAGCACCTCCGAAGGTTACCGTGCATGCTACTTGACTAAGGCCCCTTCCCATTCCACAAACTCTTCCTGCACTTCTCTAATCCCTTTCTTAGCCAGGTCATTTGTCCCAGTGGACATGGACATCCAGCTCCCTCCCTATGCAGCTGCTCTGGCAATCCTGAGGATTCGGCTCCTGTCCCTCAAGCCATGGATCCAGGCAGGCACCTTACCTCCTCTCCCTTCCTTGCCCAGTTCTACCTTCCTAACAATGAGTCCCCACCAGGAGTTGTTTCCTTCCTGCAGGGTCCCCTGCCACCCTCCTGTGGGTCTCCTTTGTAGAGGTTCCCAGCATCCTCCTTGGTCTCCACTGTAGGTGCCTCCATAGAGGAACCACACTTTGCCAGAATGGCATAGGAATTGTGGAGATGTACTACTGGAGGGATGTGCCTCTTTTCCACCACCCTCACCCTGCCTGAGCCCACTGTGGTCCAACCACTCCTCTTTCTTGGCAACCTCTGAGGCAATGGCAGTGGCACTGGTGGTCCCTGGATGGAAGAGGAGGTCCCACAAATCCTGGCCAACTCAGCCTGGAGATGAGAAACCTCCTCCCTCAGCCCAGAGAGGTGCCTGCAGATGGGACACCGCATCCTCCAGAACTCTCCCGGAAGACTGCTGCTCACAGCCACTGCACTGCACCACTCCAATCATGTCTTATTTCTGGCCCCTTAACTGTTTGCAATCCTACTCTTTCCTCTGTTTTTCTCTCTCCTTACTTTCTGCCTGTGTGCCCTTTAAGCTCCTGATTGTCCTGCTCTGAGACAAGAATATCCTATATTTCTCAGTAGACCACTTACTTGTTCAGGGCAGACCTCCAGCAGCTAGAGGGGGCCAGAGAGCTACTCTTGCCCTTCTAGGATGGTGGGTCCTTGGTGGTTCTGTGATCACTCACTTCCTGCCCCTAAACAGGAAGTTCCTGTTGTCAGTCAAATCCTGTGCCTATAAAAATAGAACTAGCTTTGGGTGGGGGGTGGAGGAGAGAGAAGGAGGGCAATATAGTCCCAGTAGAAAAGTTCAGTCACACAGCAGTCCTTTCTCCTGGTGTCTTCTGCCAAGCTATTAGCAGAATCTTTCTAAGGCAGTCTTTAAATGTAGCTTCCTTCTAGCTAAGCCACTCCCCCTACTTACCAGATCTTTCTACAAGTAATTTAAACCTCACAACAGTTAAGTCATTTCAGTCACCTGAGATTTACACCTAGATGACTTTTCAGTTACCCATTCAGTTCAGTTAACCCAAACACACACTTTTTTTTTTTGTTTTGTATGTTAGTTTTTTTACCCTAAATTAAAGGTCCAAATACAAAAGTTCTTCTACTTTAGTCCCAGCAGAGAAGTTCAGTCACACAGCAGCCCTTTCTCCTGGTGTCTTCTGCCAAGCTACAGTAGGGAAGTTACAAACAACCACATATTTAAAAAAGTTTCACAAGATGTCACACATAATAATACTTCATAGTGAAATTATGAAGCCCTGTAACTTAAAAATAAACCACAATCCTTCATATTTAGTAGTTCTTATTACCCTTTCAAGAAGGTTATGTATGCTAATTTGCACATATCTCACTCCAAAGGTGGCGGATTATAAACAAATAATTATTTTCACAACATTTCTCCCCAAAAATAAATGCCACACTTTGAGCCCCTATAACTTGTGTCACAGTGTATCCTAGAACCCACCAGGGAGAGGGTCATACTGGACCTGGTCCTGTCTAACAGCGTGCCACGTCGAAGAAGTAGAAGTGGAGGTATTGCTTGCACTGTGTGGTTCCACCTGAACATGGGCAGAGAGAGGGTTAAAACCAAATCAAGGGTTCTTGGCTTCAGGAAGGCAGATTACAGTAGGATGGGAGAGATTTTGGGAGGGCATCTTTCTGGGATCAGAAAGGAGATGGAGATGAAGGCGGAGCATAAATGGGCCATAATCAAGGAAGGGCAGTTGGCAGTCACTAATGTGTGTGCCAAACTAAAGACCAAAAAAAATCTAAAGCCAAAAAGCCCAGTTGGTATGATAGGGAGGTAGACCAGGGAGTAAAGAATAAGAGGTTAGCCTTCAGGAAGTACAAGCACACCCAGAAAGAGGAGGGCAGAGAGGAGTACTGTACCAAGGCAAGAGAGGCAGGCAGAGCAGTCCAGTTGGCCAAGCCAAGATAGAGCTACAACTGGTAGAGGGGATGAAAACAGGGGAGATGGCTTCTTCTTCTATATTAGGGAGAAGAGGGGTGGCATAGTCAGGTTGAGAAGTGTGAGGGGGGGAGTGAAGAGAAAGTAGAAGTGTTTAACATGTACTTCTGTTCAATCTTCACTAAGGAGAAAGATGGTCCAGTTCCTTAAGGGGGGAGAGGCAATAGGGTGCTTGGTGACACAGATGGGGAGATTGAAGTTGACTGGGTGCGTAAATGCTAAATGGCCTGAACGTAGACAAATCCTTGGGTCTGGATGGTGTACATCCAAAGGTGTTGAGGGAGTTGGCAGATGTACTGGTGGACCTGAGTGACTCCTTACTGGAGTCAAAGAAAGTTACCCTGAACTGGAGGACAGCACATATAGTGCCACTGCACAAAAGAGGGCCAAGGGATGACCCTGGTAACTACAGGCTGGACAGTCTGACCTTGATAGTGGAGAAACGTATGAAAACCATATTGAAAGTAAGACTGGTAAGCTTTCTGGAAGAAAATGGACATGAGAGGAAGCACAGGTTTATGTCAGGGCAGTCCTGCTAGACTAAACTGATTGATTTCTTTGACTGGGTAAGTGGGACAGTAGACAGAAGCCAAGCAGTGGATATCCTGTATCTGGCTTTCAGTAAGGCCTTGAACTCTATTCTCCACAGGAGATTAATCAGGAAGCTGGAGGACCTGAGGGTAGGGCAAAAACTGGTTATGTGAGTCAGAGACTGGCTGCAGGACAGAAGTCAAATGGTGGTGGTCTGGGGGGTTCTCAGAGGCTGGGCAAGTCACTAGTGGGGTCCCACAGGGCTCGGGGCTCAGTCTGGTGTTGCTTAACATCTTCATCATGGGGGCTTGGCTTGCACTGACTTGATGGCATTCAGGGTTTAGCTCAGGTGTCTGGGCATTGAACTTAAAATTGCTTCAATCTGCAGATAAAGTATTGGAAAGAATTTCATATACCGATCGATTTATGCATCACATCAATGGCAACATTGAAACCAAAAAATCATCAACTAAAGCTTCCTTTTGAAGTACAAGAGGGCCAAAGTGAGCAACGGGTGGGACCAGAGCCTCGCACATGCCAGCAGAAGAGGAGGACAGCATGGCTGTGCTGGAGCACTCATTGGCTGCAGTTCCAACCACCTTAGCCACCATGCAGACTGGATTCACCAACATAACGACCCAAATGGTCTGTCTCCATCCCATAGTTACCGGACTTTTGCAGACCTCAGCATCTCATGCTTCAAATATTGCAGAGCTCCAGCAGTGGGCAAGTGACCTAGAGGACTCGGTACATACAATAACCCAGGAGTGCAGCCAATTCAAAGAAACTGTTGTGGAGTTGCATGAGAGAGTGGACGAGCAGGAGAATTGCTCCCAGGGGTCTAACCTATGAGTAGTGGGCTTAAAAGAAGGCATTGAGGGTAAAAGACCAGCTGAGCAGCTTAGAAATGGCTGGTAAAGCATCTGGGTCTGCCCCCTGAGGCAGAAAAATTTAAAATGGAGTGAGCACACAGAATGGGCCCCCCGCCGAAGCCTGGTGATTGGCCTAGACATTGCCTGATAAAGTATCTTCAGTTTACTGACAAGGAGACAGTTCTGACAGTAGCAAAAAAGCAGGGGTCTGTTCAGGTAGATAAGGCCAGAGTATTGATCTTTCAAGACTACAGCCACGATCTACAGGTTTGTAGACAAAAGTTTAACAAAGTCAGATCCACTCTACATAACTTGGGTTGGACCTTCTTTTTTTTTCTACCCAGCAAAGCTGAGAGTGGGTCACCCTGGTAATCCGCTAAAATTCTTCACAAATTACATCAAAACAGAGAAATGAGTGCAAGTAGAATTGAAGAAGGTGGATGGGAACTCCCCTTCATAAGCCAACCCTTCAACAGTTAGATAAGTAATTGGCCGAGGAGGCTCTAAAATTTTCATTCTTCTCTACCCAGTTGATGAACCCTTTGCAGCCCGGAGGGAGAGGTTCTAAGTTAAGTACCTTAGCAGTTCTTTAATCCTCAAGTTTATTAGGTTGCTCCTCCCCCATGGGCCTGATTTCCCTCTGCACTCTGGAGGTTCGGCAGTGCTGCATCATGCCTTGTGGCAATAGCAGCCTATGGCCAGCCAGCAGGGGACTCTGGGGGTTCTAATTCAGAGTGTCCATTAACATACTTGGATCATTGTGCAGGTCTGGTGCTGCAGAGGTGAGCTTATGGGGCTGCCTGTGCTTCATTGAGGCTTTGATAATAATAAGACCTGGGGTACCATCTGATCAAACACTGAGACACTAATGATACCCCTAGGGGCCTTGAGACCTTTTTGCATCACAGGCCCCCTTACTAGAGGGTCGCCCCTCCTTGACTGCAGCCCGACCATGCCTGGGGGCATGGGTACTAATGGGCTGTGTAAAGCATCGTCAATACGCCTCCCTGGAGGGAACTATGGTTTGTTTGTCTTGCACCAGACCATACAATGATATATGAACTAATAAAGTTGGTTGTTGCTCTATTGCTAACTCGAGGGATTGCCCTTGGCTGGGGGTTTTTGGATAGTTGCTAACTTAAAGTTGGTTTAGAACCATGTTAAAAGCCTTGAGTTGTAGACACAGTGGGTACTTTGGGGGAAGGGGGACTAAGGGTACAATGGCATGATTTTGTTGCTTTGATAAAGTTGGGAGCATAGTGGGAGGGGAGGGAACAGATGAGGAGGAAGCACATGTGGTTAATTGACCCACAGTGTGTTTGGGGCTCCTCCTGATCATGGCCCATTCTTTGGGGGGGGGGTCTGAGGATGCTATCAGTTGCAGACCTGATATTTTCTGCTGTGCTCTGACTCAATTGCAGGGTGACTGATGCCGTGACCTACACCCAACCTGACAGAGGGGGAAGAATCAAGATAAAGAGATCTCAGATCATTGGAGAAGTAAGACAGAATTTAGCAGCAAAGCACCATAGTAGAGCACAGGTAAGTGCATTTTTGCATGATGGTTTACAGACTGCAGCTGGGGGCACACTGCAGTGGGAGGGTGGAAGGGTTGGGGATGCACAAAGGGCACAATACTTAAGCCATAAAACACCTCAATAGATCGGGGACCACAGGAGTAAATCTGCAGGGGGGCTCGATGGGCCTGACTAGACTAATATAATGATGCCCATGACCATGAATTCCTCAAGCTAATCATCTTCAATTTGAAGGGGACAGCTGACAGGGCAAATGGGTGCCCAGTCAAGGGGGAAGGGGGGAGGGTCTGTGAGCATGCCACGTTGGTAGTGCACACAGGGGGGCAAAATGTTATATTGTTTGGAAGTTGGGGAGAGGGAGGGTCTTGTTTCGGGGTAAAAGCTAACCATTTATTATGGTCTGGAGTTGAACCAGTAAACACATATCAATATGCCTTAAGATATACATTCAGGTATTGTAAACGTGCTTTTGACCTTGTAATGTTCTGCTACTCAAACGATAATGGGTAACACAGTGAATATAGCTACATGGAATGTTAATAGGCTAAAGTCAGTTGTTGAGTGGAAAAAAATGTTGGCAGAAGTTAAACGTGCCAAACTTCAGGTAGTGCTGTTGCAGGAGACCCACGCATCCTATGAAGAAGCTGTTAAAATGGAGGGCAGCCGGGGGGGGCAGATGGATCACATCATCCTTCTCCAGCAAGGCTAGGGGGATCGTGATCTGGCAACCCAGAGGCATAACAGCACAGACACACAGGGAGGTGTGAGAAGCCGGGAGGGGAAGGGGGATACGTCCTGGCTCATCACACTGTGAAGGGAATGGGCACCATATCAGTGGGTTCAGTCTATGTCCCCAATAGAGAGGATCCAGGTTTTTTACAAAAATTGGCACTAGACATGGCATCTTTGCCAGGTCCATGGATCATGGTGGGGGGGGGACTACAACTGTATGGTTGACACCGTGATGAACAGACCTAACCCCACCCCAATAAAAAGGTCACAGAATGCTAGTGCCCTGGTTGAGCAAGAAGACACATTTCAGTTGATGGATGTATGGCAATACCAGCATCCAACTACCTCATAATATAGATTTTTTTCACATGCTCACCACTCATATGCAAGGCTGGACTGGCTGCTGGTTATCTCACATCTCCTGCTGAGGTTGTCCTCACCAAATGTTCCCCAATATTGGTGTCAGACCATGCATACCTGCTTGCGGCTTTCTGTGGGGGGGGTGGTAGCCCCAGCTCGACCATGGCACCTAGACCCGCTGTTGCTGAAAGACGGGGAATTTATCCAACACATGTCAGAGACTATTAAAGAGTTTCTACACCACAATGGAATGGGGGACACTACACATGGAACAAGGTGGGAGACACTAAAAGAATATATCCGGGGCAGGTGATTGCATACTCTGCTCATAAAAAGAACATTTCCTCCCAAGAATGTGAAACCCTTAGTTACAAGATAGAGGCTTTCGTGGAAGCTCTCATGGGCAGACCTACCCCTACCCTGTACCATATAGTACAGAAACTGAAATGGGAATACAATCTGATGTGCATTGCCACTATTGAGCAGGCCATTGTATTGACAGAGATGGGGGGAAATACCTGGCATGGCAATTAAGGAAGAAGGAGGAGGAGGAAAGGACCATTAGTCAGATAACAACCCCTGAGGGGGCTCTGACATCCCTGACCCAACAAATAGGTGTGGAATTCAGTGCCTTTTATAAAGCACTATACACTGCAGAAGCTAACCATTCTGCACTCCAAATGGAGGGTTTCTTTGCCAAACTCTCCTTGCCCAAAATGTCTCCTGAATAATCTCAGTCACTGGGCTCCCCTCTTGTCCAAAGAGGAGGTCCAGTGAGCAATAAAAGCACTAAATG
Source organism: Neoceratodus forsteri (assembly GCA_016271365.2). Classification (NCBI taxonomy): domain Eukaryota; kingdom Metazoa; phylum Chordata; order Ceratodontiformes; family Ceratodontidae; genus Neoceratodus; species Neoceratodus forsteri. Next base: position 1,454,298,234 of record CM028129.1, on the reverse strand, counting down.
GAGGGAAGACCCCAGGACCAGATGGCCTCCCCATAGATTCCTTTAAAAAATTTGCTCGCTGCTGCTAGATCCTCTGATGGACATGTTGGGCAAGAGCTTGGCGCAGGGGATGCTGCCACCCTCCACATGGTCAGCCACTATAACTGTGCTGCCCAAACCAGGCAAGAACCCTACGATGTGCACTTGGTATCACCCGATATCTCTATTAATCGCAGATTATAAGATACTGGCAAAAGTGGTGGCGGCCAGACTTGAACCGATTCTACCCTCCCTGATCCACAAAGACCAAACAAGCTTTGTTAAGGGAAGATAAGGCAAACATAACATCAGGAGAACCCTGAGTGTGATACATACAGTAGATGGGGGAAAATTGCTCAACACCATGGGGTGGTAATACTGGCCCTTGATGCAGAAAAAATATTCAACTGTGTGGAATGGGGGTATATGTTTGAAACTTTGAGGCACATGGGGTAGGCCCACAGCTCCTGGAAGGGTGAGGACACTCTATACTCTCCCTACTGCACAGCTGGGCATTAACGGTGAACTTAGTCCACCATTTCCCTTGACCAGAGGCACCTGGCAGGATTGCCCATTGTCCTCTCTCCTGCATGTAATCTCTTTGGAACCACTGGCAGCCACTATTAGGCAATGCATGGACATTCAGGGTTTCCAAGGTGGGGGTAGGGAACACAAGGTGGCATTGTATGCTGATGACCTGCTCCTATACCTGCAAAACCCAGCCAGGGATCTACCAGTGATGCACAACCTGCTACAAGAGTATGGTTCCCTCTCAAGTCACAAGGCCAATTGGTCTAAAAGTGAATTGCTTCCCATAGGACAGCTGAACTGCCCAAAACTCTCCCAAGCATTGGGAGGACTGGTCATGTTGAACTCATTGAAACACTTAGGCATTATACTTTCACCTAAAATAAGTTCATTATATGCCCTGAACTATTGCCCCTGGTTCAAAAGGTCGCTGAAGACTGTGAACAATGGCTGGCACTCCCTCTATCCTTGACAGGCCGAGTAAACACCATAAAAATGATGATACTACCCAGATGCCTGTACCTGTACCAATCTCTCCTTGTAAAACTCCCTTTACTCCACTTCAAACAGGTAAACTCCATAATCCATAGATTCCTGTGGAGGGGTGGGTGCTGCCTGAATTAATCTCCCCATACTCCAGCTTATAATCACAAAGGGTGGATTGGAACTTCTGAACTTTCTGCACTACTACTGGGCAGCGCAACTGGCCTACCTACCAGAAGGTTTACAGGAGAACCATCCGACATGGCTTACTATGGAGGAGGAGGAGTTGAAAGGCCCCCTTGGTATGCAGTTTATGCAGTTCCTATCTGGCTCTCTATGGGGCAATCAAGACACTCAAGCATCTAATCCCTGCACCCAGACCACCATCCAGCTTGGAAGGCAGCACATAAGAAAATAAGCCACTCATCAACACTATCCCCATACACAGACTTGATCACTGCGGTGCATAACAAGGGGGCCTACACTGTACACATACTCTAGTGATTGCTGAAATGGAGGAAACTTGGTCTCTCCTACACCACCCAACTATATGAGGGAGGAAGGATACAGGAATTCCCCACCCTAAAAGCAAATTGGTACATTGCTTCAGGAGACTACTTTGTGTATTTGCTAATTAGGCAGAGACTTGGAGAGACATTGGGAGTCATGGATGGATGGGTGGGCTGCCCCTTCCCCCTGAAGGATGAACTCTATAAACCTCAACCAGGTTCCAAACCCTTAACCACATACTATTAAACACTCCAGGGAGCCAGTACAGAACCCAGCGGAAGGAATCAAGGCCAAATGGGAACTGGATTTGGGAGTGAGGTTGGACACGATGACTTGGAGACTAGTCACTAAGCATTTTGCCACATGCTCGAGAAGCAACAAGCTCCGGCAAGTGCATTTTAACTTTCTCTACAGAGCCTACTCACCCCAAACAGACTTTGAGTTATGGATCCAAACGGGACCAGGCAATAATCTAAGGGTGCTGCAGATAATGCAGACTTTGTCCATGTGGCCCTGACGTGCCCTGGGGTTGTTCTGGCATGAGGTACATAGAATAACGAGTAAGGTGCTGGGGTGCAAACTGTCAAGATCCCACTTGGAACTGTTGTTTGGGGCTGACCCAGACTCATAACAAAGTGGTCCAAGTAAGCAGTTGTGGTTCTTGGCCCTAGTTAGTGCCAAAAAGACGATAGCACAATCCTGGCTATCAGTCATCGTTTCTCTCGTTCAAAAGTGGGCTAATAATATGATGCAGTGTATGAGATCAGAGAAGACCCAGCTCTCAGCCAACAGGGATAATCTCTGATTTGTGAGCATTTGGGACCCACTCTTGAAAGCAGTGACCACCAGACATTCCCGCATTTAGAGGTCGATGATTTTATGGATGCAGTGAGCTGCAGTAGATCAAAATAAATCAATCAAAATCTTTATTTATCCAGGCAGGCACCATTGAGCAAGGCTCATTTGCAAGGTGGATCTGGTCATGAATACATCAAAGTACAGTACAGAAGCAGGTATACAAAATGCAATAATATACAAGGAGGAAAAAGTATATACAGTGTATACAGTACGAGTACAAGGTTGAAATAAATAAAAAAACAGCATTATTTTGCAACTGAAGAAGTCAGCAGATGTACAATCAACCATAGGCATACAGGGGTTATAAGCAGAGATCTTTTGAGTGAGGCACCCAGCAACTACACATTTAGGAGAAAGAGGCCGTGTATGGGGTGGCAGGTTAGAGAGGTAAAGAAGAGGAGGGATATATTACCGATGACTGGGGGAAACATTGAGCTAAAAACCACAGAAAGTGATGATGGCTGTCATGTACTTGTTTATTAAGATAATGACGGAGGAGGGATAGATAATTGGGACACTACTATGGATGGGGTGGGACTTTAGCCAGGCTGGAGTGGACAGGGAAGGGTGGGTGCAGCAAGAAGAGTTAATAGGGAAAGAGTGACAGCTAGGGGTAGAAACATGGCGAGCATTAGGATTGAAAGGGGGAGTTGTGGAATTAGTGGGCTAGTGGAGAGGAAAACATTTGCAAGGTGCTTTCATGTAGCGATTGTAGAGCACCTTGAAGATATTCAGGCTAACAGAGCAGCTCAGCTTCAAGTTCCTTTGTAAACCGTTCCACAATGTGGGTAAAGAGAAGCTTAGAGCAGCTTTGCCGAAACGAGTTTTGACCCTTGGAACTTGGAGGGCAATTAGGGAATAGCTCCTTAGAGTGTAGATGCCTATCACACTCCAGGGAATACAATCTGAGACATATGAGGGGAGCTTGTTGGTCACCACTCTGAAGGCCCACAGGGCAGCATTTCTATTCCTTCTATAGTGAAGGGAAGTCCAGCCTAAAGATGAGCACAGGGAGAAGTGGTGTGTGGAAAGTGGAAGGCCAGTAATGAACCTGATAGCTCTGTGGTAGAGGGTGTCCAACTTAGCCAGTACAGAGGCAGTGCAGTGACTGTAGAGCAGGTCTGCGTAATCCATTAAAGATAGGAAGGTAGCTTGAACCAGTTGAATCCTGGCATCCTTTGTGAGCAGGTGGTTAATTCTATAGAATAGTCCTAATCTTTGCCTTAGTTTCTTCTGTAGTTCTTCAAGATGGTCGGCGAAAGAAAGTTTATGATCGAGCCAAACTCCTTGATATTTGAATTTAACTACATACTCTAGTGTTTCTCCAAGAACAGTGGTAATTTGTGGGATAGCCCCCAAGCAGGAATTGCTGCATGCAAGGAGGGGGAGAAGAGCATGGCTTTTGTCTTTTTCGCATTGAGCAAAAGCTTTTTGTTTATGAGTTGGTATTGTAGAAGGTTAAATTCAGCTTGGAGGTCTTCACAGGCTGCTTCCGGCATGGGACGACTCAAGTACAGTACAGTGTCGTCCGCGAATAAGTGGATGTTGGCTTTTTTGATGGGGTCATTGATGTTGTTAATGTAGACTGCAAAGAGGAGGGGACCAAGGATAGAGCCCTGGGGCACGCCCCTCAGCATAGATTTTGATGGAGAAAGATCACCTTCAGCTTTAACCTGCTGTTTCCGTTCTCCGAGGTAGTCTGCAAACCTGCACGTAGATTTATGGTCCAGGCCTAAGTTGCTTAGGGAGGAAAGAAGCAGGCTGTGATCGACTGTGTCGAATGCCTTACTAAGATCCAAGAAAACGGCAGAGACATGCTTATTGTTGTCAAGGTCTAGGAGCCAATCATTGGTCATCTTAGCTAGGGCTGTTATGGTGCTGTGCTTTGCTCTGAATCCAGACTGAACCGGGTTTAATAGGCTTCTGGATTCTATGTATACCCCTAGCTGGCCACACACAATTTTTTCTAGTAATTTAGACAGGATGGGGAGGAGGAAGATCGGTCTGTAATTATTTAGATCGCAGGGGTCACCTGCTTTTAATAGAGGGATGACATGGGCTATTTTCCATTGAGGGGGGGGGGAGGCTACCCTGGGAGAGTGACATGTTGAATAGGTGGGTGATTGGCACCGCAAGCACATGGTAGGCACATTTCAGATAGTATGGCTCTATGAAGTCAGTGCCTGTTCCATTCCTGGTGTCCAGTTGCAGAAGTAGGTCTTCCACCTCTTTTAGAGAGACAGACAGGAGGGAGAAGGCCTCCTCAGTAGAGGGGGAACTCATGGGTTGATGGACCCTGAGCTGTGTGGAGGTCATTGGCAGGAGAAGTATCAAATGCTAGCCCTGCCGTTGCAAAATGGTTATTGAGGGCTTCCAATATCTCCAATCGGTTAGAGATAATGCTGCCACCGGACTTAATTTTTGCTGGAATGGAATTACCAGGTGCATGTCCAGACATGTCTTTTAATGTTTTCCAGAGCTTTGAAGGATTTCTTGAGGCAGAGGCTAGCTCCGAACGATAGTACGCAGCCTTGGCTGCTCTGACCAACTTGGTGCACTTGTTACGTGCTCTCTTAAAAAGACGCCTATCCGAGTCGTTTTTGCTTCTTCGGGCTTTTCTTCATAAAGTATCCCTTTCTAACAGGGAACCTTTGAGCTCAGCTGAAAACCAACGGCAGGTGCTGCTCCTGACCTGCACCTTAACCAAGGCAATGAAATTTAATGTAATAAATTGTAATTTAAGATCTCTATTGCCCAAACCCCATGTAGTGAACAATGTGATATGAATGTATGTACAAACCTGATACAGTACAGACTGAAGAATAAATGTGGAAGTATGTATACTGTCTGTACCTGCTGTTTCTTTTACCATGTTAATGTTTGGTTACAATCAATAAAGATTTTGCAAAAAAAAAAGGTCTTCATCAAGGATATTTCAAATGGGATTAAGGATCAAATATGCCTGTTTGTGGATGATATAAAACTGTGGGAGAGTAGACACAGAGGAGGGGATACAGGACCTCAGGGAGGACCTAACTAAGCTAGAGAAGTGGTCAGGTATTTGGCATCTAGGCTTCAATGACAAAAAGTGTAAGGCAATGCACTTGGGGTTAAGAACCCGGAGACCATGTACTGGCTGGGTGGTTTGCAGGTTACCGGGTCAGAGGAGAATGGCTTGGGAGTGATTAACATGAGTGACCTGAAACAGTCACTGCAAGAAAGCAGCAGCCAAAATAAATTGGATGCTGGACTGCATACCTAGGGGTATAACCAGCAGGAAAGTAGAGGTCATCCTGCTACTGTACAAATCTATAGTATAGCCGCACCTAGAGTATAGTCTGCAGTATAGGTGCCTTACCTAAAGAGAGACATCAACCTTCTGGAAACATCCAGAGAAGGGCAACCCAAATGATCCAGGGACAGCAAGGCAGAACATACGAGGAGAGACTCAGAGATCTCATCATGTACTCCCTGGAAGATAGGAGAGGAGTAACAAGACTGAAACCTTCCAGTACCTTAAGGGTTTCAACAGGGTGACGCTGAGGGTCTCTTCAGCCTTAGTGGGAGCAGAACCACTAAGGGGCACTGCCTCAAGCTGGTGGAGGGAAATTCAGGAAAGAAATGAGGAGGCACTTTATCTCAGAGAGGGTGGTGTCTAAGTGGAATGAGTTGCTAGAGGAAGTAATCTCCCTGAAGACAGTGACAGCTGAAGTGAGGCAGGGACAGAGCAAAGAGGAAAGCTGCATGTAGGGGAGGGTGAGTGGGGGGGTGAGGGAAGACATGAACAAGCAGATAAGAGGAAGGGGGATCCCCAGTAGACACTGAGGAGTCTGTAGTCTCGAGCAGACATCATATACCACAAGGCCTTTTTCTGCTGGCTCAATCGTATGTTCATAGGTAACTTGGAAACTGCTCATTCAAATGTCTTGATATTTAGCATGTCATTGGGGCACCTAACAATTCATAATCATAACCATGCCACAGTTCAGTTCTCAAGCTGAAGAGACAACCGAGTTATAATAACAATAAGTACATTTTAAAAAATCAATTACTTTCTAAAGAATTCTGCTGAATTTCACAGAATTTTGTGGAATTCTATCAAAATTCAGCGAATTCAGAATTTTCTAGTTTAGCACAGCCTTATGAGCTAAAATATACTAGCAAGAAAACAACAGCTTTAGATCAAGGAATTTGGAGTAACAAAAGACATCTCTGAAACACATGAAGCAGCGTGAAGGGGCAGCCAAAAGGCAAATACTGTAGGATTCTGTGGTACATTGAGTGGAATAGCAAGCATGACAGTTATACTACCCTTTTACAAGACACTGGTTAGACTGCACATGGAATATTGTGTACAATACGGTTGCCCTACACTACAGGAACTACATAGATGAACTTGAAAAGATGCAGCACAGGGCTCCTAAATTGATAAGATCGTTAGAAGGACTGTTAGGAATAAGAACTGAAGAACTTAGGGATGTTTCCTTGTAAAAGGGAAGACTCAAGGAAACCTAATATATGTCAGTAAAATATTAAAAGGGCAGGCTACAATTTATAGAAGCAGCTTTTACACTGTAACACAAGACAGTAGATGACATGAGGGTATGAGCTTAGACTAATGGAAGGCAGGATAAGAGGTAAGTCTAGGAAATACTATTTTACACATAGGGCAGTTACATTTTAGAATGGCTTGCTATAAGTGGCTGTAAAGGCAAGTAGTATGCAAAGTTTCAAAGCTAGGCTAGCAAATCTCAGAGTCATTTTAAGAGTTTTGTTCCCTTTGATTAAACTTGAATCAAATGATTAAGCTGAGAAACACATTAAGGCAACTCAGCAAGCCAACCTAATAGTGTAGAGGTACAGTAAAGCCCCCACAATGAAGCACGATCCTGCAGTATTCGGCAGCAATGTTACTGCAGGAAACAAGGCATTTTCAATGGGAGTTAATCCTTTTTGTCATGCAGGAAACTGTGATGCTGCATTTCTTCCTGGCAGGTTCCACTGCAGCACAACAGCCCACTACACTGGTGACCCAGGTTCGAATACATGTTTGGGTGGTTCAGGGGTTGGTCGGAGAAGGGAGGGATGACTGAGCATCTCAGGAATAGCTCTCTTCCCTTGTGGAGGAGGGATGCTGCATCCCACTGCTTGACTGTCAACTATTGGAGGCCAGGTGGTAACACAGTGGTTCACATTGTAGGGAAGAGACTACTGCTGAATGCCAGCATGCATTCTGGCCCCCCCCCCCCACCACCACCACGTGCATGCATCAGCGACACTGCAGGAGCAAGCATGCAGGAAAAATCCCAGGTCTGCCACAATCAAAGCCTGCACCCCATGCTGACCCATGCACAGCTAATGTGGCAGGCCACACACTACCATGGTGATCCTGGGTAAGTCCTGATCAATCTGCAAGTACACAAAAAGTTCAGTGAACAGGCTAGGGCTGGGGGTACCATTGGAGGATGGACAAAAATTGGGGACTGAGGAGCAAAAAAGCAGAATAAAAAAAGGCATCTCCAGAGAGCTAAATCAGGTTAGTTCTTAGCAGAAATTATGATTAGTGTTCATGACTGTTAGAATAACAGTGGCTATACTATCAGCGCTTGTGAATGGTCTAGATGGATATTTGATCAGATTACTTGGTTAAGCTTGCCTCCGTCCTGTTTTTCCTCAACTGAGTTAGTGTTCTTTTACCTTCCATTACAGAAACAGAGGCATGTAGAAACATTTGGAGATAGTTTCTGTAACAGAAGAGAAAGAGATCCCTTTTCAGAATAGAAAAAGCTTGAAAGGGAGGCAGGAGACAGGAGACAAATTCTTGCATTTCACACTCAACAGGAAAATGACTGTGCAGAGGAGATGCTATAAATTGGGATTAGTGGGTTTCAACAGTTTGACCACAACTTCTCACATCCTGGCATATCACACCTGGCACAATGCCTACTGGAAGGAGGTTTATCATTTTAAAAGGTATTGGCTGGAGTGCACTAGAGCTGTGCAAAGTACAATTTCTCTACCACCTGCAAAGTTTTCTTAATGCTGAATTCGTCCCCATGAAATTACTCATTTTTGGGAAAGTTTAAAGATAACTATTGTATTTATTGTAGTTTGATGTATTACTAATCACTTTTGATATTTTATAATAAAATATTTGTTAGTACAGTGAAACAAGCGGGTTTTCCTGTTTGCTTTCCACACTGATGCCTATGCATGAAAGTGTTGAATGACCACAGAAAACAATAGTGTCCGCAGTGCACAAGGCACAACCAAGATGTTGCATTCACTAATGCCAATGCAGGATGTGCGTACCCAGTGGGGCGGTACAACAAGGGACATTTAACGGGATGTACACACTACAGAGGCAGTGCCTGAATATGCAGATCTTCCCCTTGACCCCGCCATATATGCACATGGCAAATGCCCCACGCAATGCCTTAGAAGTGAATGCCATGTAGTGGACCACAGCGTATAGGATGGTGGAGAGTGGAAGAGGTGCGAAGGGAAGCCCCCTGCCACAAATACAGGATGAATGGGCCTGCCATGTGGGCGAACAGCACCACAGCTGTGACCAGACATGGGGCGGCGCACAGCCCTGTGCATTGAACATTACTGGCGGGCAGGCCGTGTACATGGTCATCGACTTCCGGGAGAACTACAGCCAGCTGTTCAGGGCCCAGGCCCTGACTACCATCCCCAAGGTGAAGGCAGGCTGTGGCTGGATATCCAGTCTGTTGTTAATGCCGCCGGTCTGGAGGCCGGGACCCTGACCGCAATCAAGCATAAGTGGCTTGACTTGCATGCCGTGGTCAAAAATATGGTTGCCACAGCCACACAGGCATGTCAGCATACAGGAGGAAGGTCCCCAAATACTGACAGCCAGATGACAGCAATTGAGAGGACTGTGACCGAGACCCTCACTGACATGGGTGTCCACAGTGAGGATGAAGGTGTAGACACCATGGAAGGTACACATGCAATCATAGGGAAGGGGACACATGTGGATGGCGCAACATTCATGTAGTAACAGACGTGTGTTGTGCCCACACACGCACAGCCACTGATGCATGGCCACCAGCAGGACCCACCATGTAAATCCTTGACATGACTGCAGTGCCAGAGGCACACAATTTCACCAAGCAGGAGGAGGAAGGACAGGTGGGTAACCATACCACAGGAACCCCTACAATTGTGCACAACCTGTAATCCCAAATGAAGTAGTAATGGACACATATCCCCGACAGGTACAGAGATGGACAGAGACTCAGCAGCAGTCAGAGACCAATGCTGACAGCACAGTGGTGCCACAGGATGTGTCCACACAGCAGCACACCCCAGACATCTCACAGGATGACATGACACAACACGCAGCCACCGCTTCCATTCCAGACACCAAGGCTCATAGAGCACAAGCACAGACACAGACGCAGAAAGCACACAGGGGGAGATACATGGCAGCGTCACCAGCCAGGTAGCGCCTGATGGAGATGCATCGGATGGACTGGCCACAGACCACTCACTGTGTGGCAGCAACCACGTGGCATGACCAGACAACATGCACCCACCAGGAGACTAAGTACAAGGGTGTTGGTATGCCTCCAGGCTAAACCAGATGAGCCTCATGGCCAGTAGGACAGCACATCCACACCATACAGCACATAGTATGAGCATGCACATGGTGTGTCCACATGTATGAACCGCCCCCACATGAATGTACCAACCCCCCCACACTTATGAACCTGCCATACACACACACACACACACACACACACACACACACACACACAGACACACACTGAATAAGACTACATGACTCTGTCCATGGCACACAGTCACATATATGTTTCCACATGTATGTGCAAATGTTACATTTCCTGTATGCAAAGCATGTACCTCAAATACCACTGTATATTCATTATTGTACTTAAAGTGTGTGCATCAGGTCATTCCTTATACTGTATTTCCTTTTGTAGTTTGTACTTTGTATTCTTGTATTTGTATCATGCTGTCCTTGACAGGACCTCCTTGTAAATGAGAGTGCTCAATAATGTTTTCCTGAAAATAAATTTGAACTTGAACACAGGACGGTTGACATACGATGTCATACTGTCCCTGCTGGTGCAGGCCAGTATGTGCTAAACTGGCATACCATCATGCAGTACCTACAACATGCCATGTAGGCAGTGATACATGGGATGCACACCCCCACGACCATATCTGTGCCACAAAACACATTAGCCTCATGGCACACCGTGCAGGACACACATTCTCTCTTGATGCCCCCCCATGCATGGATGCACTCAGTGAGTGGTAACATCATCGTGCACCCGCAACCAACGGTGGATGCGGCACACATGGGCTACGATGCATACAGGTCCACAAATGTCCCAGATATAGATGCCCATGTGCGGTGTACATCACACATACGGTGGCGCATGCCTTGGCACAAGTCCGTCTGAATTGCTGCCGATACCTGTCACCGAACTAACACTGGAATGTGCCAACCAATGCAACCCATGTCGCTTGGCCACCCACTATCCATAGCTCATGGCACGGTTCCCCCCATGGCCACGTCATTCAATGGATCCCTCGGGGGATGATCCAGCATGGGCACATTACCATGCTTCACCATATTATGGAGCATGGCACACATGGTGAACACCCTGCATGCCTGTCCCAGGGACAGCATCATTATCTCCCCAATATGGTCCAGGCAACAAATCCACATCTTCAAAAGCCCAGTAGTCCTCTCCACGATGCTTCTGGTCTTTCTGTGGGCTTGGGTATAAGGCCTCCTCCATGGCTATGTTGGGGCAAGTATTGGTGTCATTAGATACGGTCAGAGTGGGTATCCACTGTCACTTTTAAAGGGGTGAGAGAACACGTACAATGACATGCATGCAGATAAATGTATTGCAGGTACACTCACTGTAGCACAGCCATACTCACCCAACAACCAGCAATCCAGTTGTTTGTCATGCAGCATGGCATCAAGTCATGAGGCATCCAGTATGTAGGCATCATGGCATGATCCCGGACACTTCACACAAATGTTAGTGAATATGCTGTCAGTGTCACACATCACCTGGCAGTTTACACAGCAGAAGCCCTTTCAGTTCCGGTATGCCTCTTCATGCATGGAGGGTGTTAGCATGGCAATGTGTGTGCCATTTATTGTACCATACATGTTTGGCACACCATACATGGCATAGAATTCCTGCTTCATGGCAAGTACGTCATCCAGTGCCATGGAAAATTTGATGTGGTTGTATACGTGTGCAAGCAGGGCATCAGTCACTTGCATCACTGCCCGGGACACAGATGACTGGCATATGCCCACTGCAGCACCTGTCACATGCTGGAAGAAGCCAGATACATTGTACTCCAGGGCACATAGCACCTTGGTCTCAACTGACATCACCCTGGACTGCCTTGTCCATGGGGTAGTGTCATCACAGACCATGTCGCATACACCTGTGTGACCATGGCCCATGGAAATCTGAACTGCTCAATGCAGTGTGTGTCCCTCATGGTGGCTGTATCTAGCCACTGTCTGAACACCCATGGTCATGGGCCTGGTCACTTCCACTGCTGCACCTCTGCATCTAGCAGGTATACATTCATCATTAGTCTAGGACACATCCTTCACCTCCGTTACTGTTTCTGGTCAGCCTGTGCACCCACTGCAGCATCCCCTTTTAACCTGCCCAGCTCACCTGTGTGCACCTTTAAGTGGGCATGTAGTGGCTCATATGCACAACACCCTCACCTGTGCAGGTGACCTGTGCATACACACTGACCCATTCCAACCTAGAATTCGCAGTCGAGAACTGTGCAGCAGTGATGGCGGTGACTTCAGGTTACCACTTTGGACAGTGCCCACGAAGGCTGTGGCATGTGTCGGAAGACACATCTATGGAGCGGCATGGCAGAGGTACCCTGTGGTGGCTGCAGAGCCATGCCAGAGTAAGTACCATTCCTGCAGGTTGAATTGTGGGACATTGTAGGGTGTGGCCACTGTCCATGGTGCTAACCAAGTTTTCCTTTCATGTCCCACACAGGATCACCTGGGACTACTGCACCGATTGGAGTTGACACAACTGGAGCAGCTGGATGGAGCACCATGCACTGTGTGGACCCCCCCCAACTGGAGGAGACATTGGCACCAGAATAACCCAGGGTACCTCTCCCTGGGCCTTGATGGAGATGAGGTGCAGTACGTGGTGGACAGGACAGTGCTGTGGCATGTGGATGTGCCCTCAACGGTGAGTACAGTGTGACTGGTGATGACCCCAGTGCCCTGGATGGGCATGCCACTGTCCCTCACACATGTACAGTTTTAATATATTGTATGTTGAGGGTGCACACAGTAAATGTCTGTGTGCTTTCCATCTGCACCTTCTTCTATGCTCACTGGGTAATACCATACAGTTTTTTTTTTAAAAACCTAACAAAAGCATAAGAATTACTATTGTTTTCTTTTATTTTACTAACACCTTTGTGCTTGTAAACATATAACTTCACTGCTAATAACAACGAGTTTTTTTGAAACAGGTGGTCTTCCTTTTAACAGAAGAGTTTTTTGGACAAGCAGTCTTTCTATTTACCTACCGGGTTAAAATCATTACATTACCTGACTTTTATGTAGTTCTTCACAAGTCATGGGTGTCCATTTTGTTTCATGGCTCTACTGCCTAATCCAAATGGAAAAAGTTTCAGTAATGTTGCCTTTGCAGCTGACCATTTTTTCATCCTGCTCACTTGCCCAAGTGAAATTACTACCGCCTATGCGCAGAAAGGGATATTCATTTCTTACTTTTTATTCATCCCTCCATTCGGAGTTGTGTTTACTCATTCCCTTTTTGCTTCTAACAGCCCAGTCCTCCCTGGTGCTTAAGTCAGGTGGTCAGCTTCTGTAATAATTGGCTGACATTTCAGAGATCAAGTCTCCATCTTCAGAGCTCTGTGGATGGAGACAATGTCTGAAACTAAAGAACCCCACGGAACTCTCCCGGGCAGACCCCACTCGCTTCAACTGCTCTACCACCCACATGGTCCTCACCTTGCCAGGAAATCGGGGACAGACACTCCCCACTAACCATCAAGGACAGACACTCCCCACCATGAAAAGTTGGGTATGGCCCACTTAGTAGAAATTCAATGTTGAGCCCAGAAGAGATGGCCTGGATGTCCAACTGAGCACCTGATGGACATGATAGAGGACAAAGCAGAAGACTGAGGGTCCACACCCAGTAACAGTATATGAAGTGCCCTGACCCAAGCAAAAATGTGTAAGCAGACTGCATGGTATTAAGAGTTATAGATAAAAGAACAAAAGAAGCAGATCATCTCCACAGCAGAAGCCTGACTGAGGCAGAAGGCTGGGAGCAGCTAAGATCCTATTGAAGAAGCACCTAGCTGAATCAAATGGTACATGACAGATGGCAGCAGAAGAGGAGGAAGAATGAAGCAGCAGATGAGGGGAGCAGGATCACAAAGAAGAAAGAGGAATAGGGCAACACACAAGATACTTTATGCAAGAGTCTGTAAGAAGGAGTTTGGGGTGATTATGACCAGAAGTCAGACCTAGAAGAATCACTAAAACAGCAGTAACAATGCCACCATGCTGGGACACAGTGTCAAAAACATGGCTACAGCTAAAGGAAGCAACAAACAGCAGCAGGCAATGAAGAGAGAGAATGATGATGGGACACCCAGAGCTGCAGCCATGTAGTGGCTGCTAGGTAAGAGGATAAAAGGCAGTCATGTGCCCACTGCATGGCTGCAAGCAACAAAATAAGCATCCAAAGAATGTGTGTGTGCATGCACAGTTTATATACCACTTGATGGGGGACATGGCATTCATTTCCCACAGCACCATCAACCCCCAGGCCATAGCTCTAACATTATCATGGAGTTCTTCAGATGCAGGAAACTGGAAAATCAAAAACCAATGCATGCAGAAACAACATCCATATAGCTCTGGTGTGCATTGTGTCTCAAGTTCCTTGACAAATATAGCACATTATATCATACTGCAGCTGAACTATCTTCATTGTGATTTGTCTCCTCTTAGTGGTAGTAAAGACCTCTATTTTTATACAGGATATAACTGTTAGGACTAGAGGCTAAGAATTTACATATGTTTAAGCAAGATCTGGACAGTACATTAGGGTAGATCGATACACTGGATTGTATACATTTATTTGGAAGTACACATCATGCTTTATGGGGAAAAATGATTATGCCTCAATTTAAAAGCAGTCATGTTTCAGACAGTTCCTTGTTAATGGCAGTTTTGAAAGCACCCAGTTTGGGGATGTTCTTAATTTTTAAAGGAGTGAGTTCCAGAAATCAGTGAGATAATACCTTGAGGACAACTTTCCATAGGTGTTTAGAATTTTTGGGACATTGAGACCTCTGTTTTCAATTTCTCTCAAGTTATGTCTGTGGGTCAGCCTTTTGGGGTCCTGGTCCTTTGTGTTTTGAGTTTGCTCTTCAAAAGATTTGAAAACCATAATCACTGATTGTTTTTGTCTCTGTAAATTTAATGAATCCCAGTTTAATCTTCTGAACATTGTGCAATGGTCGGTGTCCTAAGTACATAGCAAGAAAAAATAGGCAAGCTTACGGTTGAATGTTGGATCCGTTTTTTCACTTTCACTGTGGTGGTGGAAGGCTCACAGAGCTTGGATGGGGTCTACACTCAGCCTTATTAGAATTTTAAATCAAGCAAACAAGCAGTACAAGGAAGGACTGGGCCTTATTCCTCTAGTTTTTCTGCTCTTGAGGGGGTGACACCAATCAATCCTGACAGTTCATTTACCAGGGAACATACCCTTTCCACATGCCTTAATGGCTTACCCCGCCCTCCATGACAGGACTTCTGTACACAACATCAGTGTAGAGACTGCATCCAGTTCTGGTGGGGGGATAAGCTGGATGCAATTGTGGGTGATAGCTATTTTCCAGTCCACATCCTCTTCATTTTCTCTATTTTTCCTGATCACCAGAGCCATCAAAACTATGCAGTCTTTTGCAAAGTTTGTGGCTGCACTTCCATCTCCCCAGTCACTCCACTCCCTAGAAAGTAAAACTGTCCATCATCCACATAGGTTCACATGCTGAGGTTTCAAGTCAAGCAGCTACTAGAGCCATATTAGACTTGTCACTGTATCAGTGAATATATTCCTTGGTTTTATGTCCCATATGTTTATTTAATAAGTTTTTAAAAGTGGTCATACTGGGTACTTCAACGACTCCGGTTGGGAGTGCATTCCAAACATCCACCACCCTTTGGTTAAACCACAAACCCCTCCCATTGGTTTTATATAAATCTCCTTCTAATTGTTTCTGGTGTGATCTTGTTGCTCTTCCATTATCATTTTTTTTTATTTAAGACCACCAGATTCCCAAATTGCCTCATTCTTAAAAGCATTATACACATAACATAAATCTCCTTTTATTTTTCTATAAGCTAGAGTATAAGCCCAAGTCCTGAAGTCTGTCATTATATGGTTTATTGTTTACTGATTTAATTTTTTCAGTAAGCCTTCTCTGTACCCTCTCCATTAATTTTGTGCAGCCTATGCTTTGGGCGGTAGAAAAGGGGGCACCATACTCCAGCACTGGTCTGACAAAAGATTTATACAAGGACACTAACACCTCCATCCTCCTACTTTTTATATTCCTTACGATGTTACCCATTATCCATAACCCCTGGAAAGGAACTGGGAATGAGTGCAACCCTGCTTTCCTTTGACCACTGTAAGGGGTCACAGTGTAAGAGGCACAGATGGCATTCTCCTTCCCGCCATCAATATCAGCATTTTGTTTTTGGATTGCCTGACAAGCTAAACCCTAGACTACCTTTCAAACTAGGATCAACTGCATGGTAGCACAATACAAAATGCTGGGACCTCAGATGGTCCTGTTTTTTTTTTGGTTTTTTTGTGTGCTTTGTTTGCTTTGTTTTTTAAATGTCTGAAATGTTTGGCAGAAACCAGGACTTTGATTTGAATATAGGGCCCTGAACTGACTCTAGGATCAGCATAGTCATTTTCTCCTAACCCAAAGCATGGATACACTCTGCATGTTTCTGAATTTAGCCTTCCCCCTAAAAATCTATAAATTCCCTTTAGAAGAAAGAGGGCAAACTGACCCTTACTCACCCCATCTAATGAAATCTCTGCTTTATGCACTGGCAGAAACACCAAAAGGAAATCTCACCAAATGGATATGCAAAACCTAGAATACAAAGAATAGTTTCAACTGGGAAAATGAAAGAGGCTTTAGGGGGGAGGGGATTGATCAGTGGCTGCATTTCTAAGTTTTGCAATGATACCTGCTATTTCAGTTGAGAGGAGATGGGGGCTGGGTAATTAAATTCCTAATTACTTCTTTGCTCCTTAATTGGACTAGTCAGAATTGCTCACACTGAGTAGCTGCTGAGGAGACTATTAGCCGATAACGAGATTTTACGCACTGCAGCTTTGAAGTGGCTGTTCGCTCAATAAACCTGGCTGTTAAAGACTTTGTTTCCTTTGGCTTTTTCCTTGTCAGTGTCTTTTTAAAAAGAAATATTCAGCTCAGGCTGACAGCTGAGGTTGTTTTTCATTCTTTTAATACCCAGTGGCCCCACTTACCTTTTATTCCAGCCCTCCATCACCCTCTCTGACATCTCCAAACAGACCTAGTCCTCCTTTAGATGCCACTACTTGAGTGTCCCTACAGCTTTACCATCCATAGTGGGCTTAACACTCCTCATGATCAAGCATGGGTGCAGGGGACCTCCAGACACACTGTCTGGTCATTGGAGCATGGGGATGGCTAGACATCATTCCATCCTGGCCTTGCCTCACGAATATTCTCCTTATATGCCCTCTCACCCCTCCTTCCTATTCTTAGCACCACTTCCACTCACACCTCAGTCTTCAGGAGGAGAGCTGACATCATGTGGTCCACAGCAATGCCCAATCAGCTCCTACATCCCATCAAAGGAGCTTTTCATACAGCAGGTGCACAGTGGCGAGGGTGCGAGGTTCAAGGTTAGTTTAATAAAGCATGCCAAAAGGCTTATGCCAAGCAAATAAAAACACTAAACATATAGAGTAACTACAGTAAAAAGTATGGCAGTTAAAAACATAGAGTGTGAAGGTACTATGTTTAAAACACATTTTGGAACATGAACTGCAGGCTTGTGCTTCATAATCAACTTTAATTTTAAATTTATTCTCCACTGGTATCTTTTAACCTTTAATATAATCTTGCTGACAATGCTGTCAAACAAAGTCACCTAATGCTTTATTCCATAATTATTTCCCACTTATGTCTCACTTCTGTGGTCCTTAATGATCATTTTTTTCAATTTTATAATCTCATTACATAATTAGACCTTTTGTTGTTGATCATTTTTATTGAAAATTTCAACAATACAACAAAGCATACTCTGTATCATATGTACAGTAGGAGATAAGCAGAAATTTGATAAAAGTGTTATATCTGTTATAACTGACTATAATCTTTCCACACTTCACTTACCTACTGAAGAACTATACAGTAAGCCATACCCTATTAAATAAATTCTGGTCAGATCCACCACGGCTGCATAATGAAGTTAGTGAAGTTGTGTGGAATTGTTAAGGAGGTATGAAGAAACAACACAATGATTTGTAAATAGTAAGATTTGTTTTAGTTTCTGTTCTAAGGAAGGCATACACATTACTAGGAAAATATATGGAGGTGTACATTTTAATGGAAGGAATAGGAAGCTTACAAAAGAACCCCAGAGCAAATGCCACTGATGTATGTGTTATCCCGGATGATATTGGCCAGACAGCCAAATTTTAAAGAAAACATAATTGCACATATCCCAATAATGCAAAGCATCAAGGGAAACATATGTAAATCCCCATGATAGTACAGAAGGTGGCAGTACATGAAAAAGTAATGGCTGGCATATGTTCAGCCTTGGGATTATTTACACATTTAATTTTTTTTTTTTTTTTTTTAAAGAAGCAGGGTTTTTGTCCATGAGGTAATGTAAGTTATATTTAAGCAATGTGTTGATGTCAGGAAGTCAGATGTAATGATGATGGACTGTTAGAGAAAATGTGATATTAACTTTCAGAAGGGGTCACTTTTGATAAGGGCAAGGTAGTTATGCTTGTGATAATGGGAATATTAGGAAAGTATGAGGTCTACGCAGAAGTGGAGTACAAATATGCACAGTTTCATAAGTATGTGCTTAGAATGCAGGCAAATGTGATATGCAGGTTTGTTTTAGAAATAGGTAAAAATAGCGATACCTGCAATTAACAGAAAGATAGATAATTACGTAGACATATAGACAGAGAGAGTGAGACACACAGACAGACAGGCATTATAGGAATGGCAGTGAAGTATTGAAGTGATGCCAACCCTACCCCCACTCTGCAGACATGGACAGGCATTGGGGTGTGCCTTTGGGGCTTTGCCCATAACACTCATGCCATTTCACCTCACCATACCCTGCAGACACAGACAAGGGTAGAGGTGTGCCTTGGGGTTTTCAAACTTTACACTCACCCCATTCCATAAGGAAATATGCTGAAATGGGTACAGTATAAGAGAATGGAGTGAACTTTAGGGCTGAAGAGTCAAAGGCACACATCAATACCTGTCACTGGCTGCAGGGTGGGGATGGGGGTGGAATGGCATGAGCATTACTGTTGACAATCCCAAGTCACACCCCTGATGCCTGTCAGTCCCTACAGGGCAGGGTGTTATGGTCAGAAACCCTAATGCCCTGGGAGTTTCTTGGTATTTTCACTCCAAGTTTTCAGCATGTGCTTTTTGTGACCCCACCACATGAACAGTGACACTGTCAGTTCATATACCAAAAGGAGATTTTGCACAGCAACAGTGCCATTTGGCACCACAGGTGCAAAAGCACATTTTGAACAGGATGTAAAAAAAGGACAGCTGTACATTTCTTGCTTCAGTAACACACACACACACACACACACACACACACACACACACACACGAACACACCAGAACACAGTGGCAAAATGATTAGATTTGTCTACAAGCACTATTTCCTATGCAAGTTGGAGCACGGGGGGGGGGGGAGTTAAGGCTGGAGATCAGTTATGGTCCATGACATAACCACATGGCCAGAATATTAAATATTTTAAAATAAACATAAATGCAAAAATAACCACTTCAAGAAGAAAATGCAAACTGTGACACTTAACAGTTATAGGGTAAGTTAGCACATCTGGACTTATTTGCTGCATATGCATCTCAATTGCTAAGGGGTCCTGGCCATGTTCACCCTTCCTCAAGCCAAGCTAGCTACAATATGTCTAACAATAACATGGATGGAAAAACTATGCCATATTTTCAACAAGAATTTAGCATTTAAAAAAAACAGTGCTGTAGACTGAGAAGCAGCTTGTGTAGGTGCATTCATCATGCTAGCCAAGATATGTTCTGGTTGCATTCCATAAGGCTAACCAGTGGGAGAAGTAGAGGAAAGGGACAGAAATCTAAAATAGAACCATTTAACCAATTTGTGATTTAAAGTTGCATGACAGAAATGTGGCTTCCAGAACTGGACACCAAATTCCAAATGAGGCCTCACCAGTGATCTACACAGTGACATTGCCACCTCCTTCTTTCTGCTGGTAATACCTCTCCCTATGCATCACAGCATTCCACTGGCTCTCTTCACAGCTTTGGTACATTGTTTAGCCACTTTTAGGTCATCCAATATGATTACCCCAAAATCCCTTTCCATTTTGATAACCATCACACCCCCCCCCCCACCGTAATCATTCCCTGGGTTCCTGCAACCCTTCCTTATTCAGCAGACAGTTAGTGCATCTGGACTTATTTGCTCCATATGAATCTCAACTACTACTAAGGGGTCCTGACCATGTTCACCCTTCCTCAAGCCAAGCTAGCTGCTGTATGTCTAGCAATAACATGAATGGAAAGATTATGCATAACCAGTGGGAGAAGTAGGGGAAAGGGCTAGAAATCTAAAATAGAACCATTGAACCCATTTGTGATTTAAAGTTGCATGACAGAAATGTGGCTTCCAGAACTGGACACCATATTCCAAATGAGGCCTCACCAGTGATCTACACAGTGGCATCACCACCTCCTTCTTTCTGCTGGTAATACCTCTCCCTATGCACTGCAGCATTCCACTGGCTCTCCTCACAGCTTCGGTACATTGTTTAGCCAATTTTAGGTCATCCAATATGATTGCCCCAAAATCCCTTTCCATTTTGATGACCATCAGCCCCCCCCCCAATCTTTCCCTGGGTTCCAGCAACCCTTCATTATTCAGCAGGCAATTAGTGCATCTGAACTTATTTGCTGCATATACATCTCAATTGCTAAGGGGTCCTGACCATGCTCACCCTTCCTCAAACCAAGCTAGCTCCAGTATGTCTAACAATAACATGAATGGAAAGATTATGCATATGAAAACTTATTAATTATGCTATACATACCCTAAGACTCAAAATGTGTCTCCTTTGGCTGCCATGATGTCTGTGGTTAATTTGAAACAAAAGACAATGTAACAAGACACTGACCTCCACTGTAGCTATTAAACAATAGAGCAAACTGCACTCTGGGAACATTGCCTGGGACAAGATGCAATAAAAACAAAACCTGAATAGCAGGTTCCAGGGAGTATAAAACCACCAGGAATGTTAGAAAAAATTACCCCTCTCCACTCATTCACAGGTGTCAATGAATGTATTTGTTAACCATGCTGGTTCATCTTCTTGCTTCCCTCATAGTAAAAATGAGAAACAACATTTGTGTTATTTTAACTGAGTGATAAATGGCATGTCCAGGGGGGTGGCAGCTCTGATGGATGTTCCAGTCTTACTTTTTTCTTGGCTCAGTTTATATCAGTGAAAAGAAAGTAGGAAAAAAACAGCCTTTTGTTTCTACAGGTAGTTGTTATTTGCAGCTGGTATTTTTAGCATGTGCAAGGCAACTCCACTTCTCAAAATTAAAAGAAAAAATGCACTTCATCAAAGGCTGTATTTATCAAGTACTGTGTCCATGATTAAAATAATTTGAACTCCTTCCCCAAAATATGTGCCCTCACATGAAACTACATGATTAACTGTAAAGACAATTAAAAAATGTATTTCTAAATGCATTGCTAACACCAATGCTTTCAAAGTTTTTAAACTACTAAAAAGACAAATTATATATATATATATATATATATATATATATATTCTATGCAAAAAAATGACATTAATGCATCAGTTAGGGTTCTTCTACAGCAAAAAAGTGAGAAATTTGATTTTAAGGTTCCACCCTTGCACCCCACCCCACTCCGCCCCCACCAACAGGCATCGGGGGTGTGTTGGGTCATCGGCCCTAGCTCTTACCCCATCCCATGTGTAACAAGCTGAGATGGTGCAGTGTAGGAGAATGGGGTGAGAGTTGAGCTGATGACCCCAACGCACACCCTGATGCCTGTTGGTGGGGAGGGTGGGTGGGGTGCAAGGGTGGGAACCCTAAAATCGAATTTCCTCACTTTTTTTCACTGTAGAAGAACATTAACTGATGCATTAATTAAGTTTTGCATAGAATTTCCTTACTTTTTAAGAAAGAATAGAAAAGAAGTTGGGCAAGTTGGTGGGAGGACCCCGCGCTCCCACCAACTTGTAAGTGGCAAGTCACATTACACACCCAATGACTAAAAAGTACATTCACAACAGCAAGGGCAGACGCCAAACAAATGTTAATCTAGTAGAACAATAGAAAACGCTGTCCACAAAATGTAAACTGCGCCATACAATATATCTGCAAAAAATATATTGTCTAACACATGAACACATCTATTAACATCTACAGGGCATGCCGTCAACACCCTCCAAATTTCAAGTAAAAAGACCAAGCCGTGTCCAAGATATGACATGTCAAAATTTGAAATTTTCATTCTTCAGAGTGGCACAGTTCCACACCTGTTGACATTTAACACACACAATGACTGAAAACTACATCCATGACACTAAGGCTAGGTATCCTATCAATTTCAAGTCACCACCACAAGCAAAACGCTGTCCGCAGAACGTAAACTGCACCATGCCATATCTCTACCAAAGAAATATTTTCTGACACAGAAATACTGTAATTTATGTCCACAGGACATGCTGTCAACACCCTCCAAATTTCAAGTGAAAAGACCATACCATGTCCTAGATATAACTTTTAATGTATGAGATTTTCATTCATCAGACTGGCACAGTTCCGCACCTGTTGACATTTAACACACTCAACAACTGAAAACTACATCCATGACACTAAGGCTAGGTATCCTATCAATTTCAAGCCACCACCACAAGCAAAACACTATCCGCAACATGTAAAGTGCGTCATGCAATATCTCCGCAAAAACATTTTTCTTTGACATGTAAACACCATAATTCAGATCTACAGAACATGCCATAAACACCCTCCAAATTTCAAGTAAAAAGACCAAACCGTTTCCAAGATATTCAATGTTAAAGATTGGTAAAATTTCTCTATCTATTCCATTATAAAAAATGTGGCCATCTTGTCCTTCCTTTGAGATTAAAGATGGCGATCAAAGAATCTCACGATCAAAGAATTTGCAGGCTCGCAATCAAAGAATTTTCAGGCTCATGAACAAAGAATTAAAAATCATATAAATAAAAAGATTGATGGAATTGCAGTATACCACCACGGTTCAACAGAACGAAGCCCTCTGAGTAAAACCCACCCTCATTTGACTTCCTAGGATTCCCCTGGGCTAAGAAAATTTATTTTTAAATTAGGCCATCTCATCCCTCACTTACGATGCACAATCGCGATCAAAGAATCTCATGATCAAAGAATTTGCAGGCTCGCGATCAAAGAATTTGCAGGCTCACAAACAAAGAATTAAAAATAGTGAAACACAAATTTTTCACCGATTTGAACTGAACAAATGGCATGCATCGATAGAATGGACCCTCCTGAGCAAAACCCACCCTCTTTTGTGTCCCTAACACACCCCTGAGCAGAGATATTAGTGTTTTTAGGTAGCAATGCAAGATCGCGATCAAAGAATCTCACGATCAAAGATCGTTAGCGAGCCGCAAATTAAGATTTTAAAAATTTATACCTCTATTTTTTGACCGATTTGGATGAAACCAAAGGCATGGCTCAATAGATCGGACCCCCTGAGTAAAATCCATCCAAGTTTTACTTCAGAAGTGACCCCGAGCCAAGATATTTGTGTTTCTCCAATCGGAAATTAAAAAACAAGATGGCGGACCTCGCTATCAAAGAACTTTGAAAAATCTCAGGGACAAAGATTCTTGAACCATGAGGCTGGAAATTCTTTGATCGCCAGGCAGGATGAGATGACCAGAACCCCATTCTTTGTTCGTAAAACATACATATAAGTTTTTCCATTGACTTATAATGGAAATGTAAAAGTGGCATAACTTTTGAATGCCTTAATATATTTTCACCAAACAAAAAGTGGCATGTTCAGCCACCAAAGCTCTTTCAAACAAGCCATCTTGCAGAGTGGCACATTACACAACAGCTGTGCAAGACCACGTCCAAAATCCCAAAAGCTGCCTCCAAAAATGGATAATTTTGCATTTTTCAGCGTTGTCGTACACAAAGACCGTAAGGTCGACCAAAACAAAATTTGGCAAATCAAGAGATCTATCATGCCCCACTGTGCATTCCAAATCTCAGGCAAATCCATTGAACTGGTCCAAATTTATTAATGCGTAAACATTTGACTTTAGTATGTAAGTGACTGCTGAACCCTAACTATAGTGCTGCGACTGCGCCACTATAATATATATATATATTGGCCAGCCCACCAGCACAGCGTTGGGATTTCCGCTTTCGACGCCGGCGACCCGGGTTCGGGAACGGACTCGGGTCGCTGGAGGGTCGGGCCAGGGAAGAAGGATAGAGCATCCTACGGACTGCTCTCCTTCTCGGGGAGGGATGGGGAAGTGCTCGGGGTCTGCGTGACTCCTGGTGGAGACCAGGTGTAGCGTGACTGCCGACCTCAACAGTGCGTATCGGAGGTGGGGCAGGACACTCCGCGTCATTGCACGTCCCCGCCTCCCAGAAAAAGGAAAAAAGGGGAGAATGCCACCGGGGCCCTTGATGAAGCCCGTCACAGCTTCAATTAGCCCCCTCAGGCCAGCCCTCTGACCTAGTCCGACGCCTGCGGCATGTGGCTCCAGTGCCGCAGCCCCACCGTGAGGGGTAAGCCACGGAGTATCGGAAGGGCGCGAGGCCAATGTGGGGGGGTGGAAGCATGACCGGCTGAAAGTACCGGGCTACCGCCGGCAGGGGTATAAAGAATAAATAGAAAAAATATATATATATATATATATATTGAATTAGGTAAACAAATATTGTTAATCCCCAAAGCTGAACTTTATGTTTTTAGTACATAAATGTTTAAAAAAAACCTGTGGCTCGTTCAACCAGAAAGCTGTGTCTATTGTTTTCCTTGGGAGCTGTAGTTTCAGACACTTCTTAATTACTCTTTCCTTTTGAGACACCAGGTGGCTCTGACAATCATTTGTTCCAAGGGTTTTTAAGTCACTTTGAAGGCATTAAGTAACTTCTTTTCTCCTAGTCCTTAATAAAATGCAGGGACTCCACAGACTTTTTCTGTTCCTTGGTCCAGATCCCAAACTAGTGTGTCTTGTTTCAACATGATAGATCCACCTCATGCCCCTCCCACATGAATCAAAAAAAGGTGGGGGTGGATCTTTAGGAGGTTCTCAGGTGGAGGTGGATCTTACTCCCCCACAAAAAACAATGCTGCCTCCCACTACTCAGGTTCCAGTTCTTGTACTGCCCATTTAAGAAAGTAAATAGTACGCTCAACCATTGACTAACATGAAAGCATATTTATTTGAGGACGGAAAATATTTCTTGGAGGAGGGTAAGGTGGAGGAGACTATTTACACCTTCAGTCAGTTCCACGGACAGAAAACATGACATCACTCCTTTTGTACATGCAGAAGTTCTGCAGGCTCTGCCTACTGCAGCCGTAATAATGACACCTTTTGTTTATCCTTAATCCTTTCATGCTTTCTTCTCCCCTCCAAAGACTTGTACAGTCAACCTTTTGTTACTAAACACTTCAACTTTGAACCCTTAAAAGTTCTACTTATTCAGTTTGGTTCAATTAGGACTGACCCACTCCCTCAGAGGAAAAACAGTTGTCACTGTGTTACGCTTGAGAATTGTATTTCTTTTCACCATTTATTTTATAAACACTTCTAATAGCCCCATGATGTGGTGTTTTAGACTGAGTGAGTGACATGCACGTCACCTCAGGGGTGAAGGTCTAGACTGTTTATTGCTGGGGGTGGGGCAAGGCAAGGCTGGTTCAGATGCAGTGAGACACTGTTATTTTAAAGGTGTTGCATTTGACAGTTGGTCCAAAACTTATGTCCATGGTATTTAGCAGCATACTGCTGGCTGGGCAAGTCAATGTAAGAACAAACTATGGTTAGAGTCAATGCGGCTTCAAAATAAGGAAGCACCATGTTTCGTCAACAGCAAATCTGCCAACATCCTGCACAGTGATGGCACAATGCTGGCACTCGGTATTGTGCCATCACTAAACAAAGTGTTTTGTATGCCCCCCACACCCCCCGCATTTAAATATAATCAACTCCAGGTCGAAGTTGTTTTGAGGAGGGGGCAAAACACCGGGAGAAGCCGTGTCAGTGAACTGCAGACCATTACAGTGACTTTCACTGTAAGGGCCTTTTTTCATCTTTCACACTTTTGGTGTCTCTCTACTGTGGTCCACTGGCTAAATATTACTTTACAGGGATTGGAAGCCATCTACAGGGACATTTTCCCCATAGACTTGCATTGGTTATATGGGAAACTACACCAATTAGGATTCCATAGGTAGGCAGGGAAGGTTGTTAGGAGAGCAAAAGCATGAACGAAGGAAAACATTGCGAAGTCAGTTAAAAAGGGGGACAAAATATTCTACAGTACATAAGTGAAAAGAAAAATAAAGTGGGGATAGTAAGTCTAAAAGGGGAAGGGGGAAGTGTGGAAGAGACCCAGAAGAAAGCAGACTATTGAACAAGTACTTATGTTCAGTATTCACAAAGGAAGGGGTAGGTGATGGGTCACATATAGTGGAAAGGGGCATTAGGGGAAGGGAGCTGGTCTCTAGCCCTTTTATGGAGGAGAGAGAGACCTCAGGGAACTTGCTAAACTAAGAGTATACAAGGCTATGAGGCCCCAGGATACTGAAGGAACTAAAGTAGGAACCGTCTGCACCTCTGGCAGCTCTGTTCAGTCTGCCACTGAATACGGGAGGAGTTCCGGGGGACTGAAGGAGGGTCGGTGCGGTCCCACTACACAAAAGTGGGAATAGGGAGGAGACAGGAAACTACAGGCCTTTAAGCTTGACTTTGGTGGTGGACAAAGTCATGGAAACACTACTTAAAGAAAGGATTGGGGAATACCTTAAAACCAGTGGATTGCAGGATCTGACACAGCATGGATTCACAGGGGGGAGATCTTGCCAAACAAACCTGATAGAGTTCATTGACTGAGTTACCAAGGAGATGGATCAAGGAGAAGGAGCAGTGTGGATGTGGCCTACCTGGATTTTAGTAAGGCCTTCAACACCATTCCACACAGAAGACTGGTAAACAAGCTGGACAGCCTAGGAGTGAGTCCAAAAATAGTAATATGGGTAAGACGTTGTCTAAGTAACAGAACTCAGAGGGTGGTGGAGAATGGAGTTCACTTGGAAGAAAGTAAGGTAACCAGCGGGGTGCCTCACGGGTCAGTACTGGGACCAGTCCTCTTCAATGTCTTTATTAGCGACATCACAAAGGGGCTGGAAGGAAAGTTATGCCTATTCACAGATGACACAAAAATCTGCAACAGAGTGGACGCCGGGGGGGGGGGAGCAATGAGGGAAGATCTGAAAAAATTGGAAGACTGATCAAAGGGTTTGGTAACTGGGCTTCAATGAAAAAAAAAGTGCAACATTTTGCTCATGAGGCATAGAAACCCAAGGGCAAAGTATCATTTTGGGGGAAGGTGTTAACAATCACAAAACAGGAAAGGGATCTGGGGATCATCATATCTGATGACCTGAAGGTAGCAAAGCAGTGTGATAAGGCAGTGGGAAAGGCTGGTAGATTTCTAGGGTACATAGGGAGGGGTATCACCATCAGAAAAAGGGAGGTTTAGTATTATCCCTGTATAGATCAATCATGATGCCCCACCTGGAGTATTGTATCCAGTTCTGGAGGCCCCATCTCAGGAAATACATAGATCGGGTGGAGGCAGTAAAGAGAAGAGCAACCAAAATGGTGCATGGCCTGCATCAGAAACCCTACAAGGAAAGACTTGGGGAGTTACATATGTACTC
Organism: Neoceratodus forsteri; assembly: GCA_016271365.2. Lineage (NCBI taxonomy): Eukaryota > Metazoa > Chordata > Ceratodontiformes > Ceratodontidae > Neoceratodus > Neoceratodus forsteri. The sequence goes on along the minus strand of CM028129.1, from coordinate 1,454,270,405 downwards.
TCTAGAAGAAAGGAGGGAAAGAGACATGATAGAAACATTTAGATACTTTAAAAGTATCACTATGGTACAGGAGGGTGGCATTTTACACAGAAAGGGATGCTCAAAGACAAGGGGGATGTTATGAAACTGGAGGGGAGGAAACTTAGAGGGGATGTGAGGAAATACTTACTTATGGAAAGAGTGGTGGACATCTGGAACAGTCTCCCAGAAGAAATGGTGGGTACCGAAATGGTACCAGGTTTCAAACATGCATGGGATAGACATGGGGACCTTAGTAACAGGGCTGGGGGAGAGGCCATAGAACAATTAAGGTCTACTGTAGCACAGTAGGTAGGAATCTTAGGGCAGACTATGTGGGCCAGGAGGTCCTCTTCTGGCAACAGATTCTATGTTTCTATGTTTTTAATTGAGCACGGGAGCAAGAAAATAGTGTGGCAGCAGAGGGGAATGGGTGAAACAAAGTAACAGCACTGTGGTAAATGGAGAGTACTGCATATGCTTCAACTCCACTGGTGGAAGGAGACAGTCTAAGTACTAGGTCACATGCTTCCCCAGAGCTCCTATTCTACTATGTAATAGCAGTATATCAGCATAGCTCTTGCTATGCAGCCATACAAATGGCACATTGCTTGGTGTGACTTTTCCAATTCATTACAGAAATTATTTAACTGAAGCTATGTAAGTTATTTAACTTGTCACCTTTATTTTAGTGGGATAGGCTTCAAGTTTTGCAGCACATTGGTGTCCTGTGCTGTTGGGGCTTTCCCAGTCTCAGTCGATTACAGCAGGTGAGGCATTCTACTGGGTATGCCTCCAATGGTTTCAGCAATCATGCTTACAATAAGTGGCATGTTGTGGCATACTGCTAGCTAGACAAGATAACATGGGAGATGCAGCAGCCCACAGTGTAGGCCCCCAGCATTTTTTTTTTAAATTGTGCCTATGAGGCATACTGTAATGCATCAAATGGCTGGCTGGCTGGATGACTACACAACAGATGCAGCAGTCCACATGATAGGCCACTGACCACCACCAATGGTTAAAAAAAATTATACCTATGTGCCATGTTGTAGCATAATGCTGACTGGAAGAGGTAGAAAATGACAGATGACACAATGCAGAGCAATGCACAGGGCAGGACACTCAAAGTTCCTAAAATTATGCTGTGTGGAATGACCATATTGCTGGCTGGATGAAGCCATGTGGGGCTCTCTACCATAGCTTGAAAGCATGCAGGCAAGCACATGCAAGTGGATTTGGAAACAGTGCTAGTGAGCATTCACAACCCCAGTCCATTACAGTAAGCCCAGCAGCCTACAGTCTACACTTCCAATGGGTCCAAACTTTATTGCGATGTTGCAACATGTTGTTGGCTGAAGTAGACAGTTGAATACTGCATCTATACAGAGACACACACATCCATATGTAACCTCCCCCTTCCTTTGGCTCACATCCAGTCTGATCCTGTGCTCTGCTGGGGTGGGCCACATGGCCCTGGGTAGACTCCTATGTCTAGGGGTTTGGTAGATGGTACACTCACTGGGAGCTCCCATTGCAAAACATTTTGCCACAAGCTGCTATTCTCCTACAGTACTCTTTTGTCCCTCCAATCATCCATGTGGCCCACCAGGCAGGACTAAAACAAAGCTGGCATGCCATTACGAGCCAAGTGACTGGCATTGGCTCAGTACTTGTAACAGTCTTGATATGGGGCCCAGGTGACTGAAACAGTGGGGTGACAGCTAGAACCCCTCAGTGGGTAAATGGGTCACTGATCTCTTGGATTCATTTCTAGTGTTTCTCAGCCAGAAAGTGAACTAACAAAATTGTTTGAGTTACTGGCTCCATAAATACTTTCAGTTCCTAATGCTCCTGTTAATTCTGAAATGTCTCCTCGAAACAAGTCATTTGGATTGAAGCCAGATGGTACCAAGGCACGTTTGGTTTCCTCAATTACAGTTCCAGACCAAGGATCCAAAGGTCCCATCTCAGAGGAGTCTAAGACTTGTTCCATGTGCTCAACATCCTCAAAGTCATTGTCAAGATCAGAGCACTGACACCAGCCTTTTAGAGAGCAGACACTACTTTGCGCCAGAAGTTCATGTATCTTAATACTGTCTCTTGTAGTCCTTTCAAATATTTTCAAATTAAATCTCCGACTAGCCCCTATGTTTGAACCCGTCCCTTCAGCTTGCCAACAGAACATTCTCTGTGCCCTGCTGGGTATAGACCATGGTCCCGGAGGGACTCCCATGCCTAGGGGTTTGGTATATGGTACACTTACTGGAAGTTCCCCTCGCAAAACATTTCGCCACATGCTGTCACATTCTCCTATATCTCTATCCTATGAACCAACCACATGAACAACCAGGTGGAGCAGGCCTATAAAAGTTCTGCACCTTCCTGGCAAGGTACTTCTTTTGAGCTGAGGCCAGTGGTCTGAAAAAACCTTAGCTTGTGTCTCTCTCTCTAGAGTTGCATTATTCTGTTCAAAAGTAGCTTTACATCTATTGGCTTTACTGGGAAAAATCCAGACACCTTACTCTTCTGCCTGAATATTGATCCCTGAAGGAGCATGCTGGGCTAATAGCTACATGGAGAATTATTCACCCCCAAGTGAAAAGAACAAGCTGGTTCTCTGACCGAGTAGGTACAGCGGTGTCATAAAGCATGACAGCAAAGCTTGAGTGTTCTATGATGGCACTGTATCTACAGTATGAGGAGTGAGAAATAACTTGTTCTTCATATTTGGGCTGGAATTTTTTGTGTAATACAACTTGAGCATCTTTTTGAAATGAACACTGGAGACTTATCGGTTTCATCAAACAACTGGTCAGTGATTGTTATGAGCCATGATGAAGGCCTGGCTAGGTAGGTAGGTAATTTAGAGTACTAAGATTTAATAACATTAAAACAAAAAATAAAGCAGGCAGCAATACTGGAGATTAGGAAGTAGCTGTTCATTGGGCAAATTTGTGCTCAGTGCCCAGTTTGGTTTCAGTAGTTCAGTGTAAGTAACACTTCTAGAGAGGATATCAATCCTTTATCTAGACTAGAGATCAGTTGAGCAGCATGCAGATTTAGAAGGCTGTGAGACTTGACTCATGGCGCAAGCAGCTCCTGCTCAACGCTGCTCTTCATGAGCATTCTAAGTTGTTCTGCTTGTTCTGAAAACTTTTTATGAGTGTTCTAAAATTGATTCAGAAACACTGACAAAAGATGCTCAAAGTGTATTGTGTACAGCAAATATCATAACAATGGTTTTAAACTCTGGTCCTCCTGCTTATTTGCATGAATGACACCAAGACACAGGGTACTACACTTGAACCAAAGTTCCTTGAAACACCAACAGTTTAGTTTATTGGCCCTAAACTGCACACAGTTGCAGATGAGCAGTTTTGCATGAACGTATCCCTATTCAGGTACCTCCACTAAAGACCATATTATGACTATGTGAATGTCCCATATCCATTAGCAGCAGGATCCAGATTTGTTCACAGTTACCAAGAATACAATGCATACTACAGGCCCTCCATTGCAACAACGAGGAAACCAAGGGTTACCACAGGATTGACATGCACTCAGTAAATATTTACACATGACACACTGAGGAAGTTACCCTCTTTTGTTAGTGCCATAGTAATGGGGCATGGGCATCAGCAATTAGGTAGAACAGAGCTCACTGCATCCTACCCTAACCTCAGGCTTGAATGTTTCAGAAGAACCCCTGACCTCAAGGCTGATGGTTCCAGACATTGTTGCCCTCCACCTTGGAACCTGATAATGGGGGGACATGTCAGTCCACCTTCTTAACCCCAGGACATCTTGCAGCAATCACCATCAGGTCACCCTCCTTGACTAGGAGTTGGCAATGGGCCTTTGTCATGCTGCCATCAGATACTGCCACAAATTATGCCTCTAGGGACTTGTCCTGGAGGGACTTAGTAACACCATAGGCCTGGGACCTTGGCACTTTCCCTAGTCTGGCCAGCCCGCTAAAGTCAGATGCAACTGGAGCACTTCACACCCCATGGGTGCCTAAGTTTCCAGTGCTCCTTGCATGGATATTGGACCACTATCACAGCATGGATGTTCAAGAAGCACACAAACAGGTAAATTTTGAAGGAAACTCAGTATGCGTGTATTCATTTGAAGAAACAGGCAAAACAAAATAACAAATTAAAGACTGGAATATCACAGCAACCTTAATCAAATTCTGGCATTGTGGAACCTTTCTGGGATACTGCATGGCAAGTCTGAAATTTCTGTGAAGCAATCTATACCAATAAGGTCGCTCCAAAAGTCACAGTTCCATCTTTCAGTGCCTTCAGCAAGTAATCTTTCCTCTGCAGTAACCAGACACCAACTGACTCAAGTCCCAATCAGCAGGGATTCCTTCAAAGGAAAAAAGCCAGCTCCCCAATTCCCATAGGCTCCACAGAACATCAGTCTTTACAGAAAGTACTAGAATGTACACACCAGTAATATAGCATTGAGCATTACATAGATTACATAGAGGATAATGTATGAGAACCAGTTAATAACAATGCTGTGTTCCCATTGAGCGGTCATCATGACAACTTAAAAAACCTCAAGAGTGAAGCTCAAGAGGTTTACAGTTAGCATGATGACCTCGAGATGGGAACACGCATTGTTGTTAACTGGTGCCCATCCATTGTCTTTTATAGTGTATGGGCACTAGTTAAAAAAAATTTGTCCTAACTTTTCTTTTTTTCGTATCGCTGCTCTCCTTCTGGGCCAGCTCTCACCACCGCAACCATTTGTCTGAAGCCCCATGTTCAAGAGACGTGCATGTGCAGTGTCATTTTGGTTGTTATGATATCTACATGACGTACTCAGGAGGGTATAACAATCTCTTGATGTCACATCCATACCATAACAAGGACAGGAATTCATTGAATTCCATCCTTAACAATGCCCTCCCATACATTATAAACAGATAATGCATTTAGTACAATCAGTGTTATTCAATGTCAAAACTATGCCTTATTATTATAAATATACAGGAAATAGGCAAACACCTAAGAAACATTTGATAACTCAACTAGAAGTGTGGTACATGTTGTCTATATCAGTTGTCATAAAAAATCTAGAGTATACCAGCATTTCTGCTGTACTTTTGCTGCAGTGTTTTTCTTTCACTACGAGATTGCACTATACATATAGTTACTGCTTCACTGTTTCTACATACGTTATATCAATGTCTTTCTCTTTTTATCAGGTTTCTCCACCAGGAAAACTGCCCAATTAATGAGGGAAGGGAGTATGTTCCAGGTAACAGAGGGAAAACAGAGATAATGGGACAGAAAAGATATGCAAGAGACCCTGTCTGGACAGACCAGGGGGAAACAAAGAACACAGTATAGAAAAAGGATTCTACTGCCCAAAACAAATGGAAGAGGGGCTCAACCTCTCTCTCTTTCTCTTCTTTCTGTATTTCTAATTGCTTAAACAGTGATAGGAGACATCAGGCCTATCACAACAACACTGAATTTCTTTTTCTGAAACAAGGCTGGGTCCCCATTATATCCTTAGGGAGGGCAACCATAAAAGCCCAGAGACTGCAGGAGGCCAATCAGTACAGGATATACTGAAACAATTTATGTCTCCTGGTGGCAAAGGTCTTGTAAAACAATAAACAGAAAAGAACACTAAGTTAAATTTGTTTAAGCCTGACAACTGTAACCCTTTGTGCAGAAATGGGGCAGTACTGGACTGACATAGTCCTAGAACATGGAGTAAACCCACTTGGCCACCAGCAGTGGTCTACACTTATACACATATTCTACATTCAAACACACTCATGCTCAGACACACTGAAAACAACAAATAGGACTGTTTTTTTGGAGGGAGTGCATCTGAGACTTTGGTGCACCAAAAAGAAATACAAATGGGAGCTGCTGGGGGAGGTTGGTTGGTTTCAAAGGGGTTTGACTCCTCACACATGCAAGGGAATATTTCCATGGGAGTTTAGAGTCTCAGACATAAATACTGGATATCCAAGACTAGGCTGCCAATCTGTCAGAAAGAGGTGCTGTATCTGTGGAAAGCAATTACTTATCATATAGCTCAGCTATGCCGACTACCAGAACTGTTCTCCCTACAAATTGACTGAAGAGATCCCCTCCTCATTTACAGCATGACTCATGGGGATCTGTAGTAGAATGGTGTCCATTGTTATATCACCCTGAAGATGCTGAATGCCACTTTGTCCTTTTCCTCCTCTTTCTCCAACTTTCTCCCTCTAGCAGCAGTAACTGGGTCTCCACCTGCAAATGTATTGACTCTATTTTTCTGTCTGTCTGGCTGTGACTCTCATTGTCCCCAGCAATGACTCTCACTCTTTTTTCCTGTCCTGGGGTACTCACTCACTCACATATTAGCTCTGGGGACACTTCCTCTCTCTAAACATCCCTTGGGACTGCCACATTTGACACTAAGCTCAATGCTAGGACAGTTAGTGAGGAGAGGCTAAGGGAGTTGCAGAGGGACATGAAAAGTTGGAGAGGTGGTCCAGGGTTTGGTAGCTGAAATTCATTGCCAAACAGGAATCCATGCTGGCCCATGGGACACAAGCAGCAGGTCAACAATAACAGTCAATGTCTCTAAAAACATCACAATCAGAGGCATTGAAGGTACTGTCTCAAAAGCTGTAGATTACTCCCTCAGTCCTTATACATGTTTCAAAACTCAGTCACAGATCAGCATATCACCCCATCACTAAAGGCCCAATGGCCTAGCCAGTGAATATAGCCACCACCTGTGGATCTCAAGGAAGGCCAGACAGAGGCCAATGATTTACAGTACATCTGCCTGCTCTGGCAATTTCGAGAGGCTTATCAGGGCATGTGGTTTAAAGCTGGTGCCTCAGCCACATTACATTTATGTCAAAGACATGGACCAACAAGAATAGCAGAGAAATATAACAGATAAATAATATCAGCCCCACTGCTTAGTGACAGCTCATTATTTCACATCCCAGACACTTCTGTGAGCAGCCAATTTGCCTTTCACTTTTTAGATAATTCATTAAATTTAGACTATCTGACTCTGCACCTAACAGTCCTACTATCATCCACACTGAGAACTGCTACATCACACCATACATAGAACCTTCAGTACAAGTCACATTAAATTGTCCCTACAGCTCACTGCTCTGGCATTGTTTTTATATGCTGACAATGCAGTGGCAATTTAAAATGCTTAAACCACAAACTCCATTTCAAGCATTCATCAATGCTCATGCAATGCACAAGCAGTGCACTTTCAGACACTGTAAATTCATTCAGCTCCCCTTTTTCAAATGCATTTGCAATGCAGTAATTACTAACCTTCACAGTTTATGAATGGCTCCAAATGTACCTTACCTAACCCAGCTTACATTTGTTTTTTATTTTGTTTATTCACTAATTTAGGCTCATCTAATACACTGAATTCAAGTCACCCGAGCTTATTACTGTACTGTACCACTCAGCTTGTATGCTGATCCTCACTGTCCCATGCCTCAGCTGTTGTGCATTCAGGAAGAGAAAGGATGGTCCCTGAACTGATGCTGTACAGTACTCATGCAGGAGTTATGACATTTCTATGTCTTCTGATGTTTTTATACATTTTTAAACAAAGCACAATTTTCTTCCATACAGTGCAGTACTTCATAAATGTGCTGCCGTTGTCTCACCCTCCTGATTGCTCGCTCGCTTCTGCTCACCCCCCCCCAACCAATTCTATAGTAAGTGAGAGGCACTGACTCAGGCTTACTGACCCACTGACTGCTTGCATTTATTTATTTGGTAATACTAGTTTAATGTATATTTAATTGAAGTACTATACAGTAATTAGTAGCACCACCTTGGAGGGTCACGTAAGAGAGAGAGAGAGAGAGATCAGTCAATTCGGAAGTAAGTACTGCACAGTACAGTAGATACTGAACTGTAGATGACACTCCGATTTCCAGCTTTGTTTAATTAAAACATCCACACAGTCAGTTACAGTATTTATTAATTTCATTTTATTTTCATGCACCCAACTGTGGCTCCATACTGAGAGAGAAAGAGAGAGAGAGAGAGAGAGAGAGAGAGAGAGAGAGAGAGATTGTACAGTACTGTACAGTAGGTGTTTTATTGAGAGGCTGCAGTACCTGTAGTGAAATCAGATATCAATTTAATGTTTAAGCATGTTTTTATGTGTGCAACGATCATTGCACTGCATTGATTGAGTTTTCAGAGAGTTGCAAAGTAAGTTGAAGCTAAAAAGCAGCTGCAGACAAACCATTAGGAAACTTTTATTAATGCAGTGCAATGATCAGTGCACACATTAAGCAACTCACTGAAAAATGCTAAACCAGTGAGTAGGAGGATTGCTTTAAAGTGACTTGTACTGTACATGGAAACAGACAGCCTACAGATCATACAGTATAGTACTGACCCATCAGAGCTCAGCAGGCCAAGTTTGGCCAGGTCTTCCAAGAGTAGTCAGTTCAGAACAAGAGTGAATGGGGAGTGTATTTTCTTTCTCTGTGATTGGAAGGTTGGAACTCCCCAGAGAGAGAAAGCTGTGTGCATCAGAGAAGGAGTCAATTCTCAGATGCTGTGCATTCTTTTGGGAATTGAAGCTGTGTGCAAAGATCCTTTCTAAGATCTGAGTAGTTTGTTTTTTTTTTATCCTGAAAGGTTAAGCTAATTTTCTGATTTCATTTGTAATTGAATTCTGTGGCTGAATCTCATAACTCCACTACAGCCTAACCTACTTCTCTTGGAATGGGTGTATGTTTGCCATGCCTTGACCTGCTACTCTACCCTGACACTCCTGATAGCTAAGCATCATCTGGATTAACTCTGGACCCACCACCCACCCATCTAGAACTCCTCATTAAAAAAATTAAATCTAGTCATGTTTGTATTTACAGCTCTGGATTTATTATCACCTTGTCATACCTGACTGCACCTAGGGGTCATCATTGGGGGTTTTCTGAGCTGTATTTGGAGGACTGAGTGCTTGCCCTTCTCTTCACTGGCTCAAGGTAGCAGAATCCTACAACCACAGCAATTGACATAACTTGCCCACCTACAGTACTACTACTATAGGTCCACCAGAGAAAATATCTTTAGAAATATCACACAATATCTGGAACTATGTGACCATAAATGCACAGAAAAGAGAATTAAATAAGTGTCTTAGGTGAGATTTGAACCCAGGCTGCACAGAATACCATTCCAGTTGCAGTACCAGCTGTACCACCAAGGCAACTGAAAACCTGGGACTCCCAGAAATACCTTACTCTTTCTCTAATGCACAACCTGGTGCTGTAGAGATAATTAAATTTTCAAACACAAGGGCGCAGTTTGCACATTTATCAAAGCCAAACAAACAGAAGAGAGAAACAACTAAGTTCCTTAGCTGGTATATGAACCCAGGCTGCACAGAATACCATTCGGATTGTGCTACCAGCTGCACCACCAAGGCAGCTAGAAACCTAGGACTCCCAGAAGTACTTTACTATTTCTCATATACACAGCCTGGTGCTGCACAAATAATTATATTTTCAAACACAAAGGTGCCATGTGCACATTTATGGCACCCAAACAAACAGAAGAGAAAAGGAAATAAGTGCCTTAGTTGGGCTGTGAATCCAGGCCATCAGGAATACTGTTCTGATTGTGCTACCAGCTACGTCACCAAGGCAAATGGAAACCTAGAACTCCCACACTTACTCTTTCTGTAATGCACAATCTGATTCTCCATAGATACTTACATTTTCAAGCACAAGGGTACCGTGTGCACATTTATGGAACCCAAACAAACAGAGGAGAGAGAAATATGTGTCTTCACTCAGTTAAGCACTTATTTCATTCTCTCTTCTGTTTTTTGGGGTTCCATAACTGTGTACACTGCACCCCTATGTTTAAAAATATATGAGCATGTCTACTGCTGCAACTCTGCCTTTCTCCTGGAATGCCTATTGGTCAGGACACCCTGGAGCTGCCTGATGCTGGCATTGGTCTGCTGTTCAGCTTCCAGTCTGTAGTTACTCCAGTGCTATTACTGATGTCTGCTATGATGAGCTCAGAGGGGGTTGGAACTATCAAGTGCTCCCCCTTCCCCATCAATAACCTCCGTTGACACTGTAACTGCACTGGGAGGCCCTGGACAAGTGTCCCCTGTCAGCCAGCTGCTAAATGGAGGGGTCAGTAGGAGTGACAGTTCTCTCAACTGCCTTACAGTTAAGCATTTCCCAGCATACTGTAACAGGTGTTGGATTCATCATGGACATACTCAGGGGGTTTCTGTAAGTTTACTGTATTTACGTCTTAGATAACTGTACATTACAATATTTCTTCTGTTGCTGCTGTACTTACAGCTGTTCTGTTGCTAAAAACAACCTTGAACTGTTTGAATTCCCCTACCTGTTAATTTTCTGAGTAGTCCAGCTGTATTCTTCATTACAGATCTGCCACTGCTGTTAATGTACCTCTGATATATTAAATAACTTACGTACCTATTTAATACTGCTGCCTTGCTTCACATCCCTCGCTAACTTACAGTATGTGCTCAGTTTGGCTAGTTTGACACTTGCAAAGTACTGTAGTCCTTATTACAGAATATATATAAATCAGTAAAGTACTGCAATGTTTTTGAAACTTCCACCACTAGGTTATGACTTACCTCTTATTACTGCTTCACTACTGTTGTACTGTTTTGGTAGACTCTGTCCTGCTATTCCTCTTTGCTCACTGACATGTGACTACCATTTCCCTAAAATGGGCCCTCCTTTGCAACAGCGAACTGCAAGTTTTATATTTCTAGCCTATATTGTATTATATCTGTTGCGTCTGCCTGACTAGGTGACTGCTGCTTCAGTGTTGTGTCATTGCCTTAAAGAGATCAATGACTAGATGGCCTCCAACTGTTTAAGTCTCAACCCAGGCAAGACAGAGGGGGTCATTATTGAACCAAGGAGAGACACCTGGCTCCCATCTTTAAGCAGTGCCTCTTTGAATATGTGAATATGGTTAGGAATCTGGGGGTCACTATGGACTCCAAGCTGTCTCTTGAAAACCAGATGTTAGCACTTGAGTGTAGTGACTTTTACCATCTCTGAAACATCATCTGAATCAAACCATTTCTTGTGCCTGGTGACTTGGTGATGATAGTCCATGCCTTTGTGACATCTAGTCTCAATTGCAGTAATGCTCTTTACCGTGGGTTATCTTGGATCTGATGTGTTGCCTGTAGTTGGTCTAAAATGCAGCTGTGCATCTGATCTCCAGGACCTCCCACAGAGATCGTACCATCTCAGTACTCCATGAACTGCACCGGATGCCTGCTCAATCGTGTGGCAGCTTCAAGATGTGCATATTGGCATACAAGGACCTACATGGTCTGGGACCTGAACATCTAAAAGATCATTTGACTCCATTTACCACTGTCGCTCTCTCTGCTCCACTGATACTGGCTTACTGTCAGTCCCACGATTTAGGCCAAAGATTTCTGGGGATACAGACAATCCTTCTGGGTTGCTTCCCTAATATTATGACTTGAAATCCCATCTTTTTTAAACTTCCACTGAATTTATTATTTAAACCTGAAATTTAATTGCAAACAGGAACATGTGTGGTAGTTGTTTTGAAAATGTTTATTTATGTGAAATTTCTGTTTGTTTTATGTTCCATTTCAGTTTGTTATATCTTGTATGGTTCCCTGAGCCCCAGGGAAAGGACACCTATATAAATAAAATGGACTTGTCTTGCATTATTGTAAGTGTTCTGTTACCCCATTTGTATTTATTTATTTGTACTCACTGGTGCAGTAGTCACAGCAAGGAATTCATTTATTTAAGCTGGTTAATATATCCTGCCTCAAAGGGCTGAGCATTTTCCGCTTAAATATCAGGGGCTGGATATTCAAACTGCGCCATTCTGTGGCGCAAGCCCTTGCGCTGCTCAAATATGCTGTGCTGGGGTGGGGCCGGGGCGATATTCAACGGAGTTGCGCTATTGAGCAACTCCTTTGAATATCACTCCCCAGCCACAGCCACTGTGCATGGCACACTGGAACTTGCGCCACCGCAAGCGGTCAGAGTGGAGCATTCAAGATGCAGTGGCACAAGTTCCATTGCGCCATGTGCAACTTTCTGATATTCAAAAGGTGACATGCAAATGGGGCCATAATTCATGCAAGGCACACGGGGGGCCATTTGCATCTACTTACGGCCCCATTAGCATGCAGGTGTGCCGATCCCTGATGACTTGCGCCTGGCACCCTGCCAGGCAGCAGCTATCGGTGACGACGCCCCCACAGCCCAACCGCGCATGGAGTAAACTTTCACCGGCCCGATCACGGGTATAATATAATGACACTTTCGATCGCTGGCATAACATAAACGAATGTTTCGATTGCCCATCGCTGTTCACATAAATGAACATCTCGACTGGTTTGATCACGGGATAATATGAAACCCTCCATCGCCAGAATGTTCGGCCTTCGGTGTCTTCTGTGGTTCAGTGATCGCTGCATGGCTGAGTCACCCTCAAGTCCACTTCCTGGTGGTTCAGTGGTTCACTGCTCACGGTCGTCGGTGGCGGTAGCACTGTCACCCGTGCCGCCGTCATTTTATTGACGTGCGTGGGGTTGCACACCCATTGTTGAGCAGAGCCAACGGACATGCAGCTTACATTGAGTTAGCAGTCCAGATATGTGAATAAATCTATTCACATATCTGACTGCCTTAATGGTGGCGGGTGCATCACCTATTGGCTCTTGCCCTGAAGCAATAGGTATGCAGCCCCACTGAGCAGTCAGTCGGTGGGCGTGGGCGGCAGTCAGGTGTGTGCTGCCACTGGCCGCTGATGGGGGAGCGGGTGGTGGGGTTGCATGGGGTGGGGTGAGGGGCCACTGAACCACCAGGAAATTGGACTTTGGGGCTTGACTATTATGCCCGCGATCGGGCTTCACGTCCACTGGACCACCAGGGATACTGCTTTTGGGGTGAACCGTTCTGGCCGCGATCGGCCAGTGGGGGGTGTTTCATTTATGTTATGCCCACGATCTGGCCAGTCAGGAGGGATGTTTCATTTATGTTATGCCTGCGATTGGGCCAGTCGGGGGAATGTTTCATTTATGTTATGCCCGCGATCGGGCCAGTCGGGGGGGGTTCATTTATGTTATGCCCACGATCGGGCCAGTCGGGGAGATTGCATTATGCCCGCGATCCAGCTGCAGGGCACAGGGAACAAGTGGAGGGCCACCCACAGGTGGCAGCTGCTGTGTTGCGCCCTGCAATGCGGCGGCTCACCTGTGGGTGGCCCTCAGCTACTCTTTTTAGAGCTCAAAGTTGTGTAGGGGCGCGGTGGGGGTTGCACCTGCACAACTCTGTACAGCCCGGCTGAATATCGGGCTGTGCAGTTTATGCATGGTTCCTCCCCCTCCGGTTGAGTATGCCTTCATTAGCATTGTGCTGTTGCTCAGCATGACTTGGGGGGCGCAACTGCCTCCTGCTGAATATCGCAGAATGGCACAATTTCAGACTTGAGCAGGCGCAACCCTATTGCACATGGCGCAACCCTTTTGAATATCCAGCCCCAGGAGTCTTTTTCCTGCATTTAATAAGCTTAAACTGTGGGTCCAGCAATCTCTTACTGACATTCTGAGCATCTTGAAACCTAGCTTTCTAGGCTGATCAGTGATGTGGATGTTGTGATCCACAGACAGGATTGTGAGAAGTGTGGGCTTGGTGTGGCAGTTTATGTGTATCATAGCATCAACTGCCATGTCTGTCATCCATCCGCTATTCCTTCCATAGACTCCTGCTGTATAAACTCACTTTCTCTTCCTCCCATCCTATGTTTGTCAGTGACATTGATACCTGCCCCAGGGCTAACCCAACTCTCTCAGACTTTCCTCTTCTCCCTCTCCTCCTCTGGTAAGCGCCTGATTCTTGGTGTTCTTAATATAAATTTACTTTCCCCAATGTCTAAATCTACCACTCAAGAAATGGAATACCTATATGGTGTTCTCAAGATCTGCTTCTGCCCCCCCCCCCAAGTTCATTTGACCTAGGTACCTTAGATCTCTCGACTTGCCCTCCCTCTTGGATGATTTTTGAAATACTGAATGGTCCCCCAATGCTGTATGCACCGATATACATGTGTCCTATCCCAGTTCCAGGCTAAGTTAATTTGCAAATGGGGACAACACATTTCTCTTACGTGGCCTCTTGTATGAAAATCCCATCTTCCGTGGTTTACTGCAGAGTTAAGCCTACAGTATGACTCTGCCTGCATCTCCAGAAAACTTCTGTCTCCCCTGCTAATCTGTTGAAATACATTTTCAGAAATAGATACAGTCAGATGTTTTCAGACATTTTGCAATATTTCTAAACAGATTCTCTCTGGTGGCCTACAGTGGTACTGTAGACAGGCAGGGGATTGTTCTAGAGATATCACAGAAATGTCAGGAAATATGTTACCAAGTCTGTTGCTGCAACAGCACAAACACAGACAACTCTGGAATGCCAGCTTTTAGGTCACCAGACAGGCCAAGTAAATTACTTTTCTTCCAACCTTCAGAACAACTTTTAATTCCCCAGAGAAGTTTTGAAAGGTCATTAGCTCCTTTTTTTTTTTTTGTTATCTATTTTTCCTTCTTGGCCGCCTGACCAGCTCCCCTTCTCAGGAACATCCAGCCACTGACTGCCTCTACCACAGACACCCAGACTCCTGCGGCTCCCCCCCTACAATGGGGCCACAGGGAGCCCCCAACTCCCTGCGGAACATGGATCCAGGTGGGTGCTTTGGCAAAACCGCGGACGGCCATCCAGCCGCCCGTATCAGGTGCCATTTTCCCTGGTTTTCAGTGTCACCATTAGTGCATGCTCAGGTAGTGCCTCCAGTCTCCACTGGGGGCCACTACCGAGTGATGCATCCCCTGATCCCTCCCCAGAGAGGAGAGCAGTCCTCCAGAAGCTCAATTCTCTCCTCCCCCTGCTGACCCCCCGGCACCCCAAGTCTGTTCCGGAACCCAGGTCGCCGGTGTGGGTCAAGGTAAGACACCAGTGCCTCAATCCTCTATGCCACCGGGCCAGCCATTAGCTCCTTTTTTATTCCCTATCCAGTGGCTTCTGCTTGTATGATTTTTCACCTTTCGTACCTTCTCCCTCCTACCCTTCCCTCTTTTCCCTCATCAATTAACTCATCATAAATTTCCCCATTGCCCCTCCTCCTCTCCTTCCACAACTTATACCTCCTTTTCATTCTCAATCACCTCTGGCACTGCTGTTCTCTCTGCTCTGCTCTCTCTTTCTCAGTCCTTCCAAAGGAGACAGCTTTAATGTGTTGGTTCCTAAAGTCCTGCATATTTCAGCCCCAGATATTGTTACTCACCTTCTTTTCTCCTTACCTTCTTGTTTCAATTTAGGATTGTCCCCAGGTGTGAAAGCAGGCTAACATCCTCCCCCTTAATTTGGCTTTCATTAATCCCATTCTACCATCTTTTCCCTCCTCTAGGTTACTAACTCCACTGTTACAGGGATGGGCTAGGTCACCACTGATGTTTTTATCTACCTTGTCAAGGCTTTTGATACTGTAGCTCACCCCATCTTCCTGGATAACCTTGAGGAGAGTGGGTTTGTATGACCTTGTGTTTAGTTGCTTTGGCTTCTTCCATGCTGACTGGCACCAGTTAGTTAAGACTGACAACACTTTATCTTACCCTTCTCCCCATCAGGGCCAAAGTCCCCCAGGACTCCATAGTGGGCCCCAGACTCTTGTAATTTCTTCAGTGACCTCTTCTCAATCTGTGCCTCCTAGTGAATCCACATGTTGATGATATTGTAATCTTTTTCCTCTGGAGCTTCCATCTCTGTACTGCAAGTGTTGCTTCAACTTGACTTTAATAATGTCCAGCATTGTTTCCATTTAAATCAGATCTTTCTTAATGCTAAAAAGGCTGTATGTATGAGTTTTCACACAGTGCAAAAACTTGCAACTCCACACTTTGCCCAACTTAAAGACCATCAATGGTTCCCCTCTTAAAGTCACCATCCACTTGAAGAACCACAGTGTGTGACTGGATCAAAACTAAGATTTTTTCACTCATAGCAATGCCATGCATGTTAACCTACCCTTAGCTTGGCTTACAAGTCTTGCTTCCACTTTCTAGTCCCTTGGGAGTTTTATCTTGCAGGTGCTTGACTATTTTATTTAATTAGCCTTATTGACTGGGTAAGCATACTAGACAAATAATTGCCTATTTTGGGGTATGAACCAGGAGGTTACAAAGTGGTGAGGCAAACAAGTTACTACAGTACATAAGATGAAAACAGGAACTTTTGAATCCAGAAACAGTGCAATCAAATGTACATTATATTAAAGTAGTGGCATACAACACTAGGTACACAAGCATAGTCCTGAACAAACCAGGATAATACTAGGGTCCACAATCAATGAGAGGGAGATGGTACCAGTAATTAAGTGCAAGTGCTGGCTGAGTCAGCCTTCGGACACTTAGAGATCTTCAGAAGAGGTAGTGAGAGGCGGCACTACAAACAGGTAATGGGACGGCGTTCCAGAGCTCAGGCATGCAAACAACAAATGCCTGGTCTCCCCTTGCTGTATAGGCTTTTGGTACAGGAAACAGAGACATATTACTAGACCTAAGGGAGTGACATAGGTTGGAAACCCTTAACTGCTCAGCCAGGGTAGGAGGAGTAACAATTCTAATCACTTTGTCAACAAAGCAGCCCAAGGCAAATGTGTAACTATTTAGAGGGACAAACATCCCAGTTTATCACAGAGCTCCTGGTCAATGTAAGGCAGGCTGCTGAGAGGGCAGATTGATAGATATTGTTATAAACTACATCCCACTCAGACAAGGACTTTGCAATATGGGTGAAGGCAAGGAGCCCATAAAAGGATATGGTCTACAGTGCTATCCTCGAATTCACCCTAGCCCAACTAGACCCCATTTTCCACTTTTCTGCCACTTCACTTTCAGTACCCATCTCTGCTAATCACTGTTCTCTCTTCTTCAGCCTCTGTCTCCCTTCCATTGAGTCTTGTCACATGTTTCACTGGTCCTCATTCCTCTCATAATTCATGTGCTCTCCCTTTCTCATTTAACTTTCCTCACTCCTCTCTCCTTCTTTCCTCTCCTTTTACTTTTTCTTCTGTTTTGACACTAGCTCTTTTTTTATCCTGAATGCAAAACCATTTCTGTACAATCTGCTTTCTTTTTCTGCCTCCCCAACCTCTGGAACAGCCTCCGCCTCTCTATTTACCTTTCCTCCTCTTTCTGCCTCTCTTTCTCACAATCCACTCCTTAGGTCCCATCGCACCCCTTCCTGTGCTTGCCATCCCCATCATCCTGTCACTGCCCAAACTCCCTCCCATCACTTGACCTCCTCCCTCTTTTGATTTTCCTGCTACCTTCACTCCTCCCAGCTCCTTCCTAACTTCTTTCTCACCCCTGTCTACTCTTCCTCCCTCATGACTCCCCAGGTTTGAGTGGGTTGATTTGGTCCTGCATTTTGACAATAGTGTCAGTCAACCTTCATGCAGACTTACTACACACTGAGTAAGCTGCATTTCACACTTTTCTTATGCAGCTTATTCATAATTGCACATCATTCAAGGTATATTAAATATTATCAGCATTGCATTTTTAGGGTTAAAGCACAAAGCTCACAAAGTAGGGAAATGCAATTATGGTTTAAAGTCCCCAAAATCTTGGCAAATCAGTGGTTTAATTTGCTCAGGTTTTGTGATGCAGGGTTGGCGTTACCCTATCAGCTCTTTATGCAAGCACTGCTGTGTTATTTTTAAGACAAGACAGTGTTGCTACTAAGGCAACACTGCCACTGCATCACTCATTCATATCTTGAGGGACACCTCACAATGCATTTGTCAAGGTTCCAGGGACTTTGTACACTAATTTTTCATTTACCAACTTTGTGTGCTTTGCACTTCAACCATTATGGATGCATTAATATAGTTTCTGCAGTTCATTTCCTTTCATTTTGGAAAAAGATATACAGTGGCATCCCCCAGGATGAAACCCACTTTTAAAGCAATCTGCAGTATGCTGCAGCAGACCTACTGAATAAAGCAATGTAATTTCAATGGCAAATAGTCCCTTTTGTCATGCAGTAAACCATGGCATTCACTTCATCCTGGCAGTGTCAAATGTTCCTGAATGACAAAAGGGTCTAACTGCCATTGAAATTACATTGCTTTATTCAGTAGGTCTGCTGCAGCATTCTGCAGAGTGCTGCAAAATACTGCAGAATTGGGTTTCATCCTGGGGGACACCACTGTATAACATGTTACACCTATTGCTTTCTTAGCAGACAGCCCTGTTGGTCATATGAAAATCTGTGATCCCATCTGGCATAGAGGAGCCAGATCTGTAAATTGCTTTGTGGAGAGGCCTGTGGACCCTATGGGAAGAAGCAAACCAACGGGGCACTGCCCAGACCTGCTGATTTATGACCACATTCGTTGTAAGAGAAGACAGTGCTGATGTAAGGGTAACAGCACCCCTGCATCACTCATCCAGATCCTGAGGAACACCTTACAACTGATTTGCCAAGGCGCCAGGGACTTTGAGCCTTAATTTTTCATTCTTCTACTTTGTGTGCTTTGCACTTTTACCATTATAGATGCATTAAGGTAGTTTTTGCAGTTCATTTCCTTACATTTTGAAGAAGATATAGTGTGTAAGAAGCTGCGTATGTTTCTTTCATAGCAGGGGGCCCTGTGGGTCATATGCAAATCAGTGATCCCATCTGCCATGAAGAAGTCAGACCTGTAAGTGACTTTGTGCAGCCCCCCCCCAGGTGCTATCAAAAGAAGCAGACTGATGGGGCACAGCCCCAGACATGGTGGTTTGTGACCACATTCATTGACTGTCAGACAGTGGCCAGCCAAGGAGGTGAGCACAGGGGTGTGCCAGTTGCCCATCGATTGTACATGACCTGGTGAATGGTTACTGGGGTGAGGGGTGGTGGTGGGGGATCCTCTGTGGGTGGGAAAGGGTAGAATGTCACATGGTCATTGACTACCAGGGCTATACAGATATCCCATACAGGGGCAATCCAGGTAGGGATCCACTAGACTACCAGGGCTATACAAATATTCACATACGGGGGTGATCAGGGGAGGGGGTCCACTTGATCACCAGGACTATGTACCATAGATATGCACATACGGGGTAATTAGGGGATGGAGTCCACTAGACTACCAGGGCTATACAGATATGCACATACAGGGGAGATCTGGGGGAGGAAGTCTACTAGACTACCAGGGATATCACTTTGATTTAACATTATGGGCAATGGGAACACACAGCCATAACACCCAGTTGAGTCGAGGATTATGGTGGTGGAAAGCAGTACCATGCTGGTGGCTGTTTATTGCATACCAAACCTGTGACTATATTGCCGCATCCATTATGCATGAGGGATCCCTCATTTGCATTGACATAGCAGAATATTTTCCATGATTGCATTGCCAGGATAGCACAGCACTCTGGGGCTCCGGGCTCCTGGCTCTGGCTCTGGCTGTGGCACCAATGCTTTTCATGGATAAGGCAGCACTAACCCAGATAGTGCTTCACTATCCTTTTTAATATGGGGACCAAAATGAATAAAGTTGTAAAACATTCAGGTAAGCTGAAGGGGTGTGCAAGTTGGATTTTCTATTTCTGCCAGGTCAGGCTGAGTCAGGTTGGGTAAATCAGAATCACAACCAAAACCAGACCCAGAACCGAAAGTGTAATATATGGTAATAACTAGTGGTGCAATCAATAGAACAGCACAGTAGTAATGTTACACAGTAGGTCTGAATCTGCTGCACTGAAAAGGCTGGTGCGAACCAGTGGGATCACTTCTTCCTCCATCTGTTCCATCTTACCCACCCTGCTCTGTTGGTACAGTCTCAAACAGGGGTAATATTGGCCTTGCCAGTGCAACTGTTTGTGCTGTAAGGGAAGAATGGAATACATAAGAATGGAATGCATACATAGATAAATACATGCAGTATTATCTGTATGTAATTTTCTTTTAAAATCAGTGAAGGGCATCCAACTACTACTGTGTGTTAAATTCTTTCAGTGACAGATACAACAGGAAGAGTGACAGTGCAGTGGTCTGGGGCATACAGTGGCAGCAACAGAGTTATGATGTAGAAATGAGAAGAGGAGTCACATAGAGACAATTTACAACAGGAAGACTGGCAGTGGTCAGGGGCATCAGGTGCCAACCAGCAACAGAATTATGAGAGAAATATGAGGAGGAGGAGTCACCTAGGTACAAGTGGCAGTGGTATGGGATATCAAGCAGCAGCCAGCAACATAATTATGAGAAGTTTAAAGATGAGTGACTCAGCGAAAATTTATGACAAGAAGAGTGCCATGGAATTTAACTGTAATTGGCATAATGATGGCATGAATAGGAAAGAAACAGAAGACTTAGATAAATAGTTATATTGCACTCACAGCAGATGTGGATCGACTGCACTGAAAAAGGCTGGTGTGAATGATGAATGAACCAGTGCCATCATTTCTTCACCCATCTGCTCCATCCCACCCATCCAGCTCCACTGGTACCGTTTCACACAGGTGTAATATTTTGGCCTGGTCAGTGCAACAGATATTTGGCCTGCAAGGGAGGAATGGAAGACATGTAAAGATAGATACAAGCAGTACTGCATGAAACTTTCTTTCCAAATCAGTGAAGGAGTTGGCATATAACTGCAGCCAGTATGGGTGATGAATATTTTATAATGACTTTCAGTTACAATAAGTGAACATGTTAGTGTGCTGATGGGTCAGAAATCATGGTTTCCTTTATTCAGAGATAGTGGCAGATGATGTAGTGCTTAGCCTATGTGAATAACTCAGCAGCAGCAGCAGTAAGGCTTTTAAGTAAAGTTGAAAGTTGGCACCCATGGTGCATTTTCTCATCATGTACTTCTCCAACCAGGAGAAAGTCAGATTGCATTTAGTTGCTTAGTCATCTGTCTTTTCAATATCAGATTCTTTCTCATCTTGCTCTACACAGTGCATGTCATAATTTGCTCCCCGATTCTTTCTTTTCTGTCAACTGCTAACATCGGACCTGCAGAGAAGCAGCGCCATCATTTCTTCAAGTATTTATTATTTTCTAAGTTAACTTTACTTGTTGATGTTGCTCCTCTAGGCCGCCATCAAATAAATCTTTATTTAGGTTTTGTACCTGTGGTTACAAGTTCTATAAGGATGATGCACACACTGTCTGTGTTTGCTGTTTGGGCTTGTCACACAACCTGTATGATCTATAAGCTCTGCCAAGGATTTAATCAGTCCATGAGGAGGCACCAAAAGAAGCACTGGAAACCTTCATTGCCATCAAGGTCATGGAAACCCAAGCCAAAGTCGCAGGCTCCAAGCTGGCTTCTCCTTCATGCCCGTCCACCACTGGAAAAGACACCCTTCAGTGGTTGGTGACTCTGTTGCCACCAAGGTTGTCAGGGAAAATGGAAAAATCCAAAGAAAAAGAGAGATCATTGCCAAAACTCTCCTCTGGCCACCATAAGCACAGGGAAAGACATGCTTCACTGGAGAGGTCAAGGTTTCCATTGAAGGAGAGTAAGTCCTCGTTACTGTTCCAGAGGCATTTACTTTAGTCTCCCCCACCATCATTGAGACACCAAGGTCAGGGCTTTGCTGTGGCACTGCCATAGCTACCACAGATGGTATGCCACCCTTTCTTCTGTTGTTGGGTTGTGTCCATAGGTACAGGTCCAGGGAGCCCCATTGCCCCTGGCACCCTCTAACCTCCCACTTTCTTCCCCTCCACTGTTGCCTCCAGGGGTGCAAGGTGGGGGAAAGGAGCTCCCTTCATCTGTCAAAATGGAGGAGGATCACTATGGACACAAACCAGTGGGTCCTGAAGATAAATAAAGGGCATGCTCTGGGAGTTTTACTGTCCAACCCTCTAGCTCATATTCCTACTTCTCCTTTTCCTCCAGGTCACTTATCCATCCTAAAAGAAGGAATACAGTCACTGATTCAAAATAATGCAATCAAACCTGTCCATCCCAATGAAAGGTGCAGGGATTTCAATTCCAGGTACTTCCTGGTTCCTAAATGAACAGTAGACCCACATCCTGTACTGGACCTTAGAAACATGAACAAATGCACTGAATACAAGCCATTTTGAATGGTGTCTCTTCAAGCTGTCATCCCACTACTACAAAAGTGGGATTGGCTGTGTGCCCCAGATATGAAGGACATATACCTGTCATAGAGGCATAGGTCAGAAAGCATATGCATACCAGGAGAAGTTCTAAAATTTGAAAGTAGCATTTTATTATTATCAATAACAACAAAATAAAAATTAAATTGTACAGGATAGTTTTTTCTTAAAGACAGTACAAACAAAAACCACAGTCCTTTATCTGAGAGCATAGGTGTAGAGTTTAGGTTTTCCCAGGGGGTCACTCAGGCTCAAAGTTATTGGCCCAAACAGGTAATCTAGTGAAAGACTACCCTCTCTGGGGAGGGGCTGAACTTTCTGGGGGGGTTCAAGCCTGGAAGCCCCCCCAAACTCTACACCTATGTCTGAGAGTCTCTTTAAAATCTCCAGCTGTCACTATCTAGCTAGGCAAAACCTTGTTCTCTTTATATGTGATGTCTTTGCCTGGCAGTTTAACCACTTCATCCTGTTCTTGTAAGTTTCATCTCCTGTTTTTCACAAAATGCAACAAGACTTTTTCATTGATCTTCCTGTGAACAGCCTGAAGAGTACATTAGTATTCTTAACAGGTGTAACCCAATTAAGACATCATGTCTCCAGGCTGATTTCCTGCAGACAGTTCTGTTAACAAGCTTAAGAAAGGTCAAAAGGTTTCTCAAGGTCAGTCCCCCTGTGTTCCAAACTACTAACTTCTCTAACAAACTTAAGTAGTTATCTGTAATAATTTCAACAATATAAGTGTATACATTTGCAAACAAAAGGATCTCAGTTTCACATAAAGGTTCACATATATGTTTTTAACCACAGAGAAGCAAGGAGAGAGTGAAAACATAGAAACAGCAAGTGAAGGAAAGGAGATTATGTGGGATTATCAGAGTGGCCAATTCCTAGGTGCCACAAAGAAAATTTGATTGCACAATCAGACAGGCAGGAGATAGTAAGTGACAGAATAGGAGAGGACAGAATTGATCCTTGATTTTTCAATCTCTTTGCATAACAAATGGGGTAGGGTTTTATCCCAGCTCTGCCACATACCCCTCCACTTTAAGGGGGGGCATGCTTTTTTTTCTCTTTAAAAAACAGGTTTCTGAAATCTTCTCTTATTTCTCTTTTAACATTACTTACAACATTTACAGTTCTTTGCATATGCATCCACTTTCATCTCCAAAGATTGGTTTGGAACTCTTCCATCCTACCTTTCCTCTCTCCTAAATCCTGCTACTCCCTCCCCCTACAACTCATGCACAAATTGTCTCCTCTCCTTCATCCTCCCACAAGCTTGCACCTCAGGGGGGAACTAGCATTCTCTTATAGACTCCCTTCCTTCTGGAATAACCTTTCCCCACAAACCCGCCTCACCCCCCTCCTTTCCTGCACTTAAGCACCTCCTCAAGCCATCCCCTACTACATCTTGTAGCTGATCACTGCCCTAATTCACTACCATACAACTGTCCATCTCCCCACTTCCATTTCCTGTATTAATCAGTGAATACTTGTTTCTTGATCGTGTCTTTCCCTATCTACTGAATCTGTTGTACAATACTCTGTAATGTAGTCTTATTATGAATATTTATTTGCTCTTTGTACTATACTGTAATGAAGAATTTATTCTGTATTTATTCTGTATTTTACTGTATATTTTGTTCATATTCTGTATTGTACTTTATCTGAATTTCATTATCCATTTGTGTATTTGTACCTCCTGTCCACGGGTTGCACCTGGATTCAAGCTTCTGCTCAGTTTATCTTTCCCAGTCACCAAATTTTAAACAAACAAACAAATAATTGTAATTCAGTGTTGGCAAATTGCCTTTTAAAATGTCAGTTGTTCAACACATGGTGCTGAACATCCTTTCTGAAGATGCACTGGTGTGTGGACAAGCAAGATAATAGGCAACAACCTAAACAAGAGGTTGCCAAATGAATCTCTTCAACTTCCAGTACAACAAAGGGTCTACTTTAGTGCTTGGATCTCTGGGTTCATTAAGGTTTGTGGTAAGCATTCGTTTAGCAGAGCAGTCCTCTTGTGACAAGATTTCTAAATGTGGCCTTGTTTTTTTCAATCTGACTTATGTAAGTCGAAATGTTGTTGACATGGTGTGTGTGACAATGATACTCTGCAGCTGTGCTAGAGACAGGCATACTCCTGGAGGTTTCTGTAGGGAAGATGGCACTCGAATCATCTGCCTGAGTCTGAGAACAGTTTCTTTGTTGCACTGGAAAAGCAGAGCTTTCAAGAGTGCTTGGGCCACTTGCATCTTTTTGATTATGTGTGGTTTATATTCCTGTAAAGCAGTGGGATTCTGAACAAGGAAGTCATCCTTAAAACAAGGATCTAATATTATAGCCGTGACATACATTTTTTTCTTTCAATATGTTGTCAAACTGTCTATGGAGCTCATCATTTAATGTCTGTGCCAGTTGTATTAAATCAGAAGAGTAGTCATCTTTGTCAAGTGTTTCATTGCTGAAGCTGAGGAGAATGCACACCATGGGGTTAATCTCATGGTTCTTAGGTAGAACTCTCAAATGGGGCAAGGATGTGACAAAGGTGGTCCAGGGTTGCCCAATGGTGAATAGTTCTGACAATGACAAGTAACATAGCCATTACATATATAGACTTTTTTTGTTCCACTAATCTTTCTATCATGTAATATGTAGAATTCCATCTAGTAGTGATGTCCAGTGTCAAGAAGGGTTGAGGCAGTTTTGTTAGCTGTTGGAATGCCCATTGTGTAGAAGTTGCTTTCATAGCCCTGTGGAAATGGCTGGTTATTTTACGTGCCATCACAATAAGATTGCTAAGACTTATGCTCTTGTCTAAAGCTTGGTGGACAACTAAATTTAATGTGTGTGCAAAGCAGTTTACATTTACTCTTTCCTCCCGGTCACCACTGTCACTGCCACAGAAAGCCTCTATCATATTGTCTGTCACTGTCACAAAAAGCCTCTATCATATTGTCTTCATTATCTGTCACTCTCATAATCCATTTGTGAGTATACATTTCTCCAAAAGTTTTTCTAGAGTGTTATGTATGTTGACTTCAGTGGGTTCATCGTCCATAACACTGGCAATGAGCGATGCCATTCAGCTGTACTGCTCTTTTGTTGTTAGATTAAAGTGTTTTTGTGACTGTGAAAAAGAAATCCAGTGTGTGGTCAGAGAAATATGCCCTTGAGTTGATGCGCTTGTCCAAATATCTGTTGTGAAGTTTACAGCCCTACCCTCTGCCTCCTTGAATGCGTGCACAAAGTAGGTTTTGGATAGTTGGTAGATCTGTGGAAGTAGTCTGTGGGCAAATGTAAACCTGGATGGTATTTCATATCTTGGCTATAAAAATGCAAGCAGCCTTCTGAATCCAACACTTTCCACAATGGAAAAGGGCTGTAGATCCGTCACCATCATTTCACCAATAAGTTGTGCAAGTTGTGAAGCAGTCGGATGCTTGGAGTCAAATCCGGTCTTGTAATTAATTGACTGCGCTACAGTAAATTGCTTGACTTTTGAAAAAAGGATTGGCCAAGGAACTGGTGCTGCTGCTCTGCCATGGCAGGGGTATTGGTGATAGGAGTACTTTGTCTGCTGATGCTGCCGAGATCACAGAAGTTGATCTACTTCATTTATGTGATGGAGGTTGAGGCCACATAATTGATCTCCCCTATACCACCACGATTGGCCTTTGCCTCTACAGGCTCTAGTGTTCATGTTGTCTTACTACTGGTAGCACACAGCTGTATGTGACAGACAGGGCTATGTCTCTGACCACACACTAGGTTTGAAAAAAAAACAGTAAAATTGCCAAGTGCTTAAACTACAACCAGCACGTCCAGAAACCGAGACAGCAGTACACAATTGGATGTGACAGCAGACAGCCAGGCATGGCAGGTGGCAGCAAGCAGAGGCAGGCTACACTGAACAACTGGTCCTACAATTTTTTTTCTTTTTTTGTAAAATGAAAAATAGCTAAGTACTTAAACTGCAACTAACCCTTTGGGCAACTGTCAGAGAGCAGTACACAAGTGGGCATGACAGCAGGCAGCCAGTCACACTAGGTGGTAACAAGCAGAAGTGTACTACACTGATTGAATGGTCCTACAGTTTCTTTTGTTTTTGTTCAGTGAAATAGCCAAGTGCAGAGCTGACCAACTGATCTATCTTTTTTTTTTAAGGAAAAAGAGACAAGTGCTTAAACTGCAACTAGCCCTGCAGGCAACTGTCAGAGAGCAGTACGCAAATGGATGTGACAGAAGGCAGCGGGCATGCAAAGTGGCAACAAGCAGAGATGTACTACACTGACGAATGCTTCTACATTTTTTTGGGTTGGGGGGGAAATAACAAAGTGCTTAAATTGCAACTAGCCCTTTGAGCAACTGTCAGAGAGCAGTACACAAGTGGACGTGATAGCAGGCAGCCATGCATGCTAGGTGGCAACCAGCTGAGGCATACTATGCTGATGGACTGGTCCTAAAATTCTTTGTTTCAGGAAAAATAGCAAAGTGCTTAAGCTGCAACTAGCCCTTTGGACAACTGCGAAAGAGCAGTACACAAGTGGATATGACAGCAGGCAGTGAGGCACGCTAACTGGCAGCAAGCAGAGATGTACTACACTGACCAACTGGTCCTACAATTCTTTTTTTTTCTTTTAGAAAAAAATAGCAAAGTGCTTAAGCTGAAGCTAGACCTTTTGGGCAACTGTCAGAGAGCAGTACACAAGTGGACATGATAGCAGGCAGCCAGGCACGCTAGGTGGCAACCAGCTGAGGCATACTATGCTGACCAACTGGTCCTACAATTTTTTTTTTGGAAAAATAACAGAGTGTTTAAATTGCAACTAGCCTTTTGGGCAACTGTCAGAGAGCAGCACACAAGTGGACATGACAGCAGGCAGCCAGGCATGCTAGGTGACAACCAGTTGAGGCATACTACACTGAATGACTGGTCCTACAAGTCTTTTTTTTTTAGGAAAAATAGCAAAGTGCTTAAGCTGCAACTAGCCCTTTGGGCAACTGTCAGAGAGCAGTACACAAGTGGACATAACAGCAGGCAGCCAGGCATGCTAGGTGGAAACAAGCTGAGGTGTACTACACTGACCAACTGGTCCAACAATTTTTTTTAAAGCAAAAATAGCCAAGTACTTAAAAGAATAGTCAAGTACTTAAACTGTAATTAGCCCGTTAGGCAACTGTGACACAGCAGTACGCAAGTCGACATGACCAAAGACAGGCAGACACATTAGGTGCCAACAAACAGAGGCATACTACACTTACTGATGGATCTTACATTTTGTTTCTAAAGTGAAAATAGACAAGTACCTAAATTCAATTAGACTGCCTGCAGTTGTAATAAAGCATTACTCAAATGGACACAACAGCAGGCTGACAGGTATGCTAGGTGGTAACAAGCAGAGGCATACTGCACTGACTGACTGTTCCTACTAAGTTTTCTTTTAAGAAAAATTCCCAAGTGCATAAACTGCAACCAGCCCCTTGGGAAACTGTGAGACAGCAGGACACAGATGAATGTGACAGCAGGCAGACAGGCATGCTAGGTGGCAAGGCAACACACAGAGGCACACTACTCCATCTGACTGATCTGAGAATTGTTTTTTTTTTTTTTAGGAAAAATAGCCATGTGCTTAATCTGCAACTAGCCCTTTGGGCAGCTGTAAGAGAGCTGTGCACAAATGGATGTGACAGCAGACAGACAGGCATGTTGGGTTGCAACAAGCAGAGGTGTACCACACTGACCGACTGGTACTACAAATTTTGTTTTTTTAGGAAAGAGAAAAAATGCTTAAACTACAACTAGCCCTTTGGGCAACTATGAGAGAACAGTACATAAGCTGATGTGACAGCAGACAACCAGGTAAGCTAGGAAGCAACAAGCAGAGGAGTACTACAATGACTGACTGGTCCCACAATTTATTTTTAGAAAAACTAGCCAAGTACTTAAATTGCATCTAGCCCTACAGGAAACTATGAGAGAGCAGTATACAAGTAGGTGTGATAGCAGGCAACCAGGCACGCTAGGTGGCAGCAAACAGAGACGTACTACAATGACTGACTGGTTCTACAATTTTTTTTTTTTTTTTTAAGAAAAAATAGCCAGGTGCTTAAACTGTGACCAGACCCTTAGGAAATTGTCAGACAGCAGTACACAGATAGACATGACAGTAGACAGACAGGCACACTAGGTGGCAACAGGCAGAGGCATACTACGCTGACTGAATTATATAAAACAATTTTTAAAAGGAAAAATAGCTAAGTGCTTAAACTGCACACAGCCCCTCAGGAAACTGTCAGGGAGCAGCACGCAGATGTGCCAGCAGGTAGACAAGCATGCCAGCTGGCAAAAGGCAGACGCACACTACGCTCACTGACTGGTCCTGCAGGTGTTTTTTAGGAAAAATAGCAGGTGCTTGAACTGCAACTAGACCTTTGTGCAACTGTGACAATGTAGTGCACATATTTCAAAAAGGCAATGGTAGGCAGCTATATGAAAAAACTAGCTGGTGCCCACTAGAAATACAGATACAAGAAGCAGCACGTAGGGGCTACACAGTTATGCTGAAAAAACAACAATAAAGACCTAAGCACTGGTCTTGTTAAAAACTGTTTCAATACAAAACTATAAAAGCAAGGACAAGCAGATCCATGTGCATACACCGCCGACGTTTCATGTCACACTTACACTTTTTCAAGGTGCAATCATCATGCATACTGTACATTACTTACATTTATAGTGAGTACTTAAAGAGATATACCCAGGAAAAGGTAGGGGAAGGAAGGAAGGTGGGGGGAGAGGAGGAGGGATGAAGGAAAAAGTTGAACACCTACTTAAGGTACATGTAATATCTATTTGTAACCCCTTGTTACCTGGGAGTACTAGAATCCCAGTAAGACCTAGTGGTAGGCAGGGAAGGCATCTTGTGAAACTCCAGTTAAGTGGGTTTCACACTGTCTCACTCTGTTCTCAGTCTCAGCTGAGACTGAGAGATGACATCACTAATAGAACTGTCGCAGCTGCATAAGCCACATTGGAATCTGCAGCAGAGGGAGTGAGATAGAACGTTGGGAGTTATCAAGTCAGTCTCCTGCTTGCACTCAAGCAGGAAGGGGGTCTCTTGTTTACCTTCTGAAGAGAAGGAGTGAGTGTCCAGTGTTCAAGTGCTGGAGACCGCTGTTCAGGTCTCAGTGCCCCCCTCCCTCTGGGGGAAGGGGGGAGTAAAGGAAGTACAGTATCCCCATGTAGATTCCAGGGGCAATCCCCTAAATTTCTGCAGAAGAAAGAAAGTTGCCTTTTACAGTTTTGGTTTGTGCTTGAAAAGTGGAAAGAGTTGTACTTAGCCTATGGGGCACCTGCAACAAAAGGGTGAGTGTTTGCTCTAAAATGAGAGGGCAAAAAATGTGTTTCTTCAGCCTGGGAAATGTGAAGAAATCTGGGATTTGAACTACTATTTGGGAGGCCTATAGTACTAGGACAAACCAATGGAGTAGTGTCAAAATCTAGAGTGCTGTGTGAATTCAAGTTCGAAGTTTCAGTTTGTCCAGAGAAATGGCCGGGTATGGGCTGTGGGAGCTGGAGGTGGGAACACCCCCCATCTTTAGTAACCAGGTCCACCTCTACGGATTTCTGCTCTAATTGCTACTTGCCTCATGAGCTTGGCCAGTGATGAGGGAAGTACCCAGACGTGGGCCACATATGGGAAAATCTCTATAGGGGTCGCAGACGCTAAGTGGTGTGGGGAGCCACAGCAAGTAAAATGGGTTCATTCTTCCAATGGACCGTCAGTCAAGTGGCCAGCAGGGGAGCCGGGCCAGTCGGGCTATGTACCCAAAGTGTGTGCAAGTCTGGGCTGTGTGCCTGGTGGGTCCAGAGCCTGAAAACAGTAGAAATGGTTCATTCTTCCAGTGGACTGAGTTGTAGTCTCTAATCTGCATTATCAGTAAATGTAGCCCCATGGGGGTCCATCTATGCTTTGTTGTGTTCAGCTAGCTGTGAATAAAAGCCACACTGAAAAATCCCATTCCTGGTTCTGGACATTACAGTTATTGCTTCCTGTGTTCGGATTTACTTGGGTGCCCCTGTGCAGAGTAGCCAAACCTAGGTCCCCTTGTGCCAGGCAACCTCATCCTCCCTGAACCCAGGTCCCCACCAGGTATGGCTGCCAGTGCCAACAGCATGCCACCTGTCATTTTGGCAAAAAGGCAGGGGTGGGGGTTACAAAAATGGAGGCACCACTTTGGATTTGTTCGGGAAGGAAGGTGCTTGGGCAAGGGGGCTAGCGTTTTGGCTATCTGGCAGTGGGTAGCCCAAAAAGCTGAAGCAATTTCCCTAGTGTGTTGCTGTGTGTTGTGAATCTTGTGCTGCTGTTTAAAAAATGCCAACTGTTTACCAAGGAGCTGTAAAGCCAAAGAGTGTGCCCTTGTCCTGCATCAAAAATTGTTTACAGCGTTTTTGTCAGCTTTAAAAATGAACTGTGGTAAATAAAAGTGTGTAAAACTACGGGTAGCAACAGAGGAATTATGCCCTGGACGTTTGAAATGCTTTTAAAATGAATTCTGTGAAGGAAAGTGTGGAAGACCAGGGGTAGCAGCAGAGAGATTATGCCCTGGATGTTTGAAATGCTTTCTGTGTGAATTGAGAGACTGCAGAGTTAATGGCAATGTTATATGGTTGAAATGGGCTCCCGCCGTGGAGTCAGTTGGAAAACAAAATGCATTCTACAGTTTAAAATTTGCCTGCTCGATGATCGCCGTGAGGAGAGGAGCCCTCATGAGGAAGAAGAGGCTCATTTGCATGGTGTCGTGTGGTTGGTCAGGTTGCCATTAGTCCTGCCCCTCAGCCAGCTCTTCAGAGACTGCCTCAGCATTCGAGAGGGAGACAGAGTGTAGTGCGTGTACTGGCAGTGG
Organism: Neoceratodus forsteri; assembly: GCA_016271365.2. Taxonomy (NCBI): domain Eukaryota; kingdom Metazoa; phylum Chordata; order Ceratodontiformes; family Ceratodontidae; genus Neoceratodus; species Neoceratodus forsteri. The sequence goes on along the minus strand of CM028129.1, from coordinate 1,454,239,243 downwards.
AGGAGCGTCGCGGAGTATTCAAAGTGCTGCAAACATTCAAAAAATAGACTTTTAAGTTTAAAATCGGGCTCAACCCGCAAATCGATCGTTAAAATAGCGAGCTTGGTGGTTAAAACGACGATCGCTAAGACTGCCTGCCCGTTTGTGTTCCAAGGCCTTCAAGAACTGGCTGCAGGCCGTTTTACCCCATCGCAGCAAGTTGCTACTAATAACAGTGAGTAAACCTTCATAAAACTGCTCAAACAGTGATTTTCAGTTATGCCATATAAAATGTGTGTGCAGCAGTGTAGTCGCTTTGCAAGTAACGACTGTGTGAAGTCCTGCCAACAAGTGCAAGTCTGTTAAGCCATTGAATGTGTGCATAGTAAATGAAATTAGCCTCAGTTTAAAGTTTGCAGCCAGAGAGAGACTGGGTTGTAGCAAAATGCAACACTAGTAGAAGCAGGCAATCCTGAGCTAAAACCTGAAGCTTTTAAGGGACTGTGAGTCAGATAAATGTTACCAGCATGTGAAAAGTCCAAGGAAAATCCTGTAAATGTGTGTAAAGCCAGATCAGAGCAAGTTGTGCAGTTTGAGTAAAAGTTATCAGTAGCTGGTGTAAATCGGGTGCCCAGTGGCTTGACCCAGATTCTAAATGTTGATGCACAGGAGTGCTGCCACCGCCATTACAGGGTGGAGTAGTAAAGTAAACACAGCAGCAGAGGAGCCATTTTAAAACTACAGAGTGTGTTCAGTAAAGTGGGACTTTCAGTTACGGTGAACTTTTGTTTATTTTTCTACCGTTATGGCCTCAGGACCAGCTCGTTACCTGGATCATGCCCGGGTTGCAGTAACAGCAGCAGTAAATAGACTGAGAGATATGGAGGGCAACTGCCTCCTGATGTGGCGATTCCTAATTATCCAGTGCGTGTATGTCAGATATGCTTGAGTGCTGGAAGGGACGTCTTCATGATTCCTCACTGTGCTGGATGTCTACAAAAATATGGCTTGTATAAAGTGCCTCCAATCCGTTTGGCTCCCACATGGACAAATATTCAGGAATCTGCAGTTGGCAGCACACAGCACCAGGCGGAGCCTGTGGAGGAAGGTCCTTGGGGGGAGTGTAGCACAAAGCTAGAGGGTGCAGAGTTAGAGACAGAATCAGAAGTTGAAGTTTTGGATGCTGGATCTCAGAAAGAAAGTTTGGATAAAGCATCAATAGACCCCTGGGTTGGGGGGGCCTAGCCCAAGTCTCTTAGGTGAAGATGAGATGCGGGAGGCCTTTGACTGGGAGGTGTCGACCTCTGCACCTAGTGATGAATGGATAGTCTCAGGGGTGAGAATGACTGCTCACTCCTGGGCTCAGATCCTCAGTGAAGAGGAAGATGAGGGGGAACCTATGTGGCCTTGTGAGAAAGGAACGGGTAAACAGCCTCAAGATCTTGCCTCGGAGGAATGTATTGAAGAAGTTGGTGATGCCACTGCCCTGGCTTTACAGGAGGAAGAAGTCAGGGATCCGTTTCTAATTTCCTTGAGGATGCAAAGCTGGCAGAACCAGGACAGGCCACCCCCAAGCCAGGCCAGCGGTCTCAGATTGACCAAAGCAAGTAAAGAGGAGAGACTGGTTCGTAGAAAGGCAAATGAGATCTATGGTATGACCTTTCCTACCTTTCTTCGGAAAGTCTGGGAGGAGATTGAGAACTGCAGGATCCTGGATCTGGGATGAAGCAATGAAAAGTGTGCATCCTGGGGCCAACCAGCATGTAAAGAATAGACTGTTCCACGAAAAGTATACCCAGTGGAAGAGAGGCAGGACACTGTTTATGGACAGAATGAGAGTGGTGGACGGAGAGGGGCGTGAAATCTCCCACTGTGGGAATTCTGTGTGCCCAGATGGGGTAATAATTCAAGCCCCTGACCCCCGGTACTATTGGCCTCAGTGCAAGGACCTCCCAGCAATTAAGCCCGTGCCTACAAAATGGAGAGCCGAGCAGTGGTAGTCAATACTGCCACACCAGACTGTGAAGTGCCCTTATTGATCCGCCAATATGAATAACCAGGACTCAGGTGCTCCACATTCATCAGTCTACAGTGTACTGTCCTGTCCAGCAACCATCCACTGGCCCACCAGATGACTTCAGATCCAGAGAGGACACCATCCCAGCTGTTTCCTGTTCATCGCCTGGTAATCGGATGACGTCGGACCAGCTGTTTTTCTTTTTGTTCCTGTTCTAAGGTTCCGTCTCCATTGATGACATCAGCCCAGCTGCTTCCAGATGTGCCCTCCTGTGGTTTCCGAAAGATGTCCGCCCAGCTGTATCAGAAGAAATGCTGCCAGGGAGAGTCTTCGGCAGGGTGCAGGTTCGTGCAGAGTCTTGTACTACAAATGGCTGGTAAGTCCGAAACTTTCCTATCTTTATGACATTGCAGTACACACCTACACTACAGACTTCAAAATGTGTGAACTGTCCGCAAAGACTCTCCTTCGGGACTTTGGCCTGTTAGAACTGTGCTTCACCGGGCTTCGGCCCAGGAAAGACTCTTTATTGGACTAGCCTTCGGGTCTTGTGGTCACTAGTTGGGACTTTTAGGGCACTCCATCCCCCCAAATGTGTATTGTAAATAATGTAATTATTGTACTCTAAAGTAAATACTGCTTTTCTACCTTTTTTCTAAAAAAATCTTTTTGGGATTTTTCAGTGTTTTTGTATGGTAAGGGTTTTAGGTAGACTGTGTATGCAGATTAGGAGTGTGTTTTTGTCTTTCTTTTCCTTACAGGTGCTCCTGGGAAGACAGAAGAGAAGTCAAGAAGAGGAGGCGGGGCTCATCGGAGTTCCTCGTCAGTGCTTTATTGTGTAGAAATTTAAAGTACTGTGGTGTTATTGTTATGGTGGTTGCTATATTAACCCTTTCCTTCCACAGGTGTGGTTGTGGGGGGTAGGGAGGAGGCAGTAATTGGTATTTTAATGGTGTGGTTGCAGGTTGCCCAAGGTCGGGGAGGTCCCCGGGTTTTTTTTGTTTTGGGATATTATGTTAGAGGCAGATAGGTTTTCCCTAGAGGGATGGGGGGATGAACAGGCTGTGGCCCTGACCTGCAGTAGGGACCGCAGTGCTGATCTATCAGGGCTATGCTCTGGATGGTTCTACCAGAGCCACTGGGTGTCCATAGTAAATGGATAGTGTAGAGGCTTATATGTCAGCTACAGGCCTCTAAGCCCTTAGTGTTGCCTGCCTTTGCTTGCACATGGTAGGAGGGCGCCTGATCACCCCCCTCCGCAGGTAGCATATAGGGTGGTATGGCCTAAGGCTGGGTGCATAATGACTGGGGACAGTCATTTTCCTGGTCAAGGGTGAGTGTAACCCCTTGTTACCCAGGGTTACTAGAATCCCAGTAAGACCTAGTGGTAGGCAGGGAAGGCAACTTGTGAAACTCCAGTTAAATGGGTTTCACACTGTCTCACTCTGTTCTCAGTCTCAGCTGAGACTGAGAGATGACATCACTAATAGAACTGTCACAGCTGCATAAGCCACATTGGAATCTGCAGCAGAGGGAGTGAGATAGAATGTTGGGAGTTATCAAGTCAGTCTCCTGCTTGCCCTTAAGCAGGAAGGGAGTCTCTTGTCTACCTTCTGAAGAGAAGGAGTGAGTGTCCAGTGTTCAAGTGCTGGAGACCGCTGTATGTGTCTCAGTGCCCCCCTCCCTCTGGGGGAAGGGGGGGAGTAAAGGAAGTAAAGTATCCCCATGTAGATTCCAGGGGCAATCCCCTAAATTTCTGCAGAAGAAAGAAAGCTGCCTTTTACAGTTTCGGTTTGTGCTTGAAAAGTGGAAAGAGTTGTACTTCGCCTGTGGGGCACCTGCAACAAAAGGGTGAGTGTTTGCTCTAAAATGAGAGGGCAAAAAATGTGTTTCTTCAGCCTGGGAAATGTGAAGAAATCTGGGATTTGAACTACCATTTGGGAGGCCTATAGTCTAGGACAAACCAATGGAGTAGTGTCAAAATCTAGAGTGCTGTGTGAATTCAAGTTAGAAGTTTCAGTTTGTCCAGAAAAATGTCCGGGTATGGGCTGTGGGAACTGGAGGTGGGAACACCCCCCATCTTTAGTAACCAGGTCCACCTCTACGGATTTCTGCTCTGATTGCTACTTGCCTCATGCGCTTGGCCAGTGATGAGGGAAGTACCCAGACGTGGGTCGCATATGGGAAAATCTCTATAGGGGTCACAGACTCTAAGTGGTGTGGGTAGCCACAGCAAGTAGAATGGGTTCATTCTTCCAATGGACCATCAGTCAAGTGGCCGGCAGGGAAGCTGGGCCAGTCGGGCTGTGTACCCAAATCGTGTGCAAGTCCGGGCTGTGTGCCTGGTGGGTCCAGAGCCTGAAAACAGTAGAAATGGTTCATTCTTCCAGTGGACCGAGTTGTAGTCTCTAATCTGCATTATCAGTAAACGTAGCCCCATGGGGGTCCATCTATGCTTTGTTGTGTTCAGCTAGTTGTGAATAAAAGCCACACTGAAAAATCCCATTCCTGGTTCTGGACATCACAGTTATTGCTTCCTGTGTTCGGATTTACTTGGGTGCCCCTGTGCAGAGTAGCCAAACCTAGGTCCCCTTGTGCCAGGTAACCTCATCCTCCCTGAACCCAGGTCCCCACCAGGTATAGCTGCCAGCGCCAACAGCATGCCACCTGTCGTTTTGGAAAAAAGGCAGGGTTGGGGGTTACATATTACAATACCATAAATATATACACAATAAATACAAAATCCTGAGAAAGACAGCCATAAATTGATGCAAAAGTCATACATATATGCATATACCTTACAGAAAGTTAATCCTATCTATAAATATGTTCAAAGAGAACCTATAAATAGTCTCTAGCAATTCACAGATAATGAGATATATACTAATCATGTGTGCAAATGCATCCTTATGCAATTTGTATTCTTAAGGAAATCTATAGAAATCAGCAACCATCAAATAGTCATACCCATAGAAAATCATTTATGTCTATGTTTTAAAAAAGGAACTATGCTAAACATTGCATTCAAACCCTTTTGTCTGTGAGCTCCGCAGATGTATTGCCATTTACTTTCTACCTGCAGAAGTTTATTGTCCAGATCACCTCCTCTAATGCCAAGGGTCACTTTCTCCAAACCCTGAAATTTAAACACATGTCCAGTGCCCTTGGTTATAATGTGCAAAGCCAGTGTGTTCATTGTGTCATTATTGGTCACACTACAGAGGTGTCCTGCAATGCAGTTTTTAAATAAATGCTTAGTTTTCCCCACGTAAAAATCAGAGCAAGTACATACAGCAACATACACAATGTTTGTGGTAACACAGTTTATAAAATGTCTGTTGCTGTATTCCTTGTTAGAGACAGGTTGCTTAAAAATGTTACAGACATTCTGTTTAAGAACTGGAGCCTTTTGTACTTGGAGCCCAAGTTGGAGATGGGGACTCAAAATCCCCCAAGTATGGTGTTTAAAAAAGGCAGGAATATTGCAAATACAGGTACCAGGAGCTTACATACAGCACCACAAGGAGCAATGGTCTCAACTTTACCAGGTGGGTTGTACCGGTGTGGAAACTAGTTTTTGTACACATCTGCAAACAGGTAACATTTTTAGGCATCCTGGGCCCAATTCCAAGAGAGTGAGAAGAGCATGGCGTTGTGTAAAGTTATGCCCAAACACTTGCGACCTGTGAGCTGTGCCCTATTCCAAAGCAAAAGCTAGTTACAATGTAGAACAGCTAACTTATGTATGTTGCAAGTTATGCCCACAACGCAAGACGTAAACCACAATAGCAGGCGTAGAAGATATGCATGTCGCAACCCAATGACCATATAAATGTGTGCAAGTTGCAGACATGGCATAGCTCGCTATGCATGCATTAACAATGGCACAGGCCAGTAGCAATGCAGAGGTGGCAACTGCATCAAGAAGGTGGAAAAGGAACTTTACACATGAGGAGACAAATGTGCTCCTCAAGGAACTAGAGGCACAGGCAGCCCTGTTAATGGGAAATGGTGGGGAGTGCAACCTGTGTAGGAAGTACAACAACTCACAAGAGACAGGGCTATCCTAGATCTAGTACTGACTAACAGGGAAAGAATCACAGATCTCCAAGTAGAAGGTCATCTGGGGGCCAGTGACCATCACATGGTATGGTTCGGTTTGGCCACTACAACTAAATCATCCTATTCCAAGGCAAAAATATGGGACTTCAGATTTGCAGACTTTGATAAGATGGCCAACAGAGTTAAGCTAGCCCTGGCAAAAAGAAATACAGTTGAGGGGGTGCAGGCAAAGTGGGCAAGCATTAAGGATGCAATACTTGAAGCAATATCCCATTGTGTTAGAGAGAAAAGGAAGTGCAAAAGAAGAAGAAAACCACTTTGGTTCTCAAAAACAGTTGAAGAAAAGGTCAGAGCCAAAAGGCTGGCCTTCAGGAAACATAAGGGAATGCAGTGGGATCAAGATAGGGAGGCATACCAAACTTCCCTAAGGGAAGCAGGGAAGGCAGTAAGACAGGCAAAGGCTCAAACTGAGGAAACACTAGCACAAACAGTAAAAGAAGGTCACAGAACTTTCTAGAGATACATTAGTGAAAGGAGAAAGTCCAGAGGGGGTATTGCTAAGATCAAAGGAGATAAGGGTGTGTGTGAGGAGGATGACCATGTAAAGCATCTATCCTAAATAGATACTTCTGCTCAGTATTTACTGAAAAGAAGGTAGGGCAGGGCCCATAGCTCAGCACCACGGACACAGGGGGGAGGGAGATGAGCACTAGTCCCTTCACAAAAGAAAGGGTCCTACAAGAGCTCGATAAGCTCAGGGTGGACAAGGCAATGGGACCTGATGGCATACATCCCAGGGTACTAAAGGAGCTAAGGGTGGAACTAGCAGAGCCATTAGCAGAACTGTTTAGTGAGTCTCTGAGCACAGGAGAGGTCCCAGAAGACTGGAGAAGGGCTCATATGATCCTGCTGTACAAGAGTGGTAGTAGGGATGAGGCAGGGAACTACAGACCAGTCCGTCTTACCTCATTAGTGGGCAAGATTATGGAAGCACTCCTTAAGGAAAGGATAGTGCAACACCTGGAATCCATAGGAGCACGGGATCCAAAAGGAAGGTCCTGTCAAACTAATCTCATAGATTTCTTTGACTGGGTAACCAGAGTGGTAGACCAAGGGGGAGCAGTTGATGTCACCTACCTTGACTTCAGCAAAGCTTTCAATACTGTTCCACATAGAAGATTGATTAATAAGCTGGGTAGGCTCAGGGTGGGACAGAAGTTGGTCAACTGGGTAGCAAACTGGTTGACGAGCAGAAAACAGAGTGGTGGTAAGTGGTATACAGTCAGAAGAGATGCAAATCACAAGTGGGGTAACTCAGGGATCAGTCCTAGGGTCAGTCCTCTTCACTATCTTCATCAGTGACATTGCAGATGAACTGGAGAGTAAGGTTTGTCTGTTTGCAGATGACATCAAGATCTGCAACAGAGTAGATGATCCAGATGGGGTGGATAGAATGAGAAGAGATCTGGATAAACTAGCCAAATGGTCAGAAGAGTGGCAACTGGGGTTTAATGCAAAGAAGTGCAAGATCATGCACATGGGGAAGAGAAACCCTGAAGCCACCTATAGGCTAGGAGGGGAGTTGCTGGCAGTCATAAGGGAAGAAAAAGACTTGGGCATCATCATCACCGATGACCTGAAATCATCGAAGCACACCACTAAAGCAGTAGGTAAGGCTAGGGGGATGTTAGGGTGTATTAGTAGGAGTATCACAAGTTGGAAGAGGGAGGCAATAATCCCTCTTCATAAGACACTGGTTAGGCCTCATCTGGAGTACTGCATGCAGCACTGGAGGCCACACCTTCACAAGGACATTAACCAAATTGAGGCAGTCCAGAGAAGGGCAACCAAAATGGTACCAGGATTGCATGAGAAAACATATGAGGATAGATTAACGGAGCTCAATATGTATACCCTAGAGCAAAGGAGGGAGAGAAGTGATATAATGGAAACATTCAAACACCTTAAGGGCATTAACAAGGTGAAATGCTCTGGATCCACGATGGGAGCTTGACAAAAATTTTATCAAACGCCCCGTCAGCAACACCGCAGGTCGACCACATTCTGCAGTCAGCTACCGGTTCGCACTGTAATTCCTTGTTTCTTCTGGAGGGCTTTTGGCCCCACTAACCCCAATAATACTGGGGCTAGGCCCTCCACACACCCCCACTTAAGGATTCTCAACTCCAGCTTCAGAGCTGATTGGGGGTGCAGGACCTCTGACAGACAGCACTGGGTTCCAGCGGGTCTCCCACAGCGGCATGGTGCTGTAGTCACTATGGGGGACTTCGCGAGGTGAAATGTCGCTGTCGGGGGTAACCAAAGAGTCTAACATGTTTTAATATAAGAAAATAGCAGGACAAGAGGACACAGCATGAGATTAGAGGGAGGCTGATTAAGGGGTAATGGAGGAAGTTCTTTCACAGAAAGGGTGGTGGATGCATGGAACGGCCTACCGCAGGAAGTGGTGGATATGAATACAGTGCAGGGCTTCAAACATGTATGGGATAGGCATAAGGGAGTAATACAAATGAGTATGAATAGATAGGCCATTGACAGAGCAAAGGCCGATGGCACATTTATAAGGTAGAAAAAGAAATGGGCAGACTGGATAGGCCTTGCGGTCCTTATCTGCCGTCAGCTTCTATGTTTCTATGTTAAGCGCAAGGTGGCTTGGGATGATGTGACCAAAGAGGTCAACGCAGTGGCCAATGCCAAGCAGAGTGTGAGGGACCTACAGAAGTGGGTGAACAACCTGAAGAACCATGCAAAGGCAAAGGAAGCCTTCACTAGGAGACAGGCGGTGGCCACAGGTGGTGGGCCACCGGAGGAGAAACACCTCAGCACCCACTACGAAAGGATCCTTGTGTTCCTGAGCCAGCACAGCATCCATGATGACACAGTCCTGGACACAATGCAGATGGCAGCAGGGACAGGTAAGTAGATGACCAGCTGAATCTCACAGTGGAAGACGAGGCATGGTGTGCAGGCCGTTATGCACTGGCGGTGCAGAGGAGCAGCACTGCAATGTATGTGGGCCCACACCCAACCAGGACAGCATGGCACATAGTGCAAGCAGTCACCGTGGAGGGCAGGGGCATGTGCAGGTGGACAGGTGCAGGGTGACAGGGACACCCATGGCAAGGGCGACGGGTCTATGCATCTGTGGAGCAGTGCTGTGACCCACAGGGGCCACCCCATGGCAGCACTGTGCACCGTGGCATGTGCTCCTGGTGTGTGGGACAGCAATGCAGGGGTGGGTAGGGTGGCATGTGCAGAGGGCATGACATGGTGGGGTAGCACTGATACACTGTCATCCCCCCCCCACAGGCACTGCAGCAGTGGACACAGGGACAGGAGAAAGTGGTGGCACAGGCAGTGGGCCAGAGCAGGACAGCACACAGCTGACCACCCAACAGGCCACCATGACAGACCACCCTGGCAGCGTGAACATGGCGCAGCTGGACTCAGCACCAACATCCACAGTGGGAGAGCAGCAGGCAGTGGCAGGACACCAGCAGGAGGATGAGGAACTGGACCTGTGTGACCTATTTAGTGTTGGTATCATAGAGGACAACATAGCCCAGGACCTCAGCCCGGCCTCATATGACAGGCTGCAGTTGACCCTAGACGAGGCGTCACAATCCCCACAGGAGAACCACACAGACACACCCATCGACTACGCTGGGTTCTGCAGGACCCTCGTGACCACTCATGAGGAGCAGTCAGAGATGCTCGGCTGTATCTGCCTTAGTATTGATGCCCACCAGACAGCAATGGAGGAACACATGGGCACCCTCATAGGTGCAATTGAGACAGGGACATGCACCACAGAGGCAGCCATGGGGAGGCTGCTGGATGCCATGGTCACCTCCCAGGCCTGTGTCAGGGCACAGACACAGGTGCTCACCCGACTGGCCATGGCCATGGAGGTGTCAGTGGCTCAGCAAACCAGGCAGACGGACATACTGGCCGCAGCTCTACAAAGCACACTGACTGCCCAGCCTGTGTGCCACACTCAGTGGAGGGATGCTGCCCCACAGGCAACACCTGTGGCGCAACAGCACCTGCAGAATGATGGGACACACACCACCACAATGGCAGGGGGCATGCCACCCCCCCCACAGAGCAGCCCATGCCAACAACAGCCACAGGGGGCACAAGTGTGCATCTGCCAACACTGCCACCACCTCCCCCATCAGCAGGGGCACTACCACCACCACTGCCACCAGGAGCACCAAGGCCACCATCACCACCAGAAGCACCAGCAGCACCACTGCCCCCACCAACACCAGCAGTGGCACCCCTGGCACCTGGCAGCAACAACGCCACCACCAACAACAATGCCACCTGCCACCATGGCTGTGGGGCATGCTGCAGCATCCCTCAGCTGCAGGAAAAGTGCAAGATGTGGTTCAGTTGCACCTGTGTATACAGCTGGACAGAGCACAGCTCACGTGGCACCTCCTATGCAGGTCACGAAGGAAGGTGGCACACCCACAGAGTGACAGGGGACTGTGCCAGGATCAGCACCTGCCGCCACTGGAAGGTGGGGAAGGCATTAGAAGACATTGTTGCCTCAGGGACACATGGACAGAGAGGGACCTGCAGCCATGCATCCGGGGCAGGGTGGGCCCAGTGGTGCTGCAGGGGCAGCAGAGCCCGGTACACAGGGCACTGCAGAGGGCAGTAGTGCCACCAAGCACAAAAGAACTAAGCAGCAGCAGCGGGGGGACCAGTGACTGTGCCTATATGGAGCGCCACTGCAAGGGGTGGTGGGCAGTGTATGGAGTGACACTGGGGGAGGGTACTGTGTGTGGATGTATAATGTGTGTGCAGTGTGCATGTGTGTGTATGTGTGCATTGCATGCAGGCATGTGGGACATGTCAATCAGCACGGATTGGGTGTGTCTGCTGTGAGTTGTCAATGGGTGTGGGTTTGTATGTTTAGGGTATTTGCACTATTGTACTGTAACTGCACCACATCACAACCTGTCGAAAGTAAATCATTTACACTGTCAATCTGTGTGGCATCACTCATTCCCACCTGCTGTGATAGGGCCTGACGCAAGTAGCATACACATGGTGCCTGGGATGAGTGCATGGCCCAATTCACACATGCACATTCAAAACAAAGGCCGCAGTAGCGTTGTTCACTAGATACTCGATTGCAACTCCTGGGCCTCAAGCACAACACCATGATGTTACCGACACACTGAGTACTTGCAGACTGCAACTACAGCCTGCATTAGTGTAGTGCACACATGCGGTCTGCGCATATGCATGCTGCATGTGCATGGTGCCACTGTAGGCCACATGTGTGGCCTGTATGTGTGCCATGTGTGAGGTGCAGCCATGAAGGCAATACACAGGCCACAAGGTGCACACACTCTGCAAGGACAGGGGAGGATCTAGCAGCAGTGGTAGCGAGCTCAGGGCAGGGATACCACTGTATAAGACAGCCACAGTGGGACAACTACTGATTATTGGTAAGTTGTAGGACAGTGCAATACCTCCACCAATGCAACACTCATTTTGTTTTGCTCTATGTGGGGGGGAGGCACATAGGCCCTGAACTGCATCCTGTGTGCAACTGAGGCCTGCAGCAGTGTAGTGCGCACATGCAGTCTGTGCAAATGCATGCCGTATGTGCGTGGACCCACTGTAGGCTGCACGTGTGTCCTGGATGTGTGCCATGTGCTGGGTGTGGTTGCGAACAGGCTGCACAGCAATCCTACACCCCAGTGGCTGCAGACACAGAGCCCTGAGAGGGGGCACAAGGTGGGACACCACAGCTGTACCCGACGACTGTGCAGGACAGATCACCAGCCTGTGAGGTGCACCAGACCTGATCCCACAACAGGTCCAGAGGTATGTACAAGGGTCTTGGCAGGCATACACACTGTACGCATATGTGCACATGTGTGATGTGTGGCTGTCACACAACATGTGCCATGCAGAGTAATGCAACATAACAGCCTGGCATCCTGCAGCTGGTGTAGGCCACTGCATAGGGACTCTGTGCAGGCTGCTGTTGTGTAGGGGACAGCCATCTGCATAGCCCATCTGGTAATTAGAGGTGGCAACCCCCCACACTGCCTCATTGTGTTTGGCAGGTGGCAGTATGGGGCTGTATGGTGTAGGCAGTTAGTGGGAGGGTACCCATTAGATAATGTGTACACAAGGCACTACTCTGTATTGTCAGGCAGGGGGCAGTATGTGGGGGGGGATGTGTACACTGTTAGAAGGGGGGCCTGTAACGATATGTGTGTACAGCACAGCACTGCCAGGCTACACCCCTGGGACAACACGTGTGATGCAGTGCTGTACCCTTTGCTACTGTACCCCAGCTCTGTACTGTATGCAGGCTATGGGAGGCCATGCCATGTATCATGTAGGGGTGTGAGATACTATGGTGATCCCCACTGCTGTGCCATGACATGATGTATGTGTCATGTTGCCTTGCAGAACACTGCTGCCCACAGCAGGACTCCCCCCTGCCAGGCTCAACAGGGTGTGCCCACAGGCAGTGGCAGCACACAAGGTGGAGACAGGGCCATGCCACACCACAGCAGCATCAGCCTTAACGACAGGGCCCCTAACTACACCGCTGCAGAGACAAAGCAGCTCGTGAACCTTGTCCAGCAGTGGGGGGACAACACTGCTATGATCTGGGTGCAGATCACACGGCATGGCTGAGAAGACAAGGGCATGGAGGGAGATCAGGGCACGCCTTAGTACCATCAGCGGCGGGTCCTGCAGCATGCATCAGCTGCAGCACCAGTGGCAGACCTGGCACAGCATGACCCAGAGATCCTGCAGCAAATGTTGGCCATGGTAGAGCAGAGGGATATTGAGATGAGGACAGGCCAGGCCTCAGGAGCAGGTGGGTATGTCATCATGTAGTCGGACAGTTTTGCAATGCTGACACACAGGCCATGGCCAACAGTGGTGCATGCATGTATCTGTGTTCCCCTTCCCCACAGGTGTAGGATGCAGTGCCACAGAACAGCAGGGGTGGCAGGATGTGGTGCATCGGCATGTAGGGAGCCAGCAGCAGGTGCATGGCCACTGGAGGTCAGGTAGGTGCATGCACTGTATACCATGTATCATGGCCATGCCACGAGGGGTCCGCGGTGGCAAGGGTGGGGGGCTGTGTGTTTCGTGGGCATGCAGTGTGTCCCATCATGACACTGATTTTCACCTTTGCTTCCTTGCAGGTGGGTGGAGCAGACTATCCCCAAGGCAACGGGCATTGCTGTGGGCTATGGCTGAGCAGAAGGCACAGTATGCAGAGGCCTACTTGCACCACACACAGCACCAGCGACACAGGGCCTGACCCATCCCGCTCTTGCCAGAGGAGGAGGTAGAGGCGGATGAGGGCACTGGTGACAGTGAGCCGCAGGAATCAGTGCAGCGGCAAGTGGAGGTGACAGTGGCGGATGACCATCCTGCAAAAGTGCCGGGGGCAGAACAACAGCCTGCTGAGGTGCCAGTGGCAGAAGACCAGCCAGCAATGGAGCTGGAGGCAAACGAGCAGCCAGCAGTTGAACAGGAGGCGGAGGAGCTGCCTGCAGTGGAGCTGGAGGTGAAGAAGCAGCCAGCAGAGGAGCAGGAGGTGGAGGAGCATCCTGATGGGAGCAGGAGGCAGAGGGCATGCTGCCGGCTGCATGTGCTACCCACCAGTCTGGACCTCTGTACATGCACCCACAGCACCCAGGTGGACATGGTGCTGGAAATGTGTCAACTGAGGGACAGTCTGGGCCATAGGCTGTGGACAGCCATCAACATCAGGTGGTGTTGTACCTGGGGCAGCAGGTGGCAGGCAACCAGCGGCTGATCCAGATGGTGTCCACCATCATGGAAGACATTGCGTGCCTGCACGGCTCCCTAGGGACTCTACTATCAGCACTGCAGGGGCGCTAGCACAGTGAGTGAGTGGACTGGGGCCATGGACACTTGCTCTGTAATGTGTCTTGAGGGTGTGGGCCATTCCTGATGTATGTCAGGGAGGTGGAGGAGCTCCTGTTCTGTGCATATGGGGCGGGGGACTGGTGGGCTGTATATACTGTTCTGCGGTGGGGGCTTGCATATCATGTTTGTGAGGAGGCTGTAGTTGGGCGTGCCTGGGTGGGGATCCATACATGCTGTGGGGGGGCTGTTTGCTGTGTGTGATACTGTGGGGGGACTGTACATATGGCCTGGGTCTGGGGCAGGGGTTGGGTTGTGCACGTAGCGGGGGTCTGGTTTCGGTACTGGGGGTGTTCTGTTAGCCATTGTTGTTGTTTGTTATGTCTTTGTTCCTTTACTACTGTTGTGTTTTCTTACTGTTCCATAAATTACTGTTTTTGCATTACTGGCTCTGCGTGTCTGTCTATGGTCTGCATGGGCATGTGATGTTCGTCTGTGTGTGTCACTGTGCACATGTGGGCACACATATGGCAGAGCTGCGGCATCACATGTGCATCCCCAACCTGCACATGGTATCTGTGTGCCAGCTGTCCAACTCACAGCCTTGGGAGCACACTGGTGAGCATTGCCGTATGGTGCTCTATGTGTGCAGCAGTGCCATGTACTGGATCCAGTTTACATGCCATCACATCATGCATGTCATGGCTGTGTGGCGGCCATGGGCCGTTACGGCACCTTTCAACCCAGGGGCATGGTGGGCCCTATGGGTGGCACCAGTGACACAACGTGATGGTGCGTTCTACCATCATACATCTGCAGATCTGTGCCACCCAGTGCTGTGACCCTGCTGTGGTTGCACTGTTATCATGCATCAGTGGCCATGGCAGATACATTGTGCCTGGTGGTGCTATCTTCACGACATTTTGCCTCTGCCCCATGTGTGTCCATCATCCACATGTGTCTGCATGTCTGTGGTCCATGTGTGCTGTTGTCCTCTGTGTGTTGCCTGGGGTGCCTCCACTCATTTGCAGTCATGCCTACCAGATACTGTACAACATGCACGGGCACTGTTACAGCTCCAGTGTGGCCACATGTGTTGCATGGCACCTGGAAGACAGTATCCCATCCCCCTGTGGCTCGGCAAGGGTGCCATGGGAGCCTTGCTGTTGTTAGGGCTGCATTGCACCACACTGTGTCCCCTGTACTGCTACAGGTGCCACCATGGTGGTGGTGATGGTGGTGGTGGTGGTGGTGGTGGTGGTGGCAGTGGAGGTAGTGGTGGTTGTGGCCATGTGCCGTTTCAGAAGCAGTGCTGTATTAGCTCCTGTCTTGCATGGTGTCCCACTGTTGCACCACCTTGTGACATGTGTCCCACCATGCTGTCTGGCTCCCCATCGCCCTCCTGTGGTACACTTTCCTCCTGGTCGCTGTCAGGCATTGGTACATGGTGTGCAAGGGCAATGTTGTGGAGGATGCAGCAGGTGAGCATTATCCTGCAGGCCATCACAGGGCTGTACTGAAGTGCACCACCCCAAGGTGTCGAGGCATCGGAAGCGGGACTCCAGTAGGCCGAAGGTGCACTCAGTCACCACTCTCGTGCTGGTCTGGGCCTCATTGTAGCTCTCCTCAGCTGCTGTCTGGGGTGTCATAACATGTGTCATCAGCCATGGCATCTGGGGATATCCGCTGTTACCTATTGGGAAGGGGGGAGAGGTTAGCTGCATGTTGCTGTGTGCAGATCTGTCATTAGCATCTAACTATCCTCTGCATGGCATGCACTGTTGCATGCATATGCTCACTCATGCAGGCACACACACGCTCAGTCACACGCATGTCCTTGGATGTGTCCATGCACTGCATGGACTTCCCTTGGCACTGTGTGGCCATCCCAGGCCCCTGTGTGTTGCACAGTGTATTGGTCTTGGTCCTGCCTGCATCCTGTTTGTGCTGTGCCACGTGTCTGCATGGCCATCACATCTGACCACTGCAGTGCCTGTCTACCCTGTGCCCTTGTTGTGCCACTGTATCCACTCACACCCTCATGCACTGTCTGCCACTCACACACACACACTGCCACTTGCACACATTTGCAGTTGTCATTCCCCTGGTACATACCTACAAGCCATCCACCAGTGATGTCCCCTCTCTTGAAGGCCTCCTGTAGCCCACAGTTCCTGCAGATGTGGAAGTCATGGCAGGATCCGGGATACTTGGCCACCACATCTTGGATACAACATCCATTGTCACAGACCACCTGGATGTTCATTGAGTGGTACCCCTTCCTATTTATGTATGCGTCCCCATCCTCGGTTGTGGCCCTGATGGCCACATGTGTGCAGTCAATGGCACCTAGCACATGGGGGAACTGTGCCACATTGTAGAATGCCCGCTTCACCTGGTGCTGTTGTTGGGCCTCCCGTGGGAAACTAATGTGTTGCATGGTGCATAAGGGCCATATATGGGCCACAAAGAACCTCCTCAGGTGCTTGGAAACTGCCGGCTGGAAGATGCCCATTGTGTCCCCTGTGGGCGTTTGGAATGTGCCGGTGGTGAGGAAGCACAGTTTTGTGCTGACGTGCACCTCCAGTGACAGTGGGTGTCCCCTGTTGCTGGTGCTGCAAAGGTCCCCACTCAGGTCCTGGCATAGCTCCCTGATGCAGCTCTTGCTGAGCCTATAGCATGCTATGCACTGCTGTTCGGTCAGGTCCTCGAAGCTTTTGCGAGGGCGTCTCACTCTCTGCACCAGTGGCCTTGGTACCATCATTGGACCCTGTGGCTCGGTCCCCTGGGTCCTGCCTCAGCACCTGTCTTGCCTGCACTCCCGGTGCTCCACTAGCATAATGCACAGTAGGGTTGATATTGCTGATATTGTGCTGTGTGTCACACTACACTGCTGTCTGCTGTCTGACTGTGTGTGGGGGGTTTATATGCTTGTGCTCTGGTTAGACCAGCTGTTCCTTGGTCTAACTTGCATCATCCACTTCTGGCATATTTATTTATACCTCCTGTTCTGGAATAGCAATTCCGTCCTACTGGTGCATTACACACGTCGCAAGCCGCATTATGCAGTTGCGCATGCTTTGTTTGGCGAAACCATGTCATAACTTGCATTTGGCATAGCAGTTGTGGCTTGTGGTGTAAGTATTCTTTTGGAATCGTGCATGTCACAATTCGCAGGTGTAACTTATGATTTGCACTATTCAGGGATGGCATACTGTGTTTACATCTGGCATAGCTGTCTTGGAATCGGGCCCCCCTGCCTCTAACAAGGAATACAGCAACAGACATTTTATGAACTGTGTTGCCACAAACATTGTGTATGTTGCTGTATGTACCTGCTCTGATTTTTACATGGGGAAAACTAAGCATTTATTTAAAAACCACATTGCAGAACACCTCTGTAGTCTGACCAATAATGAAAAAATGAATGCACTGGCTTTGCACATTATGACCAAGGGCACTGGACTTGTGTTTAAATTTCAGGGTTTGGAGAAAGTGACCCTTGGCATTAGAGGAGGTGATCTGGACAATAAACTCCTGCAGGCAGAAAGTAAATGACAATACATCCTCAGGGCTCACAAACAAAAGGGTCTGAATGCAATGTTTAGCATAGTTCATTTTTTACAGTATAGACATAAATGATTTTTTATGGGTATGAATAGTTGATGGTTGCTGATTTCTATAGATTTCCTCAAGAATATCAATTGTATAAGGACACATTTGCACACATGAATAGTATGTATCTCATTATCTGTGTATTGCTAGAGACTACTTATAGTTTCTCTTTGAACATATTTATCGATAGGATTAACTTTCTATAAGGTATATACATATATTTATGACTTTTGCATCAATTTATGGCTGTCTTTCTCAGGATTTTGTATTTATTTTGCACATATTTATGGTATTGTAGTAGATATTACAGGTATCTTAAGTAGGTGTTAAACTTTTTCTTCTTGCCCCCCTCCTCCGCTTTCTTTCCTTCCTTCCTTCCTCTACCTTTTTCTGGGTATACTTCTTTAAGTACTCACTTTAAATGTAAGTAATGTATGCGTGATGATTATGCCTTGAAAAAGTGTCAGTGTGACGTGAAATGTTGGCGGCATGTGCACATGGACCTGCTTGTCCTTTCTTTTATAGTTCTGTATTAAAACAGTTTGTTAACAAGCTCAGCACTTAGGTCTTTATTGTTGTTTTTTCAGCATAACTGTGTAGACCCTACCTGCTGCTTTTAGTACACATATTTTCTTTCAGATATTTTTTAGTGTGGTTTAGCTCTAACCCCTCCTGCCCAATGGCCAGTTATCCCGGACTGTTTCATGCCAGGCCTTCCTTCTGCTCCACTTTCCATCTCTCTTTTATTGACTTTTTTTAAGAGATACATTTTTAAGGGAGGTATTTTTCAATGTAGCTTAGCTCTAGCCCCCTCCTGCTGTGCCCAATGCCCACACCACAGCTGCCATGTAATGCCTCTGCTTCTGCTCCATTCTTTGGCTCTCTGACCCTTTTAAGCTATTTTTTCTCAGGCATTTGTGAGTGCAGTTTAGCTGTAGGACATGTTTCTCAGACTTCAGTGCCCAATGCCCACTCACTGACCTGCTGCCTGACCCTGTTCTGCTTCAGTTTGTCTCTCAGAATTTTTTTACCAGTATCATTTTCAGGTATTTTTAGTTCAGCTGTAGTCTCCCCCCTCCCAGTGGCATGCTCAGTGCCCTGTTTGTCCTGAAC
Source organism: Neoceratodus forsteri (assembly GCA_016271365.2). NCBI lineage: Eukaryota > Metazoa > Chordata > Ceratodontiformes > Ceratodontidae > Neoceratodus > Neoceratodus forsteri. The sequence goes on along the minus strand of CM028129.1, from coordinate 1,454,220,546 downwards.
AGCCTGCCAGGCTCAGCCACTCTACTGTTACACCACTGTCACCCCAGTAGTCTTAGTTTTTTAAATAGGTATTTTTTAAGTGCTGTTTTTGTTTCACAAAGATATTCTAAAGTTTCAGTTTTCAAATGCCCTATGCATCCCCAAGCCAATCAAATAAACACTCAGTCTCTCAGTCTTAGTCCTGTCACTCTCACTCTCTCTCTCTCTCTTTTTGTCTGTACTGCAGTGTGTGATTTACCTGCCACCCAGACACCAGCTCCATGCAAGTGGCCAGTCAGCCCTTCCAGTCAAAACCACTGTGATACTCCCCATTCCCTACACAGACAGGCACCACAGACTGCTAGCTGCATGCCCGTATTCTCTAATGGTGTTGAGTAATTTGTACAGTGCTCTTACCTCCTCTCTTCAAAAATGTATTTCACCACTGAGGCCGGGTTCCTCCTTCTTTAGCCTGGCACACCCCCGCCATGTGTTCATCCGTCTCAGCTGACCACCCAGCACCAGTCCGCCTACTTCCCCACCCTCCAACAGTCACACTAAGCACCATTCTACTCAAACCAGTAGAGCTGTGTGGAATAAGGAAATTCTGTTTTGTGGAATTTCAATGAAATTTCATGAAGTTCCATCCTAGTGAGAGTCACACTTTTCCTTTCATTTCTACAATTGGATTTATGAAATTTCATGGAATGTCATCAGAATTTTGTGGGATTTTTTAAATATATCAATTTGGTCGTAACTCATCTGTTTATTCTGCTAGAGCTATGAAGTTTGGCATACTTACTCTTTGGGAAGAATTCTAATGACAGGCCAAATATAATGAAATTAAGATGGATTGTCACAAAATTATAGGTGCTTACACTCTGTCATTATTTGTGGAAAATTTCATGAAAATATTTAGCTGCAAGCTGTTTATTAAGCCAAAAGTCTTACATTTTGCATGATTGCTTGATGATATGTGTTCTAACAATGTGCCAAATTGCATGACATTAGGATGCATCCTCTCAAATTTATATGTGCTCAAAGTCTGTCATTTCTAGTTTTTTGCAGGACATTTCAACAAAAAAGTTTAGCTGCATATAATTCAGGCAACTCTGGAGCTAGACATGTGTAACTTAGCACAAATAACCTTTTATAATGTTATAGAAATGTCTGAATATGGAGAGAATTAGAGAGTTTTAATTTACAGGTGTTCAAAATTGTACTATGTAAATATTTGCAAACTTTTGTGGAAACTCTGAAAATGTGTTTTGTGTAACTTCTCTGCTCTTGCAGGCATAAATTTAACATTTTACATACATATCCAATGTTAGTGTATCCTAGTGTCTAACACAACTGGATAAACTGGTTTAGCAGTTATAAATTTACACTGGAAAAAATCAAACACAAATTATTAATAACATTTTTTTCAAATATTTATGGTAGCATATACTGTAGATGAAACATCTAGAATTTTTTTTGTGGAATTTAACATTTACAATGTACATATCACTACTTCATTTGATAAACTGGGCTGAGATTTTTGCAGCTCTGCTGTTCCACTCTGGGTGACTATTTTGTGGCCCCCTTCTCTCTTAGCATAGCCAGACTGACTCAGTAGAAATACTAATCACACTGATATCCTCTTTGTTTGTTGCAGTGACAAAATCCCTTAACACAAGAGTCAACCTATCCTGTTGGAATAGCCAGAATTCTTCTTCCATGGTGCCCCAGACATTGACTTCCCCCTACTACATCTTTTTGAGTACCAGTAAGTCCCACACTTGCATGTGCTTCAGGCTCCCAGGATCATCAATTTACTGGGTGTGATCCATATACAGTATATCCTGCATTCAGGCTGGAATTGTTGACACTCTGTGCTTCCTTGTTCCAACTGGGGGGGTCTACCACTAGTGTGCTACCCAGCTCAGCTGTCGATTTCTTGGTGAAACTATGTATCCAACTCCTGAACCTGGTGACCCCCTGCACCAACTATCTCTCATATCCCTATACTTTATTTTGAATCCCCCAGATAAGGCTGAGTGAAATTAGCAAATTCCAAATTTATGGAATTTTCACCAGAAAGGAAAGTATGTGTGATTCACATGAGAAAACTCAGGGGCCTTAATTGGCTGAACTCTCATAGCTCAGTTGGTTAAGAGCTAAAGTATGAATTGCTGAGGTCCTGGGTTCAAATTCCAGTGAGAGTCACACTTTTCCTTTCATTCCTACAATTGGATTTTGGAATTTTCACGAAATTCCACAGTTTTCAGAAAGACTCATCAAATTTGACTTTAAGAAGTACAGATGTTATTTTACAGTTTCTGGCAGCAAGCAATTAATGCAATTGACATACATAGTCTCCTTGTAAGGTCTAAGATCCTGCCAGATTTAATGTTATTGCATTCTCTAGTTTTAAAGTTTCAGGGGTTTATAAATTTGCAGTTTACATTCTTGCAAAATTTTATTTTAAAATGTGAAAGCTTGACTATTTTTAATTCAGTCCCATTTAAAACTGTACATATGAACGTTGTCAGATATGATCATGTGGTATAGTAGTTTAAATGCTTCTAATCTGGTTACATTTGGATATGTCATTTTAAAAATAGAGGGACATAACTAAAATTAAAATTTTTGGCAACTTGTTTGTCAGGCTATAACTCAGACCCACTTCAAGCTAGAAATCTGAAACTATGTACATACATAAATGTGGTAAGAACTTGCATACCTGTAGACTTTTATAACATTTCAATTACCACTATCAAAATTATACAACAATAACAGAAATCTGGGGGTGGGGGGGTGGCAACATTGTTTAACCATGAGTAGCACACTAAGCCGAAGCCTGTTTCCAGATGCGACCTGGAAGCACAAGGAAGTTAAGTGACTTGTTCAGGATCACACAGTATGCACCTGGGGGATTCAAACCCAGGTCTTTAGATCTACAGCTCAGAGCCTTAACCCACTGTGCTATACCACCTCCAGGAAAAATGTTTAGCTATCTATAACTCAGCCCCCTTTACAGCTGATACCTGAAACATGGTGCACATGTCCATGGTGTGTATTTCACTTAGTCCTGAAACTGTGGAGAAATGTGGATGAGAAATGTTAGACTCTGATTAAAATAACTGAAAATTAAATTTTGAATAAATGTTTGGCCACTCGTAACTCTGCTTTCTTTCATATCTGTGTCACTGCAATTTGGTACACTTATATAATCTATTACTAGTTGTTCACATACTAACTAAACTTGGTGTCAGCTGGATGCATACTTTTAAAACTAAAGCAAAATGACTGAAATTTTAAATTTAGCAAAATTCAGAGAAATTTTCATGAAAATTCTATAAAATTCACAGCATTGGAATGGTAATTCTGTGGGCACTCCATGGGAGGAATTTAATATTCTGCACAGCTCTACAAGACAGCTAAAGCTGGCACAAAGAACCCCCTCTTCCTCCCTCACCTCACATAATAGTCTGACACTGCACTAGCCAGGCTGCTATTCTAATCTGTTCCCCCCACACTTTCTCTGTCTGTCTCTCTCACTCCCTCTGTGGTTCCAATTGACAGAGGAAAGGTGACAGTAGAATGGATTATGTGGGGTCCTAGTGCCCTATTTGGTGATGTGCTGCAGATGCAGATTCTAGCACAGCAGACAAGTGCATGATGGGGGGAAGGGAACAGCCAGGCTTGAGGAGGGAAAGGGACCAAATAGGGAGGGACTGTCTTCAGACTAGAGAGGGATTGGGAATGGATTTGGGAATGGAACGATCAGGATGGAGGAGGGAGTTGGACCAACTCAGAAGAACACCCCCCACCCAATCCCTCTTGAAATCTCTCCCCTCCCCCCACAGAGATGCCCCAGGCCCAAATGCTATATATTAACCAATATGGCCATATAAAAATGGCAGGCAGCTCATGAACGGGTCAGACCAACTCTGGGCCAATTCTGGCCTGCCAGATCAGGACAGGCAATACCTAGCCAACCTAAATGTCTGACCTAGCCTTAAGCAGTGTAAAAAACAGTTACAGCAATTATATGGTTGTATTTGTGAAATACATGGATTGTAATAGTGAAATATGTGGAAATGTATTATTGGTACAGGAGTACATCTGAAAATAGGCTTCGGCCTGAGTATGTATTTTCCTGTTTAAAAATAACATTTTAAATTACTACAATTAGATAGGCTTACTCCAAAATCAGCATCACTATCATCATCATCTTTATATCTTTATGCAGTATACTGAATGACCATCAAACATGTTTTCAATGGCTTCCATTTGGACAAAAAAATGATGAGTTACAAAGTTAGAATATAAATTACAAATAGCAAAAAACAACAGAAACCAAACCAAACAACAAACAAAAACAAAGATCAAAAATAAAACCCAATACAAATAACATCATAGAAGTACATATTGTAATACATAAACTTAACACATGGAATATATATTATAGCATACAGGCATAAGCCACTGGCCCCATAATAACTTGATGTTTCACCAACCATTTCAGTACTGCGAAAGAATAAGCAGGCCTTTTGGACAAGCCAGGATACAACTGCAGTGATCAAAGGCACTTGGCAGTGGCTAGGCTACAACATTATTGAGATGGCATTCCACACATGAGGGAAAGGGAAAATTGTTTAACCAGGAAAACCACACTAAGTTGAAACTTATTTCCAGGTGTCACCTGGGAGCACAAGAAAGTTAAATGACTTGCTTAGGGTCATACAGTATGCAAGTGGGGGCTGTGGGATTCAAACCCTAATCTCCAGATTTGCAGCACACTGCCGTAAACCACATCGCTATACTTGCCTCCGATGCTATGAATACATATGCTATATGCTATTATCCTTTGCTCCATAAGGACCGAGGCTGATAAAAGCCTGGCATCCAAAATTCCTTTTAATAGCAGGAAGACTAAACATAAGGCCAACTGCAGACTTTACACCAGGTCTGGAGACTTTTAAAATAAAACAGTGATCTGAGTAATTTGGGGTGTTGATCAGGCACACTTGTAAGTAAGCTGCACAAGAAGAATATGTCTTTGATCTCCTATGGGTACCTATCCCAGCTACTGATAAAGGGACCTATGCACCAATTATTTTTTGGCCTTACACCGCATGATACATGGCACATAGGGCTGAGTTTCATGCATCCCAGCTGTCCCATGGACACCCGTGGATGCACTTACACCAATCTGCCATATTAAGCAGCCATGTCCCAACAGCACTTGCAGCCAGAAAGCTGTGTGGCTAGTTGGAGCAGAAGGTAGGGAGTACCCAGTCTGGTCTGAGAGCAAATCCAATCCCAATATGGGAATTTAAACAATATTTGGAAATAGGTTAATATTCTGTATGCTCTCTCACTCTGGCAGGGCGCAGTTTTGGTTAACATTGCTTCTTTTAAAAAATTAGTGGAGTAATAACCCCCTTATTTGTAATCCAGAGTGTTATGACTGCCTTTTTCTTATTTACATTGAATGTATCCTGTCAATATACCTGATGTCTGGCATGAGTAGCAAAACATACTGTTTTTATTTTATTTTCAATAACATATAAGTTGAAAAAAAAAGGGGAGTAGATCTTTCAGCAATGGGCCAGCACAGTGCAGCATGCTTGATACCATTTCACTCTGCCAGAGCAGAGTCGGGGTGGGGGGATGTTTGTTACACCAGTCACAGGGCTACAGTAACAGCTGTGCAGCCTCCCCCACCCTGACAGGTGTCTGTAGATGTGGCACCAGCTGCAGCCAGAAACCCCAATCTCCTTCTTAATAAAGAGGGCTAGCAAGAGGATAATGGCTGCAGGTCACAGTGCTACCAAAATAAGAAAACACAAATTTGCAGTGGGGGGAAAGGGTAGTCCTTCCATGGACTGCCATATACCTTGATGCCTTGCTCCATACAGTCCAGACCAGATTGGTTCCCCCAGCTGGCCCTTCCCTTTGTGTAGAGCTATACAACCACACATTGTGCCAGCTGGGAATGTAAATCCCAATCCCACATGTCTGCCTGGGAACAGGTGCATGGCATACATTTGCTCAGCTTTACTGGAGATACACACAAAGCCGCCTTTGAAGCGGCTTTAGGAGCAGATGAGCAACGTACCCTGACACTGAGTGTGTCCGGCTGTGTGGTGGAGATTCAGCCTTCTCTGCACTGTTTAAAGAGTTTCCTATAAAAGGAATGTATCCAGCTACCAAAGTTTTTACCTAATTATTATTTCATGCAGTTTTATATTTCAATTTTATTTCTTTAACATCTAATATTTTATTAATTTTTCCAAGTACACCAAGCCATCAAAAGGCACATCCATGCCTTGTTTAAGAAGGGCAATACTGCTATAAACTGGTAGTCAAAGCAATTATTAAAGTCTTAAACATCTCATATGGCTCACAAACTTACAAAGGACTAATTTATCCAATATACAGTTGGGAAACTTAAGCCTTATACCAAAGAACAAGTAATAATATTGTTTAGACCAATCTCCATAGACACCGTACATTTTAGTATGATTATACTGAAGCATCATAAGGTGGTATGGCATATTCTATTACCTAATATATTTACTTGGTTGTGGTCTCATAGATACAACTTTTAAACATCTATTGACTCAGCCTGACAACTGAATATAATCCTCAACTTCGTCCAAGAAAAAGATAGGAGAATATAATGCAGTAACAGACGGTGGTGGGAACATGCAGACATCCCCATTTGGTGCCCCAGTGACCATCCCATATACCATGCCAGAAAGCGGGGGATTTTGCAGTGGGGAGAGTGCCACAGAGCATATATGGGAGTTTAGATATGTATCCCATTTTCTGTAATACTTAGTAAGGTCTCCCTTGGCCACAGCAGTAAGCCTCTCAAAAACAGCTAGCCTAGCCATGGCCGTTCACCATTGCACTAACAGGGGGAATACCGGCTGCCTCCATCTCAGAAGGATGACTCTTTTAGCCTCCATTAGGGCTACCAGGAGCCACGCCCTAGCAGGGGGCAGAGTGAGTGCAAAGCTGTAGTGTCTCCTAGGATGAGAGACAGGTTATCGAGAGAGATGGATTTGCCTACAATCCTAGAGCAATCAGCAAGAACCTGCATCCAAAAGAATTGCAGGCTTGGGCAAGTCCATAATATGTGAAGTAAATGAGCAGGGGAAGTGCGACATCTCCAACAACTATCAGAGGGAGTCATTTTTAATCTATGGAGGACTGAAGGGGTTCTGTACCACCTAAGCAAGATTTTCAATTGAATTAATTGACTCCTGGCATCTACATATGCTGTGTGAGCATCCCTGAGGCATACTGACCACAATTGAGGGGATATGGGATGCTGCAGTTCGTGTTCCCAGGCAGCTCTGCTAGATAAAGTAGTATCAGGTTGTGCATCTCTAAGGGTCTTGTAAAATGAACTTACCAGACCTTGGCCTTTCCTACAATAAGGGGGAGTGGTTAAGCCATGCCATGGTCTATGGGCTGCCGGTAACTTTAACAATTGAGTTAAGGCGCTCCTAATCTGTAGGAACTTTCAAATATCCGCCGGGGGTAGCACATATTGCTCATGAACCTGCTCAAAGGACAGAAGGGTCCTAGTGTGTGGGAGAAGAAGGTGCTCCACTATGTGAATGCCTTTGGCAGCCCACGAGGGCCATTTAAATACTTTGTGTTCTATTGTGATGAGAGGGTTATCCCATAGTGGAGCATATATAATGGGAGGGAGATAGTCTGAGCTTGGGGTCCCAGTAAGTGCCATCACCCTACACTATGCCCTGCACGTTTCTATCATGACCAGTGTAAGATGGTGTTTTCTAGGCTTTCTCTTAGCTAATAAGGAGTACAGTGGATTGGCCATAGACAGGGCTGCCTCCAGGCTAACCCATTGAGGTGGGGGGGGTAGTCCGTGGAAGGAACCAATTGGCAGCCTGGGCTATTCTAAAGGCCATATGGGAGACTGTAAACCTGGGAATCTTGAGCCCACCCTTGGACCTATGGAATTGCAGCTTTGTACGTCCCCATCTTGGGGTCTTACCCTCACACAAAAAGAGGGAGACTAAGTTATCTAGGTCTTTAAAAGGCTTTGCAGTGAGCGGAATTGAGAGGTTATTTAGTAGATAGGAGACTGGAAAAAATAAACATTCTAATGGCCTCAATCTTACCTTTCAGAGTTAAATTAAGCTTTCTCCATCACTGGACCTCGGCTGCTAGTGATATCAAGAGAGAAGAGAAATTAGCTGACTCTATGTCTTTCCAGGATGAGAGAATATGTATCCCTAAATACAGAAATCACAGGGGGGCCCAGGTAATATCAGTGCCAGCAAGACAATGCCTGGTGCATGATCCATTCGAAGGGGACAGGGTAGTTTTCTTTTGGTTTATTGTTAAACCTGACAGAGAGGTAAACTCCTGCAAGATAGTCAGAATAGTAGGTATAGAGTTTTGAGGGTTAGAAAGGGTCAGGAGCATATCATCCGCATATGCATTGACCAAGTGGGATGACTTCTTTACAGGGATACTGGTAATATGTGGGGTGTGTGTGAATTTCCTGATTAGCGGATTCAGAGCAATTAAAAACAATAGTGGAGAAAGAGGACAACCTTGTCTGGTTTCTCGTTGTAACATAAATGGACGAGAAGTGTCCTTATTGGTGATAATGTGGGCTGTGGGTGAGTGATACAGCGTTGAAACCCAAGGGCAGAAGGAGTCCCCAAACCCATACAGTTTAAGAACATTGTGGAGATACACCCATTCCAGCGAGTCAAATGTCTTGGCGAAGTCTATGGCTAGGGTGGCTGTTGAGGTTTTAGACTGTAGTGCCAACCATTTAAGCTTTAGAACTAGCCAGATATTGTCTGTGCTGGATTTCCATTTCTGAAATCAAGTTTATGAAGGGTGAAGTAGATTAGGCAGGATACCCGAAAGCCTGTTCACCAAGACGTTTGCAATTATGTTAGTGTCTACTGATATCAGAGATATGGGTCTGAAATTTGCACAGACTAGCACATCTGAAGCTTTTTTTGGAATTAGGGTAATGCGGGCCTCGCGCATAGTGAGGGGTAATATACCATCTTTTTGGGCTTCCTGAAGGGCCTCTAACAGCGGAGCAGTGATTTCATCTTTAAGGGTTTGGTAGAGTTCCACCGACATCCCGTCTGGCCTGGGGGCTTTCCCTTTCGCCATCTGGGATATAGCAGTGCTTAACTCTTCAGTTGTGATTGGGGCATCCAAATCCTTGCAATGATCTGCCGAGAGCTGAGGGAGCGGTATGGTCTGTGAAAAAGCCCTCAGCCGCTGTGAAAACACCTCCGCTGACATTGTATTCTGGGACTGGTAGAGCTCCTGATAGAAGCTAAGCATCTCCTCATTAATGGCCTTTGGTGTCACCAGTAGTTTGCCCTGTCTATCCTTAAGGGCCAAGATCCTGGAGGATGCCTGTTGATTCTGTAGCCAATAGGCTAGAAGCTTTCCGCCCTTTTCCCAACCCTCCCAGACTCTATGTTTAGCTTGGATCAATTGCCACTCTGCTTTTTTGTTCAGCAGCACATTTAGCTGATATTTCAGGCCTGTGATCTGGGCCAGAAGTGGAGAATTGAGTGGATTCTTAGAAGAAGCTTTAAACTGGTGCTCCAGCCTAGTGAGAGTATCCTGCAAGTCTTGTATCTGTTTTTTACGCTCTTTATTTTTAGCTGCAGAGTACAAGATAATTCTTCCCCTAAGAACTGCCTTGAATGCTTCCCAGACAGTGGTCAGACTGGTCTCTCCCGGGGTATTAATAGAGAAATAAGATTGTGCCTCTTTCTTAATATAATCTCGAAAGGTTCCATCCTGGGGTAAGGTAGGGTTGCATCTCCATCTCGTGGAGAGTTGGAAGGGGGGCTTTGTCCTGGCAGGGAGAAGGTGATCGTGAGAGGGGCATGGTATGAAATAATTATGTTCCTGATGTCTGCACCTCCTATCCCTGACATAGCTATGTTGTTGGCCAGCCAGAAGTCTAGCCGACTATAGGTGCCATGGATGACAGTAAAATGTGTAATCTCTTCTTTTTGGGTGGTTCATCCTCCAGGGCTCCCCTAAGGCCCACTCTGTGGTCAAAGCATGTAGAGCTGCCAGCACTTTGGGATGGGTTTGCTGGGTGGGGAGGGATTTGTCCAGAAATATATCTTGGACTAGGTTATGGTCCCCTCCTGTGAGAATGGGTAGCTCTGCCTCACCCTCTGTCAGTTCTGTAAAGGCTTGATCAAGCTCTGCATAGATTTCACCTGTGTCAGAGTTGTGCCTGTATACATTAGCTATTATGGCTTTACCACCAGGGTAGGAGAGTTTGGTGGCTATCCACCTCCCCTGGGAGTCCATCCAGTGAGTCTTGACTGTCCATGGTCCCCTCTTAGCAGGATGGCCACCCCTTTGGTCTTTGTAGTGGCACAACTAGCCAGAACCGTTCCCACTCAAAGTTTCTTTAACCAGTTTACAGTGCGGCTTGTGAGGTGCATTTCCTGGAGCAGGGCTATGTCTGTCCCTAAGGTGCGCAGAAATTGCAAAACCTTAATTCGCTTAGCCGGGTGGGTCAGTCCCTTGACATTCCAGGAGACACACCTCCAGCCTCCCCGCACATTGAGGCGGGCTGCCATCAATGTTCACCACCACCAGAAATGAGACAACAAGGGTACTCACCCTATAAGCAGGGATACAGAACAGAGTCAACAAAGGAGGCGAGCCGCCTTACCACCGCTTCAAGTTAGGTCAACGTATCCGTACACCTCCGTGGAGATATATTTAGAGAAGGCTGTAAATATAGATATGGGTAGAAAATATCTTATGAAGATCCTAGGTAAATTGGATAGGTAAGTAAAAATATATCACCATTTAAGATAATTAACAATAACAATAACTAGTTTATATAAAAAAGGGAACAATAACATATTTTGTAGCACAGAACTGATCAACCATACAATAAGAAAATCTTCATTCTTGGTGCCGAGGTGAACGTGTGAAGAGGGGGAATGTCCCCCTATAAGCCACACCTCTTCAGTCACCAAATCGGAGGTGCAGGGAGGAGCAGACCAGTCATGGGTGCTCTGTCCCAGCCCGACTTTATTCGGCTGGGTGTAAGGCCGGATCTGAGAAGTCGAGCTGCACCATGAGTATAGTTCCTGTGCCACCCTAGGCAATCCTAGGGCCCCAGGCAGGAGTTACCTACGAGAGGGGGGGGCTAGGAAAAGTGTGGGTGTGAGGAGGGGTCTCTGTCAACCGCCCATGCCATCCGTCCCATATAACAGAACAACTTAGTAGGAGGGGGGAGTAAAATATTCAGATGTATGGCCTAAAGCGACTGTCAATCATGTATTTTAAATGCCAGCCTTTCCGGGCATTTGTAGCTCGCTGCCATATAGTTTCCATAGTACTTAGGGGCAAGCATCAGTGAGTTTCCCCACAATGTAATAGCAGAAACCTTAGCTATGAAGGAAGGGTGGGGGGTAGGGTGTATAACTCCCTGAAAGACAAGGTTCGGGTGATAAGGCGAAAATGTAGAGGGGGAAGGGATGTTCACTAAGGTTATCATATGGGATGATGGAGTTACAACGGATAGCAGCATCTGCTGTCGAGCAGATTTACAAACCCCCACCTTCCTAACAAAAGTTTCATGTCTGCTATTCCTAATAAGGATGCAGTATGCGGTAGGAATGTAGGTAAACTTGGGAGCAGCTACCTCGGTAGCTGGAATACTTCGTCAAGGCAACTCCCTTTCAACAGTTTGCAACAGTTCCAGCAGATGTGACATGTGAAGCAAGCGCCTCTGCAAATGTCATAAGTCTAGGGTTCAGAATTCCAATGTTCGCCGCCTCAAGGTCTTCGGCCATTTCTACAGTGGTCGCCCGGTCTATGAGGATCGGGTCGCTCAGCATATCAGGTACCTCTTTGGGTCGGACTGTGTTCATTTCAGCAGCTGTAGGGAGTGAATCTGTTCTCAGGAGTTTGGCAGGGGGAGAGGCATTTGCATTATCCATTACTAATGCACGAGGACTCCTGGATTGTTGCCGCTGTCTGGCAGGTAGAGGTTGTGGGTCGAGATCCTGATGTTGACCGAGAGGGTTTTCTTTGGGCTGTTCAATTGTTGGGGGTAGAACTAGATCAGCCCGGTGTCATCTGTTCTCTGAGATCTGAGTGTTTTCTGACTGGTTACGAGTGGGGGAATCTTATTAGGTGGACCATTCCATCTGTAATTCGGGCTCCCTGTAGAATTGGATCCCTGCCTATTAGGTCCCAGGTCTTTGTGGTTTCGTGGCTCCCAGAGGTGTCTGGGGGAGGTAGTTCTCGGCACCATGCCTGGCCAGTGGTTCTGTATCCAGGCCTCACCTCCTTAGGTGATTCCGCTGTAAAGGATTGTCCATTTTTCAATATATGAAGAGCAGTGAGGCCTTTGAAATGGTACAGTACAGAATTGGCATTCAATATCTTTTTCAAAGGGTTGCACGCACGGCGCTTGGCCATCACCTCCTGTGCAAAATCTCTGTAAAAGGTGATAATGTTGCCTCTCCAGGTTAGCTCCCCAAGGTCTCTTGCAGCTCTTAACAAGTGCTCTTTAACAGAGGATCGCAGTAGATAAGCGATGATTGTCAGAGGCCCTCTGGTGTTGTTTGGAGTGCCAGGAACTCTATGGGCGTGCTCTACCCCCACCGGCTCTTTCCATCGATCCCCCAATAATTGTGGAAGCCACTAATTTAGGAACCATTCCATGTTTGGGCCCTCAGCCCCCTCAGACACCCCCAGTATCCTGATGTTATTTCGCCTACTGCGTATCTTTCTGATCTTTCCGCCCGATCCACAGTTGCTCCAGTTTAGCCTCATGGCCCTCATTTTTTGTGGCATGGAGGTGTGTTGCTGCTTCATTCCTCTCTCTGCTGTCGAGACATTATGCTGGTCCTCCAGCCACTTGGACATCAGCCATAGCCCCTGTTAGTGAAGTGCCTATTGTGTCTACTCTAATTAGCAGCACCTCGAACATTCTAGTTATATTTGCCAGGGCCTCTCCTACCTGGGCTTGGTCAGTAGCTGCTGCTTTATCCTGACTCAGTGCTCCTGCCTGTGCACACACCAGGGGATCCATCTCACAGCTAGGAGCCATGTGTAGCCAGCTGCCCCACTCCATAAGTAGTAGATCAGGAACTCTGGTTGTAGCACTCACCGTGTGCTCTTCAAGAGCCACTACTGCTTTAGAATTCACTTGGCCATTCTCTGCTGTTCGAGGGATGGATCAAGTGAGCAGAGGTGGTACTGGGGGATTCTGTTGATAATGAGAGAGTTCCTCCCACAGTTTGATGAGGCCTACATGGCCTAGTGTTGCCTGAGACTTCGACTTCTATGCAGTACTAAGGTGGCAGCAAAAACATGATTCCCCTCAAATTAGCTGTGGAATAGCGTTGACAGAGGTCTTAGGGATTATCCCATAGGGATAACTGACTTCTCAATCCAGCATAGCGGCGGATTCTGTTCGATTGTTCATCAGGCTGGGGCAGAGGAAAAAGATTATGCTGCCATCTTCTCTGGGTCCAAGCCACGCCCCCTGTATTTCGATTGTATGTGACTATCTGGTCATTTTAAAAAATTTTCAGTCATGTTTATATTTATATTTATATTTAAAATTAGGTGTAACAAACAGACAGTCCAGTGGATGCACTTTATGTTTCTATGCTAGGCAGTACATTTATTTACATTATCAATGTTATAGGTTTTATTACTGTGTATATTATTAACAGGATAGTATAGCTTTTTGTTTTCACACCATATGCTAATTTTTGTATGTGACCTTTCTCTGTGTAAGCACATGTGCAAGCCAGCCTAGCCAGGCAGCTTCAGAGTACTGCGAGATGCATTACAGACTATCTGCACTTTAAGCTGTTATATCCAGCTAACTTGCCGTTTTTTGAAAATATTGTAACTGGTGTTATTTTTGTCTTGCACTTTGCACTTTGTTTTTGTGTCTGTATGTTTAAGTGCAATTCACATTATTTAGTAGCATGGATTTTTGGCACGAACGCACCACGCTGATATAGTCTGAATCTTCTTCATCAGATTGGCTTCGGTATAATACAACAAGGCCAATAAGGCCAATCAATTTAAACAAGTATGCCAACTGTCTGAATTGAAAACCGGGTGTGGTCTAACGGTTGCACTTTGCACCTTGTTCTCGGTGGTTGGAAATTGGAAGCCAAGAAAAAACAGTGTTTTTTTATCTTGGAACCCTTGGATGTCCTTGAGCATCTCGGTGTTCACACAACTATCTGACAACCCATCAGAGCACTTGAAAACTGGACAGAAATAAGCTGTATTTTATTGGTGCCTGTATAGTCTTGAGATTTGTTCTTTTAGACATTTTACAATTACAATCCAGTTTGGTAGAAAGCAACCACTGATAGCCTTAATAACAGCTTAGATAATTGCTTCAATAAGAGGAAAAAATATATATAATATTTATTGGAACGTACCGGAGCTGCTAGCTGTCATGGTAGTCAAATAAGCAAATTATATAGCTGACTACTGCTTGGTTAAAATTTTGTTCCACTTGCTTATATCTTCTCTTCTGTTTTTCCTAGTGAAAGACTCAAGGGAAATTAATCACTGTGTGAATAATTGTGCAATCAAAGACTCTGGTCTTTCCCAAGTTAAGGACTGTGTGTGGAAATTACTAAGAAGTTGCTCCTTGATACTCTTGAAAAAAAATATTTGTGGATTTTGATACATTTATAAGGACCCTATGGCTATTACTGGACACTACTGGATTTGTAAGGAATGTTTGACAGTTGTTGTAAGGCTTCAAAACATAAAGGGACCACTTATTGTACATAATTTGCTATTGGTTGCTGCTGGTTAAACAGAAGCCAAAGTTTAAAACCTGAAACCTGAAGCCTGAATGTAGAGAATTTTATGACACTTTTAAAATAGGTCAATTAAATATTTATAAGACACACAGAAGTTGTTATATCAGATATTGGAACCTTTGTTTATATTGTGAATTGATTCATTTTTGACTCATTCTGCCTTGTTATTTAAAAGGGCTAACAGATAGAAATTTAGGCTTTCAGCCAAAATCCAGAACAATGGTCAACACTAGAAAAGTGGTTTATGTTGTTCTTTAACTAACCAACTAGCATACAACCAATCAAATCACTCAAACAAAAAAAGTAAGAAATCAAGGAAAGAAGTGTCGGAAAACAGTAAAAATAAGGATGTTAAGGGGCATCAAAAATAACATCAAAATGAAGGGTGAGGATAATATCCCAACGCAGCTACAGTTAACCTATTTTTTTAGAGGTACAGAACCTGATACTTCCACTCCTAATTTAATTGAAGAAGCAGTTTCCTTTGATATTCCACTGAAGGATAGAGGGCTCATGGTAGACAGGTTTAAGAAAGAAACCCTCATTAACATCAAAAATATCAGAGATATGCAAGTCTCACAAAATTTACAAGATGAAATAATTTCATTAGACAGTTATAGTACAAGTAGCTGATCAGATCAAACTGTTAGTTTTCTGGCTCAGAATAAAACTACTGTGGAATCCGATTCCACCACACATTTAACCACATCATGGGAAATTTCTGTTGACTTTGACAAATGATCCACCACTAGTTTGGGACCAGAAATGTCATCTAAACAGGGGTGGAAGGTCTCACAGGTCAACAGTAACCCTTAACTTAATAACACAAAGGTACCTTTGAGTGTAGAAGTTGAAGGAAATGAGGCATTTAATGTTAGCAAATCAGTTGACCTACGCCAAATTTTAAAAGATTTGAATTACACTTTGTGTAAGCTTAAGCATCTAGATTCAAGTCAAGATGGTCAAAATAATCAAGAAGACTATAATTCTGCCTCACGTTCTCTTGGGCTTTCCCCATCTTCTTCACCCACAGCTGCTAGTCATAATCAAACTAATAATGATTTGATACAAAAAGAGGAAATTAGGTACAATAAAGAATTCTTTACAAATAAAGGTGACTTTACCTCTAAGTTACCTTTGTCACCACAAATCCTGGAGATGATAAAAAAACAATATTACGCAAATAATATTGCAAAATATGTGGGCTTTAAAACAAGAGCTGGAGAATTTAAGGGGTGATGTGGCACATAATAGGGCCTTATTAGATTCATTAACAAGACCAAAGGTTAATAACAGTTCTGATTTTGTTGAGGAAGAAAATCAGCTGAAAGTAGACCCTGTTGCCAAATGTCACAGAGTCATGCAAGTTAATTTGTCTCCTCCATTTCAAAAAGGGAGAGAAATTGTCCCTGAACTGGCTAACTTAGAAATCATAGAGCAACATAAAAAGACAATGCCAATAAATATGGTTAAAAAGGGAAAAAAGGGATTTAGCAATCATGTGGGGAAATCAAAGAAGGCAAAAACAAAATTAAGGAAAAAGAACAATCAAGGTCAAGTACATTCTGAGTCCCCATATTGAGGAGACTTAATAGAGAGAGAATCCACAATACTGATGCTGAGGCTGTAATAAGGGATGTAAATATTATATCACACAGAGACAAGGAGAATGTGAATATGGTAACTGCTGCTAGAGAGGATTCTACTCTGAACTCTGCACCTATTGAGGTGGAGTGTCATTTTGGAGGGGGGAGACCAAGGGTTACTCTAACAGGTCAAAAATTGACATGCCTACTGCTTGCTATGGAGAACCTATGATAAGGAAGGAAGCTGTGGATGATACCCTTTGGCTGGAGAAGGCGAAGAAGGTTATTTCAAATTATAACCTCCCCAGAGCCACAGAGTGGGAGAACAAGACTCTGTCACTCTTTGGCTGGGGAAGTGACCAGAGGTTACACAATAGGCTCATTAAAGAAGGAAATAGGTATTTACCTAGCTTGTGCCTTATGCATGAACATTAATAGGAGCACTGTAAAATTTATATATGTGCATCAGGCTTTTCAAATATACTGCAGATTGATATAACATTCCAATCTAGTAAATTGGATGCGTTGGTGTTACAAGTTTCCAAAGTCTTGGACTCTTATGATATTTATCTTACAGATGTTGAAACATTAGCTAGAAAAGGTGCCTGCTGGCACCAAAATGTCCAGTTAAATCTGGAAACAATTAATTCTTTTGCCCCTCTCATAGATATCAACTCAAATTGACAACCAGATCTCAGAGGAGTAAATTTGATAGAGACATTAATAGAGTTACATATCCTCACATGGAATATAGAAGGGCTGCTGACCAGACTAGCTAATAATGAATTTAAGGACTTTTTGATGAAAACTGACATTATTTGTTTTCAAGAGACATGGTTGCAGAGAGAAGATCTCCCTATGTTTCCTGGTTATTCAGGTTTTAGCCTCCCAGCAACAAAATGTAAGAAAAATGGCAGACCAAAAGCAGGCCTATCAATTTATATAAAGACAAGCTTTAATTTTAACATAACACCTCTAAATGTGGACCTACCAAACTGTCAGGTGCTTAAGTTGGTTAACAATAAAACAACAGTGATAGTCTTTAATGTTTCTGTATCTCCAATTAACAAAATAACCAATGATGAATATTGGAAGTCTTTCAAATCATTCATGAAATGTGTATTAGAGGAACACGAGCGGAGTATTATAGTAGTCCTAGGAGATTTCAATGCGAGATTTACAGAAAATAATTCAGTAAACAAGGAATTAACAGATGGAATAAATATAATAAGTAAAAATTTAACTTGTCAGCATAAGTCTAGAGACAAAATAAACAACCAAAATGTGAAATGTTTAATTAACTCCTTTGTTCCCATGGCTGCCATATGGCATCGGAACCATCCATTGCTGAGCCCAACCCAAAATGGCCACCGGGAGAGACTCAGTTAATATAACGTCAGGACTGGATTGTTGTCTTTTCAATGTAAGAACCAAAAGTGACCCTGAAGGAGATTATACTTTTATAGGCCCACATGGCTTGTCAATAATTGATCATGTGTGGGGAACTATGGAAGCACTCAGTAAAATAAGAGATTTAGAGATCATTACAAGACCAGAATCCTCACACGTTCCAGTACTTACAAAATGGCAAGTGGAGATAAGAGATAGACACATGAATGATATGCAGGAACAATGCCATATTGAAGTTATCAATATGAAATGAATAAGACGGACAAATTTGTGTATTCTGCGGTTTGAGGAAATTCTGAATAATGGTTGGGTGGATGATTATAGAAGTGAAATCTTAGACGTAGAGGCACGTTCTAACATAGCGTTAGCTTGGGAGAATATGTGCTTCTATCTCAGACCATTTTTTACCATACTGATTTAAGGAAGAAAAAGAAGTTCATATGGTTTAACATTACATGTAAAAAAGCAAAACAAAAACTGAACAAAATGGTCAGACAATATAAAAATAAAAGTTCTAGGATAAATAAAATAATTAACAAAGAAAGGAAACATTATAAGGAAATATTACATGAAGAAAGATTAACATTTCAGAATATTATGCGGAAAAATTTAGAATGTCTATTAAAAAGGACATTAAACAGTTTTGGGCACTAGTCAGTAAAGGCTACAATAAATATATTAATTGTATTGAGGTGGGAATTACTCGACAAATTCGGGAACAGTATTTTACTAGACTCTATTTTTCACAACTAGAGGGGGATAGACAGATGTATATTAATAATGCTAGTAGCACAATTTTTCCAAAATCATTATTTATTAATCAACTGGAAACCCTGGAAGCCCTGAATAAAATATAATTAAATAAAGCTCCCAGCCTGGACAACATACTGGTGGATATGTATAGATCCTTTAAAGGTGGTGGCCCCCAGTATTGCAAGTGTTTTTTATTTATTTTATACAAAGAGAACATTACCTGGAATATTGGAAGGGTAGTACAGTATGCCCAATCCATAAAAAGGGAGATGCTAACAATCCCATAATGTACCACCCAATTAGCTTGCTTGATGCATCACAAAAAATATTCTGCAGAATTCTTTTAAATAGAATACAACAGTGGGCAGAGCAGATTAACATACTCTCAGAATTCCAAAACAGGTTCAGGTCAAAACGTTCATCCTTTAACATCTTGTTTGGAAATATGTCAACATTAAACATTCCAAATTATACTGTCGTTTTGTTGATCTTAAATCTGCATTTAACTCTACAAGTGGGAAAATACTTTGGCATAAGTTGGAAGGGTATAATATAGATCCAGATATTTTAGATATTCTAATAAAACTTCATAATAATACATGGCTCAAAATTAAGTATAATCAGCAAAGAAGATTTAATAAACAAAATACATACAAATCTAGGGGTACGACAAGGTTGCCTATTAGCCCCATTATTATTCAATCTGTATATTTATTTATTTATTTCAGATTTGGATTAATACCTTTAAGCCATGGGCTCATTTACAAAGGTTCCTAGTCAGATAACAAAATACAGAGACACAGAATTACATCAGTGAACAATATACAGAGAGAGAAAAAGGGGTTCAATTAGACACAATATACGTATGATAATTAACATTTGAGGGCTACATAAACAATATGACAGGTTACTAAGTGCAAATCTGAAAGTGCAATGGATTGCAACAACAACACTGAAAATAGTGAGGAATTACAACATAAGGGAAATCGGGGGGTCAGTAGGGAGGTCATTAAGCCATCTAGGACCTTTGTAGGAGAGGGATCATTGTGCGAGTGTGGTACATTTAAATGGCACTAGGAACACTCCTTTGGATGCACTTCTGGTGTTCACAGTAGGCCGAGTGTAGTTGAAAAGTCTTGAGTTGGACTCTGGCATAAGGTCAAGCAGTGCTTTGTTCCCCAAGGAGACAAGCCAGGTATTTGATTCTGAGATGGAGGGGAAGCCAGCTGGTCTCAGTATACAAGATGCATGTATACGTCAGATAGTCAGCACCAAGGACCAGGCGGTAGGCCTTGTTGAGGAAGGTTATGATCCTCTTCAGAGCAGTGTCAGAACCAACACCATAGATCACCAGACCATAGTCAATGGAAGATAACACAGAGCTGCAGGTAACCAGTTTCAGAGCCTCCGGGGCATAGAGTGTCTATGTCGGTAAAGAACTCCCAGTTTGACGTTAGCTGTTTTGACGACATGTTCAATATGTGTTGAGAAGGACAGCATGTCATCAAGGTGTACTCCAAGATACTTGAAAGTGCTGACTTGCTCTAGTAACTCACCTTTTTGGGTCATTATTTGTAGGGACCCATGCTTTTTATCGTTTTGTGGCACCATGAAAAGCATACACTTATTTTTTTTGTAGTTGAGTAACAGTTTATGATGGGAAAACCAAGATTCTAGTCTATGGAAATTGGCCTGCAAATCGGTAGTTATTGCAGTGATGTCCCTACCAGGCGCAGAAATGACAGCAGCATCAGCATAAAGCACCATTCTTGCTGGGCAGGCAGATGGTAGGGAGTTTATAAATAGACTAAATAAGAGTGGACCCAGTACAGAGCCTTGGAGGACTCCAAGGCTGAGTTCCCTAGGCTCAGAGAGAGTGCTGAGGATCTTCACACATTGTGTTCTCTGCGATAGGTAGATTTCAAACCAGGTAACAGTGCTTAACAAGAGGCCTATGGAAAGGAGACATTTCAGTAGGAGCTGGTGGTTAACAGTATCAAATGCCTTGGTGAGGTCAATGAATATGGGCCCCACTGCTCTACCATTATCCATTGCCTCATAGATCTATGTGGTGTAGTCAATCAGGACGGTTTGGGTAGAGTGCTGTTTACGGAAACCATGCTGTTGCGAACAAAGTAGGTTGTATTTCTCCAGATCTTCAGTAAGTTGGTCAGATACCACATGTTCCAAGGCATTGGAGAGTGGTAGTAAAATGGAGATGGGTCAATAATTAGAGATGTTTGTTCTGTCTCCACTTTTGTGGACCAGCATGATGTGAGTTGCCTTCCATTTGTCTGGGAATATGCCCGTTCATAGGACTATGTTAAAGATTTTGGTAAGTGGTTCAGCTAGCTCATTTAATGTTAGAGCAACTAGTTTCATGTCAATAGCATTGCTCCCCATCCTGGTCTTGCCCAGTACCTGTTTGACATAGCTTATGGTCTCAGTCCTGGAGAGGTGTCTAAAGTAGAAAGGCGGTGAACCATTGGGTGAAGTAGGAGTCAGGCTCAAGTGAGGGAGTTGTCTAGTCAATGGGATAGGGAAGTAGTCCCTCAGGAGCACAGCACTTAGGTCAGTGAAGGTGGTATTAAATGCATTCACCATGTCATTACGATCCTGGAGTGTCCCTGATGAGGTAACGATAAGGTCAGGGTGTGCCTTGGTGATCCTGCCTGTAAGGGATTTCACTGAGTTCCAGAATTCCTTTCCACTTCCCCAGTTTCTGTTTAAGAGGTCTTTATAGTAAGAGACCTTGGCCAGCCTGATCAGTCTCATGCATTTATTTCTGGCTGCCTTATAAGCAGTGAGGTTGAACATATTCCCTGATGCTTTGGCCCTATGCCACAGGTTGTCCCGGAGTCACATGAGGTTGATTAAGGTGCCTGAGAGCCAGGGGTTACTGACTCCTGTTACCTTTTTTGAACTGGGCGCAAAAATATCATAAGGGCTTGTAAAGATGGAGCAGAAGTAATCTAGGGCTTGGTTACTATCACTGGCAGTGTCAAGTGGTGACCAGTCAGTTAGCTTTAGGTGCTATCTGAAATATTCTAGCAGTCCAGATCTTAGTGAGTGAGTTCTTGTGTGCTGCGATGAATGCTTTGTGAACTTATTAGACCAGGTACACATAACTGGGGAGTGGTCGCTTAGAGAGTCAGGTGGAACAGAGACCTCCGTGATGTGGTCGGGGCAGGTGGAGAGGAGCCAATTGATTAGGGTATTTGAGCCGGTCCTGTAATTTAGCCTTGTGGCTTGGGTGACCATTTGTGTGAGATAAATGCTAGATATTTTGTCTCTAATTGCCGCTGCATCTTGGGATTGCCAATTGACATTGAAATCTCAGACTACAAGCTGTTCCCAGCTTTGATTGATCTGCCCTTGGTTGTTAAAAAAGTGATCCAGACTGAGCCCCTGTTTACCAGGGGTAAATATACTGTTGAGAGCACAAGAACCTCATTTTGCTGACCAATGGTGAGTTTAATACTGAGAATTTGAGCTTCATTGCTGAGCAAGCTGCCCAGTAGTACTTGGCCCCTAATATAATTTTTCATGTAGACCATGCAGCTCCCCGGACAGCATGGCCTGCCTAAATATAGTGAAGCCATCAAGAGCTAAATATTATTTTAAAGGATCTAAATAAGTTGGAATTTCATTATCCTACTGTTCTAATGGAAAAATTCCCTTGCTTAGCCATTGCAGATGATATTGTCCTGATATCCACATCCTTTTCAGGTCTCCAACATAAGGTAAATTTCTTCTCAGATCATTGTAGAAAAGATGGGTTAGTAATAAATCTTAAAAAAAAATATGGTAATTTTTAGCAATAGTAACAAAAAGGTTCCATCACTTTTTATTGAAAAAAGTAAAGTTGAACTGGCAATTCATTATGATTCCTTGGGCCTTAGGTTCTCCTCTAATCTTTCTTGGACCCCACACATCAATATAATGACCCAAAAATTTAAAATAGCGTTTAGCGCTTTTAAAAGATTCAGCTGGAAAATGGGTCAAAGCTCAATTTTGGGTCTATTAAAGATTAATATTAAGGAAAGAATTAGGACAGTTTTCATTGACAACATTGGCAATTGAGAGGTGGATGAATTTTATTCCACAGTTATTTCTTTTACCTGAACATAGGCTTCCAAGGCTGTGTCTTAAAGAACAAATACAATACCATAACTCTAATTTTACATCAAATACTATTAAGACCATAAAAGAAAATATTCTTCAGTGGGGTTTGGGGAATTTGCTTCATGACATCTGTCTTACTCCATTCTCCGACATAGTCAAACAAATCAAAAGGAGAATCAGGGATATTTCTATATCACAGGATCAGGAAAAATTAATAAATTACATCATTATCGATGGGTTGAAATAATTAAAACAGAACACAGACTGGAACCCTACCTGACTATTATGACAAACCCACATGAGAGGAGAAGTTTTATAAGGTATAAGTTAGAACAATATTCTGCAAATTATATTTTGTATGATCAGAAGACATCTGGAATTTCATGCTCTGAATGTAATTGTTTACATGGATTCCAGGATGATCTTAAACATATCATGCTACATTGTCCACAGTATGAAATAGCAAGGAAAAAAATTGTTGACTCTAAATATTAGGTACCCTTGGTCTCCCATCTGAAGAATGTATAATCTTATTGTTTAATTCAAATTATAGGAACATCCTCAGCCCTCTTTATAAGTTTCTATATGCTGTTAAATGATGATGAGTTGATTTGAATGAAATTTTATTCTGATGTATAAAGCCTTGTATTTTAGAATAGAAAAATACCTAACAGCATGGTGTTCTATTAATTTATTAATGTGCAATATCTTTTTGTCTGTTTGTGCACCTAATTATTTGACTATTTGTATGTAATAATTTGTAATGACTTTTAGTCTAACAATAAATTTACCTACCTAGCTACACACAAACAGAGTGTAGCAGGGGGTATCCTTGGGTGCATTAGGAGCAAAGCAAGCAAAGCACTTCAAAATAGTTGAGGATAGATACTTTATTTTTTTTTATTGAAGGTCGTTGTCAAGTCATTAAGAATCAGTCCTATTAATACAGTCTGTATTTTTCCATAATCTTCAATATATGTACCAATAGTATTTGAAACTGCTTTTTAAGTATATTGTCAATATCTGTGTTTTTGTTTCGACAAAGCCAAAATAGGGCAGACACAGAATACTGTTACTATATTTTTGTATTTATGTACTGTGTCAATACCATTTTTGTCTCAATACATACAATTACATGACAGTTTAGAAAAGTTCTAAATCTTTTTTATTTGTTTTCTGAATTGTGAAAATGCTGTGCATTATTTAATTATAAACTGTGTAGTTTGCAACTTAAATTTCATTCATCTTATGTCTTCAGTCCTGTCTCAGTCTACACTCTTACATGTTTTTACAGCTTTCACCTGCAAAACTGTTGTAAGATAATAATGACTGAAGCCTTGCTGTCCCAAGCTAAACCATTTTTATGAAGTACAGGCATATGGTTAGGGGGGTGGGGTGGCTCTATATATTAAAGAAGGCATAGAATGAATGGTGCACATGTCACTCAGAGAGAAGAGTGAGGTGGAATCAGGCTGGGTACAGCTGACATTAAGGGAAGTGAGAAAAATTAGGGTAAGCATAGAGATTGGCAGGAAAGGCAGAAGAAGAACAAGTGCAGAATACTGGGGCACACAATTAGGAAATCTCCAGCAAACAGGCTGACCCTAGCAGATATAGACTATGATTCTGGCAGCCAAGCATGCTCAGAGTCAGAGTCAGAAAATTGTGGGTGTGCTACAGGATTATGTTTTGGAGTAGTGGACAGGGAACCTACCAGGGAGGAAGCTGTCCTATATCTGGTAGTCTCCAATTGGGATATCATTGGAGATATCAGGGTGATGAAGCCTTTGGAGTCTATAGTGACCATAACACTGTGCCATTTCACATAAACCTGGATGCAACATCATGCCGACTCAAAAACAAAGGTCATGGTCTTTAAAAAAATTGACTTTGGAAAAATATGGGAGTGCTCAGGGAAAGATTGACGGAGTAAGGGATGACAGAAAGGGTAGATAACAAACAGAAATGGTTAACAAAGGGATAGTTGAAGTGACCTCTACCTGCACAAGGCAGGTAGTTAAGAACAGGAAGTATAAAAACTGATATGATTCTTCAAAGGATTGGGAAGGTGATGAGAGCTATGAGGCAGTATTCTGGCAGTACAAAGGGAGCAGACTGAGTGCAATTGGGGGCAAACCGTATTTAGATGATGCTAAAGGAGGTCAACAAGGCACTCAGGAAGGCTAAAGGACCTATTGTGCTATGAACTGCTGAAGGGACCAAGGACAGTGATATAATCCTCTTTTGATATTTTAAGGAAAAAAGAAAAACAAAAGAAGGGACTGGCAGAATAAAGAATGGGAACAGATGAGTGGATAATGCCAGCCCAAAAGCAGATATCCCAAATTAATGCTTTTTTTTCAGTTTTCACAATGGGAAAAGATGGTTCACTTCCAGAACATAGCACCCAGGTTTTTGGAAAGCACTGATGCAGACCAAAGGCAGAGATGGTATTTGAGACAAGAGTGTTTAAAGGACTCAAGACCCTAACCATAAAATCATTGGGAGTAAACAGGGGCCAAGCAATAGATATGCTATGTTTGAACTTTAGCAAGGTCTTTTATTCTGTGCTGTACAGAAGTCAGAGACATTAAAAGTGAGGTACTACAGGGATTAACCTAGGAGTCTGTGTTCAGCATCTTTATATGAGACATAGCGGAGGGTTTATAAAGCAAGAGCAGCCTCTGCTGAGGATACCAAGATCTGTTGACCTGGAAGTCATTATCAGTGGCAACCTTAAATTGTTAGCCTAATCCAATAATACATATAGGAAGGCAATAAGAATGTAGGGTTGTCCAGGTAATACATTCACTGGCAGAAGGAAGGTGTGAAGTGATACTGTCCCTGTACAAGTCCATAGTTATGTCATACCTGGAGTACTGTCCACAGTTTTGGAGTACATACCTCAGGAAGGACAGTGATCATTTGAAGAAGGTCCAGAGGAGGTCAACATAATGTTTCGAAAGGGGATATGAGGAAGTACTGTTTTATGAAGATGGTGTTGTGTAGATGGAATCCTTTACCAAAGTAGGTGGTTGAAGTTAAATCAGTGATTTATTTCAAATAGGAATGGAACAGGCACAATGGGTTAAAAAGACCTAAGGGTCTGGCGGAGGATGGACAGCCATGGGGTAGGGGGCTCTGGGGTACCAGCCATGGGGTAGGGGGTTCTGGGGTATCAAAATGGGCACTATGCCCAGAAGAATCCTTCTCTGATGCTAGGTTAGTCATTAAGTTGGCTTCAAAATGGGCAGATTGGATGACCACTTTTTTGTATCTGCCATCAAATTCTAGATAGGTATATAATACTGTGTGAATAATATACACATAAAAATCCTGCCTGACGTTATTAAACAACAACTTTGTGGATTAATGTTCATATAATACACACTTACAGAACACTGTAGGTGCGTTTTCCAACTTACCCTACCCCCAATTGTTGTTTTACAGTATACTGTACAGTACAAAACCTATTTACCTTTGGATTTGGTGCTCTGGAAGTTTGCGGAAGCTTTGGTTGTGGTGACACATACTGTACTCTCAGTGCTGCTCCTTGATTCTCCTTCCCAGCTCTTGATACACATATTGTTTGCACAAGTTACATAGAAACACAGACTTTGATAGCAGATAAGCACTACTTGGCCCGCCCAGTCTGCCCATTTCCCTACCTATTGGATAAGCTGCTGATTCTAGTTAACCAACAGCCTACTTCTTCCTACCCCCCACCAGAATTGCCTTATGCCTGTCCTATGCATTCTTGAATTCCCCCACTGTTTTTGACCTCATGACCTCCTCAGGAAGGTCATGCCATGCATCTACCACTCTCTCTGTGAAAAAATACTTCCTCACATTTCCCTTGAGCCATCCCCCCCTCTATCTTCAAATTGTGGCCCCTTGTTCTTGCACATCTTTCTCTGAAGGATCCTACCCTCCTGGGCTTGTTGATTCCCTTGAGGTACCTAAAAGTTTCTACCATGTTCCCCCTCTCCCTCCTTTCCTTGAGGGTATACATATTAAGCTCCTTTAATCTCTCTTTGTATGGCTTCTGGTGCAGACCCTGCACCATTTTGGTTGCCCTCCCCTGGACTACCTTCATCCTGTCTATGTACTTGTGGAGATGGGGGCCCAATTCCAAGATGGGCTATGCCAGCATATGGCGAGATACGCCAAACCCCATGGCATACCTTGTGACTTACACCATTTGCAATTCTAAGTGGGCCATGGAGGATGCGGGCTGCGACAATCGCAGGATACGCCACCTGCTATGCCACAGCACAGAACGCCTGGCACAACTGCGGGTTGCGACAGCAACTCCACCCAATTCCAGGAGGGTGGCTACCGTAATCTGCAATTGCAATTCTGAGAGGCGCAGTGGCATAGGGAACTTCTGGCAGCTCAGAGCTGTCCTAAGTGGCATCCGACGGCTGGCACTATCGGATGCCACCATGCAGAGCCATGGCAATGGTGCCATACCATTCTTCAAGCCAACTCAGGCACATCCCTGCCCCCCAACCCCCCCAAACATCTGGGACCCTGGGGGTCAATTTCTGGTGCGCCCCCCAGATGCCTGTGCCATGTGGCCTGCCCCCATGCTCCCTGGTGTGTGCTGAGGTGGTCCGGGGAGGTGTCAGGGGGCACCTGTCACCGTCTGAAAGTTGCAACATGTGGCTGTGATATGCCATGCATGTGGCGGTAGCCCACGGATGGCGTATCTCACATGTCGCAACTGCCGGGACCCTGCCGCTTCTGGAATGCAGCATAGGGTCCTGGTGTAGGGGCGACTGGCATACTTCGCAACTGCATGCAAGTTACATAAGTCATCTTGGAATCAGCCCTGCGGTCTCCAGAACTGCACACAGTACTCCAGATGGGGTCTCACCAATTGTCTGTAGAGAGGGATAACAACTTCCTGTTTTTTACTGGTGATGCCTCTTCCTATACATCCCAGTATCCCTCCAGCCCTCCTTACTGCCTTCTCACATTGCTTGCTTATTTTTAGGTCATCTGATATGACTTCCCCAAGGTCCCTTTCCATTTGTGTTGTTGTTAGTACTCCCCCCCCCCCACTGTGTACTCTTCCCCTGGGATTTTGTTTCCCAGGTGCATTACTTTGCACTTCCTTGCATTGAATCTAAGCTGCCATACTTTTGACTATTCCTCCAACCTTGCCAAGCCCCTTCTCATCCTTTCCACCCCCTTGTGTATCAACCCTGTTGCAGATCTTTGTGTCATCTGCAAAGAGGCATACTTTTCCTTCCAGTCCCTCTGCAATGTCAACTATAAAGACATTAAAAAGGACCAGCCCCAGTACTGAACCCTGTGGTACCCCACTAGTAACCCCCCTTTCTTTGGAGTGGACTCCATTTACTATTACCCTCTGTGTCCTGTTGTCCAGCCAATGTTTTACCCAGGCTACCATCCTGGGACACACTTCCAGGCTGGCTAATTTGTTTATTAATCTTTTGTGTGGGACTGTGTCAATTGCCTTGCTAAAGTCTAGGTAGGCCACCACAGCCCCTCCCTGGTCTACTACTTTGGTCACACAGTCAAAGAAATCTATTAGATTCATCTGACATGACCTTCCCACTGTGAATTCATGCTGTCTTGGGTCCTGTGCCCCACTGGCCTCTAGGTACTTTGCAGTTCTTTCTTTCAGAAGTGATTCCATCATTTTCCCTACCACTGAGTTCAAACAAACAGGCCTAGATTCCTGCCTCTGCTTTGCTCCCACATTTGTGAAGGGGAATTACATCTGCCCTCCCCCAGTCCTTAGGTACCACACCATCCTCCCATGATTTGTTAAAAAGGGTAGTTGAGCCAGCCCGGTGGCACAGAGGGCTGAGGCACTGGACGCCACCCCTCTAACCACGCTGGTGACCGGGGCTCAGAAACAGACTTGGGCGCCGGGGGTTGGCAGGGGGAAGGAGAGGATCAAGCATCCGGAGGACCGCTCTCCTCTCCTGGGGAGGGATGAGGGGATAGCTCCAGTCTGTAGTGGCCCTTGGTGGAGACCAGGGGTACTACAATTAGCGGCACAGGAGGGACCAAGAAAACTGGAAAAAACATCTTTGGCACTGCCAGATGATGGCCTTCACTCTCCATGTTCCCCAGAACCTCTGGGAGCCTCCTCCACTACAGCAGCACCCCGGACCATGGAAAGAATAGTGTGCTGGGGTTCCCTGCCACCTGGTGCCTTCCCCCTCGGAGGAGGGGGACCCGCCTGGTGATGGGATACGCTGGGGACAACTTGGGTCTGGCTGCAATCTGTGTGAGAGGAGGTGCTCCAGAAGAAGACTGCTGGAGGATGGAGCACTAGGAGACCCGAAGGAGAGGCAGATGTCGGAGTGTAGGAGGAAGGTAAACAGATCACACACAAAAAAAAAAGGGTAGTCAGTGGTGTCACTAGTTCTCCCCTTAGTTCTTTTAGAATTCTGGGGTGAATCCCATCAGGTCCCATTGCTTTTTCCATGTTCAGTTTTAGGAGTTCTTTCAGAACCCTTTCTTCTGTGAATGGACTGGTATCGACCCCCTTATCCAGAGTGGCTTCTATTGATTGGATTAGGTACCTCCCACTCCTCTTCTTTTGGGAATACTAAGTAAAAGTATTCATTCAGTATCCCTGCTTTTTCACTGTAACCCTCTGCCCACACCTTCCCCTTTATTAAGCGTCACTATCCCTCCCTTGGTCTTTCTTCGCTCCCTAATGTACCTATAAAATATTTTATCCCCCTTCTTAACTTGAGTTGGCAATCTTTCCTTCGGTTTGGACCTTTGCTATTCTGACTGCCTTCCCTGCTTCCTTCTGCTTTAACTGGTCAGTTCTCCGTCCTGCTCCTTCTGTGTTTCCTTATACTTCCTGAATGTGATCTTTTTCTCCTTAACCTTCCCTGCCACCTCTTTTGAGAACCATAGAAGTTTTTTCCTTCATTTTGATTTTATTATTTGCTTCACACAAAGGCTTGTTGCCTTTGTGATGGCAGTTTTGATGTTTCCCCATTATTCCTCCACCCCTCCTTTTTGCCTGTTTGCTAGTGCTTTTCTGAGACACTCTCCCATTTTGACAAAGTCAGCCCTCCTAAAATCCAGTACCCTCACTTTTGTATAGCTTGACTCGACGGCTGTGTTTATCATGAACCACAATGTTTAGTGGTCACTTGTTCCCAGATGGCTACCCACTTCTAAATTTGAGATTCTCACTCTGTCCCCATTTGAGAGTACCAGGTCTAAGATTGCTTCCTCCCAAGTGGGTTCCAACACTAGCTGCCTGAGGCATGCCCCCTGTAGGGCATCGAGAGTGACCCTGCTCTTGGATGTGGCTGCAGCAAAGGTGCTCCAGTTAACATCTGGCATATTCATGTCCCCCATCAACAATATCTCCCTTTTTCTGCCATCCTAAAGATGCCTTCTATCATATACATATACTAAGTTTTGTGTTATATTACTTAAGAGCTGCTCTCTTCTGATGAACTAAGGTTCTAAGAGCTTCCTGAGTCCTGTAAAACATCAGATTGTCCATTGATAACAGATACTTTGCCATAACAGGGTAAATGATGAAAAACATTAGCTGGGCTGTGAGGTAACTTTTTATTTTTAACATGTACTGGGACAAGTAAGAAATGGCATAGGTGTGAATGATGTCCATCCAAGGTTACCATTACAATATGATTGTAAGGGAAAATACTGACATATTCTTTTCAGTTCCAGAGCTTAATTTTGCGGCACGGGGTCATAACAGTGCAAAGAAAAGAGCACTGACAATAAATGCTGCAAGAACAATCACATGCAGCAAAATAAGGTCAGGAAACACCTTTGACTTCACAAAACAGCGCACAGTCCATAGAAGTAAATAGGACTTCTGTACTTTATGTGGGGAGCTTTGCCCCCACACCTCGGAATTAATATAACTAACTCTGCCGGGGGCACTTGGGATGGGTAAAACTTGGGAGGGGAACACTTGTTAAAAAATCATCCACAAAAATCAGACTCAGCAGGAGACCTGAACCACAGTCCCGGGTCTCCACCGCCACTGAGTGCTGGTGCCTTAGCCACTTCACCATGGGAGCAGCTCAGCAAAGCACCAGATCACACAAATATTTCTCACTTTCCTTCTTCCAGCACAGAACCTCAGGGGTAGCGGTAATTCCCTTCCTCTCTTATATCCCTGTCGCTGTGAATGTTTTAGCAGTCGTAACAGCACGGTAATTGATTCACTCTTTTCTTTGCACCGTTTGGACCCAGTACCTAATTATGCAATCTATGCCATCATCATTCCACACACAGGTTGACCTCCATGTGAAGTATTTGGCACGGCAGACTGACACAGATTATGTTTTCCAGACTTTTCCCTGTTGTTGAATTAGTTGATTTTATTAACTGACTATACAATACTGTATATGTGACTCTGTTTCTAATCTTTCGTTTCATTTTTTCATTTTTATTTTTTACCAGGAAGTTTTCTGGGCACCGCTCTTTTTCAGCCATGCTTGATATATTAAACATCACATACAGAAGGCAATACAAACAATACAGTAAATACAATCAGGTACATTTACATAAGTTTTCAGTATACAAGGGAGGCAGTATAGCACAGTGGTTTAAAGCTCTGAACTGCAAATCTGGTGACATCCAGCAGACCAGACCTGGGCTTGAATCCCACAGCTTCCACTTACATACTGTGTGACCCTGAGCAAGTCACTTAACTTCTCTGTGCTCCTAGGTCGCATCTGTAAAAAAGCTTTCAGCTTAGTGTGCTACTCCTCCTGGTTAAACAAGTTTGTGCAACGTGTTTAAAATGTAAAATGCTGTTAGCATTAAATATCAGTTTCCATACTTGTTTAACAAAATGGGTGCATACCATGTAAAAGCCTTCCTGTTCATTTGGAGTTTAAAAGCACGGATTTGGTAAAATGTTAAGCCACTATTCCTAGTACACTTCACACTATTCTTCTGTATCAGAGAGTTACTCTAGATAAAACCTGAGGTTCTGCTGATCTAGTAACAAAGTATACAGAGGTAGTTACAAGACCCTTTAACCACCTCTCTGGAGATAACACTCCCAGTTTGGTATACAAATGACAATGATGGGTTCTTAATGGGGCCCTTAGTGCAAATCTATATATGTTGTTATATGATGTTTTATATTTAGACTCAAAAATGCTGTTACAGTGGTAAAAGATAACGTTCCTGTACTTAAGGGTTGACATGAGAATCTGCTTATCTATAGTTACTCAAGCCTGGTCAGTCAAGGAGTTCCCATTCCTATACAAAATCCCTGTCTTTGATTTATTTTCTTTCCCAGTTTGTCAATGTGGGGTATCATGTTCAAGCAGGAGTCTAAGTGTATGCCCAAATATTTAAATGTAGTTACTGATTGAAGAAAAGAGCTATTCTGACCCTTAATTTGTAATAGGCCCCGTTTCAGCAACTTTTGTTGGGATCCAAATAACATCACATTTGTTTTACTTTCATTTATAAGCATTCAATTTTCTTTTATCCAATTTGACAAAACACTGTACTTATTTTGTAGGAATGTTTCTATGTCATTGTTGTTTGGTCCAGAGTCCCAAATAACAATATCATCAGAATAAAGAATGCTGTTTTCTGTAGAAAAAAAGAGAAGGTGTATCATTCATAAAAATTGAAAATAGAAGTGGGCCTATCACTGATCCTTCAGGGACCCCTGCTTTAACATCATCCGTATGTGACAAATAACCATTAATTTTAACCCTTTGTTTATGACCAAACAAATAACTCCTAAACCACTCTAAACCACTCTAACTGGATCCCAGTGACTCCCACTTCCCCCAGTTTATCCAACAGGAGCCTGTGTGCCGGCCAGGTCAACAAAGACTGCCCCATGGTCTTCCCTTTTTCAGAGGCCACAAAAACAGATTACACAAACCCAGCCAGCACCATCAGGGTGGATCGACCACTATGGAAACCATGTTGTTGGTCCCCGAGCAGGTTGTACCCTTCCAAGTGGGCAAGCAATTGACAGAGGATATACTTCTCCAAGATCTTACTTGCTATTGGCAGCAGTGATATTGGCCTGTAATTTGAAATTACTAATTTATTCCCACCCTTAAAAACTGGAATTACACCAACTTCCTTCCAGGTTTTTGAGACTATTCCATTTTCCAATGATTGATTAAACAACATTGTCATTAGACCCTTACTGTAGTCAGCTGATATCCTTAATAGCTGAGTGGGCACCTCATCCAATCCTTCACTTTTTCCCACCTCCGGACTCTGCTGCAGTTTTAATACCTAATTTTCATATATTCTTTAAAAATAAAAGAGGGCACCACTTTTAGATTTGATACCATTTAATTCTGTTTAACTGCACCTTTTCCTGATTGCTCTGTCTCCAGGTTGCTGGCACTTATTGTTTTTGAAATAAAAATTTTTTTAAAATGATCAGCTGTAGCCCTGCTATCCTGAATCAACTAATCACCCACTTTTATACCTTGAATTCTCCTATCTTTCTTCGGATTATAAAACTGTCTAAAAGACTGCCAACATTTCTCAGGATCTTTTATGTTATTTAACTGCATCTGTTGATAATAGCTTGACTTAACCTCATTTATTTCCCTTTTTACCTTATTTCTTATCAGTTTATATTGTCGTAAAATCTCCTCATTTCTACTCTTTAGATACTGTCTCCTTATTGCCTCCCATGTTTTATTTGATCCCTCAGGTTCTTATCTAGACAAGGGGAAATCTTCCATTTCACCCTCCATTTTGTAACTGGAGTATGCTTATCAAATAACTTCCTCAGGTAACTGTTAAATTGTTCCACCTTTAAGTTCAAATCATCCAAATTCATAATCTTCCCCCAATCTCTTTGCTCCAATTCCCTTTTATAAGCCCTCCATCTAATCTATTTATGTACATTTTGCTTATAAATCTAGGGGGTGGGGTTTGTTTTTCCATTTTACGTAAACAGAATACTGGACAGTGATCTGATATTGAGTCAGACAGAACCCTTGTTTTAAGATGTTTCTTGGCCTGTTTGTTATTAACCAATCTATTACAGTGTGATTACTTGTCTTATAATTGTAGTATGCAGGAACCTCTATCATTTGTACAAAATGGGCAGCTTCCATGTTAGCCTTTAATTTCCCTGCTTCTCTCTCTGACTTCCAATCTACATTCACATCACCTATCATGATATGCTCCCTACTGTTCATGTGTAGTCTTGTCCATAAATCAAAAATTAAGTAGTCAAGCAAATTACACTTGGGGGGGACAATAAAAGCAGGTGACATAAAAGTGTTTACAACCAGTGACTCCTAACTTGATCCAAATGCTTATATAATCAACCATATTGTCTATAGGGTCTTTTTCCACTTCTTCAGCTAAGATTCTGTCCTTATTATAAAGCATTACTCCTCCCTCTTTTTTGCCTCCCCCATCCTGTCTTAAGATAGAGGGACAGAATTTCAAGGCCCCGGCACAAGCTGCGACAATGGCAGCTTGCACCGAGTGTGGTGTGCCTGGGACCCTACACCCGAATTTCTACTGAACAGGGTCCCGGCACCTAAGTCCAGCATGTGGCAAAGGGGGTGTGGTGCCTAATGTATGGCGCACCCACCTGGAATGCCGCAACAGCTGTGGGGAGTCTGCAGCACCCACTGACAGGGGCTGGCAACTGGGCACTGCCCCCCAACACCACTGTGCCAATGGCACCAGCACCGCAAACCTCCCCGTACCCCTGGTGGGTTATGTTCATTCTGCTCAATCTTCCATTCTCCTGTACCTTGATCTGGTGACCAGCAAAGCCCTCCACATGCTACCCAGGCTGGCCACTGAATGGGCAGTCTTTGTGCATACTGTATACAGTACATGCACAGACTGCTCATTCATCGGCTGGCCATGGTGGTGTGTGGAGGGCTGTGCTGGTCACTGGATCAGGGCACAGGATGGGGGTGGGAGTGCTGAGATGGGTAGGGGGGGTTGGCAGGATGCATGGATTTGGGTGTTGGGGACCGTGATAGGGGTGAGGGGGAACCACCGGACCACCAGAGATCACCCATTGGGGATGGTTGGGGCAGGCCACATGGTGGAACCTACAGGATGACCCCCCAGGAGCTGTCTATGTCCCCTTAGACCCGCTCCTCGCTGGTCTAAGGGTACTTGGCACTTGGTTCTTGGGGGGTTCTTTCAAATTTTATATCTGAGGGCTGCAGCAGTCTGGATCTGCTGCAAGCCCCCAATGCCATGCTGCAGCCACTTTCATGGTGCAAGGATTTCTCTAGCACACATTGGGGCAGGCAGCCTGCTAGGTGATGCAGGCTGCCTTTCAAATTCCCACTTGGCGCAGCCCTTGCATCAGACCTGTTTGATGCAAGCACCTTGCGTCAATCTAAGTCCTTTGAAAATCCAGCCCAGAATCTTTAACATTCTGAAGCAAAATAATGAAGAGGATCAGTTCTGAATTCAGCATGGCGATACAGCAAATACTTGATGCTGGTAACAGCATAAGAAAGATGCATGCATTTCTTGACAGCAGTGGTAACAGCATTGCAGGCAGTGGGCTGTAGCCACACCCTATATGTGCCCCCTGATTCAGTTATATCTACTAGCAACTGTGTGCACCAGGTACATACTATACATTGCTGTATTTATCCAGTTACTCTGTAGCATTTAAATTTGTATTCTTTGTTCAAAGTGTAAATAGGGTCCTTGAGGTCAAATAATATGTAACAGATGATAAGCTTACAGCCAGAGATGTTATGGATTTGCTGAGCACATTGCATGGGGTCTCAGCTTGCATACCTTCATTGAAAACAAAATGTGCTGAGGCATGGACAGAACATATGGAATAGCACAATTAATTAACTGCATAGTATTTTGTTGATGCTAGATCTTGTTCTGGATTGTTGAATACTTGTTTAATTATTTTCATTGTCCATTGCCATTGTCTGATGATATGTGTTGTGATGTAAACAAGGAGAGATAAATGCACCAGGCAAGTGACAGGATTACAGCACATGATACATTTCATGATGCAAGTTTAACAAATGAGTTGAGAGTTTCACTGGAACTATTTGCTTCTATGGCATTTTAGATGAAAGGACAGGATTTGACTATTTCACAACCAAAACACCCTCTAGTGATTCATGTCTGGGAGCAGTTACAAAGCAAGTCACAGTGAAGCTTGTATTTTGAAGGATGAATGCACTTTAGTACTGACAGCACAATACTGTATTTACAAGAATCGTGTAATGTCAAGAGACAGGCTGTGGGACAGTCCACTGGTGCAGCAGTAGTGTTACTGCTAATGATGCTGTCAGCCCTGGTTCAGGAACTAGCCCCGGGAGGACAGAAGGACAGCTGGGGAAGGAGGCTTTAGCATCCAGAGGACTGCTTACCTTCACCAGGGAGGGAGGGGAGTTTGAGACCTGGCAGATAGCTGACCCATGGCAGAGACCAGTGGTATAGCAAGCGTCAGAGCCATGAGCGAGGGGTTAGAACATGACAGATGTCAGTGAGTGTGCCTTGATGTCTGAGCACATGTCATGCCCTCTTGAACAGGGGAAAATTGGTTCTTGGAGTGCCAGGGAGACAGAGTGCCAGTGCAGACCCCGTACCTCCTACCTGCCTGTGTCCTGACATTGGGTGCCTGGTGAGACAAGAAGGATGGGAGTTCACCCACAGGTACAGGTAGGTGGAGAAAGTGAGTCAGACACCATTGGTGACTCCCAATGGTGTGGGGCTCCAAGAACTAGGGGGAGGAAAAATAGCAAGTTGAAAAAAAATTAAAGGAAGGCCGCTTTAAAGTTCATTGAAACAGTATTTTTCAACAGCCACCACTTTTATCATGACAATGAGAATAAGCACTCTGCATCAGTACAGTTTATTTCTGGGCAGGGGATTAACTTAGTCAAGCCACCACAAGAGTGCAGTGTTTTATAAATTCTTGTGTTGGAATAAAGTGTAATTTACAGTACATTTACAGGAGATCCAGGCAGGTGGCAGTGCAGTACCTTGCACTAAATGATGTGCCACAAAATGTTGCATGACAAAATGTCTTAAATGCAATGGAATTGCACTGTTCACTGCTGCATACTACTACAGTAACACTGCAAGGTACTGTGTTGCATTCTGGCTGGTTCCACTGTACATAACATATACTAATCTTAATATTTTCTCATGGCTTGTGTTATCTTCTGTAAAACTAAGTATCCAGATATGAACCAAACTAAGATTTTTTTTATACAATGAGACTGCAGATACAGAGAAATACCAAGCCCAGAATGAAGCAGCTACTGAACAAAAGAATGAAAGAGTTTTGGCGGGATTATAACACCAGCACAGTGCGGTTGATGCTTTAGACAGTTGGAAAAGGTGTTGCAAGTTGTGATTGCAAAGAATATGTAAGCAACTAGAATGTGATGGATATTATTGTACTTACTGTAGAAATTGATATTGCTGTTTATATTACACATGCCTTTATTACTGCATGTAATGTATGAATTGTATACTGCATCTTAAATCAATACATTTACACATGAACAAGGCTCTCACACTACCAAAAAAAACCTAAGAGCTCATCACAAGTTTAGGGTGACCACACTACAGTATGTTCTACAGTTTGTCTTGGAAACAACACAAAAATTGGGAAGTGCATTACATTTTCACCAAGATTCAAAGCAGGTGGTCATCCTACAGAAGTCCCACAAGCAGCACACAATATGCATATCAAGTAAAGTGCAGCACATCTGGAAAGACTAGGTAAAGACAGATCACTGGGTTCCCAGTGGTTTCTGTCAAAGGTTGTATACCCTCTTCTCTGTTTCTGGATATAGTAAACCTACTGTGCTGCTTGTCTACTGACCCATCAGCTAAAATCTCCCACACTAAATAACTGCCCATAAAATGGGAGCTATGAGCTCATATAGAGAATTACTATAGTTTGCAGGTTTGGGGCTGGATTTTAGTCAGAAAAGATTGTGACTGCATGAAAACATACTGTAGAACCCCCTCAAAAAAGCAAAATATATGCAGAAGAGTTATTACCTTTTATGAACCCAAACACAGGACATTTTGCATGAAAACACACTGTACCGACACAATGAAGTACTACAATTTGGCATCGAGAAGTACAGTGTAGTATGTACCCTGTATTAGAGAAATCCTTGTATGTGTGTGTTTAAAATTTGGGCTTGTGCAATACTGGGAATCAGCAGCACAACAGAGAAGTGTGATTCAATAAAGTATCCTGCCTTTGTGCACAATACCCTCCCTCAAGCAAGCAGGTACACATAACACCTATTTAGTTGCAAGGAGTGTGGTGTGCTTCTTTGAAATACAGTTTAGAGGTGAGAAAGAAATAAGTGCCCAAGCTGGGATCTGAACCCAGGTCTCCTTAGCATAACATCCAACTGTACTACCAGCTGTGCTACCAGGACAACTGGAAACATGTAACACCAAAGGTATTCATCTTTCTCAGTGCACACCCTCGTGCCACACAAATTAGAATTGCATTTTTTACAAGGAGTGTGTAACTTTATTTGAAATACATTTCAAAGGAGATAAAGAAATAAGTGTTAAAGCTGGGATCTGAACCAAGCCAGACTGGAATACCATTGCACTGCATTAGTAACTGTGTTACCAGGACAGCTGGAAACCTGGGGATCCTGGATCCCCAGGTTTCCAGTTGTTGTAGCATAAGGTAGTAGTGTGGGGGACTGCACAGTGCACAGCTCACATACACACTCAGCAAAAAGCTTCTTAGAATATGATACAAATGATTTACTAGAAAGAAACACAGTCTGCTGAGTTTTAAGATATTTTTACAAAGTCTGTTTCTTCATTTAAAAAGCTTGAATACCTAGCTAAATATAGAATAATGCATGAGAAAGTGTGTGTAATGAGAATTTTATGCACAACAGAGGTGTGTGATGCCTCAAAAACCCGAGAACAAAGTTCAAGGGGTTTATCAAGGCGTCGCACACCAAGGGTGTGCATAAAATCTGAGCTGTCACACACTCCCCCATGTTTTTTTTTTTATAACTGGTTCCTTGCATTGTTTTGTTTGACAAGTGCTTGTTGAACAGCCTAAAGTCGGTCATGGTTTTTCTTGGAGTGTTTCTGTTTTCTTGCTGCTGTATGAATTTTTCTCTTTCTAAGTCACTAGGCTGTTAAAATGGTGATGAATGCGTCATTTTTAGGTGGGTAGACAGACATTAGTAGACCACTGGTTGTTTTTTATTTTTGTGAGAAATGTGTTTTTCTTCAGCCACATGTAAGTTAGATTCCCGTTCAGTGGTTTCAGTGAGGTTACGCAATCAAGTTGACAGCACGAGGAGCAAGAACTGCTAGCATGGGAGTGATTTTAGAATTTTTGCAAAAGGTGCTTAATCAAACTTCATTTTACATGGGTGATTATACACATATGTATATAATCAAACTCTGTTATACACAACTGTGTATAATCACCCATGTATAATGGAGCTTGACAGCTTCTGCACACAGTTGAAAATCATCACTAACTAGTTATTATATATATAATAATGCATGGGGGTGAATGCATAATGAAATTATGTGCACCTGAGGTGTGGGATGCTACATAAACCCCAAAGGGTGAAACCTTGGGGTTTATATAACATCTACATATATTCATTTATGCACTCACCTCCATGCATGGTTATGTGTAATTGCTGGCTTACATTGTATTCTTTAGCTAGAGAAAAAAAACGGGTAGGCATTTTTCTTTCAACAGATTTATTGATTTTTTTTTTTTTACAATTTACATGAGAAACTGTGTAACTTTGTAAACATGTAAAACTTGAGGAAGTATTTAAATAAATTAATGTACTGACTGTTGTGTCCCAAGTATGCTAATGAGGGTCTTGACCTTAGGATCAGTCCATGTTTCTATGGAGATATTCAAACTAGAGTCCTATTGCCTCGGAGTATGCAAATCCAGGTCCCGACCTTAGGTGCAGCTGGCATTTAGTCCAGTTTTTATCCAGAGGGGGAAAAAAATGTAAATACTGTTTTGTTGTACCGCAGGAGTTCTTTTTATTTGGGAACAAAGCGGTAGTTAAGTTAGCTGCAAAAGTCTCTCTGA
Organism: Neoceratodus forsteri; assembly: GCA_016271365.2. NCBI lineage: Eukaryota > Metazoa > Chordata > Ceratodontiformes > Ceratodontidae > Neoceratodus > Neoceratodus forsteri. The sequence continues at coordinate 1,454,180,746 of CM028129.1, read as the reverse complement.
GGAGATTAGTGTATCGCAGTCATAGGTTCGTGAAGCACTGAGGCACAGCATGGGACAGGGGAACGAGCAGGTGGCACATGCCTGCCATTATAACCCGCGGGTTATAATGGAAAACTGTAACCTGCTCTTCCCCATAGAAAACAATGCAAGCACAACCACTCCAACCTGACAACTGGTGAGCTTGCAGCCCTCAGATCTCTGCAATGGAGGGATGATATTATTATTAAACCAGCTGGTAAGGGAGGTGCTGTTGTGGTCTGGCAAAATGAGCTATACATCACTGAAGCCACACAGCAACTCTCTGACACCAGGTTTTACTCTTCCCTTCCACAGGACCCCACTGCTGACTATCAGACTGAGGTCACCACCGCATCACCTCAGCTATTGAAAACAAAGAGCTCCCTACTTTTGCTAAAAGACTCATAGTTCAGCATCCCCCGACATCCAGGTTTTATCTCCTTCCCAAAATCCACAAAACTGGTACCCCTGGCCATCCTATTGTGTTTGCCTGCTCCTACCCCACATCCCACATCTCCGCATTTTTAGACAGCCTCATGAGACCACTTGTTGAGTCCCTGCCCTCCTATGTTAAAGATGCTAACCATGCTTTCCAATTATTTGACAGTTTCAGATTCAGTGGCTCTTATCAGCTCATATTCATTATGGACATCAAATCTCTTTACACAGTGATCCCCCATGATGATGGCCTGACAGCTTTGCAGCATTTCCTGAATAAGTAGGAAGTCCAGCAGTTAACCTCACACACACTAACTCATCTGGCAGAACTTGTTCTGAAATTCAGTGCTTTTTCTTTTAATAACAGTTGTTTCCAGCAGGTCAGTGGCGTGGCCATGGGCACCAAGATGGGTCCCAGCTTTGCTAATCTATTTGTGGGCTGGGTGGAGGAACAATTTTTCTTTCATTCACAGGTACTGTGCCTGAACTCTACAAATGCTACATAGATGACTGTGTGTGGGCCACCTCCTGCTCCAGGGAGACCCTCCAAGTCTTCCTCGATAAATTTGCCAAAGCCCATCCTTCCCTTCAGTACTCTGTTGAAGTATCCTCCTCTACACTGCCTTTTCTGGATATCCAACTGTCAGTGCAGAACACTGGACTGAAGACATCAGTTTATTACAAACCCACTGACTCTCACTGTTTCCTCCTCCACATCTCCTTCCATCCTAAACATGTCAAAAATGGCCTGACTTACTCACAGTTTGTTAGACTTTGCAGATTATGCAGTAAAGAGGATGATTTTGCTGAGCAGGCCCAAATAATGCATAGTTTTTTTATCAACATGGGATACCCTAAAAGCACAGTGGATAGAGCACTCTCCTGGGTAAATAACATGACCCATAACCTCAACCCCCGCAGGAAGGCTCCTGTCATGCAAGAACAACGGCAAATTCTACTAGTACTTCCTTTTCATCAGAGTACACCTTCTCTTCACAGGATTGTCAGCAGTAACTTTCCTATTTTGCAAATTGACCCAGTCATTGGTGTTTCCTTTACAGAACCACCAATTTCCTCCTACCACAGGCCAAACAACCTGCGAAATCTCCTGGTAAAAAGCAGCCTACCTACTCCAAACAGTTTCTCTCTACCAGGTAACAAACCTTGCAACAGAACTCGCTGCTATACCTGCAAATTTATTTCCAGTGTGACTGAAATTTGGGGTCCCACAGGTGTTTTTCACATCACCAAGGAGTTCTCCTGTACCTCCTCTAATATGGTATATTGTATTCTTTGCAGGAATTGTGCAGCTATTTATACCGGAGAGACTGGTAGATACCTTGCTGACTGTTTCAGGGCAGCCAAGAATGGAGACACTAATAAACCTATTGTATCCCACTTTGTTTCCGAGGACCACAGTGCCAATGACCTTTCTGTTTGTGTCCTTCAGCAGGGCTTTTGGGATTCTGACCATAAGGAAAAACATGGAAACCAAAATTATCATCCGCCTTGGATCCCAGCAGCCCTCTGGTTTAAATGATAGACTTATTTTCCACTAGCATCTTTCAGCCCTTGTTTTCTCTAAAGTCTGTTTGTATCTGTACACATTTAACTTCTTCTCAATTTCACCATTTGTCTCCATCTCTGTCTCCTTCCCCCACATTTGTCACCTTTCAGCCTTAATACTAGTCCCACCTGGGGGATTTCTAAAGCTCATTTTCTCCTATTATGCCTTGTCTTGCTCATCATCACCCTTTTGGTTCACAGATTCTCTCTTAGGACCCGTCCACACTACACCGCTTAAACTCTGTAACAGTTCCAAACCGTTACAGACGGTACCCCTTACAGGGTGTCTACACTGCTGGCAAACAGTCTCGATAACGGTTTGGAACCGTTACAGCCCGTCCACATTGTGGGTGCCGTGTAACCATTACAGCTACACCCTATCCCACAATGCAGTTCATGCTGCACTGGGGGACTGCTGGAGTAACACGTTCACCCATCCACACTATGGCCGGTAATGTTACAGGGGCAGAACAATTTTCGTAACCGTTGTTGAAACCACCTCATAAGTGATTTCCAACAGCGATTCTGCTTGCTCTTCTAACAATGTTACAGGTGTAAACGAAACCACTGCGATAACGGTTTGGGCCCTCTGTAACATTATAGAGGCATAGTGTGGACAGGGCCTTAATCTTGCCTTTTATCACTTCTCCCTGAGACTTCCCCTTTCTTTTTTTCCCACATATATACTTCTTCTTTTACCTCCCAATTTCACTAACTTAGTTTTTTTCTCTTTTAGATATTTCCTGAAGAAGACCTAAGGTCAAAACATAGATTTTTAACTCCATTTTCTATTTTCAACATGCATGTAATATAACCATTTTGTTTTGCTTTCAGACCACATGCTGACACAGCACTTTGTCTTTGTAAGCCAGTTATTACATATAGGATAAAGTATGGGTTGGTGTGCGTAATGAGAAGTTTAAACACACCCAAGTGGTTAGATGCTACATAAACCCCAAGAGCAAAGCTTGAGGGGTTTATGTATAGCATCTATCCCCAAGGGTGTGTGTAAACTTCGAGTTTACACACACAGACCCATATTTTATTTTATATAATTGCTGGGTTTTGTTTTTTTGCCACAGCAATTATATAAAATAAAGTAAAGATGATTTTGTGCAGCCGCGGTCCGACCAGGTTTCAACAGGGTCAGCAGTCGGACGTGGCTGCTAGTAGAAAGGCTTGTTTTTTTAAAGGCTTATAGTGCAACCGTTTGTTGTTTTGTATTTAATTTTACTCACCACCGATTCAGAGTGGTGGTCTGGTCTGTGGCTGTCAGGTTCATTTGCGGTGATGTGGAAGAGCGGTGGCTGGCGCTGGCACATACACAGGAGAAAGGAAACCCGGCACATGTTTGCCATAATAAACACTCCTTTATTATGGCAAATTATGCTACCGGTTTCCTAAGTGAAAAAAACAGAACCCGGTAAGTATATTGAGAATAATGCATAGGTGTGTGTATGTGTGTGTATGTATGTGTAACCAGAATTTTACACATACACACACACACAACGTGTGGGATGCTATATAAACCCTGGTGTGGTGGAGGCATGGTGCCCCCCCTCTGAGTATGATTTGGCTGGGCTCTGGTCTTTCTTTCCCCCCTCTCTTCCTCTCTTTAAGTCTGTTGCGCAACAGCATTCCTTCTATGTCCCCATTGTTTCATGTCTGTGTATCCTACAGTGGAATGGCCACATGCTGTAGTTTCTCTGTTATCTCTCATGTCTCTTTATGTTCTAAATGACCCTTATGTCCATACAAAAAGGGGACCGCGGCTGACCTCCAATGAATATGATTGTAACAAAAATAAACAGAATTGCCATGGTTGGTTGAAGTAATAATTATAAACTGTGTTACAAATGTGTAAATTATATTCCCAGTTTTTCCTTTCTTGTTTTGTTTATTGTGGAATGCTTTGTCTGCCCTGCAAGGTTGCATAAAGAACAAGCATTTGTCAATGCCGAACGTTCGCTTGCAGGTATTTGCAGTGGTGTTTGGCATGTATGGTGCTTTACCCTACTGCCCTGTGCGATTGCTGGTATTTGCACAATAAATTTTCAGCATGACCTTTTTGTTACCCCCATTGTGCGCTACATAGGCGGAAACACATTTTGGGCAGGATGTGAAAAATGACAGCTGTACTGCTCATAAGGAAATGTGGTAAAATGGCAATGTTGAAAATCTGGAGTGGAAATATTGAAAATTCACAAACCTACAAGCATGCGTAGGAACTGTGCAATGCACGCTCGTAAAACAGTCATTGTCAGGAATTTTTTCACCAAATTGTCAACATTGGCATTTTAAAACCTCTGCTAATGAACAGTGTCACTGTGATTGTCTTACTGTGTGCCATACATTGATTTCGCACACCGACTGCGCCATTGTGCACTACATGGGCGGAAACATGTTTTGGGCAGGATGTGAAAAATGACAGCTGTACTGCTCATAAGGAGGTGTGGTAAAATGGCAATGTTGAAAATCTGGAGTGAAAATATTGAAAATTCGCAAACTTACGAGCGTGCGTAGGAACTGCAAAACATAAGCTCGTAAAACAGTTATTTTAGGAATTTGTTCAAATTTCAACATAGCCATTTTAAGATCTCTGCTCATGAACAGTGACACTGTGATTTTCTTAATGTGTCCCATACACTGAGTTCACACAGCGACTGTGCCATTGTGCGCTACATGGACAGAAACACATTTTGGGCAAGATGTAAAAAATGACAGCTGCACTGCTCATAAGGAGGTGTGGTAAAATGGCAATGTTGAAAATCTGGAGTGAAAATATTGAAAATTCGCAAACTTATGAGCGTGCATAGGAACTGCGCAATGAACACTCGTAAAACAGTCATTTTTAGGAATTTTGTCACAAAATTTTCAACACAGCCATTTTAATTCCTCTGCTCATGAACGGTGTCACTGTGATTTTCTTAATGTGTCCCATACATTGAGTTTGCACACGGACTGCACAATTGTGCGCTACATGGGCGGAAACATGTTTTGGGCAGGATGTGAAAAATGACAGTTGTACTGCTCATGAGGAGGTGTGGTAAAATGGCAATGTTGAAAATCTGGAGTGAAAATATTGAAAATTCGGAAACGTACGAGCGTGCGTAGGAACCGCGCAACGCACGTCCTCAAACAGTCATTTTAGTTTTTCACTTTCAAACATAGCCATTTTAAGACCTCTGCTCATGAACAGTGTCACTGTGATTTTCTTAATGTGTCCCATACATTGATTTCGCACACCGACTGCGCCCATTGCGCGCTACATATGGGCGAAACACATTTTGAGTGAGATGTGAAAATGACAGCTGTACTACTCATAAGAAGTTGTGGTAAAATGGCAATGTTGAAAATCTGGAGTGGAAATATTGAAAATTTGCAAACCCACGAGCGCATGTGAGAAATGCAATCTACTACCGTGAAACAGTCATTTTAGAAATTTTTCACCAAATTTTCAACATAGCCATTTTAAGACCTCTGCTAATGAACAGTGTCACTGTGATTTTCTTAATGCATCCCATACATTGATTTCGACAGCGACTGTGCCATCATGCGCCACATGGGCAGAAACACATTTTGGGCAGGATGTGAAAATGACAGCTGTACTGCTCATAAGGATTGTGGTAAAATGACAATGTTGAAAATCTGAAGTGAAAATATTGAAAATTGCGCAACTTACGAGCCTGCGTAGAACTGCATAACGCGACGTCAAAACAGTCATTTTGAGATTGCAATCAACAATACGGTTTTGGGATCTTTTCTTTAATGATGTTCATTGTCATGGCATTATTTGGGCCTGAAGGGTGATTTCACGCAGTGACTGTGCAGTGACTGCGAAATCAGCCTTTGGGCCTGAATAACGCCATGACAGTGACATCATTCATGAGAAAGAGTCCCAAAAACCCCATGTTGAAAATTTGGTGCAAAATTCCAAAAATGCCTGAGATATGCAATAAAGTTGAAACCCCCCATCTAGCCCATTATACAGCTTACCGGCATTTCCTCAGTTCGCGGTCGGCTTTGAAGAGTGCAGACATGTTCCCGGTCCACCGAAGATCGTCGCACTGAGCTCCAGAGATAAGTATGGGGTGAGGGTGTGTGGGAGGTGGGTGCGCAGTGGGTGGATGCGGGTTGTGGGAGGGGACTGGGAGACTACGTGGGACCGTTTTTCTTTACAGGTTTAAAAAAAGGACTACGTGGGACGTTTCCACACGCTGGAGTGGGCTCCCAGCATGGCAGAAGATGGCTGGGGGGCAAGGAGCCGACGGGGACTGGGCACCCTGGCCGGTAACCACGCGGGGGCCGAGGAGCTAACGGGGATTGGGCACCCTGGCCGGCAAAAAAGGGACGTTTTCCATGCTGGGGTGGGCTCCCAGTGTGGCAGAAGGATGGCTTGGGGGCCGTGGAGCAGGCGGAGTTGGGCACCCCGTCAGCAAACAACGTTTGCCACGCTGAGGTGGACTCCCAGCGTGGCCAAAGCTTTGGGGGTGGCGTGGCGGGGCGCGTGATGCGAGGGGGCAGAGTGATGTGGTGCTGTATGACAGCAGTGGTTTCTTTGAAGCAGAAGACCACCGGCTGTCATACAGAGCTCCGCATCCACTGGCAGGACCACCACGCCTGCTCAACGGAGCACTGGATTGCAAGGGAGAGGCACACCTCCAAAGTGTGCTACTCTCCCAAAATGTTCCTTGCGCATGTGCGCAAGCGAACATAAAAAGGCATATGGTACTGCAACCCGCCGAAGCCAATGAAAGCTTTGAGAGGAAAAAGGGCTAGTCCGTTCCCTCTTGCATGTCTGCGCAGTATGAGCTGTTTTTCACCACATAATGAGCATCTCTGTAAGCCCTGAACATCACAAAATAAAAATTTGTAGCCGAAGGAGGTGGAAGGTCTTTTGGTAAAGCCCCTTTCAACCTTCCACCTCTCAAATTGAAAACGCTTCTGTACTTTGCGCTTATTTTAATCTGCAAGAAGCTGCAGAAAAGCCTGTATAGTACTTCTCTTGTTCGGCTGGGGTGAGCGACTGCTTGGGTTCATTCTATAACAGAAAAAAAGGCAGAGTGACCAACAACAATAACCAGAAGAGAATTCAGTTAAGGCTCTTAAATATACTTACCCAAGCGAACAATGTAAAAAAAATATATGATCAAATATTACGGGGTTGTTTAAGTTTATTTTTCTTTTTGTACTTACTGAAGTGGGGAGCCTCTTTGCTGTTTTCCTAAGGCAGGGTCCCCTGTTCCATTCGCTGTTCTCCTCTTAGCTGGGTGTATACTCCTATAGGGAGTCAGCGGCACCTTGACCACTATTTTTGTACAGCTGTCAGATGCCCATCAAGTGCAAAAGGGAGGCGTTTCCCTATAATGTAACCCCTTTTCTGTTACAATAATGATTGCTTTATGATGATATTTTGAATTGTTGTCCTGTTCAGGTCATTGCTGAATATTTAGCAGTATTCTGATGGCACAAAAGTCTCATATGAAAATTGTGAATAATAAAAGCTGTTTTTCTATTGTGTAAAAATAAATAGGGGTGGAGTTACATTTAGGGGAGGGTTATTCTAGCTATAAAAAGCCACAGCTCAGGTTCAAAGGCATATACAGTTGGGGAGAGAACCTGTTAGGATCTCTCAGAACAGATCTCTAGTGGGAGGTCAGGTACAGAGCATATTAGCAGTTAACAACCTTTACTGACTAAGACGTGCTCTTTTGTTTTTGTTTTCTGTATCACAGTATGTTGATTTTATTTTACATTTTTTTTATTTCTTTTGGTTTATATTAATAAAATCATGCCTACAAGGTGTGTTGTACCTGAATTGCAGTTGTCTGAGTAATCTGTTTATCTCACCCATGACACCCGGGAGAAACGCTCAAGAGGCTTATAAAAGCATCCCACACCAAGGGTGCATGTAAAATTCTGGTTTACACACACCCACCCATGTGTTGTTTTTTTTTTATAATTATTAGGGAACATTTTACATTAATGCGGGGGCACCGAAACAACAGTTACTGGGTTCCATGTCTTTTGCGATCGCTGTTATGACTAGTGTATATCATCAAAAAGAAAATCGGCAAGACGCACTTTAAGGCAACCTGACATCTGGATATGAAAAAAGTGTTTTTCCTGGGGGCTGTACCCCTCCTCTGGGGGCTTTGTCCCCACACCCCCCCTGAATTAGGATTCTTAACTCCAGGGGGGTTCATGTTGGGAAGGGGGTAAAATCTGGATTTTGGGAAAAAATTATGTGCCTCATCTCACAGCTGTGGCAAAATGTAACCCGCTCCTGGTTCCAAACTCAGTACCTGCTCTGCCAGAGCTAGCCTTCCACACCACCACTCTACATGGCTAGCTCAGCAGCAGCAGGTAGTCCAGTCCCTGACAATCCCTCCCCTTCCCCTCGCTATTCCTCCCTTCCATTCACCCTTCCCCATAGTCGCTGTCCCATACCCTCGCTATTCTGCAGGGTAGCCCAGAATAATAGCACCCAAAATGAGTCGCTATTTTTGTAGTCGCTCATTTTGGTTCACTATTATTACATGATACTGGTTAATGTGTGCATGGATGAGTTTATCAATTTCCATGCAGTATCTGATAAAGGTAATTTTAATAGTAGGCAGTGCGTTCTACAAAGCAAAGTAAGTTAGTTTTAAAAAAGAGAGGTCTAACATATTCTCTTCTTCCTGTATGTCAACGAAATGCCAGCAAACTGCGGTGAAGCAAAACTACTACTATATGCAGAAGATGCGGTAATATATCATAGCTCTAATGAAATCACAAAGTTGAACAGTCTGCTCACTAGAAACCTGCACTTACTCAAGGACTGGCTGCAAATAAACAAATTAGTCCTCAACGATAAGAAGACAAAGGCCATCCTCTTTGGAACAAAATGTCTAGACCCACAAAGGGAGCATTTACTAACCCCCTCCATTTCAAATGGATCCAAACTTGAGATACTAGATTCCATTAAGTACCTGGGTGTTTTCCTTGACCAAGATATAACCTCTACGGTCCATAAGGTATCCAGGGATAGTAGTGACTGTAAATGAGTGATTGTCAAAACAGCAACTCATTTACAGCGCTTTCCTGTTGGGCTACCCTGTAAGGGTAGGGATCCTATGCGACCTCTACTGTAGGGGAGAGCAACCTGAGGGGGAGGGATAGGAAGGGGAAGGGGAGGGATAGGGAAGACGGTTTGTGTGGGATAGTGTGCCTGCTGAAGCTGAGCTAGCCATGTGGTGTGGTGGTGAAGGTGGCTAGATTTTGTGTAGCAGGTACTATCTTCAGGGCTGGGAACTGGGGAAGAAATATTTTGCTGCTGCTGTTTTTTTTTTTTTATTCTTTCGGAGTGTCACCCCTTCCCCGACATACACCCCCACCAGAGTTGGTAATCCTTAATCAAGGGGGTTCAGGAGACTTCCGGTGATGTCACCTCGATGATGGCCACTTAGCTCCCATGCTCCGTGAACCTCTTAGCCTTCTCCTTGCCAATATATTTAAAAAACACAGTTAAAAGTACTAGAAAACAACAGGAGAAAGTAAATAACACCAGGAATGGAAACGTCAAACTGGTTCTCAGCTCTACCACCAGATCCCGACAGAACAGAGGGAGGTGCATCTGACTCAAGGGCCTCAGATCCTCACAGCTTGCAGCTAAACTCAAAACCCCCTCCAGACATGGATCCCACTTTAAAAATAACAACAAGCCTAGTGGGGCCATACCAGAGACACAGACAAACCCATTAAACACCTTCTTCTGTGCCCAGACTTTTTTTAAATACCCTCCTTAGTAGTGTAGGGAGGCAGTTTAGCGCAGTGGTTTAAGGCTCTGAGCTGCAAATCTGGTGACATCCAGCAGACCAGACCTGGGTTTGAATCCCACAGCTTCCACTTGCAGACTGTGTGACCCTTGAGCAAGTCACTTAACTTCCCTGTGCTCCCAGGTCGCACCTGCAAAAATGCTTTCAGCTTAGTGTGCTAGTCCTGGTTAAACAACTAACAAATAACCAAAAAAAAAAAAACATGAATGGAGGATAAGCTGGACAGAATACTTGCAGAACTCATGGATATAAAATCTGAAGTTAAGTCCTTTAAAGAAACAGTGACTGAAATCCATGCAGATATACAGGGCCTGGAATCCTAGGGTTGGCGTTCTGGAGCAATACCAATCTTCTTCCTCTTCACAAATAGCTCAGATGCAAAGTCAAGTAAAAAAAAAATTCAAATCTGCAAACTCACCACAGAGAGGCAAAAGGACTCCGAAAATCAGCAGAGAAGAAACAATGTAAGAATTTACTCAGTCCCAGAAGGGGCTGAAGGGCAGGATATAGCAGACTTCATGGAGGCATTGTTATGCACAGCCTTGGTTCTAGATGTGGATTTCCTCTTAGAATTTGAGAAAGTTCACAGGGCATTAGGCCCCAAACCCATATCCACTTCAGCTCACCCCCGCTCTATAATTATCTGTTTTCTGAAATACACTACTAAGGAGGCTATTTAAAAAAGCATGGGCACAGAAGAAGGTGTTTAATGGTACTACATGGATTTTTGTAGACAATGACTATGCTACATATTCTCTAAGAAAACATCGGGAGTATATTCCTTTGTTCCAGGCACTCCACCAGAACAAGCTCAACTTCAGAATGCCATATCCTGCATCACTGGTGGTTCAATTTCCAGAGGGGCAAAAAACATTTGGTTCAGTCTCTGAAGCCTTACTGGACTTTCAAAAATGAAATCTCCCAATGCCATCCAGAGCTGAGTTCCCTAAAAGACCACCTATATGAACCCAGGGAGACACACACTTGGATCGTGACCCATAGTTACAGCAGGCCATAGACTTTCTCAAAAATCTTACTCATCGTGGCCTACCTCCAGAGCGAAGCCTGATGTTCAGTTAGACTTTACTCTATCATCTGGCCTGGGTGAGTCCTTCCATTGCTGGGGGGGAGCTATTCGGCCGGTGGTTCGTCCCCTGGCTGGGTGTACTAGTGGTCCTCTTCTGCTGAGCGAAGAGAGAGGAGCAGAAGTGTGAGCCTGGTGTTTGGGCCTCCTGGGTGTCCTGGCTCCACTCAGTCACCAAGATGCCTCTCCCTAAAGGAGTCGGGGGGGGGGGTTCCAGGAGGCAGCCCTGTTTACATTGGAGAACTTAAACTTACCACACTATAAATAGTGAAGAGGGTATTTTATTTTATTTATTTATTTATGTAACGATCGGATTTACAACCTTTGAGTCGTGGACTAATTTACAAAGGCACCTCGTCACAAGAAGGGTGGACAAAATAACAGTGTGAGGTACAACAGAGGAGACATACAGGTGCAGAACAGCTAACAATAAGCGCACATCTACAACAGTGGTATACTGATTCATACAGTAGGTTACATTTGTATAAAATATTAAAATAAAAGAGGGAACAACACTGGTTGTGCCAGGAAAGGATGTGGGGTCAGGCATTGGGCGGGGAGCAGGAGAAAAGGAAAGCAATCCTATGGACATTGTCGAGGTACAGTGTCTGGAAGGAGAGCTCCCAGCATTATATTAAATTAGATGCAGTGACAGCATAGGGTGTCAAAGAAGAGCTTATGGAGGGTAACTTTGAAGGGGCCAATTTTGGTAATATTAGTGATAGTGGGCGGGAGGGAGTTGAACCATGTGGGGGCGCGGTAATGGAAAGACCTTTGGGTTAATGAGGTCTTGGCTCTGGGCACCGGGAGGATGGCCTTTTTCACACTATGGGCGAAAATGGCTGAAGATGCATGGGTAAGGGTTTCAACAAAATAAGAATGGTAAGGATTTCCTCAATCCCCTCATATTTGAGCTTGGCCGGGATTAGTTCTCGGGTCCTGATCGCCTCCCTTTCCGATCCAACCTTATTTAATGGATCTTATACACGCACCAAAGGAACCCCAGTATATGGGAACTTATGTCTGAAATATGTGGCGAGCTTGGAGTGGAGGGGAGGCCCGGGTTCCAGACTAGGACATAGGTCCTGGATGGTCCTTGTGGTACCCTGGCTTTAAGAGCTTGATTTAACAAACGGTGTGTGGGATCGAATATGGCACTGGTTGGTCTCGGTTGGTTGGCCCAGGGACTGACTACCTATTTATAAGTGGAAGCTCGGGGGATAAGGTTCATTAGTCCGGGTCTGCCTACTCAGAGCCTCCTTCTGGTCGATCTTGGATGGTCTGGGACACTGGGGGAGCCCCACCAGGCATGAAACTGTATGTCTGAAGGATGTGTAAACAAAGCAAAATTTTGGAAAGAAGCAAATGTTTGTTTGGGGGGACCGCTGGGGCATTTGAGGAGGGGGATGGGGGCTGGTCAGGTGGTCCTCCAGCCCAGTTGGTGTGGGGCTCAGCCCAGAGAATCAGATAAGCCATTCAGGGATCTCTGCTTGCTCAGGAGGGTTGTCTCAAGGTTTTTGGACTTATAACCTCTGCTCGAGTCAACTTATACAAAGGTCACTACCGCTTTATGGAAACTTTAATACAGGACTACCTCACCTCATTTAAATAAGACATCTGTTCTGACTTAACTTAGAAACTTGGAGAATATGAGGATGGGTTTGTCCAGATATTGCCTTATAGAATAGATTCATGTTGGGATAAAACATTAGTAATTCCTCTAATATTGGCTGTTTTTGGAAAGAGGTTACACAGGAGCTATGAGATCTAGGGGTGCCGCACTTTAGATACCCCCACACACCTCCTACTTAGCCTAGACCATATCGGTCATTACCCCAAGCCCTCTTTATTTTATCCTCCTTATTTGTTTTCCCTTTCCCTTCCTGTACCTTGTTTTGGGTAATTGGTACCCAGAGGGAGCCCTTGGCCGCGATTTGAACCACTGCTCCCTCGACAGTTTTGACTGCCACGATTAGGTTGGCTCAGAATAGCCACCCACAGTTTGGAAGTCACCATTGTAAATAGGTTACAGTTATTAGGTATAAGACTACTTGTTTCTCACCAGCTCCCCAGTTGGGATCTGGTTGAGGCTACTTTGTTGTTTTCCAGGACTGGGAATCAATTATGGAACAGACTACAGCAGAAAATTTGGGAATTGGCGTGGTGGGGTGGGGTGGGGTGGGGGCAGGGAGTGTACTATTTAAATTTGTTCTGATATGAGTAAGTCTTTAAGAGTGCTTTCACATAATGTGAACGGTCTGACTGGTCCAGTGAAAAGGTATAGGACCATTAGGGCACTTAAATTTAACGCTGAGACACTTTTATTACAAGAGACTCATCTTATTTCTAGCGAGCACCAAAAACTATTAAAATATGGATTTGGACAGCTTTATGAATCGGCTTATCATAGAGGGAGACACAGAGGGGTAGTTATATTGATCTCCAAACATTCTTCTTTTGTTGTGTCCAGTCATTACTCAGATCCTGAAGGAAGGCTAGTTTTGATGGTGGGCAAACTCAGGGATCAACAGAATACTATAGCAAATATCTATGTTCCCCCTGGCAGTGATGCTTCATCTATCCAACAGTTGTTTGATAAGATCTTGGAACTTAAGAAGGGAATCCTGGTCCTGAGGGGAGACTACAACTGTTTACTCAATCCCTCAAAGGATTCATCGGCTTCAAAATTTCCCCCACAGACATCAGGCCAATGCCAACTAAGGAAAATAATCAGGGAAATGGGTCTGGTGGACACATGGCGTCATCAACATCCTACAGCAAGGAAATGTACTTTTTATTCTCATACCCACAAGCATTATTCACAATTAGATTACTTCTCCATATCAAAGGAACATTTGGATCAGGTTTGTGGGGCTGGGATACATAATATTTGCTTATCAGATCATGCCCTTATTACTTTAGAGTTGGAGACTCACGGGGAGAGGAAAAAATACCTGTTGGTGACTTAATAACTCCCTTTTGCAGGATTCTGAATGCAAGGAATTAATAAAAAATAAAATAACAGAAATACTAGCTGATAATACTACCCCACAGACTCCACCCCAATTAATTTGGGACACTTTGAAAGTAGTGCTTAGAGGTTATATAATAGCTTATGCATCCCAAAAAAACGCAGAATGGAGGCTAACTTAAAGCAGCTACAGGATAAACTGAGCTTTATGCAATCTGCTCATGTGCAAGGTGACAACTCTCTAACAGGCCAAATAGCATCTACCCAACACTCCATACAGAAATTACTTACTGCCAAAACAGAACAGGCCTTACTCTGTCTCAGACAGAGGTACCATGAGGGGGGCCCTAGAGCCTCTAAGATTCTGGGGCATAGACTTAGGGGACAGATTCCACAAACAACAGTTACTAAAATTAGAGATCCCCAGAGGGGATCCCCATGTCTCACAACTTCAGCTATAGTTACAGCTTTCAAATCTTATTATACTAAGTTATATACGGCTGAATCTTCGGCGTCTGAATTAGAGATAGATGCCTTCCTGTCTGGTCTGACCCTCCCACTGCTCTCAGAAGATCACAGACAATCCCTGACCCACCCCATTACTACCTCAGAAATAAAGAATGTTATTACAAGTCTTAAAAACTGTAAGAGCCGTGGCCCGGATGCTTATGGGGCAGAATTTTATAAAGTTGCATGGGACTGGATTAAGGATCCATTGACTAAAACCTTGGCGGAGAGTCACTCGAAGGCAGCATACCCCCATCCTGGTCACAAGCTATCATATCTGTGATTTTAAAGCCAAGGAAGCCCTCCCATCTGTGTGAGTCTTACCAACCAATCTCGGTGTTGAACCAAGATTACAAGATTTATGCAAGCACATTGGCCCATAGGATGAATGATATGATACCCTCGTTGATACATCTGGACCAAGCTGGATTTATTCCTATACGACAAACCTCAGATAATATTAAAAGAACCCTATATTTAATTAAACATGCAAATTATTCTCAGACCCCATTATTAATATTAGGACTGGATGCCCAAAAAGCATTTGACAGGGTTTCTTGGACATTTTTGGAGAAAACTCTTATTAAATTGGGTTTCCCCTCTGAGTTCATTAATAATATTATGGGCATTTATTCAGCTCCACAGGCAGTGGTTAAGGTTAACGGCTCTTGCTCTTCAAGATTCTCACTTATCCGAGGCACAAGACAGGGGTGTCCCCTCTCCCCCTACCTATTTGCCCTATGCATTGAGCCTTTGGCACAGTTTCTTTGACAGCTGGAGGGAGTGAGGGGATACCAGATAGGAGATAGAGAGCATAGGGTGGCTTTATGTGCCGATGACCTCCTGCTATATATCATGGACCCAGAGGTCTCTCTTTTGATTCTAGAGCAGGCTCTGATGTTAATCGAGAAAATCTTAGGTTATAAAATTAACACTCAAAAGACTGAGACCCTATATACAGGGGTATCCATTCCATGATCAATACAAGACAAACATCTTTATAATTGGAAATGTAAATCAATAAGATATTTAGGAATTAATATATCAGGGAAACCAGGGCAGACCTTCCCTCTTAATTATGATATATTGTTTAACCAAGTTAAGCAGGAGCTTAAAACTTGGACTCATCTTCCAATATCCTTAATAAATAGGGTACAGGCAGTTCAGATGAACATACTGCCTCGTTTGCTGTATTTAATGCAGACAATCCCCCAGATGTTCCCAAAGAGAGAAGAGAAGAGATGGAATAGACTAGTATCAAACTATCTTTGGCAGGGAGGCAAGCCACGAATAGCATTAGACAGACTTCAGGCCCCTAAAGAAAGGGAAGGGTTGGCCCTTCCTAGCTGGTCAGGATATGCAGTGGCCACTCTGTTGACCCATACCGGAGAATGGTTTCTCCCTGTTGGAGATGGTCCTCAATGGCAGGTAATTTATCAGGCCCTGTCAGTCACTCAGTTAAACGGGTCAACAATTTACCAGCCTCCACTCTTGGGCTCTTTGGGACTGGAGACATCAATATATATTCGGAGCTACCTTAGGGGATGGACTAATTATTTATCTCAACCAGATCATCAATTTGGTGCTCGCTGGATGGGAACGCCTTGGAGGACTCAGGCATTTTGTCCAGCAGATCTAGATAAGGGCTTTAAATCACGGGAGGATTGAGGTCTGAAATACACCTACCAGTTTTATCTTAATGGTCAATTTAAAACATTTTCACAACAACAAGATGAATTCTCTGTCCCCATGAAGGATTAGTTCCGATATTTTCAGATCCGTCACTTCTATGAGTCCACTAGGGGTTTGGGGTGGATCTGGGAAGCGTCCCAACCCTTATCACACTTCTGATGGCAGTCTCAGGTGAACGAGCCCCCAGACATTTGATATCCAGGTTTTATTCGGCAAAGAGACAGAGACCCAGAGACACATGGGAAAGGGTGAGTGGCATTTGGGGAGAGGAACTGGGGACATACCTCACTGATAGAGATTGGCTGTGGATATGGAGGAGACAGCACAGAATCACAGGATCCTATAACTGGCGAGAATTTGGTTGGAAAGTGGTGTCACGTTTTTTTCACACTCCACAAATAACTGCTAAATTTTTACCCACACATGATGCCTTTTGTTGGAGAGGTTGTGGTTCTGAAGAAGCTAATCATACTCAGATGTTTTAGAGTGGCCCCATGTTAAAACAATACTGGCAGGGGGTAGAAAGGGTTTTGCCAGATATATGCCCAGAACTTTATCCATTGACACCAGCGATGGCTGTGCTAATGCACTTCCCCCTAAGTTCAGGCATAAATCTAAATTATATATGGCCTCAGTGTTGTTAACTGCTGCTAAAAAGGTTATTACTAAGAACTGGCTGACACCAAATCCCCCTACTCTTAGAACATGAGAAGACCTGGTTTATGATATTTATGTCATGGAACACATGACGGCTAAAATACAATGGAGGGCTCTCCAGACTTTGGGTTACAGGACTGCCTGGTGGCTGGAGGTTTCGGGGCACAGACCGGATCTGGTTCCATAGTGGGACTAGGGATATTCGGGGAAATATCCTATTAATGGTTGCACACTGGGATTTTACTTGGCTACCAGTCAGTCAACTTATTAGTGTAACACTTGCTGTTTTGAACAGACGATGGGTGGCTTTCCCCTGGTTCCGCTCCCCCCCCCCATGACTAGATATAAATGTATTTATGTATAATTTCTTCTGACATTGTAATGCACTTGAAAATGTATTTATTGCTGCTATGTACAATGATATCACTATTCAGTTGTAATTCCCAGTACCTGGAACTATAATAATAATAAAAAATAAAGTTTTTACAAAAAAGGGGGGTGCATGGGGCACAGGGGTGCAGACCCCCCACATACATACTTAGTTTACTTGCCGGATGTCTTTTTGCCGGCATGTGTATATCGCTAATTTGACGTTTGGCAATATACACTTGCCATAGCAGCGATTGATATTTTGATTGATTGATTGATTGATTGATTTAAATTTTATTTTTATACAGGATACAAATTGTTAGGGTTTTATCCCCATTTCCAAATATGTCCTGTGGTGCAAATTTACAAAATACATAAACAAACAACAAGAAATATCACATCTCGACAAGATATAAATTATATTAGCCTATCTATAACAAGAACAGGATGAGTTGAAGTAATTATACAAAGATACCTTAAAAACCTTAAAAACAGGTAAACTGGTTACTGATTTCAGTTCATATGGAAGTTTATTCCAGTGCCTGGCTAAACTATTTTGTAGCGTAATATCTCCTAATCTATTGCATGATTTAATCAAGGGAACTTTCTGGGAGGTTACTCTCAGGCCAGCCAACTGTTTAGAGTGAGGTTCTGTTTCTACCAAATGAGCTAAGGGGTGTTTTGCCTTTAAATATATAAGCTTATGACAGAATATTAACCACTGGTAAGCTCTTTGTTCTTCTTGATTGAGCCACCCAAGCTTGCTATATGTGTCACAGTGATGTGTGCCTTGAACACTTTTTGTAATGAATTTCCCCAATCTGTAATATAGTTGATCCAATCTGTCTAAAGCTGCCTGGGTAGAGTTCATATGTACAATGGAACCATACGCCAAGACTGGTATTAACAATTGTTGTATCAATTTCTGACTTCTACTGTAAGGGATCCAGATACCCTTCTTAATGCCCCAAATCTCTGGCTTACCTGCTTTACTTGTTGTAAAATATGGTCAGCATATGTTAATCTGGTGTCCACTGTAACTCCCAAGTATTTATAGTTCAAGACATTTTTAATGTAAGTTCCATCCATGAATTGAAGCTTCAACTCAGGCTTTCTTTCATGAGCGTAACCCACAGAAAACACCATCCATTGGTTTTTATTTGTATTAAGAAGCAAGCCAGAGTTTCTCTTCCATTTTTCCATAAGTGTCAAGTCCATCTGGAGCTGCTGTTCCAGGCCCTTGTGGTCATCTGCAGATGCCACTAATACTGTGTCATCTGCATATAATCCTATCCCACTATGTTTTATTATTGCTGACAGACCGTTTACATATATATTGAACTTCAGTGGGCCCAATACTGAGCACAGCGGGATGCCTCTGTTGATCTCTACCAGGCCTGAAACAGCAGCCCCACAGGACACACATTGTTTGCGGTCAGCCAGATACGACTGAAACCACTTTAGTGGCTCCTCTTGAACCCCCACCTCACTCAGTTTCTCTAATAGGCCTTTATGTTGTACCAGGTCAAATGCTTTGCTGAGGACCATGAACACAGCCCCAGTGTTCCTCCCCTGATTTAGAGAAGTTGCTACTAAGTTGTTAAAGTCTCTAGGGCAGTGTCCATGGACCTCTCTGCCCTGAAACCATGCTGATACTCTGTCAGCATCTGGTTTTGTTCAAGGTACTGAGCGAGCTGACAATGTACTCTTTTTTCTAAGACCTTACACAGGATAGGGAGCAAGGCCATCGGCCTATAATTTGAGGGAATTATACTATCACGCCCCTTGAAGATGGGAATTATTTTTCCCATCTTCCATATCTCAGAAACTGTTGAACTGCATAGGCTCCAGTTAAATAAATAAGTTATAATAGGAGCAAGTGTAACCCCCTCACCCCTGCCTTTTTGCCAAAATGACAGGTGGCATGCTGTTGACGCTGACAGCAGTACCTGGTGGGGACCTGGGTTCGGGGAGGATGAGGTTACTCGGCACAGGGGGACCTAGGTTTGGCTACTCTGCACAGGGGCACCCAAGTAAATCCGAACACAGGAAGCAATAACTGTAATGTCCAGAACCAGGAATGGGATTCTACAGTGTGGCTTTTATTCACAAACTAGCTGAACACAACAAAGCATAGACGGACCCCCATGGGGCTACATTTACTGGTAATGCAGATTAGAGACTACAATGCGGTCCACTGGAAGAATGAACCAATTATACTGTTTTCAGGCTCTGGACCCACCAGGCACACAGCCCAGACTTACACACGCTTTGGGTACACAGTCCGACTGGCCTGGCTCCCCTGCAGGCCACTTGATCCACGGTCCATTGGAAGAATGAACCAATTATACTGTTGTGGCTCCCCACACCACTTAGAGTCTGCGACTCCTAGAGAGGTGTCCTCCTTACTTCTTATGACTCCCCATCTCACAAAGAGAATTCTTCTTTGCACTTGTTGTGGCTCCCCACACCACTTAAAGTCTGTGACTCCTAGAGAGATTTTCTCTTTTGCAACCCCACATCTGGGTACTTCCCCCATCACTGGCCAAGTGCATGAGGCAAAGTAGCAACCACAGCAGAAATCCGTAGAGGTGGACCTGGTTACTAAAGATGGGGGGTTTGCCCACCTCCAGCTCCCACAGCCCATACCCGGCCATTTCCCTGGGAAAACTGAACTTCTGAATGTAGATTAAATGGTAGATGAACTGTCGCATCCCCTCTACAATTTACTTGAAATCACACAACACTCTAGCATTTGACACTACTCCACTTGTTTGGCCTAGTCCTATAGGTTTCCCAAATTGTAGCTCAATTCCTAGATTTCCTCACATGTCCCAGGTTGAAGAAAACATTTTTTGCCCTCTCATGTTAGAGCAAACACTCACCCTTTAGTTGCAGGTGCCCCACAGGCGAATCACAAATCTTCCAACTTTCCAAAACTAAGGCTGAACTGAATAGGCAGCTTTTTCTTCCTCCTGGCAGAATTAAGGGGATTGCCCCAGGAATCTGCATGGGGATCTTTACATCCCCCCTCCTCCCCGGAGGGAGGGGGCACTGAGACCCGAAACAGCGGTTTCCACCACTTGAGCACACCTTCACTCTTCAAAACCAAACTGCAGACTCACTACTAACCTTTGAAAACTCCCAACGTTCTATCTAACTCCCCTCTGCTGCAGATTCCAATGTGGCTTATGCAGCTGCGAAAGTTCTATTGGTGATGTCATCCCCCAGTCTCAGCTGAGACTGAGAACAGAGTGAGACAGTGTGAAACCCATTTAACTGGAGTTTCACAAGCTGCCTTCCCTGCCTACCACTAGGTCTTACTGGGATTCTAGTAACCCCAGGTAACAAGGGGTTACACAAGTATATCTGCCCCTATTTTCAAAAACCTGGCCTCCAAACCATCCAGCCACCCTGCCTTAGAGACATTTAGTTTCTGTAGCTCTTTTTTCAACTTCCCAAGTTGTTAAGTTTACAAATCTAAAGTGAGGTGCTGTATCACTTGTTAATTCTGCCCTTCTGTTATCTCTTTCTTCAATTATTTTGGCTACTGAGATATCTAAGGTCTTTAAGTTTTAGGTAATTTTTAAATCAGTGAGTTCTGAAAAATAGGCATTAAATATATTAGCAATCTCTTCTGGATCTTCAGCTAAGGTGTTCCCCTCTACTAAATTAACATACTAACATACTATTTGCCAGAAGATTAGGCCTTACGGTCTATCAAGTCTGCTGGAACCTCAGATCCCTAGTTGGGTGCCGAGGCCCTCCCCCCCCCTTGTGTTCCAGAAACCCCAATCATCCATCCCCACCCCCCTGGGACAGGCCAACATCTGATACATCCACTTTCTGTGTCTCTCCCACCCTCTCTTGAAGCCCTCCACTGTGGATCTCTGAACCAGCTCACCTGGCAGTGCATTCCAAGGGTCCACCACCCTCTCAGTAAAAAACCTCCTCCTCTTTTCCCCCCTCACCCTTCCACCTTCCAACTTCAAACCATGCCCTCTGGTGATACCTCCCTGCTTTAGTCTAAAGACCCCCTCCAAGTTTACCCTATTTATTCCCTTGAGGTACTTGAAGACCTCAATCATGTCCCCCCTGTCTCTCCTCTCCTCCAATGAAAACAGGCAGAGCTCCTCAAGTCTGTCCTCATACATCAAATCCCCCTAGCCCTTGTATCATCTTAGTTGCCCTCCTCTGTACCCTCTCCAGGAGCTGTATGTCCCTCTTCAAGTGTGGTCTCCAGTACTGTACACAGTACTCAAGGTGTGGTTTAACTAGTCCATTGTACAGCGGCAGAATCACTTCCTTGCTCCTAGAGGTGATCCCCCTTACGATGCATCCCAACATCCTGTTTGCCTTGCTAGCCGCTCTCCTGCACTGCTCAGAGTTATTCATACATGCATCCACCATGACCCCTAGGTCTTTTTCCCCTATTGAGGCCTCCAGCGCCTCCCCTCCCCTCCCAGGGTGTACCTATGTTTAGGGTTTCCCCACCCAAGATGTAACACCTTACACTTGGTGATATTGAAATTGAATTTCCATGCCCAGCTTTCCAGGGTGTCCAGGTCCCCTTGCAGGGCCAACCTCCCCTCTTCTCCCTCAACTACTGCTCCCATCTTGGAGTCATCAGCGAAGAGACTCATTTCACACCCTATACCCTCCCTGATGTCCAAGTAAATTGACCAAGTTATTTGTCTTGACTGTTTTTTTTAATTCCAAGACAAACTTCCAAAACTTCTTGGGATCCTTAGCATTGTTTAACTTACTTACGTGATAGTACTTTTTTGCTTGTTTCACTTCCCTTTCACGTGTTCCTCCAAAATTTATACCTGTCCCAGTCCTCAGCTATTTTAGTTCTTCGAGCTATTTTCCAGACTCAGTCTCGTATTCATATTAAGGTTTTTAACTTGTCTGTTAACCATGGCACTTCACTATCCTGTTTTTTTTCTTAACACTTTAGGTGCATGTAATTATATTATTGTCATTATTGAATCTATAAATTATTGCACTGCTAAGTTAATATGCAGAATTAGAACCTCTCTGTTCCAACTGAAATTTCTTAAGCTATTTCTAAATGCTTCCCCTCCAAACTTTTTTAAATCCCTTGTCCAATAAGTATTTATTTGGGATTTCTGGGGATGTTGAATAAGCAGACTACATCTTATTGGATTATGATCACCTAGATTTAGGAGTAAAATTTTCCAACTATCAAGTCTTGGGAAACAAAGAATAGATCCAATACAGAACCTTGATTTTTGTTATTTAAACATCTAGTTGAAGACTGAATTATCTGATCCAAACCTAGGGCTTCAAAGCAATTTTTCAGTTTTATGCCTCTAAGTTGCTGCCAATTTGCATTAAAGTCCCCTGTTAATATAACTCTATGGTCTTTTATTTTGTCTATTAATAAATCAGCCAGAGTATCAAAGTATGTGTTATTTGTTTTTTGTTTTGGGGGGGGACATAAAACACCCCCACTATTTATTTGACTGTTAAAAGTTCTTTCATTAAGCAATCAATTCCCTTAATGCTTTGTGTTAAAATGACCCGGTAGGGGCCTAAACTGTTTTTGATGTATAACATAACCCCCCCCCCGCCCCTATCCATTCTTTTAAGACTGTATCCTACTATTCGTGTTTCTTGATTTCCTATTCCCTGGTGTAACCATGTCTCTGAGATTGCCAATACATCTTGATTTGCCTCCAATGCCCAGGTCCTATACTCATCTACTTTATTCACTAAACTTCTTACATTCTTGTGAGTTATTGAATTCCCATATTCTCCCTTGGTCCTGGGGTAGATTCGATGTCTTCACTTTGTGCTAGAAGGGAAATTAAAATGAAACCTTTTATTCCAAATATAGTTGCAAAAACGTTCTGCATGCTAATAAAGTATCTGTTGACCAACTGTCTCTCATTAGTGAATTGATAACATCTTTTTACCATGTTACTCTCCCTCTGATGATTATATCCCCATAATGTCATATATACTGAATCCTTAGTTACACCATCACTTTCTTTAACCCTTGCTGTGCCATGGACATTCAAATTCTGTCAGCAGCCCAAGGGTTAAGCATAAATTGGGAAGTCACTAAACAGAAACCCAGTAGAAACCACCCTTCCATCATATTGCTAGCCACATATTTGTTCTTGATATAAAAAGTATGAGTTTAACTAATATACAATCAGCTTTCCTTCCCTGAGTGGCGCTGTCACCACTCAGTCCGCTTGCGCCCGTGGGCAGCACAGGCTTTGTAGAATGGTGAGCCCCGCCCCCACAGAATTTGACTCACTGTATGGTCCACCGCCAGACCCCCTCAAATAGCCAAAGAGTGAACTCAGTGGCACAGGGAAGCAGTTCAAGGTATGTTTGAGGCTCCCACCTCACGGGTCTAAAGAGCTGCTTCTGCTCAGTTTAACATTCCCTATAGACAATTCCCCTGCTCCAATATCCCAGGCACTTTTACCCTACAGGCTACCTCTGCTCCAATATCCCCAGGCACTTTTACCCTACAAGACTACCTCTGACTTATATCACCTGTCCCTATTTCCTCTCTCTCTTCCCATGACAACTATCACCCCCTCCTTTCTCACCTCTCCTCCCCTCTCCCATCCTCCATACTCCCCCTCTTTCTCCCCCTCACCCAGCTACCCTCTTCTCCCTAGTCAGACAGCCCCTATACATCTCAACCTCTTTCATTTTAACCTCCTTCCACTACCTCCTCCCACCTCGCTTTTCTGACAATGAGTACTAATCCCTACCTTGCATAATTCAGTTTTTGTTTTCATATTTCCCTTGATTGTCCAGCCACATTTGTATTGAAAGATTGCCTAGATGTGAAACTATTTTTTATATTGAAACTCCCCTACCCTCTCCCTAAGTACATTACCTGTTGTCTATTATCTGTAAATGAGCTCTCAGCTCAAATGTGTAACTCCGAGATTGAAATAAATAAATAAAATGCAGTCAATACTGTGCAGAGTTCAACAAGTCTAGGATAAAACAGCTCCCAGTATTTTTGACTCCTGGCAGCTTTTACCTGCACCCATCTGTTCTTTCTTGGGAAATATTGCTGTCTTGTAGTGGCATGGGCAGTGTGGGCTTTGTAGTCTGGTGAACCCCACCCCCACAGAATTTGGCTGTCTGTATGGTCTGCCGCGAGACCCCCTCAAACAGCTGAAGAGGGAACCCAGTGGCAGAGGGAAACAGTTCAAGGTATGTTTGTGGCAAAAAAACTGTCAAAATGCAGTCAATACTGTGCAAAGTTCAGCACGTCTAGGATAAAACAGCTCCCGGTATCTTCGGCTCCTGGCAGCTCTCATCTGCGGCTGTCTGTTCTTCCTTGGAAAATATTGCTGTCTTGTAGTGGTGTCGGTGGTGCAGGCTTTGTAGTCTGGTGAGCCCTGCCCCCCCTAACAGAATTTGGTTCACTGTATGGTCCTTCGCCAGACCCCCTCAAACAGCCAAAGAGTGAACCCAGTGGCAGAGGGAAGCAGTTCAAGGTATGTTTGTGGCAAATAAGTCAAAATGCAGCTGCAATTGCTGTTATGACATGGAATCAGTCCATACAGTACTGAACACCTTGTGAAATCTCTACATCAAAAAATTGGTTTCCTCTACTGGCTAAGCCCCTACCTCACCAAAGTGTTGCATTCACATGTTGCTAATTTCACCCTTCTACCCACCCCACCCTACTCTAGAGCTCCCCAGTCCTCCACTCTGTTAGATGTTTTGAGTTAGAAAAGCTCAAAACATCTTATCATACTATAGCTCATTTTGCAGCAGGTGGTTTGCCCAAGGAACACCACTGTAGAGTGCTAGAATCCCTTAAATGGCCCCCTTTCAATGGGAGGCTAGAATACGCCTCTCTATGTCTTGCCTTCAAGGTGAAATGCATTGAAGCTCCTCCTAGCCTTAAAGGCCTATTAATTAACAAACCAGACATGTGACCCCCTCAGACCCCCGTGTCAGTCACTCCTCCAGGTCCCAAAAGTCAGGACAGTGGCAGGTAAAAGATCTTTTTCTAACTCAATCCCTATTATCTGAAAAGCCCTTCCTAATGCTATATAAGGGTATGCCATCCATACGGTGCCAATTTTACCACGACTGACACTACAGCGGCAACAGTGCCAGGTCACTGTAGTGTCGGTGTGGAATCCGGCACTGCTTTCTGTGAGTCTTGCACCCCCTCTCCGAATCAACTCTGACTCAAAATTGTTTACTTTAGTTACAGATGTGCGGGGGGCAGGAGTTCAGGGGGCAAAGTTCCCTGAAGAAAACACAGTCAGAAGTGACCGCCTTTATGCCGACATCAAACACGGTTGACATAAAGGTGTCACTGTAACATTGGTTGACAATGAATTTGTCAGCTGACTGTCATGGATCCCTGTACAAGTAGTTTTCTCTCTCAGGAACTTTATGAAATGTCTAAAGGAACACATGCTAGAATGAAGCCAGTGCAATTGTTGCTGTTGATAGGCTCTAAGCAATCCTATATTTCTGTTGTGACCAAGCTGCTCTAGTAATGTCCTAAATGATATACGATTATATTACTGTATACATAATCCTAGTTTTTGCTGTAATATACATTTAAAATATATTTGTACGCACTGTTTTAAACTCATATAGATTATGGGTGTATGTCATTCCAACAATGTTTCTCTGCAACCCAACCTGTCCAATGTACACTACTGTAAGTGTCCAACCAAAGCCTCTTTTGTGTTTCAGAATGATTGCTGTATAGTAAAGTATCTCTGTAATTAATTCTGGGTCACCCCTGAAAAAGGGACTCTTGCAAGCCCAGTGGGTTTACCCCATCAAAAAAATTAAATAAAAAAGTAAATAAAAACATATTTGGTTGACTGTTTGAAAAGTACAGCCCTGACTCTGAACATGTCCATCACTGCCAACACTGATGTGCATACTCAGAGTCATGGCTGTACTTTTCAATCAGCAAATTAAATATGTCAGACCACTCATTTTTATGTTTGCTTGCACGCATGTGCAAGAAACATAGTGCCATCATCTGAGTTTTTCAGAGGTGTGTCAGCATCTTCCAATTCAGTCAGTGTGTTTGCAGGCGTGGTCACAGTTCTCCAATCACTGCTGAAGCTGTCTATAACAGCAGTTGAAAATGCAGTGGTATACAGTTGAAAGAGGGAGCTACGCTTCAGTGAGCAGCTCCTCCCCCCCACACAAACACAGATCAACTGTGTCTGTTGCCTGATAGGATGGTGCAGTCTTGTCTAGCTTAGAGAGACAAGCCACACATCATTACTTTAATAAACTGTTCCCTGCCAAAGCAGGACCACCAAAATGTGTGGGTGCCTAACAGTCCTTATACATGCCAGCTCTCCAAAGCACACCTTCATGGACTCCATGGGTTCTAATCCTCCAGAAAAAAAATACCTCAGCATTTGATATGAAAACTCAGACTTTGTTGTATGTGTAATTCCAAGCGTTTTCTCTTACTAGACTCTGTCAATGTGAACTTCCCGCTGCTAAAACCTATGCAAACGAACTTAAGCGTACTGTACTACCTGCAGCTGAAGCAAAGAACTGCCAGAATGCATAAAGGAGAACATACTGCTATGCATTTCAGCAGCAGCCAATGGGGGAGGTTTTCATGACTGAAGCACTTTAATGTGCTTTTTATGTTTGCTTGCACGCATGTGCAAGAAACATAGTGCCATCATCCGAGATTTTGGAGGTGTGTCACCCCCTCCTCCAATTCAGTCAGTGTGTTGGCAGGCACGGCTCCTGTAAGCCAATGCATGATGGAGCTGTCTATGACAAGCTCAAAATGCAGTGTCATACAGTTGAAAGGAGAGATTAGCTTGAGTGAGCAGCAATAAGATATACGTCTGCTCATAAGCTCCCTATACACGAAACTCCCCACACCGTATAGCGACGGGAGTGCCCAATCCCCGTCGGCTTGTGCTCGCTCCCCAAATGTCAGGCTAATAGCCGGCAGGGGTGCCCAATCCTATCGGCTTCACTGTCTCTTCCTCCCCCATACTATCACCGATGGGGGTGCCCAATCCCCAATTGGCTTCCTCTTCCCTCCCAGTACAAGGTGCCCACGCTGGGGCCCACCCCAGCGTGGCAACAAATGCCATGGCCGACGGGGGTGCCCAATCCTCCGCCGGGCTGAATGCCCCCCCAACATCCTTGTGCCACACTGGGAGCCCACCTAGCTGGCAAACATCCCGTGTTGTCTATGTTTTTTGTTTTCAACCTGGAAAAAAAGCGGTCCCACGTAGTCTCCCAGCGCACCCTCCCACAACCCGCACCCACCCACTGCGCACCCTGCCTCCCCACACCCCCTCAACCCCCCTCACTCCATACTTACCTCTGGACCTCAGTGCGATGATCTTCGGTGGACCAGGAACACGTCTGCACTCTTCAAAGCCGACCGTGAACTGAGGAAATGCCGGTAAGCTGTATAATGGGCTAGATAGGGGTTTCAACTTTATGCATATCTCAGGCATTTTTTGGAATTTTCGCCAAATTTTCAACATGGGGTTTTGGGACCCCTTCTCATGAATGATGTCCTGTCATGGCGTTATTCAGGCCCGAAGGGTGATTTCACACAGTGACTGCGCAGTGACTGCGAAATCACCCTTTGGGCCTGAATAACGCCATGATAGTGACATCATTCATGAGAAGGGGTCCCAAAAACCCCATGTTGAAAATTTGGTGAAAAATTCCAAAAAGTGACTGTTTTTCGAGCATGCGTTACGCAGTTCCTACGCACGCTCGTAAGTTCGCGAACTTTCAATATTTTCACTCCAGATTTTCAACATTGCCATTTTACCAAACATTCTTATGAGTAGTACAGCTGTCATTTTTCACATGTCACCCAAAATGTGTTTCCACCCATGTAGCGCACAGTGGCGCAGTCGGTGTGCGAGATCAATGTATGGGACAAATTAAGAAAATCACAGTGACACTATTCATGAGCAGAGGTCTTAAAATGGCTTTGTTGAAAATTTGGTGAAAAAATTCCTAAAAATGACCCAAACGCACACCCCAATGCCTGTCACTCTCTGCAGGGTAGTGGTGGAGTTGGCTTCAGTTCAATACTTCACTGCCATTCCTATTATGCAGCTGTGTAACTTCCACACTACCACTGCCAATGCCAGCAAGCAAACATTCGGCATTGACAAATGCTTGTTTAAAATAACTTTCATTTGTAAAACTCACTGTCTTCTATTAAGTAACAGTAGTAGATTTTATTTATTTGTGGCGCCCTTCTTCGAAGGCTCAGGGCACCCTTTCAATACAATTAAAATACGAGCATACAATAACAAGACAGGAAACAATAAATAAGAACATACAAATAAAATCTAAACATGATTAAAACAACTGAACTGGTTCTTAGTCTAAACAGCTACCTCAGACTCCAAAAGCTTCAGTAAAGCTGGCCCCGGTGGTGCTGAGGGTTGAGGCGCTGGACGCCACACCTCACGCCACACTAACGACCCGGGTTCAGGAATGAGCCTGGGCCACCGGGGGTCAGCAGGGGCAAGAGAGGATCGAGCATCTGCAGGACTGCTCTCCTCTCTCAGGGGAGGGTGATTTGCCATCCCGCTTGCTGACTGCCCTCTGGCGATGGCTGGAGTGCAGTATGGGTTGGGAGGGCATGCACTGGTGTCCTTACATCGGTGGGGAGGGGAGGGGAGGGGAGGGAGGAGGAAGAAAACAGAAAAAGGAGCCAGCAGACTCCATGATGGCCGCACCAGCCACAAGCCTAGATTTCGCTCTGGGGTGGGGGTAAAGCCGGTGCTCCTTCACCCCAGCCCTGCCATGATGGAAACCTGTGGAGGAATTAGTGGGGTGTTGGGTTGGGGAATGGTGCAGCTGGAGACCAAGTCCCTCCGAGGGAGGGACTGGAGCCGCCAGCTGGAGGGAAAAGCACCTATGTAGGAAAAACAAACTTGAGCAAACAAAAATGTTTTTGGATTGGCATTTGAATATTTCAAGTGATGGTGCCTCCCAGAGATGACTGGGCAGAGAATGCCAAAGAGTCGGAGCAGCAACCTCAAATGTCCGGTCTCCAGAGCTCTTCAGCCTCACTCCAGAAATCTCCAGGAGAGCACCGGAAGCCGATTTAAGAGACCAAGATGGGACATAGCGGTGCAGGAGATCCTTGAGGTTGCCTAGACCCAAGCCATGTAGGACCTTATACAGTAGGTCAAAAGACCTACTTTGAAGGTGATGCACCAACGCACTGGCAGCCAGTGCAATTCGCACAGCACTGGGGTGATATGACTGAATCTAGGGTGACCAGTCAACACCTGTAAGGGTGCATTCTGCAAAAGCTGCAGGTGCTGCAATGCACCACCTCTGACACCAAGGTAGTGGGCGTTACAGTAGTCGAGTCTCAAGATCACAAAAGCATGCACCAGTGTGACCAGGGCTTCAGGAGGGACAAATGGCATGATCTGGGTGATGTTCCAGAGATGGTAAAATCCAGTTTGGACAACAGCTGACACCTGAGCATTGAAAGTCAGCTCATTGTCAAACACAATGCCCAGACTCTTCAACCTTAATGAAACCTCTTGTTCTGTTGGGCCTATAAAAAGGCCCAACCTGTCACCGGAGGTTCCAAGATCCACCCTCCAACCTGGCTGTATCACCAGTATCTCAGTCTTCCTGGGGTTTAGTCCCAGCCAGTTCGACGCCATCCAGGCCCAAATCTTGGCCAAGCATTTATTCAGCACATTGACAGCATTGGGTGTATCAGGTGAGAAAAACAGGTAGAGCTGAGTATCATCAGCATAACAATGGAATCTCAGCCCATACTGTTGTAACCCCTAGGTGGCACTATCCCAAGGGCTACTACCCCTGCCTGCGTGGCTAGTTGCAGGTTAAGGGGCCTGGGTACTGAAACGGGCTCCTCCATCCAGAGGACAGGGTTGTTAGTAACAAGGCTAACCTGGGTACAGCCCTCCAGGACACTGTAACCCCCCTTTTTCCCATCTAGTGGCCTAGACAATATGCAACAAACACTTTCACAGTAGCCTCTATTCAGCATACAAATCCCCACACTGTTTGCACTTACCACCAGGGCTGGTTCCACCAGTTCGACCCAGGAGACACCCTGTAAAACAAGGTTAGGCACAGCAAATAACAACAGTTCAGGCTTTTGGTATGAACTGGAACCACAGTCAGATTAAATGCAAAAAGAGATCTGATTCATGCAAGGGAACTGAACAAAGGGAGAGGCGTAATCAGGTTGATTGATTCGAACTGTTCTAGTCAGGCGATTATGCATGCACTTTTAGTCCCTACACAGTCACACGCTCTGTGTACCCAGTTGGAAGTGAGGTGGGCTAGCCTGGAACGTTGCCCAGGGTAGGTCGGCATCGCAGCTGGTTGGGGCTCTGTGATGAAAAGAAAAGGCATGCACAATCACACACAATTTGTAATCCAGAGCCTGAAGACTCAGTTCGTGAAAGAAAAAACAACAATGCAATCAGATGACAAAACTTGAGATTTAGCTGTTGTTGCATGGAGCTACCCTGATTGTTACTCACGCTACCCAATGCAAGACACAGGAGGGATGAAATGGAGACTGCAGATTGACAGCTGGTATGCCAGGAGAAGCTGGGCCCACACGAATCAGCAAGGTGTCGTTCCTGAACTAGATGTTGATCGGGGGCTGATCCTCGGGCAAGTCTCTCATCGATGGTGTTCTCTGCACCTGAAGTAGCTGGCTGGGCCAGTGTGGCAGGGCCCTGACTGGGTAAAACAGTTCAGAAATCAGTCCGGGAAGGCTGGATGCAGCTTCCAGCACGCGTGGCACAATTAAACAGTGGGGAACCAAATTGCGACCCACCAACAGCACACAGCACATTTATAGTAAAGCAATCACCATACCACAAAGCGGATAGCAGCCCGGCAGCAATATCAGTGTCTCTGAGCAAAACCGGGAGTTCTATGGTGAATGAATGTCCTGACAGGCCGATCGCATACAGCAAATCTTCGGTCTTCTTCAGGTTTAAGATTGGTCACTCTTCAGTGGCTTTGTCACACTCCAATTCAGATATAGTCTGATTGCTAAGCCTTTCAAATGATTCCCTCTTGAGGGACTGTAGGCAGACAGACCAAGCTTAGCCTTTCCACCAATCTCCCGTGTGAACTACGAAGGAGCTGCTACTCGAATCACTCAAGCTGTTTACTCTTCAAACTCTAACTCCAGACTGACTGACTGCAGCAGGCAGCTTGGGAATTTCCCTTCGGTCCAAAAGGTTCTGGTTGGTTGATCCA
This sequence comes from Neoceratodus forsteri, assembly GCA_016271365.2. Taxonomy (NCBI): domain Eukaryota; kingdom Metazoa; phylum Chordata; order Ceratodontiformes; family Ceratodontidae; genus Neoceratodus; species Neoceratodus forsteri. Next base: position 1,454,149,350 of record CM028129.1, on the reverse strand, counting down.
TCTGTCTGTCTAAGCAAGAGCTCCTCCTCCAGGTTTGTTTTGACACCAAAATGTAAAAACTACAATTCCTACAGAAATTTTCTCCCACAAGGCCCCTGGGGACAAGCTCCATTTTAGAGTCCCCAAAGGTACTGATTGGCCCATTCTGGTAGTCCAGGACCAAGATGGCGGTGATAAGCAGAACTGTCCATGCTGCAAAGAAGGCAGGTTAGACAAACTCCAATATCATTATTATTCTAACAGATAATCAGCAAATAAGTACAGCTTCTAACAGAGCTCCCTCTGTGCAACTAACGATGGCTGAACAGAGCGATTATCTGGCAGCCCGGCCGGGACTCGAGCATAGAAATACTCAACCCCCTCCCAGATTAAATAACCACCATGTTGAGAGATCACGTGATGCAGGTGATCTGAATGCAGCAAGGGTGCTGAGCTCTCCCCTACCACCTCCTCACCTTGCATCTTTCCGGGCAACTGGTGATAATTTGTCCTTAATCTCGACCAGATCTACTATCTTAGTGCCTGCTGTTGCAGAGAGAGAGAAATCCCAATCGCAATCGGTTTCTTAAAACCACGATGGAGGCAGATATGTGGCAGGCCCCACTCCGCCACACTCCGCCTGCAACACCAGAGAAGGCCGCTAAGAAATCTAAGGCCCAGGGGGTCCTGCCCAGGAAGCAAGGGACCACGGCTTGTACCACGATCCCTCGACGGAAGATCGGTTCCTGGAGGAATTACTCCGTTTCAAAGAAGCTCTGTCTGAAATCACTACTGAACTTAAGTCACTGAGGGGTAATCTATCTGACCTAGCTTGCAGAGTCGGGGATTCAGAAGTACGCACCACCTCCCTGAACAGAGGGAGAGAAAAAATGGATCCTGAAGTCAGCCAACTCAAACAACAAATTCACAAGCTTCAACTTAAAACCGAGGACCTGGAGCGGAGGAGTCGCAGAAACAACATACTAATCCTCAGTCTACCTGAAGCAGAAGAGGGCCCAAATATTCAGACCTTTCTTCAGAAATTCATCAACAAGGTTGTCGGCCCTTCTCCAATAGCCACGTCCTATCAAATTGACCCTGCACATCATTCGCTCAAACCTCACCCCCCTCCAGGTACATCCCCCAGACTGGTAATACTGCGATTTTTGAGCTACCTCAACAAGCAACACATTATGGCAAAGACCCGAGAAAACCAATCTCTCCAATGGGAAGGATCCAAAATTTGAATTTCCAAGGACCTGCCCTTTGAAACAAGGCAGAAGACGGCAGCCTTCCACCGTATGTCACCAAGTTGATTGTGGCGGGGATCCAGTTTAAAATTAGCTATCCAGCTCAGCTGCAAATGTTAATAGCAGGTACCTGGTTCTCGTATGATACACCTACCCAGGCTGCGGAGGACTTAGTGAAGATGCTTCCTGACCTATTCCAGAAAGGGTGAATACCACAGAGAATAGTCAAGTTCCACTTACTTTATGTGGATTTTGAGTGTTGTTTGAGAATCTCACTGCCCTGAACTGGATTGATGGCTTTTGGACTGTACATGACTGTGGTCCCCAATGAGTGAATCCCCTCTGACTGCCTCCACAGAACTGTTGCTGGTCTAGGCCTATCGCTCTTTACATTAGCGCGCGTGCCTATCCTAACTTTAGACCGGACCTTTAACTCTCTATAGTGGTTGTGCTGGGACCAATTTTAGGTGGCATGGTCACTCAGTATTTATGTCCCACGGAGGCTGCTCCACTGTGTACAGTCATGAGGCACCCCGACATTTTCAAATACTCAGTTCATTCAACAATCTACACTATCTCACAATTTCAGATAGGGTTTTGGCTAGGAACGTCAATTTCGATTTGCTTAAAATTTCTTTATTACTTGGATTCAACCCGTGGTCCACATTCACTAAAATGAATAAAAGCCACATTAAAGGGGTACTGACATCCCCTCCCCACGGTGATGTATGTTGCCCTTAACTATCCAACCTCAGGATAACAGATAGCATCAGTTAATTTAGAGAGGAAGAGGACACTGGGGTATACTACATTCGGGGGCTTTGGCACCTATCAGCTAAGGGTGAGACTGCACCACGTGCTAATCAATGGGGGGACAGGTCCCATTTCTGATTTCTGGGGGTTGAGATTCAGTTTATTACCTTTACTCTTGGTCCTTAGTTGTTTCCCCTGGAATCTCTTTAATAAGGATCACCTTAACGGGATCATAGTGGGTAAGGGTTTCCCTAGTAGGCTGCAGTTTGACTTATTGCTTTCCTTCTGTTATATGGGAACCCATGTAAATAGTTATAAGGGTAGGGATATGAGGGAGGGGAGGGTGGGATGAGGTTGTTGGGGCACTGGGGCGGGGGGAGGGCAAATTATTGGTATGCTGCGAGGCCAACACTTTCTATTTCAACACATATCATTATTGTTATTGTATGTTATTTCAAGACTCATGTTTAATGTTACAAGCATGGCCAAATGTTTGCTGTACCACAAGGAGTGAGATAGGGTGGAAGGGAGGCTGGGGATGGGGGGGAGGTCTGGAGTGTGCCATCTGGTCTTTATCAAGGTCATGAATACACAAGGTTTATTAGAAGCAATATTTGTTAAAAATGATGAGTCAGGCCATTACATTTTTATCGTGGAATGTTAGAGGAGCTCGGGATCCCACCAAGAGGTACCAAATCCTAAAACACTGTGCACTGCTTAATGCTGGTATCATGTTTCTTCAGGAGATGCATTTGTTAGTAAAGGAAGCCACCTGGCTGCATAGACAAGGGATTGCTCAGGTTTTTGCCTCTGGAAATTCTTCCCCGAGCAAGGGAGTGGCCATTCTTATTAGGGGCAGTACCCCTTTTCAGGTTGTGTCGACCATTTCTGATCAGGAGGGTAGATTCATTCTGATCAAAGGATCCCTACTTCACACTGAGGTCATCTTAGGCTGCTTATACAGTCCAGTTGGGGGAGACCCCCTCATTCCTAATGGGCCTGGCCAATAGATTAGCACCTCTCTTACCTATACCCCTAATCTTGGGGGGAGGCTGGAATATCCCTCCCACGCAAGATTTAGATAGGTCCTATCTGCCACTGAAACCCCCCTCTCCATCCCAAAGAGCACTGAGGGATTTTATGGACCTACTAGGCCCGTGTGACCCTTGGCGCATCCTTAACTCATCCCATTGTCTTTACTCCTTTTACTCCAACATTCATCAGTCCTGGTCCAGACTTGACTATATTCTAGTCAGTCTCCCCCTCTTGACAGGTTTATGCCAGGCAGTGATAGAACCAATCGTTGTATCTGACCACTCAGTGGCCTGGATTGTTCTCTCTCCAGATCCCACATCACAAAAAGATACAGTCTGGAAGCTGAATACTCAACTCTTAAAAGACAAATCAACCATTATCAAAATCCAATCTCTTATACAATCTTTCATTGATCTGAACAGAGATTCGGTAAGCCAGGAGGATCTTGTTTGGTGTGCACTTAAATGTTACCTCTGAGGTGAATTTATTAAAATTGCCTCCCAAAGGAAGAGACAGAGAGAAGCAGAAGCTTTATCTCTCCTATCACAAATCAGAGAGGCCGAGCATACACTCTCCATGACCACTACTCCTGACACATTGGCAAAGCTCCTTTCACTAAGAAATAAATACTCAGAGTTACTGAGAGAAAAAGCAGAATATGCCATTGTTAAAACACACGCCAAATATGTGGAACAAGGCGAGAAAGCCGGTAGCCTCCTTGCTATGCTCTTGTGTAAGCTGGAGGGATCCAGACTAATTCCCTCTATTTTAGCTCCGGATGGTTCGTCAAGACCCTACCTCGAGACATAACGCTGGTCTTCCAAGGCTTTTATAGTAAATTATATGGGAAAAACTCCTCTTCCCCAACTCCCCAGGACATAGAAGGCTACCTAGAGTCGGCAAATCTTCCATCCCTGTTTACTTACCAGCAGGCTTTCCTTTCCATTCCCATCTCCCTGGGAGAATTGGTAGAAGCAATTCACACTCCAATTTCTATATATCTTTCTCTGAAGTACTCTCTCCCTTATTACTCAGACTGTATACATATATGTTCACTGCTAGTAACCTGGACCCCTCACTATTAGAAGCCACTATCGTTCTTCTATTAAAACCTAACAAACCACACCTCAACCCAGCAAGCTATCGCCCTATCTCTCTCCTCAATTATGACAGTAAAATCCTTATTAAAATTCTGTCCCTGTGCATTAGGAAGGTATGGCTGCAGCTTCTAAGCCCAGAACAAGTTGGGTTTGTTCCGGGTCGTTCCTTGGCAGATCATCTAAGGAAGCTGACACACATATTCCAAGCCGCACATTCTGACCATTCTCCCATGGCCCTGATCTCCTTAGCCACAGAGAAGGCTTTTGACAGGGTGGACTGGGACCTTCTCTGGCTAACTCTGCAGAAGATGGGGTTTTCACACTCTTTCCTTCAATGGATCAAAATCATATACTCCTCCCCCAGAGCTAAGATACTTTGCAATGGGGTATTCTCTCCTAGCTTTTCTCTCTTCACCAATACTAGGCAGGGCTTTCCCTGTCCCCTTTCCTCTTTAACCTGTACCTGGAACCTCTCCTGAAATGTATCAAAATAACTCCACAAATACAGGGCATTTCAGTGCATGGCTTCCCCCTCACACTGTCGGCATATGCAGATGACATTCTTCTTCACCTTGCGAACTCTTCGGTCTCCCTTGACCACACACTAAAAGTGATATCCCGGTTCAGTAGTCTTTCCAATTATAAACTGAATGTTAACAAGACCGACATTTTCCCTTTTAACCACTACACTCATGAGGCAACCTTTCTTCATTTTGGTATGTCATGGTCCCCAAAGTCGATCAGGTATCTGGGGATACTTCTATCCGCTGACTCATCCTTTACCAAAAAATTAAACCTCCTGGACCTAATGGCTCACATCCATCAAGATCTTCAGAGATGGGAATCCCTCCCAATCTCTTTATGGGGCAGAATTAACATCATAAAGATGAATATTCTCCCCAGACTTTTTTATCCTCTGAACATGTTGAACCTCTGGCTTCCTCTTTCATTCTTCCAGCAGATTCACTCTCTCATTTCCAACTTCATCTGGCTCCATAAGCACCCCCAATGTTCCTACAGTAAGTTAAGCCTTCCTAAAGATATGGGGGGTTTACACCTCCCCAATTTCCTACTATACTACTAGGCCAGTCACTTTTCCAAATGTGGAAGATGGCTCATGAGCAGGGATGTAAGTTTGTCATGGCAGTCATACACGTCATTGATTCCATGACGTTTGATCTTTATTCAGGACTTCCATGACTTTCACTAGTGTCATCAGAATGTAGCAATGATAACAGTGCCACAACATTTACTACTGTTTACTAATGATTTCATGAACAAACAATGAGTCATTAAAACCTCATCCATGACAAACTTACATCCCTACTCATGAGCACTGAAGGGAAGTATACCCCTGTTTGGCTACAAATTGAAAACCAGATTCTGCAGTCCCATAATCTCACCAGCCCTACCATCTTCTGCCTCCCAATAAATTCCCTCCCAGATGACCTCTGTCAATCAGTCCTCGGCTCCTCACTCAGAGTCTTTTCCCAGTTCTGTTCCTTTCACAGATTTTTTCCCCATAAAGATCCTATTCAAACTATCATATTAAACCCTAACATTGAAATTGGGGGCTCCCACATTGGCCCTAACTGGCTACCGCAACTAAGAGATGTCACAGTAGCTGATCTGTACTCTCAGAACTCTCTTCTCTCATCTCCAGACATCCTCCTGAAATATGGCATTAATCAGGTGCACATCTTCAAGATCTTCCTGCTTAGGCATCTATTAAGCCAAATATTTAACACTACCCCTAAATCCTCGGTGCTGAGTCCTGTTTTGGAACAGCTGACAGTGTTAGCCTCCAAGCCACATGCTATTTCCCAATTATATTCCTGTCTCCTAGCTATTGGTCACATGGCACCCCTTTCAGGCGCCAAGGTTTGGAGTTCATTCCTCTCAGATGTCACAATGGATTGGACACAGATCTGGAAGGACCTGTACCTACATAATACCCAAGATAGGCTCAGACTTACTCAGTTCCATATCCTTAATGACATGTATTATACTCCGGTTAAATTGGCCAAAGTAGGCCGTCTCCCCTTCCCTCAATGCTGAAGGTGTGGAGTTGCAGAAGGGAACATCCTACATATTTTCTGGCAATATGAAAAAGTCTCCCCCTTTTGGCAACTAATTCAAGATAACATAAACCCCATGTTAGAATTGGATGGTCTGTTCATAGCAGAAATTTGCATTTTAGGGTGTTATTCCAGCATTAAGGTTAAGGAGAGAAAATATGCCATGGCTTTAATTTCTATGGTGGTCAAGAAACTGGTCCTCAAGTACTGGATGGACCAACTCATTATTTCATACAGTGAATGGCTAAATGATCTATCACTGTGCTTCAGGACCAAACGCATGATTGCTAACTCCCGTAACAGACTCCATCTTTTTGATAGAAGATGGGGCAAATTGTATGCTCTTTACTTGCACTAACCTCACTGGAGTCCCCCAGCTCCTCTCATATATTACACATCTATGTTTCCTGTCGTATAGAACAATGTTTCTGTATTCATCTCATAGGGGCACACTCAAGGGGTGGGTTGGTCTGGGGGAAGGGGGGTTTGACAATGTTTGTTTTTTTCCTGTTTCAGGTTATAGTATCGACCTTTCTGTATACTAGACATATTCTTATAAAAACAATAAAGAGTTGGAGTAAGAAAAATAAATAAAAATAAGCACCACGTTATTGGCCGCTCTTAAAGAGAAAGAGCACAGAGGCATTAAGGCACTCTTCACACAAACACTTTTAAAGCTCTAAGACACAGGATACTAGCCTGGCAGTGGGTATTTATGCACACCCAAGGAAGACTTTGGGGAACCCCCATTTGTAGGGGGATTACACTGTCTTATGACCTTACCCAGGGGCAGCATGTATACTGTGAACAACATAGGGGAGATGACAGAACTTTGGGGAACTCCACAGGACAGGTACCTCAGGTTTTAGGAACAATTTCCCAAAACTACCCTCTCTGACCTGGCCGGGAGAAAGGACTCAAACCAGCTGATGACCTTGCCAGTGAGTCCTACATACTTCCTCAGCCTGTCCAACAGCACCCCATGGTCCACTGTATCAATTGCTGAAGAGAGATCGAGGAGGATAAGGATTGTACACTCTCCCCAATCTCTCACCCTGAGCAGGTCATTCAACACCCTGACCAGTGCTGTCTCCATGCTATGCATGGCCCTAAATCTGGACTGGAATGGATCATAAATCTGGAAGTCTGTGAGACGCTCCTCAAGCTGTTCTGCTACCACCTTCTCAAGAACCTTCCTTAAAAAAGGAAGGTTTGAGATAGGCTGGTAATTTTCCAGGACATCAGGATCCAGTGATGGTTTCCTCAGCAGAGGCTTAACCAGAGCCTCTTTTAGATACTCTGGAAAGACCCAAGCGAATAAGGAACTCCCGACTATCCTGGCAAAGACCAGTCCTAAGGCCATGACACAGCCCACTATTAGCCATGTCAGGCCCAGATCCAGGTCACAGAACATTGGTTTTAGGCCGAGGATTATCCCGCAGACCTCTTGCATTATCACCAGCCAGAACTCATCCCAGGGCAGCCGAGCGCAATCGGTCATCACTGTTGGAGGCTTGAATTCCACCTAAGGCAATTCCAGATCTCACAGAGGACACTCTGTCCAAGAAAAATGGTGCAAACTCCTCACATTTGTGAGTAGAAAAAGCTCTAATGGGTTTCAGATAGGCCAGGTGTAACAGCCTGTCTACAACCCGGAAGAGCTGAGCTGGTCGATTCCTCCCAGCTGCACTTGTCCTAGACATAAAAGCTGTCTTTTTTTAGACAATTGCATTCTGATATTCATGGTAATGAGACATCAGAACCAGTTTTTCATCCCAAGATCCAGTCTTCCTCCAGCACCTCTCCAACCTCTGCCCCATTGTCTTCAGCTTCCTTAGCTCCTCATCAAACCAAGGGGAGGTGCGAGGCATACACGGATTGGCGCCAGATGGTCCAGAGCCCCAGTAACAGCTCTATTATAGGCTGCCACTACATTCTGTGGGCCTCTGGTGCAGGCCACAAACACTGAAAGTGTCCAGTTCCGCAAGCAGTCCCTCTGGTTGAACACCCCTCAAAGGGCAGAACTGGACCATTTCCACAGGAGATGGGACATTCAGGGGGGCTTTAAAGCTGAATCAAACAGTGCAATAATTGGACGATGCTACCTGATCAATCTTGAAGGTGTTAATGTCAAGCCCCAGTGAGAACACCAGATTGAGTGCATGGCCGGATTGGTGGGTCCCAGATGTGGAAAGCAGGATCAGGCCCAGAGCCTCCATACTTAACAGGAGATCTCTGGCCCCAGGTGACATCTCATCATCCACAAAAGTGTTGAAGTCACTGAGAACAATTCATCTCGGTGACTCCAACACACTTTCGGTGACAAAGGACATCACCTCCTGCAAAAGGCCCCGATCATACCCAGGTGGACGGTAGATCAGGAGCACTCAAAATTCCATGCAGGGACCCCACCCCCCGCACCACCACATACTCAAAAGAACTTGTGTCCCCGACTGGGTGCACTCTCAGACCCAGCTCTGATCTAAAACAGATCACAACCCCCCACAGTCATTCCTCGGGCAGTGCAAGCAGAGTACCTGGCCAGGACAGACACTCAAGCACAGGGCTGAGGTACCACCCAGCCAGGTCACTGTAATGCAAGCCAGATTGACTGACCTAACAAGATCAGCCATTATGGCAGTCTTCTTGGCCAGGATGAAAGGTTGGGGCTGGTCCATCAGCTACCTGTCCTCTCAGTCCAGATGATACCCTGGGCACAGAGACAAGGCACCATTTATCAAGCGTGTGCCTCTGGTGGCAATTTTGTTACTGCTGCTCATGCTGCACAGAGTGAGAGCATGATTGTCAGGCAGATGCCCCACTGCTTTGCTCGATAGAGCTTCACCAGTAGGCTCTCTTGTCACAGTCATGAACCAAGCTGACACCAAAATGAGGCTGCGTACCATATGACTGCCTGACTGCCTCTCTGGCAGAATTTGCCAATCATCTGCTCTCAACCAGCAAATAAATTGTTGTTTGTCTGTTCATTCGTTCAGTTGGTTCAACTGGTCCACACCATTCAAACCAGTCAGACATAATGTTCAAGTTGTGGCCCAAATGTTTGAAAGAGGCCATGAGACTTGAACACCTGACATTTGAGGGGTTCTGTTCTCTACCAGAGCTGAACTTGCAGCTCTACTTCCTTTTGTTAATCCTTAATTCTTTCACACATCCTTCACCCCTTTGTAGAGCTGTACAGTTACCCTACTGTAACACAATCAGAAGAAGATACTCTCTTTTGTTTGGCCAACAGTGATCATACAAAACTTGAACAAAATCACACTTTTTCAGAAAATGGAACTGATGGGTGTCTAATTCTGCCATCAGAAACATGGAAACATGCAATGGAGCCAGCCAGGATACAATGCAGTACTTTGTAAATGTCACAAAATTCTGCATTACAGAAGGGCCTAATTGTCTTTGAATTACACAATTCCCTGCAGCATACTGCAGTATTTTGCAGTAGCCCTATAAAGTACTGCATTGTATCCTGGCTGGCACCACAGTATAAACTTTCTACAGGTGAAAAAGGTCCAGAGTCCATCTAGTCTGTGTTTTTCCTACCTACTCATACCTCACTAGTCTAGCACTGCACGTGCACACATACTGTAGGTAGGCCATCTAGAAGTACCTCAGCACCCTCTCCCCTCCCTCTGACCACTACCCCCCTCTGAATGTTAGAGGTTAATTGTTTTGTTTTGTGATACTGGGAGATCATCCCATGTGTAGCAACACTCACACACTTGTTCCCTCCCAAATCAAGTGCCACCACGAGGAGCCTGTCCCTTGAGACACACTCCTCCTTGACCTCTAATTTCAATACTACAAGCCTATCCATGGATCAAGTCTATTAGTAAAGTTGTAAAAATGTGCCCTCCAAGTCCCCCTTCAGTCCACTCTATCCGCACTGTAATCATGGCAACACTGGAACTGCATTGCCGGTGTCACTGAAGAATCCTTCGCTCACTAACAATGACCAGCAATAAGCCTCCACTCACCTCCATGGATGGCCACTGTCTAAAAATATTGCAAACAGCTCTAGGAAATACACACTTGCTGCATGCATTAACTAAATTGTACTGAAACAGCCTACTCTGATATGATGATTTAGGAAATAAAGGTTGTGAGGTGTATATTACCTATAGAACTATTTGCAATAATGTTTCCAGATGACAGCCAGCCAAAGAGGTAAGAGGAGGGTTTCCACTGGTAGCCATCTGGGGAGGGCCACTTGATTTCAGGAACTTTTTGGCAGAAGGGCAGTATGAGAGTAAATGTGCCATAGAACACTTGGTGTCAAGGTGCCTCTGGACCAGGGGCATCATGCAGTCAGAAATTCTGGAGGGGCACAAAATTCTAACCTCTATAGGGGGGTCCAGGGACATGCCCACCCCCGGGAAAATTTTGAAAAACTGAAGTCAAATGGTGCATTTTGCTGACTTTTAGCAGGCTAGAAAGCTGTTCCCCAATAAGCTAAATGCCACAATACTGTTAGAGGCTAGAGCAATAATAAATTGTTCTTGTTCTTTGTTCACTCTGTGTACAGTGTGACCTTTTGTATTTTAAGGACATTTTTAAAGAATTAGTCAGAACTAGTACATTTTGTCTTTCATCATATATAGAATCAGCTAACTTAGTCCATGAATGAAAGAAGCTTGCGGGTCTACAGGCACACAACAAACGAGACTGCAATACAATCTACAGAATAGTGCCAACAACACTAAAACTGCCTGGGCAGGGGGCACACATAGACATTCATTACCCATTTAGTGACACCTCACCTCCTGCAGGCTCTCCAAAAGATAAAGCCCAATAAGTCCACTCCATACTACTAATTATTACTAATAGTACTCCAACGATGGGGTGGGGGGGACCCAATAAAAGTAAAATAAAATCACGAGCGCACCATTGCAGGTTCTCCAAACAGAGCAAGCATAATAAAAAACATAATAATAAAGATCTGCAGTACAACTACTACTGCCTTTGGGTGCATAACCCACTCCAAATCCCAAAAATTACACTCCGCTGAAGAACACACAACATCATGCTGTCTGTCACTATAGAAAAAGCCCAGTAAAATAAATGAGTACCTTTACTAACAGCAATCACCAATGATAAATGGCTGTGGTGGTAACCCCCAATCCAAGGGGAAAAATAGGACACAGCCTCCATTTAACTTTGTGTAGAGTGCTAAAGCTGACAAACAGGGTCCGTATGAGCAGTGCTACAAGCATGTATTCAGATCATCGTAAGCTAGGATGGCAGCAGCTGGTGTCAAAATTTAATTTATCAGTTTAGGTAAAGTGGCACATTAGGAGGGGGAAAGATCTGGAGATCATCAGGGGCTGATTGCAGAGAAAAACTGGTGCAATATCTGATGGGCAGACTGGAGGCAGGGATCTGAAAAACTAATGGCAGAGCTGAGGTCACTTAGGCAGGCCCCCCCCACACACTGGATCTGCAGACCAGAGACACAGGGGGGCTAACAAAGTGCCAATGAGACTTCTGTCTCAGCCATTAGTTGCAGATCCCTGCAGCAGGGATCTGAAACTACTGGCAAAGGCATATGTCTCATCTGCACTTCGATAGCCCTCCCCAAGTGAACTGAACAACAATCAAAGTCAAAACCAGATGGATGGCATGCCTGCCTGCCAATGACAGTGCCGCACTGGCAAGGGTAAGTGTTTAACACAGAATATCTAATGCATGGATTACACATAGTAAAATGCTAAGCCTTTTGTGGTGAGGGAGTGAGGGACATTAATATTTCCACTGCATCTAGAGGCAACAGGCTGATAGTTACACAATCGATGCATTAGATATTCTGTGGTAAATGGGACACTTGGACAGCTGGTTCTGATTAATCTATGCTTTTTATAATATAAAAATGTGTTATTGAATGTCTCTCTTGAGACATGCTATGTTCCTGGGATGATATCCCTTCCCCCAGGTTTCAACTACAAGCTGTTAACCTAAAAGCCAGGAGATAATTACAGGCTAGAAGAGACACAAATTAAGGATCTCCTGTTTATCTGGCTTAATTGTAGCTGCCAGCTGCTAGGATGGAAATCAAAAACTTTTATGACATTTAGAGGAAGAATACAGGTAATGCCACTTAGGTGCTAAGTCATAAATGCCCCTTTGATATCTGTGAAGGGCAAAAAGACACACTAGATCAAAGGGTTATGGGGAAGTGAGTGTTTGCTGATGTCACATATTTAATTTACCTTCTGAATGATGAGACATCCTGGTTGTATGATTTTTAATAAACAGAGGAGGAGCTGGGTGACATCATGGAGAAGGCAGGTTCAAGACAGTGTTTTAATTATGCTGTAACTGACCTTTAGAGTGATAGATGTTTCTTCTTCAGAGTCCAAACATGTATATCAGCACTATTAGAAGATATACATTAGACAGACCAGTCTAAGTGTATGGTTGGTAGGAATTTGCACTTTTAAACCTTGTTCTTTTAAATAATTGTATGGTTTTGTGATATATTGTTCTGTATTTACAGTTACATGCTTTTATTTTAAAGTAAACCTCTATTTTAAGAGACTACTTAGTGTGCCTTTGAAATTCTTTCTTTGACAAGTGACACATATATGGTTAAAGCTGACACTGTGCATAGCTTACTGGTTTACCAAACTGGGAAAAGGTAAGAGTTTATCCGAGGTATTTAACAGAGTTTTTAAGGGTTAATTTTTGTACACCTGGTTAGGTGCCCATAGGCAAGAGATATCTGGCATTTCCCAGAAGAGCAGAATTATCTGAGCCTGTACATTAGGTACGCTAGCAAGAGGTTCACAGTTTGAATCCCTCCAGAACTTGAGACCAAAGGTTGATTCGAACCCATAAAACAGATAGGAGTGTTACCCTGTTCTTTTCCTGTTCACAATACTGCGCTCAGAGTTTGGCACTGTGGGAGCAGAGGGCCTGACCTGCTGAGTGGGGCTGTGACAGTGAGCACTTGCCCTTGCTCATACGGCATTGTCATCAGCAGGCAGGCATGCCATTCATGTGTTTTTCACTTTGTTGTTCAGTTCACTTTAAGGGGGGCAACAGCAGTATTGCACAGTAGTTTAAGGCTATCAGCTGCAAACCTGGAGATCTAGATTTGAATCCCACAGTTCACACCTGTATACTCTGTGACCCTGAGCGAGTCACTTATCTGCCTTATACTCCCAGGTCACACCTGTAAACAAGCTTTCAGATTAGTGTGTCTCTTCTGGTAAAACACACACAAAAAAAAACTAAGAACAGACAAAGAAGGGTCACTCCCATGGACAGGCAGTATATGGAAGCTTTCACTGTGATTGCTCAAGCCATATCTGTCATGTGGATAAACAGAGAGCATCAGTTTCTGTGCTGTCAGTCTAGTATCTTTCATGAGCACAGTCACACTCGGGAGGGATCTTGAAAATAAAAAATGAAAAAAGTAAGCCTTCTTCATGGAATTAATAATTACCTTTTAAACTAGAGAAACCCATAGGTACCTCTGTATACAATATGCAAATCAAAGCGTACATTTTAAAATCTCCATAGTCAATCAATGTGCAGCAATAGTCTTTTGCTGCACAGTGATTGAAATTTTTCAGGAGCATGTCTTTTTTATGTATGTTGCAGGAAAAGTTTAAAATTGACTTCATTCACTTATTTGAGGTGAAAACTCAGAGGCCTAGATATTCAAACTGCGGCAGGCTGTGGCGTAAGCCTGGGTGCAGCACATCTTGGCTGTGCAGGGGCGCTGACTGGGCGATATTCAACAGAGCTGTGCCATGGCACAGCATCATTGAATATCATACCCTGGCCACCCGCAGTGTGCATGGTGCAGTGGCACTGCACCAGCACAAGTGGCCAGAGTGGAGCAGGGGGATGCGCTAGCGCAAGTTCCGTTGCGCTATACGCAGCAACCGCAATATTCAAAAGTGCACATGCAAATGGGGCCATAATGTATGCAAGGTGCAAATGGGTCCATTTGCATGTCATTATGACCCCATTTGCATGCAGGTGGGCTGATCTCTGGCAACTTGCGCTTGGCGCCCTGCCAGGCAGCAGCCGTCGGGGACCGACGCCCCTGCCCAACATGGCAATGTACCAATCGTGAGCTTCAGTATAAATAATAGTATTTCCTATATCCCTGGTGGGCCAGTGGACCGCTGTCAACCCGATCGCGGGCTTTTGTAATAAATAAGAATTACATCCAATATCCATGGTGGTCAGCGGTACCCCCTCCACCGCCTCTGAGTCCCTGCTCCGCTCCCCGGTCAGCGGTGGGCGGCAGCCACCACCCTGCCGCCCCCACCGACTGACACCGTAAGGTGGGCTGTACGCCCATATCTAGAATGTGTAGTAAGTGCAGGCTGCATGCCCATTGGCTCACGCTGTGGACCAATGGGCGTATAGCCCTACCTACAGTGTCAGTCGGCGGGCGGCAGGGTGGCAGGCGGGTGGGGTGCTGCCACCCGCCGCTGACTGGTGGGGGAGCAGGGCGGTGGGGCTCAGTGGGCGAGTGGGGTACTGCTAGACCACCAGGGATACTGGACGTAATTCTTTATTACAAAAGCCCGCAATCGGGCTGACAGCGGTCCACTGGACCACCAGGATTTAGGAAATCCTATTATTTATACTTAAGCCCACGATCAGGCTGACAGAGGTCCACTGTACCACCAGGGATATAGGAAATCCTATTATTTATACTTAAGCCCACGATCGGGCTGACAGCAGTCCACTGGACCACCAGGGATATTGGAAATCATATTATTCATACTTAAGCCCGTGATCGGGCTGACAGCGATCCACTGGACCACCAGGGATATAGGAAATCCTATTATTTATACTTAAGCCCACGATTGGGCTGACAGAGGTCCACTGGACCACCAGGGATATTGGAAATCATATTATTCATACTTAAGCCCATGATCGGGCTGACAGTGGTCCACTGGACCACCAGGTATATTGGACGTGATTATTTGAACAGATGCCTGTGATCAGGCATGGGGGTGCTGCCACAGAGGTGCAGCCGGAGCTCAGGTGGGCACCCACAGCTGGCAGCTGCCATGTTGCGCCATGCAATATGGCAGCTCACCTGTGGGTGGCCAGCTGTTGTTCCTTTTTGGATCAACTTTGTGCGGCGCAAGTAGGGTTGCACATGCATGGACTCAGCACATCCTGGGCTGAATATCGGGATGTGCAGAGTATGTATGGGCACGCCCCCATTCCGCGCCATATATTACTGATGCGCTCACAGTCGGGATTTGTGCCAGGCACAATTCCGTTTGAATATCACGCCGGGGGGCGCATCAGTGGGTTGCGCATGGTGTAGCCCTTTTGAATATCTGGGCCAGAATGTACAACACACACAACAGATGTCCATGCAGTTTATTACTAGTCTGTTGTTAAATTCTCTTTATCACTTTTTCCTTCCTTTATTCCTAGAGCCTACCAGTTCTAACTATCCTCCTCCAGACAATCCTCCAGAGATTCTTACCAGGCTTCAGTGAAGATGTGTGGCTGTCTGGCCCAATGCGATGGTGATCTGATTCTGTGCTGTGGCTCAGGCTCCCACAATCAGAGAGATGTCTGACTCTGACCGAGTCTGTCCGTACTGGACACCCACTGGGCCACTGCAGTGGTTTTTTCCCAACTCCCGTCCCCTCCTGACCCTCCACCCAGGCAAACAGCCCAGCCCCAGAGTCATCCCCGCAGCAAGCACACCCCAGACCAAGTAAAAACCGCAAGTGAGGCAGTCCAGAAGTGGGGTAGCCAGCCCATGAGCCAAGCCGACGGTCACATTACGGGTCAGATCACACTGTTCAGGGGGACTCGAGATTTTCCTTCCATTCCTGGCTGGGTCATCAGCTTCATAGATTTCTGTCTGCCTGAGTCTCTCCTCAGATGCTGTGAGTCGCTGAGTATGTTCGATCCAAGATGGCACTGTAAAATGCATTATTTTTTTTGTGCGATACGCTTGCTGACATAGTCATCACTTTCTGATAGGCAGTTACACATTTGTCTACCAGTATCTCTTCATGGTGATGGCTAGCTGGCCACACAAAACAAAAAAAACACAACAGAAATTTGCAGGGGGAAAAAGAGAAGTGATTGGTAAGCTTATGCTGATTGTCAGCATGGACTACCAATCATTGTCTGTCTTCTATTCACAGCCCCAGGTGCTAGCAAGCAATGCAAGATGGCAAGTGACTAATAGTGCTTTTTTTGAAAGTCACCAGCAGCCGGCCCTAGATCCAGACCATTTGATTCGGAATCCCCACCCCCCCACAGCAAACACTTTAAAAAAAACATTGTTGTTTTTCAGCTCTACTATATTAAAATAAAATACAAAATCAATTTTTGTTTTTCTAGATTGCACCACAATATTGGTGGGGCACATGCCCCCTCAGGCCCTATGGGCATGACACCACTGCTCTGGACACAAGGTATTCTTTGGCAGAAGGGCAGAGTTAAGGAGGGAGTACATTTGTACACCAGGGACACTTTAGCACAGGGGAAAGGTGAGAAAGAGTGGAGCTACAGGGTACTCAGGACTCTTTGACCCAAGGAGGTGAGGGAGAAGGTGTCACATGATGCCAGGGACTGGTTGGATTGGAGCAAGGTGAAGTCAGGTGAGCCACTGCAGGCCAGGAACTGCATGGTACAGGGGTGGGGTGAGGGAGAGGGTGCCACTGGATGCAAGTAATGGCTTGGCATGTGGTGACACTGGATTTCAGGGACAGCATTGATTAGGGCAGGTTAAGGGATAGGGTGCCCCTTGATACAAGGGACTAGTTGCACTGGAGCAAGGTGAGGGAGAGGGGTTTCCACTGTTCACCAAGGGAAACTGCTTGGCGCAGGATGAGTGAGGGAAGATTACTCTAGTCACCAGGGAATGCTTGAAACAGTGGCAGGATGAGGAAGTGGGTGTCACTTGATGCCATGGACTGCTTGGCACAGGGAAAAAGTAAAGAAGGTGGTGCCACTGAATGTCAGGGACTCTTTGAATTGGAGCAGAGTGAGGGATGGTGTATGACTGGACATTGGGAACTGGTTGCCACAGTAGCAGGATAAGATAGAGGGCATCTATGGACACCTGAGAATTATTGGCACAGAGTGGGATAAGGGAAGGGAGTGCCAGTGAATACCAGAGTCTGTTTTCCAATAAAGTAGTGTCCACCTGTTATTAAATGTCCATTTAAAAAAATGTTTCCAAAACTTACTTTTAATCATCAGTTAGGGCTGAAACACAAAGCCTCGAAAGTAGGTAAATGCAACATTAGGCTTAAAAAGTCCCATTACTCTTGATGAATGTGTGGTGTAGAGATTCTTGAGGTCAGAACAATTATTAGACACAGTGTTGGCATTATCCTAACTTCTGCACCATATTTCAAAGCACTGGTGTTAAGTAAATGTATGCACCTTGAGAGACAGTGCCAAAGTCAGGGTAATGCAATACTGCTGTGACTGTGCTGCACTTCGTTGATTATTTGGGGCCTTTCACTCCTGGAGTAGGTCCTCAGTTTTACTACACCGTTACTACTAGGTACACCAGCCTGTCCAGGTTTTCTCCTCATGGCTCAGCAATCATACAATCCCACCAATACTGGGCTATGCCGTCCCTCTCATACATTTTTTTATTTTTTTTATTTGATATTTACTAGGAAAAGACCTTAGAGCACAGGTGCACTTTTCCAAAGCTTCTGTGTCAAGAAAGTATACTGTACATTGAAGACAATACAAGCAATACAATGTTTAGCATAACCTAGGAGACAAGTGCAAAATGGATATCATAATGCAACACAGTTTACACTGAGACGGAATACAAAATTCAATAACATCTAACCTGGGCTTCACTTTCCTCTCTATACTACCCTCTTTTAGCTTCCAGACACATGATCAAGACTATTTTTATTTGCCCCAGCTGCTATCCCATTCACAACTGGGCATTCACCCTCACAACTCACTCACTCCAACAACTACCAGGCATTTTCCACAATGGCTATCAAGCTCACATCCTAATGCACTTCTGCCTCTCAAGGCGTTTCTGCTACACCCCTCAAGGGCTTTACCCACCTTCAGCTTTTCCTCCCCAAGGGCTTGACTCCAACATTAACACATTGGGCTTTTCCCCACTAAGAACTTGGGTCAAAAGCTGCCATCTATGGCACTGCTGTCACAGGAGGGTAACTGGGCAGCCAAGCCATAGCAGGTGTATGAAAAGCTCACTTCTCCTTAGCATTATTTCAGCAACTCCAGTGTTCTTTTGGCCGTGGGCTACAGCCTCCAAGCACTTCTCCATGAGTCATTCCACGTAGAGGTTCCACTGGGTGTATGGTCAGCCCAACAATACCTTCAAGAAGGTGAAAGTCTCATTTGAAACAGAAGAAGACACTGTGTCTGAGGCCTATATCCTAGCTATAATCAAAATAGCTATTATCCTGTAATTGTGGTTTGCATAAATCCGTCTGAAAACCTGTGTTTTTGGGGGGCTTTGCCCCCGAATCCCCACACCCCCAGGACTTAGGGATTATCAACTGCAAGTTGGAGTTGATTCAGGGAGGGGGTACAGCACCAGGGAAAGAGTGCTGGGGTCCCAGATGGACTTTACAGCGATCTGTCGATGTTGTCGGCATCAACTCGATCACTGTAAAGGTTTTGCTGTGGGATAGGCATACGGAATGTAGGACTTAGTTTCTAGATGTGTCCTTCACAAGAGGGCCCGCTCTCATTTGTACCAAAGATCATAATACTAGTATTAATATATTAAATAGTTATCAATTCCACTGAACCGTAGATCCGGATAGTGGTTCTGCACTCGACAGTGGCATTTCTCAACTGTATTTGCTCAACAAGGCTGCATCTCTTCTCTTCTCACAGAAAAGTAAGTGTTTCTGTACATTAAATTCATTTGCATTTTTGGGCTTTCTTCCCTAAGGTACCTTTGGCCTAAGGGGACCTTTTCCTTGCAGCACACTAGAGGTGGAACCCTCCACAAGAGAATTCCTATGTCTTCACTGCACAGCCAAACAGTGGTAGTCACTATAGCAGGAACATCCATAAGCCCTATCAATCTTTCCTAAAATGCTACCTAAGTAGTCCTATATCCGCCATCCAATGTACAAGAAAATATTAGGTCTCCACTCATAGTTTGATGCAGCTGTGGGTAAAGCACACCACATTCCCTTTTCAAATGGTACTTAAACCATGTTTACCCCAGGCATCCCTTGCACACTCATTTTCATTCCTTTCACCATCCTTCTCTCCTTTTCCAGTGGCTCCTCCCTTTCTTTATGGGACTTCTAGGCTTTCTTCCCTAAGCTTCCTAAGGTCTTATGGGACGTCATCCTTGCAGTACCTCTAAAGGCAGAAAGCTCCTCAAAAGGGTAGTAGTCCCTAGATTAGAGATAGAGAGTGCATGAGCCAAATTTATATTGCATAGGCATTCAAACTCCTACCCACAGCTGCTGTACTCATCACCTCAGCTACTTCAGTACAAATATACTCAGTTCATGACAGCATAATTTCACAAAACCTAACATCCTGTCTATCAGTCACTTCAGCCTTCCACCTGTCATTCCAATCCTACTAATCACCCATAACAGAAAGGTAATATTAAATGCATGCTGGAAATAGAAAATAGAGTTAGAATCAATGTTTTGACCATACCCTTTCTATGTACAGTATGCAGTTTTTACTAAAACAGTTTTTTTTAACAAAAGTACAATGAGTAGAGCCAGGCAAACACATTAGGTATGGTGGTGCAATACATTGCAGTGAATTGTCACTATTATTTCAACTATTACAAAAATACTGTGAATAACAATTTCCCCCTTAAAGGTGAGTCATCAGAGCCCAGGCTGAGAATGGACCTCCCCTCTACCCCCAAAATATAAATCAGGACATTAAATTCAGGTGAGCTTTTTAATGAAGCATACCATCAAGAGCTGCAAAGCCCATGTGTATCATATTACTGTTAGCATAGACAATAGACTCATTTATTGTAGAGGCTATATTCTATTCCACAAGTGCAAACTATCAGTTATGAAACAAAGTGGGGATCAAATGTCTTATAATGCAGTACTCAAGGTTTCCAGGGTTCATAAAAGCACTGGGCTTTGCCCTGCAGTGTGTGTGTAAGCTTCTACAGAGTGCAAATCATGACAACTATCTGATCACACCCTGTACTTGTTTGAGGTGTCTCTTGCTTTCATAACTGAGTCACAGCTTTTATGACTGCTAAAAGCAGAGCTAGGTGGCCGGCCGGTGGTGCTGAAGATTGAGGCCCTGGTCACTACACCTAGCGCCATGCTGCCGACCTGGGTTCGGGAATGAGCACGGGTCGCTGGGATTCGGCAGGGATAAAGACAGGATCGGCGTCTGGAGGACTGCTCTCCTCTCCCGGGGAGGGAGGGAGGGTTTGTCATCCCATCTGCTGACTGCCCTCTGGCAGCAGCCATGGGCAGTACAGCTCGGGAGGCACGTATGGTAGAGGATGTGGGCGGGCAGAAAAAGGTGGAAACAGAGCCTGGCAGGCTTGATAATGGTCCACCACCTCCCAAGGGTTATCCCCGCATTTGGATTCGGTCTTCGGGGGGTTGAGAAGCCAGCAACCTCCTCCCCTGACCCCGCCACATTGGGTAAGCTGCAAGGGTCTTCCAGGGACTGGCGTGAGTGGCAGGACCAGAGAGTAAATCCCTCTGTCATGAGGGCTGTAGCCACCTGCCAGGGCTCCAGGTGGAAAAATACAAAAAAAAAAAAATAGAGTTAGGCCAGCGATCTGGGGCTCACTCTCTTCCCTTGTGGGGGATAGAGAGCAACACCATAGAAGGACAAATTAAAGTAGTATCAATTTAAAGCAAGTCAAACTGTCTCTATTTCCTGTCAAAAATCACTTAGCGCTGAGCACATCCAGAAAATGTGGGAGTGATCTGCCCCACCTGATCACACTTCCACCATCAATGATTATATTCCTAGCTCATGTATTTCTCCTGCATTTAAAGGTTCTGAAGTATAGATAGCCATACTTCCATTTGAAGTCATGCCAAATGATGGAGAAGGTGACTCTTAAAGCAGGTATGGCATGTCTTGTCCAAAGCACAGAGGAATAATCTGTTAGCATCTCCTCATTCTATATGAGAAATATGTGGTCAGACGTGTGGTGCCTGCAGACCCAGGTACAAGTGGACAGTCAGATGTTGCCAGACTTTTCCCTTTAAAAATCCCAAGAAGATATGCAGTAGGAGGGGCATTGTCTCAGGGAGTTTAGGAATACCCTGATGCGAGTGCAACAAGTGGGTTCAAAGCTGTAGGTAGGAAAAACGTTCCCACACTGCTAACCCATAGTTGTCTTGAAAGTGCTGGAATGGGAGTCTGCCCTGTTCATTGAGAAACTGGAAAAGGTAGTTTAGGCCTAGCTGTCTCCATCTCTGAAAGGAGATATCCATTTGTAACTGGGTGAAGTCTCTATCACATGCAGTCTACAGCACCACATAACCTTTCCATGGAAGGGTGTCCAGATAAAGATAAGCCACTGGTCTAGAGTTACAGTTGTATAAGTGGAGAAATCCAAGAGATTAAGATCACTTACAGAATAAGATAATAGGTACTTAGGGGTGTGTCAAAGAGATCACTGATGTCGAATTCAAAATGCTTCCTAGGAGTACAGCAGGCAGGGGAGAGCCACGAGCAGACAATCTCAATTTTTTGAAGGTTACATTTGAGACCTAAGAGTCCCGTATAGTATTATTTATTTTGAGCCAACTGTGATTGATATAGCACTGGATAACAGTGTTAAGAGGATGTCTTCCACATAAAGTGAGATTTTTAAATTCCTGGCCCACTAGTGATACCCTTTCCACCCCTGCATTCGGTTGGATGGCTACTGCCAAGCTGCAGGTAATTTGTTCCCCTGATGACTGGTCAGAGACCAGTTTCCGAACCACCTGATCTGGAGCCAGTTTCACCACTGTACAGGAACATTCTTTGTTGCACTTAGTTATTTTCCTGCATCAACTCCCTTTTGTGTAGATTTACTTTTATCAACTCCACTCTACCATGGATCACCACACCGGTGAAATCTGGGGTCAAAATAATTTTACGGGAAAGTGAGATTCAAACCCAGACATTCAGGATCACAACCTAGTGCACTAACCACTACACTATGCTGGCTGCTGCCTTGCAAGCCTGTGGTTAGACACATATGTGACAATAACTGATACCAGGCCAGTTCAGCTGGAAGGAGAAACTGATCTCAGACCAGATGGCATGGAAACTGTTCTAAGACCAGGCAGCTCTGAAACTGGTGTGAGAGTAGGCTGGTCCCAGACCAGGTTCTTCAGAAACTGGTAAATGTCAGAAGTTTGGACAAGTGAAGGTATGCCTCAATTGCCTCAGAGGAGGCCAGGGTGTCCTCAGTAGAAAGACTTTTGTAGCAATCTCTCATGCTTCACATAACTTTATCACCCCAGTGTTCCAGTTTTCCTGAAATTGGGTGTCTAGGTTGGAGAATACAGGCATGTTTTCACTTTGCTCTGAGCTTACGTGCCAAGAGCTGTGTTCCACAGGCACCACCTTCATAGTAAGACTGCAGGGAGAGTTCCACATTAACTAGGAGGATCTTCTGGATCTCAACCTGTGTAGCAGTGACTTCAGCCATTAGGTGAGCTTCATTCCTTACATTTAAAGCTTGCAAGGAGGCTGGTTTATCAATAAAGGCCATCAGTTGTTCCTCTGTCAGCTTCTTTTTGTGAGCTGTGTAAGATATTATTACCCCTCTTATTGCTGTTTTAATAGTATCCCATAGGATAGCGTCAGTAACCGTGAGTATCATAATCAGCAATTATTTGTTTAAGGGCAGCTGAAGTTTGTGTTTTAAATTCCTCAGCTCAAAAAAGGGAGATATTTAACCATCAAAAGGTGTTTTTATGAGCCTGACCTAAATCCACCTTCAGCAGCAACCAAGTATGGTTGGAGAGTAATCTTAGAATATATGTCATATCTTGAATAGTCTAGAAGTGCTCACAGAACATGATAAATAATCAAGGCTTGCATGAGTGCTGTGACTTGCAGAGTAGTGTATATAAGTTTTATCCATTGGGAATAAGCACTTTCAAATATCTACCAGCCCCAAATGGTAAAAAATGTTACCGAGGTATTGTTGGGTGGTTGCAACTGTGATCTCAAGATCTGGAGGAATTCAAGTCCAGTATCAATGTTAAATTCCAATCAGCTTCAGGAAGGAGTTGTCCCATGAGAAGTCTCATGCGTTTACCCAAAAAAGTTTGAATAATTTCCTTACTAGACTTGGGAGTGAGGTATGCATTTGCTAGGGTGACCTCCAAGGAAAACATTTGTTGTATCTACCTAAAGGGTCACTATATGTATTTGTACACTGAAAAGCAGTAGAGAGGGAATAAGTATTGCCACACCCTGCCTCAGTCTCTCCATTTTTATAGGTTGAGATGTCAACAGTGTAAGCACCCCCTCTGGACAATTTGGAATTGTCCAATGCAGAAAGATATGATATACAAACATATGAAAATTGCCAGCAGAAAAAGGTCATCTGGTCTATTGAGTTTGCATCTAGCTCCACTATTCAGCAGCTGACCCTCCCTTTCCCTAAGATGAGTCTCTTATAAGTAGAAATGATATAATTTCACCTTTTGGAATGCTTGGAACATGTTACTACATTTCATTGGATTATTTAGTCCTCTTAAGGACAAAACTATACCTCCATGTAAAGAGAAAGGGCATCAACCATATGTCTTTTTCAGGAATTATCCAAAGATACCTCTCCCCTAACCGTTCTTTTTTCTCTTTGGATAATTCCTGAAGAAGACCTATGGTTGAAACAATGTTTCTGTTTTTTCTTTCTAGTGTGAATTTAATATTACTTTTTTGTTTTGTTTTCAGTCCACATGCAGACACAGCACCTTGTACTTTTTAATCATCCTTAAGCCCTGTCTTCTTCCTTAAGCATTTCTACACCAGTTACCCACTGTCTAGTAAACCCTTTGTGGAAATCCATGCCTATGCATTGGATTTCACCCAATATTCTTTTTCTTCCTCCTTCTCTTGGCCATCAAATGCTTTGTCACCATTATTTTGGAAGATAACTGTTTTATATTATTTACAGTAGCCAAATCCTTCAAAAGAAGTTAATTTAGAGACTTCAGAAGAGGTGGAAGGGTGTTATGCTGTTTAAGGATCCTATATGGGAATACTGCCTGGCCAATAGTTGTTTTGCTTCTGAGAATGTTTCGAATACCATAAGTGTTGGGCCATCAGGTATTGTAGATGTCATTCCTAAGGTGTCAGCATGACTCAGGTGGTAGCACAGCTACCTTTGGGCCGGAAGGTTGTGGGTTCTGGTACCACACCAGAATTGGGCTCATACCATCAATGCTGGCACCTGGCTGCAGTAATAGGGGTGATGTACTGTTGGGGTGTGTCGTCATTTAGATGAGCATTAAACTATGGTCCCTTCTGCCCATCTCTGGTAAAGTTCTGGTTGATGTCCAGGTGGCAGTAAAAGAACCCAAGGCACTTTTTGCAAGAGTAAGGGAATTTTTATTGAATAATCCACCAAAATACGAATAGAACAAATCCCACATCATAGGGAAAAATAAAAATAATATAATTTCTAAAGAAAAAATGCAATGAAAATGTCTACAAAACATTATAAAGAAACAAAGAAAAAATTATTCATTTCGACCATCCTATGGATCCCCACAGTCCTCATATAATTCATTTGTCACAGGATAGTACTCCACATCTTTAATATGAGTAATTTTGTTAACAATAGTTTGTAGTAGTTCTACAGGAGCAATATGGTGTTGCTGAAGCACCAGCCTACATTGAGTTTGCCATATCCAATACCGAAAACAGGAAAAAAATCACCCTAAGACTCCTACTATTATAGACATGCCAGCTAAGTGGAAAAAAAATCCCCCAAATTATCACTGGGGGCAGCTTATTGAAAAGGGGCTGCTTCCAGTGTTCCAAAATTAAGGCCCAAAAATCTTGAATGTAGGGACAATGTAGATAGCAAGTGTTCTAGTGTCTCGACCACCAGAGAACACATAGGCCTAGAACAAAATGTCTCTGACATGTCTTTGTGCTTCAAATTACCTTTCACTTTCAATTTTTTATGGGCACATAGCCATATCATACCCCACATCTTAATAGGGATCCTCTTGTCTGTCAATATATGGTTTACAGAGTTCTTTTCATGAATTCACAAAGTCAAAAAATAGATTGTTCAGTAAACTTAGAGAGGTCAATTCACTTATAAAAAGCTTTGTGGGACATAGATCAGAACATACTAGACTGTAATTGCCATTGATTTAATATATCAAAACAGTCCCCAAATGAAGAAGACAATTGCTATCATCTCTTATTTTTATGAATAAAATAATTATTTGTTCAGTTATCCAAAATATCGTAGACATGACATCTCATCCAAGATGTCCAATCTTGAGAAGAAGATAATAATAAAGGCTTAAGGTTTGAAACAATGGAAACACTAGAAAAGAAAACCATGGGGTTAATCACCTACAGACTGCCAGATGAAATATTCAGATATGTAACTCCATGTTTTACTGGGTTAAGCCTGCTCCCCCACAGACATGGAATAGACATTGCATGGAATGAGCTTCCTGAGGAGGTTGTGGAGTCAAAAACAGTGGGAGAATGTAAGGGTGCATGGGACAGACATAAAGCAATTATAGTGGGAGTAGGAGGAAGTAGGCTGTTGGTTAACTAGGATCTGCAGCCTATCCAATAGGTAGGGAAATATGCAGACTGGATGGGCCAAGTGGTCCTTATCTGCCATCAAAGTCTATGTTTCTATGAATAAAACAGCTATATAACCTGACCTCCAAACTTCGAGGGGGGGTAAACGTACCTGAGGTATAAAAATATTGGAACTAAAAATGTTTTAATCAGAAAGACTCTTTTCTTCTTTCCCATGTTCCATCATTTCCATTGTGTACATATCCAATACCCAACTTCTAATTGTCATTCCCAGTTAAATCTGGTCATGTCACCCAGACCAAAATATACTCCTAAGATTTTATAGGGTTTTTGCACAATGTCAATACCAGCAATAGATGTACAGTAAAGTCCTGGAGACCCCAGATAGACACAAGTACATTTTTGAAAATTCCTTCCTGCCCCAGTGATAACTGTAAAAAATGTCAGGATGCATTTGACTGCATCACCTAACCTATGGTCCAGGAGACATAAGCATACATTGTCACTGTAAGCAATTGTTTTAACACCAGGTAAATGTGAGGACAATGAAACATCCATAATTTAAGAAACAAATTCAGAAGTCTCAATAATGGGCCCAAAGACTATATATATATATATATATATATATATATATCTTAGAGGCACAAAACTCCATTTAATGCATCAGTTAGGGTTGTTCCACAGCGACAAAAGTGAGGAAATTCGATGTTAGGGTTGAAATCCCTTTGCACCCCTCAGCCCACCCCAACTGGAATTGGGGTGCACGTTAGGTCGTCAGACTAACTCTCCCCATCACATGTGGAAAGAAGCTGAGAAATAGGAGAATGGGGTGACAGTTAGGACCGATGACAGCGCACCCCAATTCCAGTTGGGGGTGGGCTGGAGGTGCAAGGGGTTTCAACAACACTCATTCTCACTTTGTCGCCAGGAACAACCCTAACTGATGTACTAAACGAGTTTTTTGCCTCTAATTTCCCTTCTTTTTGAGAATGATAATGAGAAATAGTGAAAGTAATGCGGTGGCGGGAGCATAGTAACATTGTGCCCGCAAATGCAAATCGTAATGCGCATGGTGACACAAAGCGAAACAGAAAGAGAAAAAGTACTGTAGACAGAAATGTTAAAAACAATGCAAACACAACCGCAAATGAAAACGCAAAGGGTAACGGACATGGTGGCGTAAAGCTTGAAGCAGTAAAGGAAAGCGTACGGTGCATAGCAAGCGGAAACTGTAATGGTAACAGTGATGTAGCGCACAGGCTGGCTTTCCCCAAAAGCTGTATAGAGAAAGACAGTGAGTACAAAGAATGTATGCAAAATAATGACTCTCGGAACAGAAAAATGAGGACTTGGAATAGTAAACTGCTTATATCTCAGGAACCGTACGACATAGAAAAAAAATTTAAAAGCCATACAAATTATCACTTTACTGGATAGTTTTATACTTAGCCCCCATTCATTTTTTCAATGAAAAGTCCGTATCTCGCACCATTTCCGAGATACGGGCCCTGAAAGGCGCGTCGAATGCCGTAATGTTATCCTATGGGAAAAAAACAGAAGTTCGGAGTGCCATAACTTTGCCTCCCTGTAATATTTTTTCACTAAACCACTGAAAGGCACATCTGTTGGATGTTGACTCTGTTCCCTGCAAATTTAAGCCCAAAGAGACAAACAAGTTATCTTGCAGCAGGGCGTAGCTTGATTGCTGCAATGCGTGCATTGTCTGCGTATTGTTATCCTATGGGAAAACTTTGGAGTACCGTGAATTTTTCCGCCATGTAATATTTTTTCAACAAGATACTGAAAGGCACATCTGCAAGATGTCGGCTGCGTTCCCTCCAAATTTTAGCCCAAAACTCCAAACCGTTCTTTTGCAGCGGGGTGCCAAAGAATTGCTGTCATTTTCCCACAGCCTAGAAAAGTACTGTTGCAATTTGCAAAAGCTTTTGCAAAAATTTGCAACACTTTCATGAGTGTGACACTACTTTGTGAAAGTACTTTTTCCAGAAATATGAAAAACATATTTCTGGGGTGTTTTACCCCAAAATAAAGACATGGCTAGCATCCTCAGGGTCCGACTAGGTGAATACAAAAATAATTAGGTTGCTAGACGGTCCCAAATTTAAATGCCAAGCATTTTTCTGATCACCAACTGAAAACAAAATGGCATATTTGCGACAGTAAAAGGGCCATTTGTGAAAGTAAAAACTGCATTTGTGACACTATCGAACTTTTTGTTAACTTTTCCCATTGACTTATAATGGGAACTTGTTTTTCGAATAACTTTTGAACCGTTTAATATGTTTTCACGAAATCTTTGAAAGGCACATTGGGGACCCTGGCTGCATGTTCCTTGAAGATTTTGGACCGGTCATGCAAACCGTGCGACCTGTAGGCATGACCTTTGAATTCCAAAAAAAGCATAAACACACGCGTAGATCATGCTTAATAACTCTGCAGCCGTATATCCGACCATTATAAAACTTGGCCAATCCCAAGGCATATGGGTCTTGATTCTGTATTCCACATTTCAGGCAAATCTGTTGAACAGTTGCAAAGTTATTAAGGTGCAAAATTTTGGGTTTAACATGTAAATGGCTCCTCAACCTAACTATGGTAGCACTACCGTGCTACCATTATATATATATATATATATATATATATATATATATATATATATATATACACACACACATATATATATATATATATATATATATATATATATATAAAACAAGAGGGTAAGGGGCAACCCTGTCTGACCCCTAATTGAAGGGGACAGGCTTGCCCAATCCACCCATTTACATATGGTGACACTGTAGCACATTTGTAACACAACTGGACCCAGTGAATAAATTGGGTCAGAAAGCCATATGCAGACAAGCACTTCCACAAATATTCATGAGAGACCCTATCAAATGCAGCAGCCTGATCCAAGCTAAGTAGATAGCCATCTAAACTGCCGGTTGCTCCTAATTCTACAACTTCACATTTGATCAGTAAAGCATCTGTAATGTGCCTCCCAGGTACAGAACATTTTTGTGTCGGATGTATAAGTGAATCAAAAACTGGCATTAGTCTGCAACTCAGCAATTTAGTGATGATTTTAAAGTCCGTATTGATTAGGGTAATAGCGTGCCAGTTAGAAATCAAGGTCCTATTTCCATTTTTATACAAAAAAGTCATCAGACAATCATCCATATCTGCAGGTAACTGAGGGGCAAGGAAAAGGGAGTTAAAACATTCTAACATTTCAAATGAAAAATGTGGCTATGGTCATTTATAAAATTCCCCTGGGAGGCCAGCTGACCCTGGGGTGGTATCAGGATTTAAACTATGAATTATGTGATCTAACACAGTGCTACTGACAGGACCCATGAAGTCCAACCTCTGTTGATAGGAGAGGGTAGGAACACAACTGACCTGCAATAAGAGATCCGTATGGATGGTACCTCAATGGGATGACCAAACATTTGAACAATATGCTGTTCCAAGATTTGCAAAATGCCAGCCTTATCTGATACCAATTGATCTGCCTCATTCTGCAGAACTCGGATACATTTCCTAGAACTACGTTGGTGGCAACTCTCAAAGGGATTAACTCGAATCTTTTTACCTTGGGTACCAAATGTCTGCTCAAATTTCAAAAACTTTAATCTATTATATTGAAAGTCAGCCATTTCCTTCTTAACAGTGGAAATTTTTTCTAAATAAGCATAAACATTCGTTATGTAATGACATCAGTTTATAAAGTGTAGTCCAGAGATTGAGATACTTGTTATATTTAAGATGAGCCAGCTGCATAGCTTGATTTCAAAAAATTTTCAAAATCATTCTGGGGAGTTATACATGCATCTGACAGATTTCCTGTCCTCAAAAAGGTGATAAAGAGCTATCAAAACCTAAGAGTCATGCAATAAGTTGCTGTTTAAATGCCACACACCTGTCCCATAGAAACAGCAGGAAACTCAGACAATCACAGGCAAACTAAGCCATGGCCTGACGTCTCAATAGGCACTACCTTGATCTGTGAAATAGGTAAAGTGGCTGAATCTAACCAGTCATCTGTGCTCATAGACAGAACACCTCTGTGATAAGTATGTTGTGGTGTAATAGTCTGAAGGTTACGTGCATCCACTAAGTCAGCATTTGAAATCATTGTCCTTAAAAAGGTAGTGTCACAAAATACCTTAGTGGTCTTAGCTCCCTTATCAGTGCCTAGAAGACTACAATTAAAATCCCCCCCCAAAAGTACTGAAATACTAGAATACAAATACGATTGAACTTTTTTAAATAGAGCAATCCTAGAAGCTTTTGTCTGAGGAGCATAGACTGTGATGCGGCAAAGAATTTGATTAGATGTAGAAACATCTTACAACAAGGCCAGGAAATATATCTATTAGATAGAATATATCTACTAGATAGAATATATCTACTGGATGAATAACTGTAAACCCAGGAGATCTGAAACAAATGGCCACCCCACTAGACCTGGGTGAAATCTGCGGATTTTGCTTCCACGGAATTTCTTCGAAATTGCAGTTTCCATGGAATTTCACCTAATTTTTGCCCACAGCAGATTTTGCCATTTTTCATGGAATTTCTCCCCCAGACTGCAGAATTATTATTATTACTGTGGAGTTCTCAATTTCCATAGAATTTCTCCCCACACTATGTAATTATTATCAGTACTGTGGAAAATCAGCATTGAATTGCGGAACTCGCAGTTTATTGACATAATTGGAATAATATTACGCACGCTTTTTGGTCATGTGATTCCATTAATTTCAGCAGGAAATGAATTATGAAAGTCCTCCTTTTTACAGTAACTGTCTGTCAGTTAAATGTATTAATTTTTGTGGTGTTAAATAAGACTGCCTATTCAATATTATAGTTGTTTCGAAACCTTATTTTAAAAATTTCATCAGAAATATTTCACAGTTTGTGACAAAACTCCGCAGATCATAGAAATATTCCGCAGAACACCCTTAAAAAAATTCCGCAGTTACTTGATTGGCTGATTTAGGTTCCATGAGGTGGGGTTTTTGGTGTCAAAGGTCCATGTTACTATACAACCACCCTCCCCCTCTGAGTCAAGTGACTGCTGCTCTTTGCCTGTGCAGTTCTTTAGAGTTTGGTGAAGTGGAAAGTTCTGCTGCTCTGTGTGTCTGCATTTATTTGCATTCAACTAGAGAAAAAACCCTTTTCATTTCAATCTGATTGAAATAGCTGTAGATCATTTGGCAGCTGGAACCTCTTTCAGCAATCTGATATATGAAACTTGATTAACTGTTTCAATAGTTATAGTTAGTTAACAGGACAGGACATACTGTGCATGTATGTGCAGTTTAAACTACTTTTAGTTTTAAACAGCAGTATAGTATTTTTTGACTTGAAACTAAAAGCAATACTGTGAGAGGCTGTTCTTATTGCTCCTTAACAGTATTGCATTGTATTTGACTGATCTACTGATTTTGTAATTACTGTATATACACTTTTGATATAGATATTATTTGATTGTTTGTTTTTGTGTGCCGGTTAAGATTTGAGTGATAAAATGGTTGGAAAGAAGTCAGGTACTAGGGTTAGTGTGCATGGTGGACATGGACGTGGATCATGGATGTGGTAGTTCAGTGGCTCTTTTGAGTTTTAACTCCCCTCCTAAAGCTCTGGCTCTAATGTTTCATGATATGAATATTGAATTTGATGGCGCTGCAGGTCCTTCCGGCAGCAATAGTACTGTAGGTCCTGTGGCTGGCAGTAGAGTGGGTGCAGATAGTAGCAGCAGTACTGTAGATCCTGTGGTTGGCAGTAAAGCGGGTGCACGTAGTAGCAGCAAGTTAGGCAGTAGCACAAAAGTGTCTCCGATAGGTCTGTGCTCTGGTAGTGCAGTAAGTAAGGGTGGAATCATAATTGATTACTTTTTCCATAATGCAGGTAATAGCACAAGTAGTGTGAGCAACAAAATTATTAATTTTACTGAGAATGCAGCAGCCAAATTCAGTGTGGGGGGGGGGGCTGAAAACTGCAGTTGATGTTGCTGATTCGCAGGATGATTCTCAGCCTGAAAATCCTGATCTGCTTTCATCTGTGATGGATTCACAAATTTCACAGTGTAACAGTTTTGAATGTGATATTGAGGATGATAGTCCCATAGTCAAGGTGGTCAGTACAATTATTGGTTGTG
Organism: Neoceratodus forsteri; assembly: GCA_016271365.2. NCBI lineage: Eukaryota > Metazoa > Chordata > Ceratodontiformes > Ceratodontidae > Neoceratodus > Neoceratodus forsteri. Next base: position 1,454,117,222 of record CM028129.1, on the reverse strand, counting down.
GTGACAGTAAATCTGCCGGTTCTATTGATAATGATGTTTTGATGGTGGTTAATGAGGAACGGGATGATACTGTAGAAGACAATACTGGTGTCAGTGATATTGATAGTGTTAGTGTGTGTGATTTTCAGGATGTTCAAGATGACCCTGTAATAGATCCCGATTACCAACCTCCTTATGTCCCTGTTAACAATTCATGTACCTTTCCTCAGCATGTAAATGTAAAAGTGTCATCACAAGCACGGAATGAAACATCAGTGACTGTTAACAATAACATGCAATCTCCAATGCCTATTTGTGTCACTACTAGTAATAAAATGCAGCAGAAGTGCCCACATGTGCCAGTCATAGATGAGTCACAGTGGCAGATCACAGTCAGCATTAAAGCCGAGAGTTTCCCCCTTCTAACAAGCATTTGTCAATGCCGAATGTTTGCTTGCTGGCATTGGCAGTGGTAGTGTAGAAGTTACAGAGCTGCGTAATAGGAATGGCAGTGAAGTATTGAACTGAAGCCAACCCCACCACCACCCTGCAGAGAGTGACAGGCATTGGGGTGTGCCTTTGGGTCATCAGGCATTACGGCCACGCCATTTCACCACACCCCACCCTGCAGACACTGGCAAGTGTCACGGTGTTCCTTGGGATCTTTGGCCCTTATGCGCACCCCATTCCCTTAGGAAATACAGTGAGATGGGTGCGATATAGGAGAATGGGGGTGAACTTTGGGGCCGAAGAGTCCAAGACATACCTCGATGCCTCTCACTGGCTGCAGGGTGTGGAATGGTATGAGCATTACAGGCAAGAATCCCAAGTCACACCCCTGATGCCTGTCATTCTCTACAGGGTTGAGCGTTATGGTTGGAAACCCTAATACCTCAGGCATTCATTGGTATTTTCACTCCAAATGTTCAACATGGTTTTTTTGTGACCCCACCTCATGAACAGCGGGAATATCAGTTTCTTAGCGGAAAGCTGCTTATGCACAGCGACTACGGCATTTAGCACCACAGGTGCAAAAACATTCTGAACAGGATGTAAAAATGACAGCTGTACTGTTCATGGGAGGGTGTAAAAATGGCAATGTTGCAAATCTGCAGTAAAAATATTTAAAAAATGGTGAGGTCATGGGTACATAGAAACTGTGCAACGACACCCGTAATATAATTAGGTTGGGGATTTTTTACAGCAGATTGTCACTCAGGCATTTTGGTGCCTCCGATCATGAACAGTGTCACTGTGATTTTCTTTATCTGTCCCGAACAATGATTTCCCACAGCAACCACGCATCTCAGCGCTGAAAGTGTGAAAACACACTTCGGCCATGTTGTGAAAAATGACAGCTGTACTGTAAATAAGGAAGTGTGGAAAAATGCCACTGGTGAAAATCTGGACTTAAAATATTACAAAGTCTTGAACTTATGAGGGTGCATGGAAACTGCGCAATGCTCACTCATGACACAGTCATTTTATGGACTTTTGTCACCAAATTTTCAACATAGCCATTTTAAGACCTCTGCTCATGGACAGTGTAACTGTGATTTTCTTAATCTGTCCCAAACATTGCTTTAGCACACCCACAGCACCATTGTGCGCTACATGTGCGAAAACACATTTTAGACGGCATATGAAAAATGGCAGCTGTACTGTTCATAAGGAAGTGTAATAAAATGGCAATGTTGAAAATCTGGAGTGAAAATATTAAATTCGCAAACTTATGAGCATGCATAGGAACTGCGCAAAGCACGCTCATAAAACAGTCATTTTAAGGAATTTTTTCACCAAATTTTCAACATAGCCATTTTAAGACCTCTGCTCATGAACAGTGTCACTGTGATTTTCTTAATGTGTCCCATACATTGATTTCGCACATCGACTTCGCCATTGTGCGCTACATGGGTGGAAACACATTTTGGGCATAATGTGAAAAATGACAGCTGTACTGCTCATAAGGAGGTGTGGTAAAATGGCAATGTTGAAAATCTGGAGTGAAAATACTGAAAATTTCGCGAACTTCTGATGCGTGGGAACTGTAGCATCGCTATAAAACAGTCATTTTAAGAATTTTTCACCAAATTTTCAACATAGCCATTTTAAGACCTCTGCTCATGAACAGTGTCACTGTGATTTTCTTAATTTGTCTCATACATTGATTTCACACACCGACTGCGCCATTGTGCGCTACATGGACGGAAACACATTTTGGGTGAGATGTGAAAAATGACAGCTGTACTACTCATAAGAAGGTGTGGTAAAATGACAATGTTGAAAATCTGGAGTGAAAATATTGAAAATTCACGAACTTACGAGCGTGCGTAGGAACTGCACAACGCACTGTCGTAAAACAGTCATTGTTAGGAATTTTTTCACCAAATTTTCAACATAGACATTTTAAGACCTCTGCTCATGAACAGTGTCACTGTGATTTTCTTAATTTGTCTCATACATTGATTTCGCACACCGACTGCGCCATTGTGCGCTACATGGGCGGAAACACATTTTGGGTGAGATGTGAAAAATGACAGCTGTACTACTCATAAGAAGGTGTGGTAAAATGACAATGTTGAAAATCTGGAGTGAAAATATTGAAAATTCGCGAACTTAAGAGCGTGCGTAGGAACTGCACAACGCACTCTCGTAAAACAGTCATTGTTAGGAATTTTTTCACCAAATTTTCAACATAGACATTTTAAGACCTCTGGTCATGAACAGTGTCACTGTGGTTTTCTTAATTTGTCCAGCACATTGGTTTCGCACACCAACTGCGCCATTGTGCGCTACATGGGCGGAAACACATTTTGGGTGAGATGTGAAAAATGACAGCTGTACTACTCATAAGAAGGTGTGGTAAAATGGCAATGTTGAAAATCTGGAGTGAAAATATTGAAAATTTGCGAACTTACAAGCGTGCATAGAAACTGCACAATGCATGTCAAAACAATACTTTTTGGAATTTTTGCACCAAATTTTCAAAATAGGCTTCTTGAGACCACCTTATGAACACTGGCAGTGTCGTTTCATTAATCATTCCTGAAAGGTGATTTCATGCAGTGACTGTGCAGTGACTGCGAAATCACCCTTCAGGCCCGAATAACGCCATGACAGTGACATTATTCATGAGAAGGGGTCCCAAAAACCCCATATTGAAAATTTGGTGCAAAAATTCCAAAAAATGCCTGAGATATGCAACAAAGTTGAAAAAACCCTATCTATTCCATTATTCAGCTTACCATCATTTCCTCAGTTTGCGGTCGGCTTTGAAGAGTGCAGGCGTGTTCCCGGTCCACAAAGATAATCCGCAGAGGTCCGGAGGTAAGTATGGGGTGGGGGTGGGGGAGGCAGGGTGCGCAGTGGGTGGGTGCGGGTTGTGGGAGGGGGGCCAGGGAGACTACGTGGGACCGTTTTTTCTTTACAGGTTTTCTTTTTTTTTCAATGACGATGCGGGACGCTTGCCACGCTTGGGGTGGGCTCCCCAGCGCGGAACAAGGATTTGCTCAGGGGGCGCGAACACGGGGACGGCACCCCTGTCAGCCAGCATCTATTGCCACACTGGGGTGGGCTCCAGCGTGACACCCAGTACTCGGGGTGAGACAGTGCAGCCAGGGGATTGGGCACCCCCGTTGGCTATATCATGATTGCCACACTGGGTGGGCACCCAGTGTGGCATTTGGAAGGCTTTGGGGGCTGAGGAGCGCAGCACAGCCGATGGAGGATTGGGCGCCTGTCGGCTATACAGTGTGTGCGCGGGTGCACGCCAGGTGTGTGTGTGTAGGGGAGCTGCGATGAGTAGGCGATATCTATCGCTGCTCACCGAAGCGTAGCTCCCCCTTTCAACTGTATGCCACTGCATTTTGGAGCTTGTCATAGACAGCTCCAGCATGCATTGGCGGACAGGGGCCGCGCCTGCCAACACACTGACTGAATTGGAAGAGGGGGTGACACACCTCCAAAAACTCGGATGATGGCACTATGTTTCTTGCAGATGCGTGCAAGCAAACATAAAAAGCAGTGTAGAGTGAGCAAATCTCTAGTGTGGGATTTTTTTGCATTGCAAGATGATGATGACAGCACAGCTATTTGCCAAATATGCCGAAGTAAAGAGAGTCGTAGTAAGGCAGGGTCACACTTAGGCACAAGTGGGATGTACGCACATCTCCAAACCAAACAAACCATTCGCTGGCAGCAATATAAATGTCAGGCCTCCCAGGTAGAAAACAGTGACTCTGTTCCTCTAGAGAACTACTTATTGGACCCCATTCACAGTGAGAGTAGTGTCGTTCCACCACAAATAACATCCACCCCAAAACATTCTGACTCTTTAGTTCTAGGTAAATCATCATCCTGTACCTCATCCTCCTCTGTAGGTTCAGACTTCCCTCGCCGCAGTATCATGCCACAAAGTTTACAAACTCCTTTCAGTTCCAAAATCACACAAGTCAGTGGCAACTATGAGACAACCTAATATTAAGGATGCATTATCCAAGAATACAAAGTACCATAGGAATCATCCAGTTGAATTGCAACATTTAAGTCAGACTTTATGAGTAAGATCATGACAGCATTCTTTACACCCATTTCATAACTTTTGTTATGAAATGGGTACAAAGAATGTTGAATTTTGATTTGCTGAGAGCTGCTTTCTGCTGGGCTGTTAACCCAGCACAACATCCCAGCTGAAAGTACTATGTTTAAAAATGCATAAAATTTACTAACAATGACCCAATTCATAATTACAATAAGGCACTCAAGGGGGTGTGTTATGGTGTGCTGACAGCCCTTATTGGGTGGTGGAAGCCCTCGGCTGCACCTCGTGCTTCAACTCACCCAGAGGTGGGTCATTATCACACCATAACACACATCCCCTGCCATGCCTTATTGCTTAATTAGTGCACAATTATTATTTAACCAGCACAGACAGCCTTCTATCACTCTGTAGATGATGTCATGTCACTGTGTGACAGGTCTGATGGACATTTGTTAGAAGAAAAGACAATCTGAACATCATAACAACATAAACATGAACTATTAGTCCCTATGCTGTTGCTGATGGTCCTTTGCCGATGAGTACACTGTCCACACATCGGCATGAGCCATGACCACCCAATGTGCTGAGATGACCACAACAAAACAATATAAACATGAACTACTACTCCCTAAGTTGTTGTTGCTGCTGATCCTTCGGTTATGTGTACTGTCTGGAGGTCTAAACCTCACTCTGAGGTTCTTGGCAAAGTTGGGACTGCAAGTAATCACAGACACATTGCATTAGACTAATAAACTTGTTTATTACTACCAAAAGGATAAAATCACAGTTGTCCTAAGCAGTTCTTACCAATACGAACCAGAAGCCAGTGCTAAGCGTTCCCTATACCTCGAGGTTTCTTTGTGTCTCTTGGGATCTCCGAGGTACAAGACTTAGTGTCTCACATTATATACCTATGATAATTACTATGGTTACTGTAAGACAGAAATGTTTCTAGTTACAGAGATGAGCCCTATTGGCTAAATTAGAGGAGGATCCACGGTCCAAGATAACATTATACAATTTTGTAGTAGTCATCAGTTTGTGAAACAAAAGAGTACTTATACAGAGTCTTACATAACTCAGTGTAGCAGTACAAATCACGGAAAGGTGGCAATGCCGATTTATATATCATAATTATTACAAGGACACAGGTGTCCTAACATCTTATAAGTAAGAAATACACAGAAAATACATAGAAGAATATATATGTATTAGCAAGCAGAGTGTATTACAATAACATGCGTACATATCCTGACATCTACTCTTATGCGGTAGATGCCCTTAGCCCTATATGTTAGTACAACATATACCTAAGCACTAGCTGTCTATGCTGTACCTCTGAAGGTACTAATAAGGGTGCAGGAACCTCGTGTAACAGTATGCTGCCCACACTCCGGCATAAGCCATGACTAGTAATGCTGAGATGACCACAACAAAACAACATAAACATGAACTACTAGTCCCTAAGCTGCTGCTGATGATCCCTTGGTGATGTGCATGCTGTCCAAACACCGGCATCATCCATGACCACTAATGCTGAGATGACCACAACAAAACAACATGAAGTACTACTAGGCCAAAAGGTGGTGCCACTTACTTGCCTGCTGTTTTCAAACCTGTCTGCATCCTCTACTTCTCTGATGTACGCTGCACTTAACATCATGAAGAGCAAGAAATAAACAGCTTCTACATAATATTGAAGGATGATGATGTGACGCCTCTCGATTGATGACAATTGTCCAGATTCATATGATAACAGAATTCACATGCCAATATATCAGGTTAGTAATGATTTATTATTTTATAATAACTGGGTATCTTTTTTTTCCATAGAGAAAAGCGTTTGTAATTTGCTGTTATAAAGGAGTGTTTATTTCAGCAAACACGCACACCTTCTCTATGAGAAAAAACTCAGCAAGTGTCTCTCGTGACCAGCGGCAGCTGTTTCCCATTTCCCCATAATCAAAAGCCTGTCTCAGAACTATGCCCTCGTGACCAGTCCAACTGTCTCCTAGTAGAAAATGAAACCTCTTGAGTACTCGCCTCAGAGTCCGCACCTGATAAACAGTTTATCTCACATTCTGCCACCTAAGAATAAAGAAAAAAAAAGGAAATATCAACCAGATTCCAACTAGATAATACTTCAGTGAGACAAGATTTCACAGACGACCAGCAGAACAGGAACACTGCTCGAAAGACTGAGAGTGATCTGAGGCTGTTTAAAACATTTCTGTCCGAGGTAGGACAAAGTACAGATTCCGTAACATTTGAAGTAGAACAACTAGACACTCATATCGTAAACTTCATATATGTTCTGCGATGACAAGACGGTTCCGACTACGAACCTGCGACAGTCAGAGGCATAATTGTTAGCATCGACAGACACCTCATAGCAAATAAATAACCATACTCCATATTCAAAGGGCTAGACACAATATTTACTGAAACTAAAAAAAACTCTTGCAGCAAAGCAAAAACAAGTAAAAAAAGCAGGCAAGGGTAACAGACCCAATAAAGCACAACCACTAAGAAACCAGAACATTGAGCTGCTATACAAATCACAAACACTATCTATGTCCACTCTAGCAGAGCTCCTTAATTTCTTATTTTTCAACCTCGGAGTTCAGTTCGCTTTACGAACTAAAGAGCAGTATGACCTCCAGTGGAGCGACATCACAGAAGGACAAGATAGCAATGGCAATGCCTACTTTGAATATATAGAGAGACAAACCAAAACTAGAACTGGAGAAAATCCACACAATGTCTGTCCTATCAAGCCTCGGATGTAAAAAAACACAAGCAACCCAGACAGAGACACTCTAACAGCAAATGATCTCTACAAAGTACAGAGACCCCCTGAATCACCATTTTACATCGCCCCAAACACAAACCGCAAAGACGATTCGCTGTGGTTTAGAAACATAAACATAGGCATCAACACAATGCAAAAACTGATGCAGCAAATGAAGTTAGACTCCGGCCTACCAGAATGCAAAAGATTAACAAATCACAGCACCAGGAAAACAACCATCCAAAAGCTGACCGATCACAACATCCCGCCAACCGATGTACAGCAAATCTCAGGGCACAAAAACCTACAATCAATAAACAATTACTTCCTGCTTTCGGAGAACAAGCAGTACCAAATCAGCAAACTGCTTACCGACACAACTCCCAGTGAGATGCCATCCATCTCAAAATCCAAGCCCTTCCAGACTGAATCCAATATTGTACTTCCCGAGTCAACCTCAAGCAACATGTTGACCTCAATCTTTGGGACTGGCTGCATTTTTCACAACTCCGTGAAAGTCAACGTATTCAATGCTGCACCGCTGCCACTGAAAAGAAGAAGAATACAGGTACTCACTGACTCTGATAGCTCTGACTAAGGTAAACACCACCATCACAACATTCAAATACTTAAAGAACTGCTGAATACACCTACCAAAAACTAAAAGGCACGGTGCCTTTTTCACACAGTCCCTAAACACTTCTTCTCTCTGATCCTCTCTCCCTTCCCCTCTGCAGGTCACATGACACAGTTGCTCCAGTAACCAGACTCTCCTACCAACACTTTCTGCCTAGATATGGACTTTCTTTAAACTGTTTAATCAATACTTCAAATATTACGACATTTTGAAAGTCATACTACTGTTTACAGTTTATCTATGCTGCAAAATAAAAACTTAAAATCACATCGAAAGGTAAGCCTCTTTATTCTATCTCATAAATTTAAGCCTGATGTACACATTTTATATAATTGCTGTGGCAAAAAAATGATACCCAGCAATTATATAACACAAACAAGCATTAGTCAATGCCGAATATTGATTGCTTTGGTCCGTTGAGCTCGTTCACTCCCTTTCTCTCACTCACTCGTTGTGTTTCTCCCGGCACTGCAGGCTGCCCTTTTGTACTGGGCTTCTGCCTGCGTTGGCACTGTTTTCTACCCACAAAGAAATCTGCAGCTGTCCCGACAGAGCTCCTTTGAGGTCGCACTCTCCGCCTGTCTCACTCGTTCATTCTGTTTTTCCTGGTGCTGCAGGCTGCTATTTTGTACTGGGCTTCTGCCTGCATTGGCACGTTTCGCTGCTCACAAAGAAATCTGCAGCTCTCCCAACAGAGCTCCATTGAGGTGGGTCACTCCCTCTCTCTCACTTGCTCATTCTATTTCTGCTGGCACTGCAGGCTGCCATTTTGTACTGGGCTTCTGCCTCTGTTGGCAGCTTTTTCTGCCCACAAAGAAATCTGCAGCAGTCCTGACACAGGTCCGTTGAGCTAGCTCACTCCCCCTCTCTAACTTGCTTGTTCCGTTTCTGCCGGCGCTGCAGGCTGCCCTTTTGTACTGGGCTCCTGCCTGCGTTGCCACCTTTTTCTGCCCACAAAGAAATCCACAGCTGTCCAGACAGAGCTCTGTTGAGGTCACTCACTCCTCCTGTCTCACTCGCAAATTCTTTTTGTCCTGGCGCTGTAGGCTGCAGTTTCGTCGTAGTCTCCTGCCTCTGTTTGCACCTTTTTATGCCCACAAAGAAATCTGCAGCAGTCCTGACAGAGCTCCATTGAGCTCGCTCACTCCCCCTCTCTCACTTGCTCATTCTGTTTCTGTCGGTGCTGCAGGCTGCCCTTTTGTACTGGCTCCTGCCTGCGTTGCTGCCTTCTTCTGGTCACAAAGAAATCTGCAGCAGTCACAATAGAGCTCCATTGAGCTTGATCACTCACTGACCCTCTCTCACTTGTTCGTTTTGTTTCTCCTGGCGCTGCAGGCTGCCCTTTTGTACTGGGCCCTTGCTTGTATTGCTGCCTTTTTCTGTCCACAAAGAAATCTGCAGCAGTCCCAACAGAGCTCTGTTGAACTCACTCACTCCCCCCACTCACTCATTCTGTGTCTCCTGCTGCTGCAGGCTGCCGTTTTGTACTGGGTTTCTGCCTGTGTTGCCGGCTTTGTCTTCCAACAAAGACACGTCCAGCAGTCCCGACACAGCTCCGCTGAGGTCGCTCATTCCTCCCTCTCTCACTCGCTCATTCCGTTTCTGCCAGTGCTGCATGCTGGCCTTTTGTACTGGGCTCTTACCTGCATTGCCACCCTTTTCTACCCACAAAGAAATCTGCAGCAGTCACGATAGAGCGCTGGTGAGCTCGGTCACTCACTCCCCCTCCCTCACTCGCTCGTTCTGTGTCTCCCACTGCTGGAGGCTGCCCTTTTGTACTGGGTTCCTGCCTGCATTGGTGGCTTTTTCTGCCCACAAAGACATCTGCAGCAGTCCCGACACAGCTCTGTTGAGCTCGCTCACTCCCCCTCTCTCACTGGCTCATTCCTTTCCTGCCGATGCTGCAGGCTGGCCTTTTGTACTGGACTCCTGTCTGCATTGCCGCCTTTTCCTGCCCACAAAGAAATCAGCAGCAGTCACGATACACTCCTTTGAGCTCGCTGGCTCTCCCTCTCTCTTTCACTCGTTCTGTTTCTCCTGGCGCTGCAGGCTGCCCTTTTGTACTGGGCTCCTGCCTGTGTTGGCACCTTTTCCTGCCCACAAAGAAATCAGCAGCTGTCCTGACAGAGCTCCGCTGAGGTCGCTCACTCCCCCGTCTCACTCGCTCATTCTGTTTCTCCTGGCACTGCAGGCTGCCCTTTTCTACTGGGCTTCTGCCTCTGTTGGCATCTTTTTCTCCCCTCAGACAAAATCTGCAGCAGTCCTAACAGAGCTCCGTTGGTCTCACTCACTCCCCCATCTTACTCACTCATTCCATTTCTGCAGGCCCTGCAGGCTGCCCTTTTGTACACGGCTCCTGCCTACATTGCCACCCTTTTCTGCCCACAAAGAAATCCACAGCAGTCACGCTAGAGCTCTGTTGAGCTCGCTCACTCCCCCCTCTCACTCGCTCGTTCTATTTCTCCCACCACTGCAGGCTGCCTTTTTGTATTCAGCCCCTGCATGCATTGCTGCCTTTTCCTGCCCACAAACTAATCCGCAGCAGTCCCAACAGAGCTCCATTGAGCTCACTCACTCCCCTTCCCTCACTCGCTCATTCTGTGTCTCCTGGCGCTGCAGGCTGCCCTTTTGTACTGGGTTCCTGCCTGCATTGTCACCTTTTCCTGCTCACAAAGAAATCTGCAGCAGTCCTGACAGAGCTCAGTTGAGCTCAGTCACTCCCCCTCCCTCACTCGCTCATTCTGTGTCTCCCACTGCTGCAGGCTGCCCTTTTGTACTGGGTTCATGCCTATGTTGGTGGCTTTTTCTGCCCACAAAGACATCTGCTGCAGTCTCGACACAGCTCTGTTGTGCTCGTTCACTCCCCCTCTCTCACTCGCTCATTCTGTTTCTGCCAGCGCTGCAGGTTGGCCTTTTGTACTGGGCTCCTGTCTGCATTACTGCCTTTTCCTGCCCACAAAGAAATCAGCAGCAGTCACAATACACCTCCATTAAGCTCACTCACTCACTCTCCCTCTCTCACTCACTCATTCTGTTTCTCCCGGCGCTGCAGGCTGCCCTTTTGTACTGGGCTTATGCCTGTATTGGCACCTTTTCCTGCCCACAAAGAAATCCGCAGCTGTCCCGACAGAGCACCGTTGAGGTCGCTCACACACCCTGTCTCACTTGCTCATTCTGGTTCTCCTGGCGCTGCAGGCTGCCCTTTTGTGCTGGGCTACTGCCTCTGTTGGCATCTTTTTCTGCCCACAAAGAAATCTGCAGCAGTCTCGACAGATTTCCATTGGCCTCACTCACTCCCCCGTCTCAGTTGCTCATTCCATTTCTGCTGGTGCTGCAGGCTGCCCTTCTGTACTGGGCTCCTGCCTCAGTTGTCACCCTTTTCTGCCCACAAAGAAATCCACAGCAGTCATGATAGAGCTCCATTGAGTTCGCTCACTCCCCCTCTTTCATTCACTCATTCTGTTTCTCCCACCGCTGCAGGCTGCCCTTTTGTACTCAGCCCCTGCGTGCATTGCTGCCTTTTCCTGCCAACAAAGAAATCCACAGCAGTCCCAACAGAGCTCCGTTGAGTTCACTCACTCCCCTCACTCACTCACTCACTCATTCTGTCTCCCAGCACTGCAGGCTGCCCTTTGTACTGGGCTCTACCTGCATTGTCACCTTTTCCTGCCCACAAAGAGATCTGCAGCAGTCCCGACAGAGCTCACTTAAGCTCGGTCACTCCCCCTCCCAGTCGCTCGATCCTAATCTGTCCCAAACACTGATTTCTGACAGCGACTGTGGTATTCTGCACCGGAAGCGCGGAAGCACATTTCGGCCAGGATGTGAAAAATGACAGCTGTACTGTTCATAAGGAGGTGTGAACAAATGCCAGTGTTGAAAATCTGATGTGAAAATATTACTAATTTGCAAACTTACAAGGGTGCGTGGAAACTGCACAACACACCCTCGTAACACAGTCATTTTATGGAATTTCATCACAAAATATTCAACATAGGCATTTTAGGACCTCTCCTCATGAACAGTGTCAGTGTGATTTTCTTAATATGTCCCGAACACTGATTTCCCACAGCAACTGCGCTATTGTGCGCTGGAAGAGTAAAAACACATTTCGGCCAGGATGTGATAAATAACAGCTGCACTGTTCATAAGGAGGTGTGGCAAAATGGCAATGCTGAAAATCTGGAGTGAAAATATTGCAAAGTTGCGAAGGTACGAGCGTGCGTGGAAACTGTGCAATGCACATTCATAACACACTCATTTTATGGACTTTCATCACCAAATTTTCAATATAAGCATTTTAGGACCTCTGCTAATGAACAGTGTCACTGTCATTTTCATAATGTGTGCCGAACATGGATTTCCCACAGTGATCATGCTATTCTGCGCTGGAACTGCAAAAACACATTTTGGCCAGGATGTGAAAAATGACTGCTGTACTGTTCATAAGGAGGTGAAGAAGAATGGCAATGTTGGAAATCTGGCAGGAAAATATTGTAAATTCGCAAAGTTACGAGCGTGCATAGCAACTGCGCAATGCATGCTCGTAAAACAGTCATTTTTTTTATTTTTCCTACCAAATTTGCAGTATAGGCTTTTTGAGAGCCCACCTCATGAACACTAGCACTGTTGTTTCATTAATCGGTCCCAAAAGGGGATTCCGTGCAGTGAGTGAAATCACCTTTTGGGGCTCAATAACGCCATGACAGTGCCAGAATTCATGAGGAGGGGTCCCAAAAACCCCATGTTGAAAATTTGGTGCCAAAATTCCTAAAAATGTCTGAGATATGCATCAAAGTTGAAAAAACCCTATTTATTCCCTAATACAGCTTACCGGCATTTCCTCAGTTCACGGTCGGCTTTGAAGAGTGCAGAAGTGTTCTCGGTCCACAGAAGATCATTGCGCCGGACTCCAGAGGTAAGTATAGGGTAAGAGGGGTGTGGGGAGGCAGGATGTGCAGTGGTTGGGTGAGATTTGTGGGAGGGGGGCAGGGAGACTGCTGAGGGACCGTTTCCTTTTTTACAGGTTAAAAAAAAAAGACATTGCGGGATCATTTTTGATTTTACAGGGGCATGTGGAATGCTGGGGTGGGCTCCCAGCATGCCAACGGAGTCTTTATTTTGGGGGGCAGCTGTAGCCGACGGAGGATTGGGCATCCTTTGGCACACAACAAAGTGGGAGTGACATTGCCGATGGGGAATGGGCACCTCGTCAACAGACAACAAAAGTGGGGGTTACATAATGCCGATGGAGTGGGCTCCCCTCGGCAACGCAAACCTTGGGGCACTGACCAATGTGATTGGGGCCCCTGTTGGCAAACAAACTCGGTGGGGGAGGCACATGCTGCCGAGGGGGATTGGGCACCCCCTCGGTAGGGGGGGTTTAATATTGTTTGTGAACACGGCGGCAAGCCACTGCCATGTTCACAAACAAGATCAGTGTTTCAAAGTTCCACCCTGCAATGACAGGTCGCTCCTCATTGCAGAGAATGGCTGACACTGCAATGACGAGGTGGCCTCTGATTGCAGCGGCTAAAACATTACAAGTTGGTGGCATGCTGGCTAAACTAGTGTCAGCAGCAGCATGCCATGGTGTTGGGGGAAGTAGGCCAAGCCTTTAAAGGCTGTGGGGGCATTGGACACAACAGTGCCGTGCCTCCACAACCTGTTTCTGGAGAAAGCTGCCACAATATGTTTCTTTTGCATGCACGCAATCAACATAAATATGGGTTGGGGTGTGTGTCAAATGCGATTGTACACACACCCTCATTGTGGGATGCTTTTCACAAACTCCTCGAGCTTCGCCCTCGGGGTTTATGTAGCATCCCACAACTCGGATGTGTGTAAAATCTCATTACACACCCCGACCCATACTTTATTCTCTATGTTATGAATTTTGGTTATCTGTAGCTGCATGTATTGTACTGTGACTGACTATTTCCATCTGCAGTGTTTCTCCTTTTTTCACTGTTTGTGAAGGTAAGTATTTTCTGTTGATTGTTCTGCATTGATTTTGTTCTCTGTCAAAGTGCATCATAATAATTATGCATTGCAGAGGTCATCTGGTAGAAACTACAAGGACAGGTTTGGGATGGGGAAGGTTGAGATAGTGAATTGGTCTCTCATGGTAACATCATTGCTGTTATTCTTATGTCCAGTCGGGGGGGCAGTGTGCCATTCATTCCTGCGCCCATGTGTAGCAGTTATTATCAAAGCCTTCGATGTATATCGGCACCATACTGGGCTATTATCACCGGTGCTGTCACTGTTTGTGAAGGTAAGTATTTTCTGCTGATTGTTCTGCGTTGATTTCTTTCTCTGTCAAAGTACATCATAGTAATTAAGACAGATAGCTCACTGTGCATTGTATTCACAACCTTTATGCATTGCAGAGATCATCTGGTAGGAAACTACTATGACAGGTTTGGGGAGGGGAGGTTGAGGTTGTGAAGTGGCCTCTCATGGTAACACCACTGCTGTTATTCTTATGTCCAGTCGGGGGGGGGAGACAGTGCCTAGGCTACTTACTGATATTAAGACTGTTGTTATTATTATTGCTGAACAAAATATTGTTGTTTTATAAGTCGAAGAAACGTTAGTTTTGTTAATGTTGTTCCTCTACAACTCTCTATTATTTATCTTTCAGGTATGCTGCCAATCACATGCTATGCCCGTTCTGATGCTGCTACTGATCTGACCACCACTCCTGCTCTGCTGTCCCATCAAAGCCTACTCATGCTCACTGCCACCACTCTCAAGACCAAATCAGGGAACACCGTAATGAGGAACTACTAGGCCCTGAGACAGTGCTGCTTCTGATCTGACCACCACTCTAGCTGTGCTGTCCCATCAAAGCCTACTCATGCTCACTGCCACCACTCTCAAGACCAAATCAGGAAACACCGTAATGAGGAACTACTAGGCCCTGAGACAGTGCTGCTTCTGATCTGACCACCACTCTAGCTGTGCTGTCCCATCAAAGCCTACTCATGCTCACTGCCACCACTCTCAAGACCGAATCAAGGAACACTGTAATGAGGAACTACTAGGCCCAGAGGCAATGCTGCTGATGCTACTCATGTGTCCATCCAAACTGCAAAGGTAAGTATTTTTTCTTTTCAGTTTTTTATTCTAAAGCATTACATTAATTTGCCAATGACAATCATGTAATCTTTTCCATACTGTACTAGTGTTATTCTTTTTTTCTGTGTGTAATATAATTCCTAAAGAATGTGTTATTGATATAAATTTGGTGGTGTTGTGGCAGTGGGCACAGACAAGGTCGCGTACGAAGTTGTAGGATAGTCATTTGAGTAGGCAAGCTCAGTGGGCACTAGTACTATTGTATGTAAGAACATATGCATAAAGCCTAATAATAGTGAACATTATTGTCAAGTAAAACAGCTTTTCTTTCTGTAAGTATTTACTGCCTTGTTTCTTTAACAGGTATGTCCTGCACTGCTGCTGCTGTTGTTGCCAGAATCATACCTGATGCCACCATCCCTGTTGCCTCATGTTTTCGTGCATTTCGTGTCCATCGTACTCAACTAGTCAGGTATGTAATTCTTGTATGCATGCTTTTTTTTCATATTCCACGTAAAACATTATTTTCATTTTCAGGAAAGAAATATTAGGTGTGTTTACTACAATGGATCATTAATGCCTGGTAGTAGGTAAGCAGTATTGTTCATTATGTCATTAGTTACACAGAAGTAGAGAATCAGAAGAACTGATTGAGATTTTTACTGTGCATTCTACCCCACATCAGGAGTGTTGGGTTGTGTGACCATAATGACAGAAAAAAAAGCATGATCAATTTCCTGACATGGTTTGTCAAGTTCTGCGGATATACCGCGCTTAGGATGTATCATTTCCTGTGAAGTAAAGTGTAGGCATGGCAATTATGCAAATACTGCAACCAATTGATTCTCTAAAGTTTTACATATAGTACGTCAATTACCAGTAAGAAATTAGGCACGACCAAGGGTTAGATTAACAGTCTGTTAATCACCCCCTAGGAGTGTAATGTGGCATGAGGCACAGTCAAGTGTCATATTGCCCCTAGGGAGTGATTGACTGTTAATGTAACTACTGGGAGTGCTTATTAATATTATAAAAATAATTCTAAAAGAAAAGTGCTAAGAGTATACTGTTTGAATGTTTTACTCATTTAGAGAGAGATTTTTAATAAAACAGTTCTTCAATCAACAGTTTTAGAATGCTGGCTCATTGTAATGCATCATTCCTCACATTCAGCAGTACTAGAGGATGTGATGCTGACAGGAAGTATCCATGTGCCATAGTGATCAGGCAGTACATGACAGTATAACATGGATTAATGTAAGGCTGCTAAAATCCTACCAGCCAATCAGATTGCAGGAATTTGCAGCATTTATGAGAACCTTTTTATAATTAATAATAAGTACGTCCTTCACAAGATAATGATGATTACGTGGGTATGGAAAAAAAATATTTCTATATTTTTTCACACAACAATTGAACAATTTCAAACTTTTAACAAACAACAAACAAACAATAATAAAGTGTCAACAACAATACAAGTTTCTAAAACAAAATGCTACTGTATTTGCAAGGATGTTGGAGTAATGAATACAACAACAAAAAACAACAAGATGAACAAAGTTATTAAACATGGAAAACAAACTATTTATAGCCTAATGCAAACATTGTACATTGCAAGTAAAAATTTGCCAGCAAACTTAGTGGTGCTTCATATGCTTAACAACATTGCGGCATGCCCATGGAGTGCATGGGCTCTTGACAATCACACCCTAATGCCTGCAAAGCAGGCATTTGATTGCTTTTAGCTCACCCTCTATGTTTGCATAGTGTGCCTCCAGAGACCTTAATTTTTTTTTATAATTCGAAGGTCCTTGTCCCTCCTTTCCTCATGGTCTCTCAGTGTGGGTGGTAGTACTTGTTGAGAGGCTTCATGGGCAGAACGGTGGGAACCCTCTTCAGGCCCAGTGCCTGCAACTATCACACTGGATCTTCTTCCGGGCTCTTTGGCCACCAGCCTTGCCAGTTTCTTTTGTATTTTTAAGACATGGTTTGTGCACCATGTGCTTGAATTTGTATGACCAGCATCAGGTTGGGGATGGGGATGTTCTGGTTGGGGTTCGACGGCGGTCTCCAAAGCTGCTGTACAAAAAAAGAAAGGATGATGAAACATAGAAACATAGAAGTTGATGGCAGATAAGGACCGCAAGGCCCATCCAGTCTGCCCATTTCTTTTTCTACCTTATAAATGTGCCATCAGCCTTTGCTCTGTCAGTGGCCTATCTATTCATAGTCATTTGTATTGCTCCCTTGTGCCTATCCCATGCCTGTTTGAAGCCCTGCACTGTATTCACAGCCACCACTTCTTGTGATAAGCCATTCCATGAATCCACCACCCTTTCTGTGAAAAAGAATTTCCTCACATTCCCCCTTAATCGGCCCCCCTCTAATCTTATGCTGTGTCCTCTTGTCCTGCTATTTTTCTTATATTTAAACATGTTAGACTCTTTCACCTTGTTAATGCCCTATAAGGTGTTTGAATGCCTCGATCATATCACCTCTCTCCCTCCTTTGCTCAAGGGTATACGTATTGAGCTCTGTTAATCTGTCCTCATATGTCTTCTGATACAGTCCCTGCACCATTTTGGTTGCCCTTCTCTGGACTGCCTCAATTTGGTTAATGTCCTTGTGAGGGTGTGGCCTCTCCAGTACTGCCGCAGTACTCCAGATGGGGCCTAACCAGTGTCTTGTAAAGAGGGATTATTACTCCTCTCACGACTTCAGGATACCCCTACTAATACACCCTAACACCCCCAGCCTTACCTACTGCTTTAGAGGTCTGCTTGATGATTTCAGGTCATCAGTGATGATGATGCCCAAGTCTCTTTCTTCCTTTGTGACTGCTAGCAACCCTCCCAGCCTATAGGTGGCTTCAGGTTTCTCTTCCTATGTATGATTTTGCACTTCTTTGCATTAAATCCCAGTTGCCACTCTTCTGACCATTTTGCTAGTTTATCCAGATCTCTTCTCATTCTGCCCACCCCATCTGGATCATCTACTCTGTTGCAGATCTTGGTGTCATCTGCAAACAGACAAGCCTTACCCTCTAGTCCATCTGCAAGGTCACTAATGAAGATGTTAAGAGGACTGGCCCCAGAACTGATCCCTGGGGTACCCACTTGTGACTTGCATCTCTTCTGACTGTATACCATTTACCACCACTCTCTGTTTCCTGCCCGTCAACCAGTTTGTCACCCAGTTGACCAACTTCTGACCCACCCGAGCTTACCCAGCTTATTTATCAATCTTCTATGTGGAACAGTGTCAAAGCTTTTGCTGAAGTCAAGGTATGACATCAACTGCTCCTGGTACACCACCTGGTTACCCAGTCAAAGAAATCTATGAGATTAGTTTGACAGGACCTTCTTTTGTAAACCCATGCTGTCTTGGATCCTGTGCCCCTATGGATTCCAGGTGTTGCACTATCCTTTCCTTAAGGAGTGCTCCATAATCTTGCCACTACTGAGGTAAGACTAACTGGTCTGTAGTTCCCCGCCTCCTCCCTGCTACCACTCTTGTGGAGCGGGATCACATGAGCCCTTCTCCAGTCTTCTGGGACCTCTCCTGTGCTCAGAGACTCACTAAACAGTTCTGCTAGTGGCTCTGTAAGTTCCACCTTTAGCTCCTTAAGTACCCTGGGATGTATGCCATCAGGTCCCATTGCCTTATCCACCCTGAGCTTAGCAAGCTCTTGTAGGACCCTTTCTTTTGTGAAGGGAGTAGTGCTCACCTCCCTCCCCCTGTGTCCATGATGCTGAGCTGTGGGCCCTGCCCTACCTTCTCTTCAGTAAATACTGAGCAAAAGTATCTATTTAGGATAGATGCCTTTACAGGGTCCTCCTCCTCACATGCTCCCTTTTCTCCATTAAGCTTAGCAATATCTCCTCTGGACTTTCTCCTTTCACTAATGTATCTATAGAAAGTCTTGTCACCTTCTTTTACTGTTCGTGCTAGTGTTTCCTCAGTTTGGGACTTTGCCTGCCTTACTGCCTTCCCTGCTTCCCTTAGGGCAGTTTGGTATGCCTCCCTATCTTCATCCCACTGTGTTCCTTTATATTTCCTGAAGGCCAGCCTTTTGGCTCTGACCTTTTCTGCTACTGTATTTGAGAACCAAAGTGGTTTCCTTCTTCTTTTGCACTTCCTTTTCTGTCTAACACAATGGGATGTTGCTTCAAGTATTGCATCGTTAATGCTTGCCCACTCTGCCTGTACCCCCTCACCTGTGTTTCTTTTTGCCAGGGCTAGCTTAACTCTGTTAGCCATCTTATCAAAGTCAGCTCCTCTGAAGTCCCATATTTTTGCCTTGGAATGGGAAGATTTAGATGTAGTAGCCAAATTGAACCATACCATGTGATGGTCACTGGCCCCCAGGTGACATTCTACCTGGAGATCTGCGATCCCTTCCTTGTTAGTCAGTACTAGATCTAGGATAGCCCTGTCTCTTGTGGGTTGCTGTACCAGTTGTTTGAGGCCCTCCCCCTTCAGGGAATCCACTATATGTCTAGTTCTGGCAGATGTTCCTGCTGGTATTGACCAATCTGTATCCGGCATGTTGAAGTCTCCCATTATCAGAACCTCCCCTTTAGCTGTCATGTTTTGTATATCTTCTAACAGTAATGTGTCTATGTCCTCCCCCTGGTCTGGGGGCCTGTAGACAACCCCAGTTCTTATGGCTGTCCCATTTCCTGTTTCCAGGGTGACCCACTGAGATGAGGGAGATGATGATTCAGTATTATGTCCTCCCTAAACTTATGCCTATATGATATTGTGTTAACCCCTAAACAGTACAGTTACACCTCTCAGATAGCAGCCACATAAATTTAACAGCACTGGGTCATAGCAATGCACCCCCCAAGACCAGGTATTGGAGCCTGAGTGCAGAGCCACAGCCCAACTAAAGACATAGACATCAATGGTATACCTCCCTGATACCAGCTGCACACAAGTTAGGACACTGAGGAGTTGCACGGCCTCAGCCAGGCAATGCCCTCACCCCGCACAGACCAGGTATTGAATCCTGAGTGCAGAGCCACAGCCCAACTAAAGACATAGACATCAATGGTATACCTCCCTGATACCAGCTGCACACAAGTTAGGACATTGAGAAGTTGCACAGCCTCAGCCAGGCAATGACCCCACCCCTCCCAGACCAGATATTGGATTCTCAGCCAGGCAACGCGCCCAACCACCAAAATGAGTTGCTGACTAACATATTTACTCATTACAACATTACTATATAGATAGCTTACCACCAGACATAATATCCATGGTGCTGCACCATTAGCACCCTCTCCTGATGACACTGTGATGCCTGAGGATTCCTCAGCATGTTGAGTACCAGTAGGCACAGCACCTGTTCAAAATAAGAGGGGGATACCATATTTCAGAAAAGTTCTACCAATTTTAATATTCACACTATTATTTTTCATTTGTAATTCTGACTCAGTCAGGACTAATTAGGTATAAACATTATTTTCTAAGACTGTCACTCTGTCATACCTTGCATTGTGCCATGGCTAAAACTGGTCAACTGAGTGTCTTCACAACGTAATATTAAGCATGATATGTCCTGTATTAACTCCAGTAAGTACCCATTTAATTAGAAAGAATATTTAAACCAAGATAATCACTAGATTCATCAACAGTGGCATCCCGATTGTTATCCTGCACTCTAGCCCTCTTCCGACAGGTGGCTCCAGTGTCTCTGTCATGCACCACCTTCTTTTAAATTATTCCCTTCCTCTTGCACTTTTGCTTGGTATCTTTTATGGTGACTGCTCCACCAAATGCCTCTAAGAGCTCCCTGTCAAGCCATTGGCTGTCGTCCCATTTGAGCTTCACTTGTCAAATGCTGCAGGACACAATACCTTCGCCCTCTCTGTTCACTTTGTCCTTAATGCATTCCACACTTTCTCCCTCTCTTGGAGAGGGAGCTTCTCTGAACCAAATAATTGCTCTACATGTGCGGTGACCTCTTTTACAAGCAATGCCACCTCCTTGTGGCTAAGTGCAGGCAATGATTTTTTTCACTATTACTGCTCCTGCTCCCCCCACTGGTGGCGGGCCGATCCTGATCCTGATGTTTCTCTTGCTGTCCTTGCTCCTCCTCCTCCTCCTGACCACTCTGCTGCACCTGATCCATAACATCCTGTCTCCTCCCGACTACCTCTTCAGTGCTCCTGCTGCTCCCACCCAAACCTACTTGGTCACCAGATGACATTTTAGTAATTGATCACTCTAAATCAGGAGTTCTCACTCTTCGTCATAGTGAGCCTCCCCCAAGCCTTGGAAAATATCTTGAGCCTCCCCCTAATATAGGAATAATTTTGGGCCTCTCCATAATTAGAACAACTATCATAAGTTGCACATTACAGGAAGAATACAATGAAGTGCATTTGAGTAGTTGAGTTTATTCTCATTTTATTGACGCTATTATTCTCCCTCTCTATAACCCCCCTCCCCAGGTCAGCCAACTCGCTCCACACTTCTGAGTTTTGGCCCTGTTTACCCCTCATTGCAATACCTCCATGAGTCAGACTATTTTCTTTGTCAGTTTTACCCTGCTCTTAAACACCTTCTCGGGGACCATTTTGCTCCCTCCTGGCCTTGTTCCTAGTATCTCTCTGCTTAGCCTTTGTATTTGTGCTTTTCTGTAGCCAGTATAATGGGTTAATTGTTATCTTGTTCCTATTCATTTGTGTTATTTTGCATTTTGTTTTGCATAGTTTCCAAGAATTATATTTCCTCCATTCAGCTTTCCCCCCATGTCATACCAGGAAACAAGTGTTTGTTGAGTGTGTTTTCCTGGTAACCATTTTGTACATAAATTTGCATGCCATTATTCACTTTCAGTTTGCTGCATCCTTTCACACAAAGCATCCAAAACTTGACATTTAAATATAGTACATTTTAAGGCTTGCTTGAGCCTTCCCTGGAACAGGTTGAGGCCTCCCCAGGGAGGATGGCCTCACCATTTGAGAAACCCTGCTCTAAATCACTGTCTCCTATACTCTAATCCACTGGTTGCTCTGCCTATACTAGAAATTGCGGAAACAGGAAGAGCAAATTGCGATTTACTCCCTCCTTTATAAACGCAGCTTTTTTTCTGCAAGTTTAAGAACAACCCGCAATTGAAATTAAAACACTGTTTAAAACATGAGGAATGCTTGTTTACAGCATGTAAACATAGAAGCAGATTAATTAATATTTGTAGCTGTATTTTTAGTTCCAAAATTGTGGAAAAATATTTCAGCAAAGCAAAATATCCCAATATTATACATTACCCGCGGTTTAGAGCTATTATGCACATTTTAGTTTCCAAAACTAATGTTTAGACATTTTGTCTTGTGTTTCAATTTAGTAGTATACAGTTGTTTTTATTACTTACAATTTGTTGTATACATACCTTTTAAGAGCATGTACATAACCTCTCCTGTTGTGTTACTGCTGCATGCTGCTGTTCATGTTAGACTGTGAGTGATGAGTTTCATAACTGTCAAAATTATATGGTTGGGTGTGGAAAGGGGATTGCCTGGGGCACTGTGGGGGGGGACAGGGGGTTATACTTTGTGAATCATGTGGCTAAACAGGCTGGGTGATAACCCAGCTGTAAACATGTTGAATTGCACATTCGGTGATGACAGATTGAGGGCATTGAACATGTACTCTCTTGAACAAATGAGAGAGAGGGAGGACATGATCAAAACCTCATACATCCAGGGAACAAACAAGGTCCAGGTTCAGGAACTGTTCAAGGCTAATGAGGGCGGCGTCGAGGCAGAACACGGTTGGTGTCACTATCTTAAGTTAAAATGAGGCGAATTCAAGATTAACAGTATTAAGTTCTTTTTCACATGAAGGGTGGTGGATGCCTAGAACGGCTTGCTGGAGGAGGAGGTGGTGGTGTCCGGAACTGTGGTGGGGTTCAAGAATGCATGGGATAAACAGAAATATATAATTCAAATGAAGGAGTAGAAGGGAGAGGGTAGTAGAAATACATACACCATGGCCAGACAAGATGGACCTCGAGGTCCCCTTCTGCAATCACATTCTGTTTCTAGGTAATGAACGAGTGATCGCTACTGGCAGTCTAGGTAGGGAGTGGATGTACAGAATTCTTGGTACAGTTATACATGTGCATGTCCACACACCCACCAACACACACACACACACACACACACACACACACACACTACATGTTTTTCTTATGTGTTGTTTCAATGTTGATTCTTAGTATATCTTTTCTTTTTTTCTTTTCAGGTCTGCATCTATAATGCTTGCTTTACTAGTGATAATTCCACTCCAGCATACCCGAGTATGCCCTGCCACATGCTACGTTACTGAGATTTTCAATAACAAGTCAACATGCACAGGTAAGTAATTTACACAAATTTGATGCCATACAAACATGCAATCTTATTGTCATTTCAAAATTGTTTAGCCAATGGTGCTGTCTACTGTGGTTCTGGCAGATACATTGACTGAGTTGTGAGTTCAAAGCATATCTATGGGCATCCATGTGTATTGCGGAAGAAAGCAGTGGTGGATTAACCTGCTACAGGTTAAGACCACTTGTCCTGATTTTAATTTATATTAGGCAAATTATAAGTATCTTCTGATTTGGTGTTCAGGCCTAACTGCTGGGGTTGTATATAAAACAAATCTTACTCCTGCTTCTCTGTTCTGTTTTTGCAACTGTACCTTACTGTGGTGGTTTCCCTTTCAGGACTGCCTCATAATTACCTAAGGATTTATGACCGTAGCTGATGCTAACTTCATACTGCTGCTTCAGCAGTACTTCATTACTAACCACACTCCTGTGTGACTGTTCCAACTGCCTAGTGCCCACGTGAGTACATAATATTTATTTTAATTTGCAGTGAGACATTAAAACTAGTTTATGCTTTTTATTTTAGTGTTGATTCGAGACCACTTTCAGGCACACGTTTTGAGTTATGATTCCACAGTGTGTGTGTGTGTGTGTGTGTGTGTGTGTGTGTGCACGCGCGCGCGCACATGCCTGTGTGTGTCAATTGTATGTGTGTGTGTGTTTGTGTTCCTGATGTGATCATCACAAAATAGCATAGGTAAGGTAACAGGTAAGTACTTAATAATTACAAACAAAAACTGGTTTGAGAATGAAATCTTTGTATGTGAAGATGGTCTTTTCAGAGTCGTGGGGAGGATGGGGGGGGTTTGGAGGTTGTTGTGGAAAGTGGCACTGGTAGTCGATACACTGGATTACCTGCTGCACACTCAGACAACTTCAGCTGTTTGTGGGTCATGAAAAAACAATAATATGATCTTCAGACTGAGTTCATTTTCAGGTTCACAGTGTGGTTTAGGTTTTAACAGAACACAACAGATTGCAATCCTTTTCCGTGTGTCTCTGTAACTCAGGGTGTGATTTATTTTTCAGTTCACTGTGATGCTTTATGGAGGGAGCTGCAACTAAAGCTGTCCAGACCTGAATGTACCCTGGTGCATCTTGGCCTGCAGCTTCAGGGGTTGCCAATCACTGATGCAGTAGGGTACAGGGCTATTAAGTGGTAGCATACTCACTTGCACATTATGTAGTGACAGGTTGCCCAGATGGGAGCCTAGGTAGTGAATTGATAGTATGTTCTGAATTGTTGTTATGGGTGCCCATACTCCATGCTCCACTATTTTTTTTAAATGCTTTTTCCTCCTCAACTGCAGAGTGGTACCGGCGAATCATCTAGCCACTGGCACCGGCCCCCCCAGACCAGGTCTGGCCAATGACTCACTCTCTCCCACAGTCTGGCAAGTAGACAGGATCCCTTCCCCATAGGGACCTGGAGCACAGACACCCGGGGGGGCGCACATCTCATGTCCAGGGATGCAGGGCATGGCCATCAGCCGCCACAATCACCCCACAATTTTCCACCATTTTTCTCCCCCTAGGAGCTGGAGGTACAATATCATCAGCCAACAGTCGTGCGGACGCCCTCTGCGCTCCACCCCTTGCCTGTGCATGCAACTGTAGTGCAGCTTGCCTTTGCCAGTTGCCACTACAGTGCAATGCAGTTTCCCCACCCTCCCCAGAGGAAGGACAGCAGTAGTGGAATGCTCAATCCTTCCTCTCCCCTGTGAACTCCCAGTGGCATGAGTACGTTCCCGACCCCAGGTTGTCTGTGTGGCATGATGTGTGGTGTCCAGCACCTCAACCATCAGCACCACCAGGCCAGCTGTGCTCCACTATTTGAACAAATGCCATGTGTAATTCATGTTTCTACAACTATCTCTACAATTTTTATGTTGGCTCGCACTTGCGCAGTCAACATATTACATTAGTAGCAGATTTGGAGGAGCGGTCACTGTTGGGCGAATGCAGGGCACGCATCAGTAGGTGTATCCCTCATTCCCCAATAAGCCAGCATGCAGGCACCACACCAGGAATATATAATGTGGTGAACACATCTAAGAAAAGGTCCGCTGCAATGACAGCCAAGCTTGTCATGTAGAGGCACCAAAACACGCCCTGCCTACGTGCCATTCCTGGTGAAGCCCTTCAATTAGCATGGCAGCGCTGATGCCGCTGCATGGAGAGCTGACTTCAGGGGTGCCCAATCTCCCTGTCAGCATGCTTCAACCCATGTCATTTGTGATGGGGGAGTCCACTCCCCGTCGGCATAATGCACCCCCCCCATTTCAAGCGCGTGCCGACGTGGTGCCCAATCCCCCTCGACATCATATGCCCCATCCCAGTTTAATTTGCCAAATGGGGAGCCCACCCCCTGTTGGCATAATGTCCCCCCCATTTGTTGTGTGCCAACGGGGGGGCCCAATCCCCCATTGGCTACAGACCCCCCAAAAAAACAGTCAGGTGGCACACAATGGTTTTTTGTTTCTTTTTAAACCTGCAAAGCAGAAAACAGTCCCTCGTCGACTCCAGTGGCCCAGCCCCAACCCGTGCCTACCCTCTGTTCACCCTGCCTCCCCACACCCCCTCGCCCCATACTTACCTCTGGAGCATGGCGTGACGATCTTCGGTGGACTGGGAACAGGTCTGCACTCTTTAAAGCCGACCACAAACCGAAGAAATGCCGGTAAGCTGTATAATGACATAAATAGGGTTTTTTCAACTGTGGTGCATATCTCGGGCATTTTTGGGAATTTTGGCACCAAACTTTTAACATTGGGTTATTGGGACCCCTCCTCATGAATTCAGTCACTGTCATGGCATTATTTGGTCCCAAAAGGTGATTTAGCAGTCACTGCACAGAATCACCTTTTGGGACCGGTTAACGAAACAACAGTGTGACTGTTCATGAGGGGGAGCTCTCAAAAAGCCTACTATATGTTGCAAATTTTGTGAAAAAAATCCCAAAAATGGCTGTTTTACGAGCGGGCATTGCCAGTTTCCATACACTCTCATAACTTCGTGAATTTGTAATATTTTCACTCCAGATTTTCAAAATTGGCATTTTTCCACACCTCCTTATGAACAGTACAGCTGTCATTTTACACGTCCTGGCCAAAATGTGTTTTCACATGTCCAGCGCAGAATAGTGCAGTCACTGTGCGAAATCAGTTTTTGGGACAGTTTGAGAAAATGATGGTGACACTGTTCATGAACAGAGGTCCTAAAATGCCTATGTTGAAAATTTTGTGATGAAAGTCCATAAAATATTTAGGTTAGAAAGTGGGTTAAGCATAGTTCCACCTTGTAACTTCACAAATTTGCAATATTTTCATGCCAGATTTTCAACACTGGCAATGTTCACACCTCCTTATGAACAGTACAGCTGTCATTTTTCACAGCCTGCCCAAAACGTATTTCCACACCTGTGGCGCACAATGACGTGGTCATTGTGGGAAATAAAGTTCTGGGACATATTAACAAAATCACAGCACCACTGTTTATGAGGGGAGGTCCCAAAATGCTTATGTTGAAAACGTGGCTAAAAAAATCCCAAAAATAATTGGGTTATGGACGTGCATTGTGCAGTTTCTATGCATGCTCATGACTTCACCAATTTTTCATATTTTCACTCCAGATTTTCAGCATTGCCATTTTTTTAAACCTCCTCATGAACAATACAGTTGTCATTTTTCACATCCTGCCCAAAATGTGTTTTCGTCTCTGTGTCACCAAGTGGCATAGTCACTGTGCAAAACCACCCTTCAGCTAACAAACTGCTTGTGTCGCTCTTCAGGAGGTGGGGTCACAAAAAGCCTATGTTGAAAATTTGGAGTGAAAATACCAACAAACGCCTATGACGTTAGGGTTTCCAGCTATAACACCCCATCCTGTAGAGTCTGCCAGGTGTCAGGGGTGTGACTTGGGATCATTGGCTGTAATGCTCATGCCATTCCACTCCCACCCCCACCCTGCAGCCAGTGACAGAATCGTGGTGTGCCTTGGAGTGTTTGGCCCTACAGTTCATCCCATTCTCCTATACTACACCCATCTCAGCATATTTCCTTATGGAATGGGGTAAGTATAAGGCCCAAAGACCCCAAAGCACACCACAACACTTGTCAGTGTCTACAGGGTAGGGTGAGGCCCATTCTCCTATACTGCACCCATCTCAGTGTATTTCCTTATGGAATGGGGTAAGTATAAAGCCCAAAGACCCCAAAGCAAACCACAACATTTGTCACTGTCTACAGGGTAGGGTGAGGTAAAATGGCATGAGCGTTATAGCTGATGCCCCAAAGGCACACCCCAACGCCTGTCAGTCTCTGCAGGGTGGGGGTGGGGTTGACATCAGTTCAATACTTCACTGCCATTCCTATTATGCATCTCTAACTCCTGCACTACCAAATGACAATGCCAGCGAGACAACATTCAGCATTAACAAATGCTTGTTCTCTTTTTAGGTCTGTCTCTAAAAGGGCCTCTATAAGGCTTGATGGATGGAGCTTCAGCTGACTGTGACCATCCCGTTCTCCAGATTCCAGCTGCATCCCTGTGATTGTATGATGAAAAACAAGAGGAATCAAATGACAACACCAGTCATTGATACGATCGTATGAACATCATTGCACCCCCTACATTTAAGCCCCTGGACCCCCCTATATTAACACCCAGAACTGTATAATTGACCACTGCAACAAGAACTGAGACTTTATTTGCATTGCTTTTATTACTATGGACAGTAAAAGTGACAGAAAGTATGTATTTGTTGCCAGCATTTGAGTGTCAAAAGGTGTTCAAATCAGTACTCAGCAAGTTTCTAGAATCCTTTCACCAACATCTATCCAGATCAAACTTCTTGAGTACTCCAGAAATCATCTTCAGTGCATCGCTGAAGCAGCCAGTAGCAGATTCTTGAACGACCGTGCAGAAGTCATCTCAGCTGCAACATCCTGTTTATTATTTTCCGCTCCTCTTACCAGTTTTCATCAGATGGCCAAAGCCAAAACTGTTTTTTTAAATAGTAAATTATGGAAAGGAAATCAATTCAGCAAAAAAATGTTCCGCAGTTCTCCATATTATTCCGCAAATACATGACAAAATCTGCAGAATGAAAGTGAAATTTCGTGATTATATCTGAATTTCTTCACGGAATTCCATGAAAGCAAAATTCTGCGTTTTGTAAGAATTCCGTGGGAAGAATTTAAATTTCATGTAGCACTACACCTCACTAAACATATCTTCCCCAAGGGACCAAAACAATGGACCCCTAAATCCATGCAGACTGCCCAAAATCTCTCCAGTACAGGCACTGACTGAAAAATTACATTGAAACTTGCATCCCCAGGAACGTGGATAAATGCATACACATCCAAGGGAGAGAAATGTAGGGATTGTTTAAGCAAAGTCTTCTCAACATAGATGTGGTCTGTAGAAATTATAAGCTTCCTCTATAGCAAAGTCAAACTGCATTCCTTCTTTTTGTTGGCTCCACAGGATGATGAAATAAGCTGGCATAGCTTGCCAGTTTGTTCATGGATGGAGCCACTGGAAGTAGGGGAGAAGTTGCCAAGGAGCTGGGAGAAGGCAGCAGACAAGGCAAAGTAACTGGTGGGAAGGAGACAGCAGTGCTAGGTATTGCACCCTGTGTTGACTGATCTGAAGACACATGTTTAGCAGGCAATAAGTCACTAGTAGAGGCAAAAGAGGAAGACACAAGCATACCTGTACCCAGCAGAGATGCGGTTTCACTGTTGCTAAGGCAATGTACAGTTGCAGCAGCCAGAGTCAGTGGCCCATAAGGAATCTGTGGAATTATAAGACCATCGTCAGCATCAGGGGCTTTAGGGCTACCAGGCTGGGAGCCAGGCAAGGCAACATTTAGATCTGGATTCCATTGTCCATCAGGCATTTGTATCCAGCCAGCCTGTAGGAGTGCACGTTCCAGTGACCAGGGAGTTTCAGGCATGTCCTCTAGTGCAACTCCCATTACCAAATCTTGAGAAGGAGGTACAGACTTGGGCCCAGATATTCAAAAGGGTTGCGCCATGCTCAATAGGGTTGCGCCTTCGCAAGTCTGAAATTGTGCCATTCTGCCATATTCAGCAGGAGGCAGTTGCGCTACTGAAAACATGCTGAGCAACAGCGCAATGCAAATGAATGCATGCTGAACTGGAGGGGGAGGAACCATGCATAAACTGCATAGCCCGATATTCAGCCGGGCTGTACAGAGTTGTGCAGGCGTAACCCCCAACCTGCGCCTGCACAACTTTGAGCCAAAAAAAAAGGAGTAAGTTGAGGGCCACCCACAGGTGAGCTGCCACATTGCAGGGTGCAACACAGCAGCTGCCACCTGTGGCTGGCCCTCAACCTACTCCCTGTGCCCCTCCTGCAGCCCGATCGCGGGCAAAGTGTAAACATCCCCACCCCCGACTGGCCCGATCGCCGGGTAAAAGCAGAAAAGTCCCCCTGACTGGCCCGATCACAGGCATAGCGCTAAATCACCCCCCAACCAGCCCGATCGCAGGCAACAAAGTGTTCCCCCTGAACATATCCCTAATGGTCCAGTAGACCAATAAGCGCCCGATCGCGGGCTGAAGAGTTGTAAAACCCCTGAGCGTATCCCTGGTGGTCAGTGGACCGATAAGCCTGATCGCAGGCTGCATAATGTGGCGAAACCCTCCCACCCCAAGACCTTATCCCTGGTGATCTAGTGTCCCCCACCCACCCACCCATGGCCCACCACCCCACCCCCCCCGCGGCTGGCGGGTGGCAGCATCCACCTGCCTGCCACCTGGCCCGCCGACTGACTGCCGGTAGAGCTGCACGCCCATTGGTGCAGAGCAGAGCAATGGGCGAGCAGCCTATAACATACAGTGCAGTCAGATATGTGAATGAATGACTTCATTCACATATCTGGACTGCCCTTGACAGTATGGGCTGCACTCCCACTGGCTCTTGCTCTGCACCAATGGGCATGCAGCCCTACCAGGCAGTCAGTCGGATGGAGGCGGGCAGCAGGCAGTGGATGCTGCCGGCCGCGGGGGAGAGGGTGGGGGCTCATGAATGGGTGGGTGGGGGACACTAGATCACCAGGGATATGGTCTTGGGCCGGGGGGATTTCGCCACATTATGCAGCCTATGATCGGGCTTATCGGTCCACTGGACCACCAGGGATACGTTCGAAGGGGGGTTTTACAACTCTTCAGCCCACGATCGGGCTTAGCAGTCCACTGGACCATGAGGGATATGTTTGGTGGGGGTTTACATCTCTTCAGCCCACAATTGGGCTTAGCGGTCCACTGGGCCACCAGGGATATGTTTTGGGGGGGACACTTTGCTGCCCGTGATTGGGCTGGTGGGGGGGTGATGTAAGCTTATGCCCGCGATCGGGCAGTCAGGGGAGTGGGGCTTTCTTACACATTTTCCCACGATCAGGCTGCAGGGGGCATCGGTCCCCGATGGCTGCTGCCTGGCAGGGCACCAGGCGCAAGTCCTCGGGGATCGGCGCACCTGCATGCTAATGGCATGCAAATGGGGCCATAAACAGATGCAAATGGCCCCCCTGCACCTTGCATGAATTATGGCCCCATTTACATGTCACCTTTTGAATATCTAGGAATTTATGCGATGGCGCATCGGTACTTTGTGCCACCGCGAAGTTGAATGCCTAACTCCTGACCACTTGCGTGTGGCACAAGTTCCACTGCGCCATGCACAGTGGCTGTGGCTGGGGGGTGATATTCAAAGGAGTTGCTCAATAGCGCAACTCCTTTGAATATCACTCCGGCCACCCCCTGCACAACTATTTTGTGCAGCGCAAGAGCTTGCGCTACAAAATAGCGCAGTTTGAATATCATGCCCTTGGTGCCTAATTTTCTAACAGAAGAATCTTGCTGAAATTTTTATTTGGTAACCCCGTGGGGCTAGATGCCAAACGCCTCTTTTTTTTTTTCCAACTTCATTTTCTCCTTGAACAAAAGTCATTTCTATTTCAGTTATCATTGCCATTAAGAGTTTTTTTTTTCTTATGTTCCAAATCCCATTGTAGTTTCTGTTCAGTGGCCAACAAGAAGGCATCTGAAGGGTCACAAATGCAAAACTGGAATCTGAAGTTTGCGAGTCTCCCATGCAAGACACATAGCCATCACCATCCTCCATCACCATCAGGTCTGATCCCTCCATCTCGTCAACTGGAACCAGACAGCGCCCCCTGCAGCAAGGGTAGGAGATATTTTTTTTATTAATGCAAGAATCGCAAACAACAAAAAAATACAAAACATTAACATGGTATTAGTACAGATATCAGAAAACTGTGAAAATGAAATAGGAAACTCCTAATACCAGGAAGAAATAGGGAGGTAAAACAAATATGCTAAAATTAAACATCTTCCTGTGCTGATGTAACATCTCAGCTAAACTAAAGAGTAGGGGTATTTTTTATTGAAACAAACCAACAGGAAACATTCATACGAACATACAAAACTTGTCAACAGATACAGGCCTTATGGTCTATCAAGTCTGCTCATATGCACAGCTAGCACCCTTATATTGCAGCTGCCCCAATCCCCCATACACATTCATCAACAAATACAATAAAGAATGTCATGAACTAAACAATAAAGAGAAAAAAATGCAACCCATGCAAAGAGATAATATACAGAAATTTGCAATAAGCATGGTCTACATAGGAATAACACATCCTAAACCCAGCAAATTAAGGAGAAAAAAAGGATGGAACCCCACCCACAATTTCCCGGAACAGTGATAAAGAAAATGACCCATTTTCCTTCACATGGAAAGAGTTCAGGTGATTATGAACAAAATGAGCGACCTGTTGTGGGAGGACAGCCCGCTGTTGTCAAGTATAAGCACAGAATGCCTGCCAAAGGAAAAATTTACAAAGAACAAAACAAAGTTGCAGGGTAGGGTCATAGAAGTGGTGCCAGGTCAGTGGATAGAAGCCTAAAACCACTATTTCATAAGTAATGGTCATAAACAGGGGGCAATGTCACCGTCTAACAAGGGATGTCCAGAAGTGTTGATTCACAGAGCAGGGGAAAAAAAATGCGAGAGAGAGTGTCTCTTCCATTCCAGAACATTCTGTGTAAGGTCACACCCTCTCAGCAATGGATTTATGTTCCAGAGAGCCTCTAACAGTGAGCTTGCCAAGCAAACTAAGCCATAGGACTTCCCATGCAAAATTAGGTATTCTGTGGTTGGAGTGTTGGGTCAAAGTCGAGTCAATGACCATAGGGGGCCACAGATTAAGGTCCAAAACTAGAGGGGAGGAGTGCAGCAGGACAAAATGATAAAGGTACTTCTGATCCTAGGAAACGATGTCAGGAAGGAATAGGCACAGAAGACATAATTTATAAAAGGTCCACAACATATAGGAAGGGACAATGTGGGAAAAATCTTGAACTAGAGGGTGGAAAGATCCCGTATCCCAACAAGCCATATACAGAGCTAGCCAATCCTCCAGTAGGGGAGCCTAATGGGGAGGGATCTATGAAAAATCAGAGAGATGTTGCACGTAAAAAAGATGCTGAAGTAAAATAAAATGGCGTGTGCCATATTGAGGGCATCCTTATTAATAGGTTGGTAAGTCACATCTCGTTTAATGGGGTTGAGTTGAGATCCTCACAAGCCTTGAAAAAACTAATATATTTTCATCTCCAGGGCAAAGGCAGGAGGAAGCACCCGACTAAGAAAGGTAAAACAGGGGCGTAGCAGCGATTTGATCAAAGTTACACGTTTTAATTTCACCAAATTGCCATGCTTCCAGTGGGCCAGAACACATTCTGTCTTCCTGAAGCAAATAGTCTAATTATACCTAAGAGCATCAGGGTGGTTGAAATAGATACCCAACAATTTAACAGGTTCAAGACAGATCAGAATATCAGCAATAGAATGAACTTCTTTCTCAGGAATGATGCAGATCGGGACTGCTACACTTTTAGATAAATTAATTTGGGAGCCAGAGAAACTAGAAAGTTGTTGAAGTACCAGGGAAATATTAGGGCCAGAGGATATGTCTCTCACAATGACCCAAAGGTCATCCGCATAAGCCATAACATTCAATTCTGGAGTGTCCAGAGTAAGCCGGATTCCAGAAATACCCTTATTGGAATGCAGCAGATGAAGAAAGGGGTTGAGGGCAAAGAGATATAGCAAAGGGCTAAGTGGGCAACCCTGGCAGATACCCTTCTTGTGAGGGACCACTGTGACCAAATAAGAATTAACCAGAGGGGTCACAGTGGTGGAGGAGTACAAAAGTTTGAGCCATTGAATATAAGATGGAGGTATGCCATACCATAACAAAACATCCCACAAAAACAGTAAATTCACATTATCAAAGGATTGTTCTTGATCAATCAAGATAACAAAACCAGTAAGAAATCCATGAGTTCTCCTGGTGAAGAGCTCTTGGAGTGCAATAAGATTATCACTGATATTGCGGTCTGGAAGAGAACACACTTGGAATGGGGAGATAACCAAGGCAGTTGGCCGTGGCCAAGCATTTAGTCAATATTTTCACCAAAATCTTGTAATCAGCATTGAGGAGGCTCAATGGTCTCCAATTATGCAACAGAATGTGGTCATTTTTTTATATACAAAAAATCAAAAGGGCCTCAGAAAAAGAAGGAGGTAGGGAGTGTTGAAATAGTATTTGATTATAAAGCATCTGAAGGGTCTGAGAGAGGTGTTCAGAAAAAAGCTTATAAAATTCAGCTGGTAAACCATCCGGACCAGGTTCCACATTATTGGGAAGGGCTCGAATGTCATCTAAAACTTCAGCCAAAGTGATGGGTCTGGAAAAACATGACTTATCTGTGTCCAGTAGGTCAGGGATGCCTAAAGTAGAAAGAGAAACATTCAGTGTGGAGAGGGGGGAGGGGTACCACATTTAAGGGGAACATAATCATCAACAATGGACAACATAACAGATGAGGAAGGTTGCTGGTTGTCAGAGGGAGATGCCCTCAAGGAGTGCATCAATCTGGAATGAAGTCTGGACTGACAGGCTTTAAAACAGTCCAATGTTTGGCAGGTTCCTTGAATGCCAAATTTACACTCCTGTTCCAAAGATTTGGTGCAGTCATATTGGAAGTAAGCATGATAGACTTAAAGAAGTCAATCTGTACTGTAAGGTCAGCACCTGTCGAGATCATGTGGGAAATGAGTTTATGCAAATTTTGTCTGAGGGATAAATTGTGTAAATAAGCTGATGTGCAGTGTTCATGTGAAATCTTGTGAAAAAGGGACTGGAAGAGCAATTTCAAGTCCAGCCACCAGATACCAAAATCAGTGTTGGCACTCAACACAGTCTATCTATCCAAAAATAATTGTAGCCATTCCGACTGCACCAAGTGGTCCTGGAGCAGAGAAGCATTAATTCTCCAAGGGTGAGAGGATGAAAGGTTAGATGGTAAGTAGTCCAGAGAGCAAGAGCAAACTATCACCAAGTGATCGGAGGACTCAACAGGGACAGTCTTCACAGAAATAATGTGGAACATCAGAGAAAGAAAAATAAAATCTATAAGGGTGGAAAAGGTGCCCTTTAAAAAGGTGCGCCAGTTGGGGTCTGGGAAGGCATCATGACTATCTTGTAGCCATGCTGCAGTGATCATGGAATGCAAAAAATTTGAATCAAAAAAGTTTACTGGTTTAACTGCCTCTGTCTGATAGTCAGAGACCACAATTAAAGTCACCCCCTAAATGCACAAGTCTACTAGTGTATATATATACAATTGTACCATAGTAAACAATTTAATCCAATCAGATTTCATCTGACATGCATAGACATTGAGGACCCTCAAAAAGAGGTGGCCAAAAGTCAGATCCAGGAGTAAAGCCCTCCCTGGACTGATGTCAACAAGCTTTTGTAGCTTAAAATCATGGGAGTGACACAGAAAGCCCATACCATCACATAGGTCCAACCCTTGAGACCAAAAAAAAGGGGCCTGAGGTCTTCAGGCAGTGGACCGAGGAGACCACATACAAAAATTTAATCCTAGTATCTTGTAAGTCTAGCAGGTCACCAGGAAGGGACGTTAAGAGGGAAAGGGTCAACATTATTTCCTGTAGAACTTAAGGTATTAACACTGAGTGTCAAAAAGGAAATCAGGGGGGTGGGCATATTGAGATGTTGACAGAGAGAGGGTGTTGGACATACATACCTGTGAGTGAGTCCTGCCCTTGATCCATTTAGCCAAGGTTCCCCCAGAAGGCCCTTGGCTTCAGAGAGTGCATTGGGTTGTGATGAGAGGACAGATGCATCAGAGAGGCTCCCCTCATCTTCCATATTGACCCTCTGGGGAGTAAATAACAGGACAGCGAACTTATTCAGTAAGGGAAGGGATTGTGATTTTATGGGTTTAGGCTTGGTTCTCGATTGGTGACCCCTTTTCTTCTTGCTGAGCCCAGTGGGATCATCCACATCCATCGGGGAAGGGGGAACATATCCTGTTCCACAACTGGAAGATGTGAGGGGTCTGACACCAAACCTAGATCAGAGGGAGTAAACAAGGAAGGCCCCATGGAGCTATGTGAGGCAAGCAGAACAGGTGACAATGTGGGGGTATCAGCCAAAGGGGTAACCGAGAGGATCAGCAAAGCTAGTCGGAGACTCCGGGACAAGAGAGTCATATGGTGAAATAATGGAGGCCTGGCCCTGAGAAATCAAGGCTTCAGGCCATCAGTTCTGTTGTGTGAAGCCCAGGGGTACTAAAGAAAAGAATGTCCCTGTTCTTCACACAAGTTGCATTTAAATTGGTTCAGACAGGCAGAACTGGGGTGGCCATATTACATGCAATAGACTGAAGTTGGTGCACACACCACACGTGTGGCAAGACTTCGGTTGTCCTGGGTAAAAGCATACACCTCTGTCTTGGCCAGTATGGAAGCTGCCAGGAAGGTGGTTAATACCATCAGCAGAATGAGGTAGTCTTACTTTCAGTTCCTAGCCCCTGTCCAAACCTGTTCTTAATCAATATTTGGGATGGGGTGTCAAGAACCTCACAACGAAGGCAAAGCCAATACAGAATATTAGAAACATTAACGCATTCATTCTGAAACATAATCATGATGATCTTTATAAATGGTTTGGACAGGGGCATAGAAAGAAAAGGGACCTTTAACAGGGAGCTTTTAAGTGCTTCAAATATGAACCAGAATTTGTCTAGCAGAGGAATTGTACGGAAACTAATGTCAAAAGTCTCTTCGCCTGTGATATGGATCACAGCAAATAAATCTGAGGCACAAAACCCCACAGGGTCCTTCAATAGCTTCCTAATGACGTATGTGCGATTGGGAGGGAAATCCAAGCCACCTTTATAATGGAAATGAACCACAATTCTCCTTGGAGGAGTATCCTTTCAGCAGAGAACAAGTCTGACATCCTCAAGGGAGCTGATAGAGGTAGGGTTGGTGTCTTAAAACAGGAATCAGATGGTTGTGGGTCAGTAGAAGGGATAGGTAAAGACAGGTCAGGTGAAGTGTTATCATGGTGGACAGGGGCGAAATTGGAGTGGGCGGAGGAGGGATGAGGCAGTTGGTGGACAGAAAATACCAGGCGAAATGGTCCATTTGTCCAAGGAAACAGTATGAAAACAAGGGCCTAGAGGGTGAAGAGGATCCATGAAACACCATCAGTGACTTTAATCCATGCAGCTGCCAGAAAGGTGGCTTCTTCGGACCATTTCTGTAGATGTTTCTAAGTTGGTGGAGGAGTCTTAACAGGGTAAGGACATAGGGCAGTACCAGAGTTCAAAGAAGAAGAAACACAAGCAAGATCTTTGAATGGCAGATGAGGAGATACAGGTGGCTCTGTGGAAGAAGGCAGTGCAGCAAAAGTGTACATCTCAGGGGTAAAGAAAATAGGGGGGATGAAGCAACATCAGGAGCTGGACGTGATGAAGAAATGGCAGGGTGAACCATAGATGGACGCAGAGGAGAAGCAGAAGGTGAAACTGCATGAAGCGGTATATCAGAGGCCCCAGGAACAGAGTTTGCAGCCTGCCGTACAATACAAGAATTATAGCAGGAGTTGAAGTGGAGGCCACAATCTGTGGTAGGCCAGGAGGTGCATACTGTGCAGAGGTAGAAGCTGCATCCTACGACACCCATCCAGCGTCAATGAAACAGAAGCTGCACCTTGTGGCAGGTGAGGCAGAGCAGCAACAAGTGGCCACTCTACAAAGGCCGCAGCATGCGGCCCACACACAGGAGAATCCAAGCAATTACTTCAAGTGGAAGGTCAAAAGTTACTTGTGTTGGTAGTTGGGGTACAGACATGTCTGGAACAGGAGAGGAGTGCTTGGAATACTTACCTGCCATCCCATACTCCTGAGGGCAGGCAGGAGTCAGAGAGACAATCGAGGTACTCCAGATACATTCCAACTGTGCAGCAACAAAATGTGCTTCCTCAGCCAAAAGATTAAGGAACTGTGTTTTGCAGCATTCCATAGCCTGCAGGAGATGGGCTTCAGCAGAACGGTTGATGCTGGGAACCATAATAGAAGGCATCGTGGGAGAAGCAAAGGGTCCAAGTACATGGATCAGCGCTGAAGAAGTAAACAGTACACCAGTGCAACAGTCCTTATCTTCAGCCTCTGGATGAAAAACTGCAGGAGAGGAGGCTTGCTCCCCTGCAGCCAGCATCTCACACTCAGAGACAGAAGCAGACATCTTGGCTGAGGGCTTGAGTGTTCCCCCCCTACTGCTAAGAGTAGGGGTGTTTATTAGGGAGGGAAAAAAATCACACAATATACAGGCTTCACCACAAAACAAGTGAATTACAAATTCTCAAAACAAATGACATCAAAAAAGTAAAAAAAACTCCAGTGCATTCTTGGGGGCAAAAAAAAGAAAAAAAGACAATGAAAGGGAAATAAATGAGTCTTGTCATACATGGAATTAATTTCGCAACTTGACAAATTAATCCTTATAACAGTTTATTTACATTAAAAACTGAACAGAAAAAAAAACCTCCTCCGATGTAGTCCTTTGTGCTTTTTTCTCATTGCCAAAAAAAAAAAAAAAAAAAAAGCATAGGGGTCAATGTTCATGTAATTGGAACATCAGAATCAGTGATCCATGGGAGATTTTTCTGCATAGAGTTTAGAAAAACAGCATTCACTTGCTTAGCTTCTGAGAATTAATTATTCTGCAGGTCTGATGTTATCTTTATAATCAATTCTAAGTGGGAAAAATATTTCTGTTGTAAAGTGTACAAACATCTGGAATTCCAAATGTACCATTTAATAACTGCAAATACGACATGTAATGTGCTGGCATGCTGTTTGCTCCAGGCCCTGGAATAGGATCCTTAATAGGCCATATGTAGCAGAAGCAAAACAAGGTTCTTTCCATGTGTTTGCTAGAGTTGTCTAAAACTGGGAAACATAGGTACATGTGAAAAAAAGGTGGTCTAAAATCTCCAGTTGCTGAACAAGTGTCCCTACTGCACATTCTGTCTTGAATCTGCTTATGTTTCTGGTTAGCTTTTGTATTCAATTTCCCAATGGCAACACAGCCAGTGTACATCCCACACATGAGGTAGGATTCTAGTGTCTGTTAGAAACTGGTTTAGTGTAGCTAAAGGTGGAGGGAAACATAAGATAAAAGGGGGCCATATAATAGGTTTCTATGATATGTGTGTATAATGTTTTCCTGTGCCAAGTCAAAATCATTGTATTAGTTATATGCCATGATTTAAGCTTTGAAAAACATTCCGAATGTAAAGCGAAGTTTGTCGTGAGGCCCCAAAGCCTCTCAAAATTCCTGCATCCCACCTTTGGAACCAGGGTTGATAAGAATAGAAGAAAAGAGGACTTCAACATTTTCCACTATTAAAAAGTAAAGGTTAAAAAATTGTCAAAAAAAATACAGAATAGAAAATAACCAAAGGGTTCTCCATATTTAAACCACCCTGCCTTTAGGAGGAGATAAAGTATATTCTTTTTTATATGGTTTAGCTGGCTTCCCCATATTGCCTGAAAAAATACTATAAAGAGTTGTTTCTAACTGTTTTGGTGGGGGAAAATTATAGCTGAGTTATGAGAATAAGGGTCTCAAGTAAGTTTTCACTAAGACCACCCATTTCTTTTTACTCATCTGCCTTTGATTCCACCTTGCTACCATAGTTCTAGGTTCAGTGTCCAGTTTAAAATATCCATTTGATCTTCATCAAAGAGAATGCCTAGTATTTTAATAGATCCTGTCTTCAGGTTCATTCCTGCTATTGTCTGACTGCTAGAGGCTGGGTAACCTATTTGCTTAATTTTGCTTTTCTCAATATTTAGGGATGAACCAGCAAATTCCTCAAAAATAGTACAGATTGTTATGGCTTGTTCTACCCAGGGCATGTTGGGTACCATGATACTAAGGTCCTCCACAAAAGCCATTGCTTTCCAAGGCAGAATGCCTTCATGATATTGCAGAGGGTGCAAAAGAGTGGTATTATTTAAAATCCTTAACATAGGGTCGATGCTAAAAACATGACGTAAGGGGCTTAAGGGACAGCCTTGCCTTACACCCTTTTTTAGCTGGGACCATGGGTCCTTTCCAATCATTAACTATGGGTGTTACTGTTGCATTTCTATATAGACATCTGAGCCATTGTATGAAAGTGGGAGGGATTCTGCAGGAGTTTAATACAAACCATAAATAATCATGGTTTACTGAGTCAAATGCCTCACATTGATCTAATGCTAATACTAAACCGACTTAACTATTCCTTTTACCCCTTTCAAAAACTTCCCTTAGAAGAATTAGATTATCCATAACAGAACGGCCTGAGATGGAACAAAATTGGGCCGGGGTGATCAGTGATTGGGCAACTAAAGTTAATCTAGGTTGTAAAATTTTGGTTAGTAATTTAAAGTCAATGTTGAGTAGGCTTATAGATCTCCAATTGTTCAGTTGTCTCCTTTTTTATGGTGGTAGATTACATTCCCTGCTGACATTGCCAGGGGAATGGCTTGCTTTTTCAGTATAGTATTATATAGAGAAAAAAAGACAAAAACAAATATGTTGTAGGAGATACCTTTTATTGGACTAACAAAATTATTTCTGAGACTAGCTTTCAAGAGATGAAAAACTCTTCTTCAGGTCAGAGTGAAAAAAAACTATAGTGTTGAAACTGTTGTCAATTCTTGAGTTAATTCTATCTTAAACATTTTATACAGTTCTCCAGTCAAGTCATCAGGGCCCGGTGCCTTCTCATTTTTTAAAGAACTGATGGCTGCATCTACTTCAGAAGGTATAATATCTTGTGTGAAAGTATGGGCAACTGCATCTGAACAGGTAGGGTGGGGGAAATTAGTAAAGAATTGTGCCCTTTCCGATACATCAACTGAGGAATTTTAAAATAAAAAGGAAGAATGTTTGATTACTACTGCCATAATTTTCTGTGCCGAGGTACATATTTTGTTTTGCTGGTCTAATAAACAACCCATCGATTTTTTGGAAACCCGGGCTCGGCAGCTATCATAAGGGTATATGAGCCCAGTCGTCCCCTGCATACCAGATTGCTTCTGCCTTTTTAGGCTTGCAGCCTGCTTTACATGAAAAGTCACCATGGACACTTTCATTCTCTTTATTTGATCAGTATATGACAGGCCCATTGTCAAACTTAAAGAGGTCAATTTCGGGAGTTGTTTACTGTCTTGGAGATATTTATAATAGGGTATGTCTCTATACTGTTTGCTTAGTGATTTTAGCACGGTTTGTAAGTCGAATTTTGTGTCTTCCCACCAAACTGTGGGGTCATCATAAAGGATTAACACTGATTTTCTAGCTGTAAGAAACTGACTGATATTTTGGGCTAGTAGAGATTGTGTTAGCAAGGAGGAATTAAACTTCCATGTTCCAGGACCATGTAGCATAGATGTATTTTTCCCAATATGTATAGCAAGAATGTTATGATCCAAAAATTCCACTGGGGTAACAGAAGCTGAATGAAGGTGTATATTTTTTGTCAAAAAGAAAAAAGATTCTGGTAGCCAATGGTCCTTTCTGGAAGGTAGGGTCTGATCTGTGGTATAGGGAATGGTATGCATCTTTTAAGTTGGAAATTTTAATAATATTTGCTAAACACACATAGGGCTGATCCAACTAGTTCAAAGGCTTTTGGGAAAGGACCTGTACGCTGGGGGGTGTTTGGTTCATCTGAGCTACTTCATCACTTTGAAAGGGCAAGGGGTTGGGAACATCTGTGCTGGGGGGCTGAATCGGGATAGTACTGGGACCCTGGTGGGTTGGGGTGGGTGTAGGTTTCTGAGGTCCTTTATTTGCAGTTGCTGTTTGGACTATGGACACCAAAAGTTGCTGCTCTGAACTGTCATCCTGATTGTCTTGATTATGGGCAGCTTTGGGGTAGTTGGCGTAGGTGTGCCCAGTCAAATTACATAAATTACAAATGTGTGGGTTTCTGCAATGGCCACTATAGTGGCCTACCTCATTACACAAACTACATTTAAGATTGCCGCATAAGGGGAACGCAAGGCAAAGCAAATTTATTTCTAAGGTGCCCAATCCCGGAGGCTCTGGGCACCATACACAATAGAAAATAGAATATAGAATACAAAAATAACATTTGTTCAGTAGCAGCATATTTAAAACAATGTTTTTAAAAGCATAAAATATAAAATCTATACAATAGCTGAGGATAGGATGGGGGAGATGGCTTAGTCCCCAAAAGCCTGGCAGAAAAGGTGAGACTTAAGCATCTGCTTAAAAACATCAATCCATGGGGCCTTCCAGACTGCAGCTGGAAGCTTGTTCCATAGGGTCGGCCCAGAGACACTAAAAGCTCGGTCACCAGAGATCTTGAGCCAAACCCTAGGAACATCCAGGAGGCCCCTCGAAAAGGAGCGGAGGGAGTGGGCAGAGGTCACAGGGAACAGGAGCTCAGACAGATAGCCAGGACCAAGCCATATAGGGCCTTATAGGTGAGCAAGCCCACCTTGAAAAGGACTCTCCACCTGACTGGCAGCCATTGCAGAGCACGCAGGACTGGGGTCACATGGCACATCCGAGATAGACCCACCAGTAACCGGGCCTCCACATTCTGCACCAACTGCAGCCTGTGGAGGGTCCCTCCCATGACCACAAAGTAAAGGGCATTACAATTGTTAAGGCCGGAGGTCAAAAAGGCATGTACTAGAGTCAACAGATCTTTGGGCAGAATGAGAGCTTGATCCTGGCGATGTTCCAAAAGTGGTAAAAACCACTCTTCACAACAGATGACACCTGATCTTTGAAGGTCAGTCTGCTGTCCAGGGTTGCACCTAGATTTTGCACCCTCAGGGAAGCAACCAATGGAGCAGATCCTAAAAAAAGACCAGTGTCCATTTCAGGTAGCAACCCATCACACCTGCAGCCTGGCTCGACCACCAGCACCTCTGTCTTGTCTGGGTTCAGTCGCAGCCAGCTGGAAGCTATCCAGTCATTGATTTTAGCCAGACAGATGTTAAGCACATCAACTGCACTGGGTGTACCAGGAGCAAATGATAGATACAGCTGGGTGTCATCTGCATAACAGTGAAACTTCAAGTTGCACTGTTGAATGACCTCACCCAGGGGCAGGGTATACACTTCGAACAGCATCAGCAGCAAGATCGAGCCCTGTGGAACTCCACAAGACAGAGGCATTGGAGAGGAGGAGAAATTCTCCATCACTACCCACTGCACCCTGTCTGAGAGATAGGACTCAAACCATCTGATGGGAACCCCAGTGACTCCACAAAATTCACAGAGCCAATCGAGAAGCACAATGTGGTTGACGGTGTCAAAAGCTGAAGAGAGATCGAAGAGCACAAGAACCAACCTGTCTCCTCTATCTCTATCTCTAGCCCTGAGTAAGTCATTATGCACTCTGACTAGTGTGGTTTCTGTGCTGTGTCTATCCTGAAAACTCAACTGAAATGGCTCATGGATGTCGAAGGACATGAGCCGATCATCGAGCTGCTGTGCTACCAGTTTCTCAATAACCTTCCTCACAAAAAGCAGGTTGGAGATGGGGCGGTAATTCACTAGGATGTCTGGGTTGAGGGAAGGTTTCTTTAGGAGGGGTCTCACCAGCACCTCTTTCAGAGGAGCCAGGAACTCCCCCTCTGCCATCGAACACCTGGCTATCCCAGCGAACACTGGACCAACAGCCTCGGCTCATTTCATCAAGAAACGTGTCAGGGCTGGGTCCAGTTCACAAGATGTATGCTTCAGCTCTAAGATCACCCAAGTCACCTCAGACACCTCCACTGGCCTAAACTCTTCCCAGGCAAGCAGAGTTCCTCTGCTCCCAACAGACCAGCAACTGTGAGGCAGAAACCTACCCGACGGAATCCCTGACTGGGTAGCCGACACCCTGTCACAAAAGAACAGAACAAACTCCTCACATAAAGTGGATGAAAAAACTTTTTTCGGCTGAAGACAGGTCAGGTGAAGAAGCCTGTCCACAATCTGAAAGAGCTGAGAAGGTCTGTTCCTCCCAGCTGCAATGTCCCTGGACAGGAACTTTGCATTCTTACG
This sequence comes from Neoceratodus forsteri, assembly GCA_016271365.2. Taxonomy (NCBI): domain Eukaryota; kingdom Metazoa; phylum Chordata; order Ceratodontiformes; family Ceratodontidae; genus Neoceratodus; species Neoceratodus forsteri. The sequence continues at coordinate 1,454,073,277 of CM028129.1, read as the reverse complement.
GGAGATTGTCTCCTGGTGCTCACAATAGTGAGTACACAAAACCAGTTTGTCATCATCTAGCTGGGACTTCCACCAGCAATGCTCCAACTTCTGACCCTTGATCTTCATCGCCTTGAGATCCCCATCAAACCATGGGGATCTCAAATGAGAAGATCTGGGTCATATACAAATTGGTGCTATGGCATCCAGAGCTTCAGACACCACCTTATTATAGGTGGCCACTGCCTCCCCAAAGCCAATCACACAAACCTCCTCAACCCTAGATAAGTCAGGTACCGCCAAAAGTCCTTCTGGGTCTAACCCCCTTAAAGGGCGATAGCTAACCATCTCCACTGGACAGGACTATCAAGGGGGCCCAAACATGAACTCCACAGTGCAGTGATTGGACCAAGAAACCAGATCAATCCTGAGGTCATCAACCCCAAGATCCAGCTGGAACACCAGATCGAGTGTGTGACCGTGCTGGTGGGTCACAGAAGCAACCGCTTGTATCAGGCCCAGTCAAGACATTAGCTGGAGGAGGTCGTAACTGAAATGCGAGGATTCATCATCAACCCAGACATTGAAGTCCCCCAGAATAAACACCTGAGGGGACTCCAACACCTGGTCGATGATGAAGTCTGCTACCTCCTGCAGGTATTCTACCCCAGGCCCAGGCAGGCGATAAATGAGGAGAACCCTGCAGCCTGCACCCGGACCCCCACGAATGGCGACACACTCAAAAGTCCTGGTGTTACCAACTGAATGCACTCTGAAGTCCAGGTTGGCTCTAAAAATGCTGGCCACACCCCTGCCCCTGCAATCCTTCCTCGGGCAGTGCTTCTGGGTGACCTTGTACTGTGCATCGTTGTCTCAGCCAGTACAAGAGATCAGTCATGCTGATACCTTCATTTCTGAAAAGCACTGTAATTGTGCAAAAGGCTGGCTTAGTTAAAGGGATTGCTTCAAACGGTGTCCACAAGGGAGTCTCCTACATGACATGGAATTTTTGCCAGAATTTGTCCAGACCGCTGTTTAATTTAAAATTGATGTCAAACGATATTTCTCCTGAAATGTGTATGAGGGCATAGATTCCCATAGCTAAGAAATCCATCGATTCTTTCAAAAGGGTTTACACGACAAACACTCAATCTAGTAGAGTGTCCATGCCACCTTTATAGTGGAGACAAACAGCATTATGTATTTTTGCTGGATAAACTGGCATATGGAACAGGGAGGCATGAGGTCTGTCTTTTGGGTGATGCATGGAAGCATTTGCTGAGTTTGGATCTACAGTAGATTCAGTGAGAGGCTGTTGTAGCGGGATGGGACAATGAGGAGGGTTGGACCTAGAAGGATCCAGTTGTTCACCATCATTTGCGGCAGTAGTGGGTTCAACCCTTGTAGCAGTTTGAAAGTCAAAATTGGGTTCTGCGTGAGCTGGAGGCTAGCTGGTAGGTCCAAAGGAGACTTAGCTCTGCTGCTAATAGTGTCCATCTCAGAGTCAGATACCATAGTAGCATTGACAACAGTTTGTACGTGATTTGTAGGTAAAGATAAAGGTGGCATACCTGGCATGGAGGCTGAAGGTGTAGAAGGCATTTTGATGGGCAAAAAGCCCAATATCCATTTTCCAGATGATTTCTCTTTTGCCCATCCTACTGCTCATAGAGCTGACTCGACTGACCAGACTTGTGCTGATGTGAATGCTGAGTCATTAATGGGAAACCGACATTGGCCGGCCTGCTCAGGAGCTGTTTGTGCCATTCTGGACTGTTTTCCAGAGTCTGTTTTTTTCTGCCCAAAAACAAACAAAGAAGGGCTCCACTTTTCTGTGGAGAATGCATACTCCTGTGAAGTACAACAGGGTTGTAGGGGTTCTGTGCCAACTGCTGTTGTGCTAGAGTTGGCAGTGGCCCTTTGATCTGCGTCACAGGCTTTGATGTGGGCCTGTGTTTTGGTATGCTGTAGACCTGTCTAAAGTCTCCTGGCTACTTGTCAAAGCTGTCAAGAGTTCACTTTTCCATTTTGCAAAGCGGGCTTCTTCCTCGACCAAGAACACTTGTATCTGTCCTGCCGATTGGTAAAACAATTCTTTCTGTTTTATTGTAGTCTCTGGTTCCCTTATCTCCAAGTTTGATTGTAGAGACTCTGAAGTGCCATTTTTTTCTTGTAGGTCTTTTTACTTTTTGTTTCCTGATAACTCTTCTCCCACTTCTGTGTCAATATGCCAAGAGGTATTGAAAAAGTGTTTGGTCTCTTGCTGGACCGAGGCAGGGGAGGAGACCTGCTCCCCAGCCTCCCACGCATCCATTCTCTCTGGCTCCGGAACAGGACTGGCCATCCTGACTGATGACAAGTGGTTCCCCCTGAAGAAAGAGTAGGGGAATTCCCCGATGTCCTGGCCAAATTTCCTCTTCCCATAAAACTGGTTTATGCAGTTGTCCAAGGCTGTGCATGGGTGTTGATGTGCAAAATGGCTGCCACTACACAGTCACGTCAGTACCAGTCTAACATTGCTGTAAAGCATTTTTGGACATAGTGTGTATGAAAAGTGCTATATATATGCTAATTCTTCTACTTTTAAAAATGTATTTTATTTCTCAAGTTTTTTTTTTAGTTTTTTTTTCAGTTAATAGTTCCACAATGCATGGATTATTGCAATGAATCCCAAATATGTGAACAAATATATCATACCACAACATACCTTAGCAACTGTGGCATCACTGCTAAGATAAATACCGTACCTATTATACTGTAGTGCAGATACTGTATTTCTTCTTCCACTGTATGTGAACTACACTTGCACCTTGCACAACCTCACTAGCGGAAGTTATTGTACTGCAAAATTTACTTCAGTATTTATGTGAGTCTGTACCCATCTATCATGTTTTATCTTATTGTATAGATAGATAGATAACATTTTTATTTTTATCCAGGAGACATAATTTAGGGACTTCGCCCTGTTTACAAATCCACTTTCCCCACCTCAAATGTGAAGCTTATGAGGTCTCTGATGTCATCATTACACCTGAGAAGGAACCCCTATGCATTTTTTTTTTTTTGCGCGACTGGTCCAACCGACCCTCATTTGCCTGCTGATTACCCTAGGTTCGGCCCCAAACATCGAGTCCAGGGACACTCTCCTTCTCCCTAAGCACACTGGCTTGCCCCCCCCCCCAGGTTGGGGCTGACAGCTCCCCGATGGACTTTTAGTCATTGCTGGGGGAGGAGTGAGATATTCCAAGCAGCCCGGTTTACCTGATGGAACTATAATCATACCAGAGGGTGAGAGGTCATGGACTGCAGTTCTGGGTCTGGATATGGGAAGGGGTGAATGTCACCCTGTTGGTGGATGATTTTTCCTATTTTCACCCCATCGGGAGACATGACGTGCAATGACAAGGAGCACACAACTGCAACATCAGTCACACCTCCCCGCAGTTCAGGCGCCAGTCACTGACTGGCCCCCCCAGCCTCCGCCAGAGGTCAGTGTTGTGCTGGACATTCAGCTCCCACTCCTTCAAAGAAGAGAGTCATCACCCGCATGGTCAATCCTTCTCCCCCTGGCCAGTCCTCTGATTCCAGGGTCTGTTTCCAAACCCAGGATATCAGAATCACAGGCAGAAGCTCTACTGCTGTGCCAGTGGGCCAGCACTGTGCATGGTTTTCTATCCATTTTTATGTTGTAGTATATCATTCTTAAGAATAATCAGAAACGTTTCCATGCCCCCCCAAACACAATGCTTTTCATTTTTTATTCTGTAATTTTTTTGTTTTCATCTGGCTGAGATGCACAGGAGATGGAAGCAGTTACAGGGAGGAATAAGCACCTGGTGGTAGACATTTTAACAGAAAATACCCTAAAAAAATGTTACCAATTGAAGTAACAGGTAGCTGATAACCAGGTGGATGTAGGGTGTTTCTTGTAATAAATTACAAAAATACAAGAGAAATTCTGTGCAGTTGAAAAGTTATTGTACCATAATAGTGACCTTTGAACTGTGGTACCACAACGTTTTTGCACGTATAGGTTTCCATACACAACACTGAACATAACAGGATACTAGTTAATTTGAATAAGCTTATGTTAAACAACATTCAGGCATACTGTAATTCTTTTTAAAAAATAATTGTTATTTCTAAACTCTAGTTGCACTTTAGAAAATAATGTACTATTAAACATTGAATGTACAATTGGAAATAATTACTTGTGCTGCTCTTACTTCAAGATGTTATTCATGGGGGTTTGCTGCATGAATGTGTTTGTACATGAAGGCTATCCTCCCTCCCTCCCCACCCCTGGATAGCCAGACACCCTAATAAATGAAGATCTTATTGTCTCAGTAGGGTAATTCCTGGTGTTGAAAATGTTACATAAAAAAATAAGCTGGAGACCCATAGGTAGTGTCCCACTTCAGCTTGTTAGCATTTGTCATTAGATACCATATCTTACAGCTTCACAGAACAGTTGGGGAAGGACATTGGGAGGAAGCTCTGCTGAAGAAAAATGAGAAAACCAGAATAGCTTGAGATATTCAAAATTTGATATAAGGCAACATTTGATCTCTGGGTACAAGTCACCACCTCAATCCTGGCTTCCATCGCCAAAATAATAAAAAGAATTCAAAGGAGAAAGAAGGTCACAATTTCTCAATTCTCTCTCCCTCTCACTTCACAGTCAACATGACTTTCAGCACTAGCAGCTTGACACATTGAAAAGGTTTTCTTTGCTTGCTTCAAGTATTCTAAATGTCCATTACCTTGAGGTTTTGACTTGATTACTGGCTGAGGCAATGACTGCAGTAGACTGAGGAGTCCCAGCAGGACAAAACACACATCAGTACTTTTATCATTCTCAGCCTATAACGGAGCAGCTCGCTGCACAACCCTGTTTAAAATGCAATGTCTGTTATGATGAAGTTGTGTCATTCTGACTTGCACACGAATTTTCACACCCCTTATGCTTTGCACTTGGATTAAGGCTTTAGAGTATGTATGTGGTCTGGAGAGATGTACAAAAATCAAACAATTAGGAACAGTTTTCTTTGCTAGAGTTTAAATGATAATTACCAAGAATTCCAAAGTTCTACTGCACCTTTGAAAATTGCAAGTGGATGTGGCCTTTCTCCAAGAAACCAATCTTCCCTCATCCCAGGTACTGTCATTTTGATGTTCCTGGGTTGGGCAGGTTTTTGGCTCAGGGCTGGACTCCCGTGAAAGAGGAGTGGCCATACTAGCGTCACGCTCCATACCATGTCATCGCCTGTAGATGGCGATGGACCCTCAGGGGCATTATATCCTGGTACGGTCCCTGTTGGGGCACCTGGAAGTGGTGTTGGGTTCTGTTTATGAACTCACTACTGAAGACCCCTCTTTCTTCTCCCTGACTTGTTCTCCTGGGCTAATCTCCCCATGGTTATCGCCAGATACTGGAACACAGTCCTGGATAATGACTTAGATAGATCAGCGAGGTGCAGCCAAGCTCTTTCACCTAGTCAGCAAGCCCTAAGGGACCTCATGGATTCCCTAGAGCTGGTGGATCCCTGGAGGATCCAACACCCAGATGTGAAGGAATATTCCTTCCATTCTTTCCCCAATAATTTCTTCTCCCGCCTCAATATTTTATAATTAAGTCTTGACGCCCTACAAGGTGTTGCCCTGTGTCACTATGGTGCTAAAGTAATTTCTGATCACCACCCCGCAGTGCTACAGGCCACATTAGTTGGATTGACAGACTGCGATAAGACTTGGCACCTCAATAACCAGTTATTGTACTGCCTAGAGGTAGCCAACCGACTCCCACATTTTATTTCCACTTTCTTTACCAACAACACTCCCACCATGCCCAGGCTAGATGTCCTTTGGGGTGCCTTTAAATGTGTTATTCAGGGTGAAGTTATCTGCCTGGCCACTATACGGAAGAGGCAAACCTCCCAGATGGCCTCTTCCCTCCTGCAACAGATTAGGACTGCTGAAAGAAGTATTTCTATGTCTTCTCTGCAGTCAGAGTTGGAACATATACAGGCCCTTCGAGCCCAGAATAACACCTTGATAGCGGAAAAGGTTGAACGTCTCCACCTCAGGACCAAGGTCAAATATTTTGATCGGGAGAGAAGGCTGGGAAATGTCTTTCCTAATGTCTCCGCACACAGCTCACAGATAGAATTGTGCCATTCCTTAAATTGGCTTCTGGCATTCTAGTCACCTCTCCCAGATATATTGTGTCCCAGTTTCAGTTTTTTTATAGCTCATTATGTGAGGCACCTCACACTCCATTTGATTCCTCCCAGTCTGAAGATTTCCTTCAAGATCTAGAGCTACCTCCACTGGATGAGGCCCAGGTGGATTCGCTCAAAGCCCCTCTAACTCTTATAGAATTTACACTGCGATAGACTCCCTCACCCCTGATAAGTCCCCTGGCTCAGATGGCTTCTCCTCAAACTTCTATAGGAAGTACTGTACAAGGAGCTGCTAGCCTCACATCTCCTAAATCTCTTTCAGTATATTTTCTCACATGGCTTGTCGGACTTGTCTCTCACTGCTGCTACCATAGTGGTCCTTCCTAAGCCAGGGCGGGATCACTCGGTGGTATCTAATTACTGACCTATACATAGATACATAGATACATAGACAGTGTCGGCAGATAAGGGCCTATGGCCCACCCAGTCTGCCCATTTGAGCTTGTAAGTTCAGTTTTATGTTTTCCTAGAAGTCTGTTGCCCCTTACCCCTGACCTCCAGAATTCCTTTATGTCTATCCCATGCATTCTTAAATCCCGTGATTGTTTCAGCCCCCACCACTTCCTCTGGCAGGGTGTTCCACTTGTCCACCACCCGTTCTGTGAAGAAATTCTTCCTCATGTTTCCTCTGAATCATCCTCCCTCCAACTTCATCCCATGGCCTCTAGTTCTGGAACATCTTTTTGGCTTAAAAATAGTGTATTCCTGCACCCTGTTCCTCCCTGTGAGATACTTGTATGTCTCTATCATATCCCCTCTCTCTCTCCTCTCCTCCAGGGAGTACATGTTTAGTTCCTTCAACCTGTCTTCATAGGACTTGTGATGCAATCCATGCACCATCTTTGTTGCCCTCCTCTGAACCTTCTCTACCCTGTCTATGTCCTTACGTAGGTATGGTCTCCAGAACTGTACACTGTACTCTAGGTGGGCCTCACTAGTGTCTTGTATAGTGGAATTATGACCTCCTTTTCCTGCTGGTGATGCCCTGCCTCATACATCCCAGCATCCTATTTGCTTTACCTGCTGCCTTGTCACACTGTTTCTCTATCTTGAGGTCATCAGAGATGATAACCCCAAGATCCCTTTCCTGCTTGGTGCATGCTATATCCTCACCCCCAAATGATATATTGTGCCAGGGTTTTGTGCCCCATATGCATTATCTTGCACTTCTTTGCATTAAATTTCAACTGCCAAACCCTGACCATTCTTCAAGTTTCTGTAGGTCCCTTCTCATTCTGTCTACACCCTCTGGTGTGTCTACTCTGTTACAGAGCTTTGTGTCATCAGCAACAGTGAAATTCTGCCTTCTAGGTTCTGTGCAATGTCACTGATGAAGATGTTGAATAGGACCGGTCCCAGCACTGATCCCTGTGGTACCCCACTGGTCACTCTTCCCTCTGTGGAGTGACAGCCATTTACCACCACCCCCTGTGTCCTGCCACCCAGCCAGTTACCTACCCACCACACTACTGTCCTGCCCACACCCAACTACTATATCTCTAATTAATGTTGACCTCAAAATTTTTGCCAAGATCCAGTTGGCCCAGTGGTGCTGAGGGCTGAGGTACTGGTCGCCTTGCCTCATGCTACGCTGGCGACCCATGTTCGGGAATGAGCACGTGCTGCAGGGGCTCAGCAGTGGTGGAGAGGGATCGAGCATCTGAAGGACTGCTCTCCCTCTCTGGGGAGGGGGGATTTCAGTGGTTGGTGTGCTTCTGACCCCTGGCAGTGGCTGGGGGACAGAGCACTGATGCTGCAAGACAGGTACTGAGTGGGGCAGGTGCAGGGAGGAACTCATGTGGACGCGTGCGCGTTCCCGCCCCTGATGTCATTGCACGCCCTACTCCTGAGGAATGAAAAAATGAGAAAATGGTCCCAGGTCAGCTAGATGAGGAACCCACCCACCGCAGGCTCCGACCCTGAATGGTGCTCCCTGAACTGGATCTTCGTCGAGGTGAGTAGTAGCTTGGGGGTGGCTCCTCACCACCCCACCATGGAGGGGTAAGCTGTGGGGGAAGAGGGGTAGCAGCCTGTTGTCGGGGTACGGGGCTGGATGGGTGGCTAGGATGGTTGCCGACCTGGGGCCAGGTAAGAAATAGAGTATAAAAAAAAAACAATTTTAGCCAAGATCCTGGCTGCCACTCTTAATTTGGTATGGGAATGTCTCTTTAGCAGAGAGCAGGTGTTTTTTGCCTCGGGACAACTATCTGCTGACCACCTTCAAAAACTGCTGCATCTTATTTCCTTGTCCGGGGAGTCCACCACATCCTCAGTTCTGGCTTCCCTGGACACGGAAAAAGCATTTGACAGGGTTTCATGGGATTACCTCTTCAACCTGCTCCCAAGGTATAATATCCCCACTGAATTTATTATCTGGGTTAAAGTGCTTTACACCCACCCCTCGGCATGTATCCTTTGCAATGGATACTCTCTGAATCCTTCCCCTTGCAACAGGGTACGCATCAGGGTTGCCCTTTTTCCCCCTTTTTATTTAATTTGTATCTCAGACCTCTAAGAAGGAAGATAACTATAACTCCCCATGTCCATGGTATTCCCTTGGGCCCTTGCCAATACAAGCTGTCTGTGTTTGCACACGACAGCCTCCTCCATGTAACGTCTCCTGCTTCTTCATTAGCGGCCGTGTTAGATATTGTTGCACACTTTGGTGCCATCTTCAATTATAAATTAAATCAAAACAAGACTGAGGTGCTGCCTCTGAATAGTATTACTACCCAGGCAAGTGTCGAGCTCCTTGGACTTCATAAGGTCAGAGAAAAGCTGCATGACTTGGGGATACACCGCAGTGTTGATTCGACAAAAATGAAGCAATTCAACATTGATCATATTTTGTCTCAAATCAAGGTTGACCTGGATCGTTGGTCCTTGCTGCCCTTGACCCTGTGGGGCCGCATAAATTTTCTTAAAATGAATATTCTTCCTAGGCTTTTATATCCCCTTACAATGCTTACTCTGAAGTTGCCCAAAACATGGTTTCACCACCTTAATAGGCTTTTTCCAAGTTCCTCTGGAAGGGGAAACCACCACGGTGTGCCCTGGGCAAATTGATGAAGTCAAGGGAAGCTGGTGGTCTTCAGGTCCCCAATACATATATCTATTATCTGACTATCCATTTCTCCAGATACTTCTCTTGGTCCTGTTCTGCAGATGGTCAGATTTACATACCTCACTGGCTGGAAATGGAATACACATTATGCTCCCTTCATAACCTGGACCCTCAAACCCTGTTGTACGTTCCCCCTAAAAACGTACCTAGTCCATTACGGGATACTCCAATAGGCAACTCCCTTTATCTTCATCAACAGTTATGCTCCCTGCTAAAATTAAATCCCAGCTTGGATATTTCCCAACCTATCCTTGGTAATCCCAATTTAAGAATAGCCAGTAAGACCCTGACCCGACAGTAAAGATGCAGCAAATTTAAATTCCGCCTGTGAAGTGCTCATGAAGTGGGCACTTTGCATTGCCATTCTGCTACATGGAGTGGTCAACATGAAAGGCTCACTTCGCCTTCTAATTATCACTTCTCGTTGTCATTCTGCCTTAATGCGAAGTAAGGCGAAGTGACAACAATATTGGCAGCCCCCCACACATTACATGGCTTATAGTACTGTAAGTCACATGCTTTAGCCAGGCAGGAAGGAATGAAGTGACTTATGCAAGGAGATACTTTCACTTTCTCCTGTGCAGAGGGGGAGAGAGAGGAGGCAGTGAGATTGTTGTTAGAGAAGTGATACAGCAAATTTAAATTCCATCGGCAAAGTGCCCGCGAAGTGGACACTTCACGTTGCCATTCTGCTACGTGGAATGGTCAACATGAAAGGTTCACTTTGCCTTGTGATTATCACTTTGCGTTGTCATTCCACCTTAATGCGAATTAAGGCAGAGTGACAACAATACTGGCAGCCCCTGGGCCCCCACACATCACATGGCTTACAGTACTGTAAGTGACATGTTGTATAGGAACACGAATGCCTATGGCTGTACTTCCCGAATGACCTATATCACAAAACTATCCTATTCAAAAACTCATATCAATGACTACAGTGGTGAAGCCTCGAGAGATACTACAAAACAGGCTTACATTCAACTAACTAGTAAAAAAATGAATTTTGTGATTCGTGTCGTGATCGTGAATCGTGACCGCATTCATGACCGTGATGATGAAGAACATGAATTTATTTTTCTTAGAGTCGGAGTTGATGAGTGTCTGGTGTGTGACATGACTAATGATTAGTAAACTGTACACAAACGCGAATACCTATGGCTGTACTTCCCAGACTTGTACCACACAAAACCACCCAATTTGAAAACTCATATTAATGAGTACAATGGTGAAGCCGAGACCCAAGATACTACAAAACAGGCTTACATGCAACTGACAACACAAAAAAAGTACAGTTTTGTGATTCATGATCATGAATGATGACCGTGAAGATGAAGAACGTGATTTGTGTCATGAGTGACTTGTAATGATCGCCCTGACTTAAAAACGCATATTAATGAATACAATGTTCACGCAGAGATATGCACCACACCAGTACTCTGAAGGAAAGCCAAACAAACAACTGTGACTTAAGTTACACATGGAGATTGGGCCCTAAAGAGATGCAAATGCACAGGCAGATCAAGATTGTGCTGCACAGTCAAGAGATGCAGACGCAAAGGCACAACAACACCTAACCAGTGCTCACAAATCACAAATTCAAATCTGGAAAAGAATACCTTTGCCGGTTGGGGCAGGGGGAGGCAGTGTACTGCAGAAACAGTCCACTACTACCAGTAAAGATGCCACAAAGCAGTACAAAAAAATCAAGCAGGTGCAGTGGATACCAGGTTCACACTGCTGCAATTACTGTGTGGCACAATAAAAGGTGTCTGATTTGATGGCGCACGTCGCGCGCGCGCGCACACACACACACACACACACACTACAAGTAATGCGCAGCAAATTGAAAACTTCATTAATATAACCGAATATTTTAAACACACTGAAATTATGCACTGTTGCACCACAACAATCAGCAAAAAAAATGTAAAACATTAATTATTACTGTGAGTACATTAATACAACTAAAATATAACTAAAACAAAAAGATTGCCTTTTTCTCCCAGTTAATCTACCTACACCACACATACGTCCCTCCCCAAAGCACACTTCCAGTGTCTGTCAGTACACAGACTGAATATTCAAAATTAACATTCAAAATCCACACACAAACAATAAATACTCGATGATATGAGCACACAAGGGTTTCCTACAATCGATGCACTAACTTTTGAGCCCCAAAAAGACTCAAAATGGCTTTTTTAACAGTTTTTAGAGGGTTTGAATCACAGACAGCTCTGAAAGCAAATTGTCTACTACAGCTACCTACACACACTACCCCCAGGCCAGAACTGAGGCTGTGCAGAACAATCTAGAGCCCATGTGACCTGCAATCCCATGAACCACTGCAGAAATCATCTTGGAGCTCAATAACAAGGTGAAGTGATGCGAAGTACACTGATTTCAATGCACTTCGCCTTGAGGGGCAACACGAAGTAACACAAAGTCGTTGTTTTCACTGGACTTCGCGTTCCTCATTATGACGTGAAGTGATCCACTTCACGTTCCGGATTTGGCAGCCCCCCCACACATCACATGGCTTACAGTACTGTAAGTCACATGCTTTAGCCAGGCAGAAAGGAAGTGCCTTATGCAAGGAGATAGTTTCATTTTCTCCTGTGCAGAGGGAGAGAGAGGAGGCAATGAGAGTGTGTCAGACTAGAGCAGTTAGGAGGAGATCTAGAGACCGAGACCCAACAGCTTTTTTAAAAGCTATATTTTTTTTGTGTTTTGTATAGACTCTTTTTGTATTTAATTTGTTCTTGCTGCAAATTTCTTTTTTCCTTACTTTTATAAATTGTTGTGTGTCTGACTGTGTGTGTGCCTGTGCTGTGTGTGTCTTGTGTGTGAGTGTTTTGTGTTGTTGCTCGGACGGAGGGAGGGCAGTTAACTGAGTTGAGTGGGTGGAGCAGAGATGGACCAGGGTCAAGGAATGTCTGGGGCGGGGGGAGTTCTGGGACCATGTCATAGTCATGGCAAGGGAGGAGTGCACATGCATAGGGGGGCATGGCCGGTTCATGTCGGACAGTATAAAAATCTGGGACTGGCCAGTGGAATAGGTTATATGGAGGCACTCTGCTTCCTTTGGTCTTGGTGCACCCTTTTCTCATAATGAGGCTTTCTACTGTGCTTGGCTTCAGGAGGCTCTTGAAGAGAGGGAACCTGCCTTTTCTTACCCCTGGGATCACCCCCTTCCCTCTTTGTATGGCCCCTGAGACTGGTCATGTGTCTGGAGAGCAACTTACAAATATATTAAATGGGACCACTACAGTCTAATGCAATTTCAAATACTACATAAATATGTACTATACCCCAATTAAGTTGCATTGCATGGGCAAGCTGACCTCAGATCTATGTACCCAGTGCTAGAAGGAACCTGGTACTTTACTACATATTTTGTGGACATGTGAAAAGGTAACACCATTCTGGAATGAAATCAAATGATGGATGGACCCATTACTGGGGCTAGAGCATGCATTTACTCCTGAAATTTGTATTCTGGGGGATTATCATGGGGACCCCACAGGTACACAGAAGCCACACATCGCTTTAATAGCAGCATGTGCTAAGAAAGTTATACTACGGCATTGGTGTGATACCCACCTTCCTACTAATATAGAATGATACCAGGAAATCCTTTTTACCCTACAGGTGGAACATATCAGAGTGAATATGTCAGGCCACAAGAAGAGATTTGTTAGAATATGGGAACCCCTTTACACTTTGCTGACACTGTGAGACTGCACTCTGATTGATTGCTTTGACTCCATGCAGCCTTTCCCCTCTGAGGAGTGGACCAAACCTCACCATATACCAACCCACTTGTGTCAAGGTCTGGGGCAACTCTGGAGAAGGAAGGATCTGGGAGGGATGGGAGGGGCAGGGGTGGTAGTGTTTTTCTTTTTCTTAGTATTTTTATTGGGGGAGCTAGGCGGGTTTCTGTTTAGAAAAGTCTATATGTACTTGCCAATCTGTTATATTGTTCACTCTGGTTACTTTGTTTATTTGTTTTAATAGCATACTGCTCCTATTTCCATGTAAACCTGTCCTGGAAAAACTCAATAAAGTTCATTAAATTTTGAAAAAAAGAAAGAGTTTAAATGATCATAATACAATGTTTGAAAGGATTTAACGTGCTGGACACTTACTAGCCCAAGCTTCAGAGCAGGTGGTGACCTTCCATGTGTAGATTTTAGGGGTTAAAATCCTAAGAAGCACAAGAGATGCCATTTCATGGTTCTATTCTACATGTCAGCAGTGTCTGTGGCTCAGAAGCTTGCACACTAACCTCTGAGGTCGAAAAATCAGAAGGCTGTGGGTTCTGTCTGCACACCAGGAACTTAGGTTAAAGTCCAATACTGACTCTGTAGTGCAGCATGAGGGAGGTGATACACTCCTGACATGCCATCTATTGGATGGGATATTAACCTGAGATTCTGGTAGTTGTTCAGGTGGACATTAAAGATCCCAAGGCCCTTCCCGAGAAGAGTAGGGGAATTTCCCCTATGTCAGCATGGCTCATTTGGTAGCATGTCTGCCTCTGGGTCAGAAGGTCGTGGGTTCTAGTTCTGTGCTAGGATTTGGCTCTTACCTTACTCACAGGCACCTGATTGCAGTACTGGGGGGGGGTGCTGTACTGTCAAGGTGTGTCTTACTTTGGATGAGACGTTAAACTCAGGTCCCTTCTACCCATCTCTCATGCTGTCCTGCGGGGTGTCCAGGTGGACATAAAAGAACCTAAGGCTCTTTTTGCAAAAGTAGGGGAATTTTTTATTGCTGTTCAAAAAGTAATTCAAAACAATAATTCATATGCAAAAAAGAATTAAACCAACACAAAATAACCATAATCACATGGAAACACTGTAATACCTACCAAAATAATACCTTTTATAGTATTTTATGTCATACTTTGGTAAGCAAAAGAAAATAATAGAAAGCTAAACTAATATACTAAAATAATAGAGTTGAAACTTTTTTACAGACATATGGATTTGAATTCTAACAATATTCAGAGGAAAAGTGAAACCTGAAAACCATTTGTGCTTCAAATGGATGTTTTTATAACTCTTGTTTATCTCTATCCTGGATACAAACATTACGATCATACTGTAGTGCATAAACATCAATCACATGTGAAGCCACATCATATCCCCCATAATTCCTTCCATTTGACTTACCCTTCCACTTTAAGTCATCTGCGGGATAACTTGATACAACTCTAACTGTGTGACACATTGCTGTTGTAAAACCAGTCTGCGTCTACTCTGTCAAATCCAGAATAAAAAAGTAGCTATCAGAATTCTCATACTACTCACTGGGTATTTCACCCAAGTTTTGGGGAAAGTCCTAAAAATAGAGTCTCTGTCCCTAAATTTTTTAAATAAGTCTGCATTCCATTTCTTTTGGAGTACAGACCAAAACTCTGCTATATAGAGGCCATTTAAATAAAGATGTTCCAGTGTTTCAATTTCTGTATAACAGGTGTTTCTAGGACAGAATCTTTCCATTAGCTCCTTGTGCTTTTGATTCCCTTTTACATTGATTCTACCATATATTCCTAACCATACAGTATCCCACATCTTTTTTGGGATTCTTTTCTGTGTTAAATAGGAACAAATCAATTCCTGTTTAGCTGACGGATACTGTGCAAATGGAGTTTCAAAAACGGTGTTTCCAGAATCAACGGGTATGTTTGTTTCCTTGTCATGCCACTAATTTCTACCCACGTAATATCCCAACGTTTAATATAATCAAAAATATATGACCACATGGGACTTAATTTTTGACCTCTCTTATTTTTATGTAGGAATTGTTTGGACATCCATTCATGAAGAATTCCCATTAAGAATGGAACCACCCAACCTATACAGAGTGCCGACTCTTGCTTTCTAACTGGACTTAAATTAGTAAATAAAAAGATACACAAGAAAAAACAATCAGATTTGGCATATTTACTCCTTCTTTTCTTCTTTCTAAATACACCCCCCCATGGGGTTTAACCGACTCCCCCAAAAACAAGTAAAAAAATAACTATTTACACCAGTTTCTAATAACCCAGGGATGGGGAAAATATGACTCAAATATAAAAACAACGGAATCAAAAACATTCTAATGAAGTAGACTCTTTTCAATTTACTCATGTGCCATGGTATCCAGTGATATGGGTGACTCAAACTGAGTGCCTGTATGAAGAGTGACTGGTACAGCATAGTGAGAGTCAGTAACAGCTCTGTTTACATGAGAAAACAGTAAAAGGATGATTGTAGTGAGTGGATGCATGCAGCGACTCTACTAGGAAGTTCTTTTGTGGCAGGATATGGGAGGTCATTTGGCCAGAGATTGCTGAGCTAGCTGTGTGGTGTAGTGGAGTCAGTGGATGCCTGTGGTGCAGCAAGACCCAGGTGGGGAACAATACTATTTTTAGGTATTCTGTAGTTGTACTTGTATTTTTTTTTTGGATCACGTTCCTCATGCTCCCAGAATGGCTCCCTCCTGTGTTTGCGTCCCTCCCCCAGTGTCAGCCCACCCTGGAGTTGAGAATCTTTATTTTGGGGAGCAGAGACACCCACATAAAATGTAGATCCTGTTGTTATTTAATGTCCACCAACTTTGTATTCGGCATCATGCGGATCACCTATTTTGTTTTCAGCGATTAGTACTTGCCAATATGGGAGTAGCTATTTAGCCTTCGCTATTAACACATATAACTATGTGCCATGCATTCCACCATTAGATCAATTGTTTTTCCTGTTGGAGCTTTAAATCCCAGTTGTACTTGGCTAGATCTCCTGGTCCAAAAAAACTCCTAGAATTTTTTACGATGCAGTGGTAATCTGTACATTAGCTATCTTTTGTATAGTTGTACTCTGCTTACCAATCGATAAACCTTTACTTTTGTCCGTATTGATTTGTGTCCCTAGTACCTTGGAAATGGTTTTCAACAAAGTACAGGCTAAAAAACATGACAGGGCATCTTCTGCTATTATACATATGTCATCTGCATACTCAGTCATGTTAAGTACAGGGTACCTTTCATATGTCATCCCTTGTATCCTCAGGGATTGATGTAATATACATATCACTGGATCTAGGGTAAAGATATATAAAAGGGGGCTTAAGGGGCACCCCTGTCGTACCCTCACTCTAATGGGGCATTGCTTCCCAATCCACTTATTGTCGTAAGGTCTAACATACATACCAGTATAACACATCCTGATCCATGTTATAAATGAAGCTGGAAACCCATACATTTTCAAACATAATCATAAAAAGTCATGCAACACTTATATTGAATGCTTGTGATTGATCTAGGCTAAAAACATAATCCTGTATCTCTCCTTGACAACCTTTTTCAAACAATTCTCTGAGTAAAATCAAGGCATCTGTAATTCTGCTTCCTTTAACTGAACAAAACTGAGTAGGATGGACAATCACCTGTACTATACTTGCTATTCTGTTACTCAGAAGTTTTGTCAGAATTTTTAAATCAGTATTTGAGAGAGTTATGGGCTTCCAATTACTAAGTTTTGACTTCTCTCTACTTTTGAACAAAAATGTTAATAATCCCTCATTCATCTGTGTCGATATATGGGTTTCTAACAGAAATGTTTTATATATTGTTATGAAATATCATGGCATAATTTCCCATAAGATTTGATATAACTCTCCCAGCAACCCATCCGATCCTGGGGAGACATCATGAAATAGATGTACAATGACCCCTTCCAGTTCTTCTCTAGTAATATCAGCTGTTAACTGTCTCACTAAACTTCGGTCTTACGGGGCAAAGCAGCTGCTTGTAAACCTGCTGCATGTATTGGTTTTCATCATTGTTCCACAATCTTCATAATCCCCAAAATTTTCTGTTACTAAATCACCTGTCTCATTTGGTTCTGCAAGTAATGTCTTCTTAATAGTACAAGTTCTACAATCTTCATGAGGGTTAATCTGACATTTTCTCCTCTGTGTGCCGGAGCGTTGTTCTGCCTCTAACTAATTTTGTCTGTCATACTGAAAAATAAACATTCCTAGTTTCACATTTTTTATTTGTTCTGTATAGTCATACTGTGTAGATTCTTGTAATGAAATCAAATTACACAATTGAGTTCTTAACTCTTAAGTATTTTTTATATTTTCCTACTTCTTAATTTTTTGTATGTTATTTAAAAAAATCTATTAAAGAGTTTAGTGTCTTCCCACCAGCCAATGGGGGAGTCATAAAGACATTTTACCATTTGTCTAGCCTGTATAATACTTTGTATGGCTTCTTTAACTTCAGGTTCCTGTAAAATTGTGGTGTTTAGCTACACACCCCTTTCCCCACTTTTCTGGAGGATGAGGAGGAATTCCAAATACCAATTAGAGTGTGATTTGATGTTTCTATGGGCAGATTATAAGCTCCAGTGATTGGCAATGTTTTGAGAGTAACCCAAAGTTGATTTGAACATTCTAGTTTGGTGCCTTGCCCCTTGCTGATGTTACTGCTGCCAATATTGTGCCCAGTAATCCAACAATTAAGAAATGGAATCACTGGTAAATTTAGCCACACTGGGTCCTGAGGATTTCCTGGTTTCTAGGGACGCCTATGCTCTAGCACTCACTAAAGATGTGATGTGATGTAAGGGAGAGCATGGGATGAGCACCATTATATTCTATGGGGAGTACTTTTGGATCATTTTTTTATATTTGAATGGGCAGTTGGTGAAGAAACATGACCACGGGTGACTAACAAGACCCTTGTTAGTTGACCAGTGCCCATGTTTCTTCACCAACTGCCCATTAAAATATAAAAAAAATGATCCAAAAGGTACTCCCCATAGTCATCCCTAGAACCCGGGAAGTCCTCAGGACTCGGTAGGGCTAAATTTATGAGTGATTCCATTTCTTAATTGTTGGATTATTGGACAAATTAGCAGCAGTAACATCAGAGAGGGATAAGGCACCAAACTAGCAGGTGCTGTTGCTGAGATTGGTAAATCTCTTTAAAGAATTTACATTTGGGAAGATGTCCCTGTGTGGCATGTGTATCTTTTAAGCTGGTTTGATATATTAGATTCTGTAAAAATGGCGTATCACAAAATGTTTTGTTACTTTTGCACTTTTATCTGATTTGGTATAACTAATATTAAAATCTCACTCAAAAAGGATTTGTCTGCTGGTATATAAAAAAAGGTTGGATTAATGTTAACATGTTTATCCAAAGAGACTTCGTCTCCGGGGCATATATGCAGCATTTATGATCAAACAAGCTAAGGAGTTATAAAGTACATATACCAAAATGGTGCAGGGTCTGCACCAGAAGACATATGAGGAGGGACTAAAGCGGCTTAATATGTATACCCTTGAGGAAAGGAGGGAGAGGGGGGACATGATAGAAACTTTCATGTATCTCAAGGGAATTAACAAAGTTCAAGAGGGTAGCATCTTTCAGAAGAAGAGATGTGCAAGAACAAGGGGGCACAATTTGAAGATAGAGGGGGGATGGCTCAGCGGTAATGTTAGAAAGTATTTTTTCACAGAGAGAGTTGTAGATGCATGGAACAGCCTTCCTGAGGAAGTTGTGAAGTCAGGAACAGTGGGAGAGTTCAAGAATGCATGGGACAGGCATAAGGCAATTCTGGTGGGGGGGTAGGAGGAAGTAAGTTGTTGGTTAACTAGAATCTGCAGCTTATCCATTAGGTAGGGAAATGGGCAGACTAGGTGGGCCAAGTGGTCCTTATCTGCCATCAAATTCTATGTTTCTAAACTACCAAGGCTTGACCTGGGGAAATATCTATTATTTTCTAAATTTGAAATGTTACTTCTGGATTGGCTAAGGAAGGGATGGGGGATGGGGCGGCATTTCTTGAGCAACAGATATCGAGTTTTGTTCTGGTAATAAATCCTTTGAGCTGTTGTGTCAGTCTGAAGTACAGCTTTTGCAATTTCCATAGATGTAATGTCAGATTGAACAGGTGTATACTGACTGACTCTCCTCCCTAGACTGGGAGGAAGAAACCCTTTCTGATACTTGCTCAGGGTATACATCACCGACAGTGACACCATTACAGCGAACTACATCAATGCCTACATAGAAACATAGACTTCGATGGCTGATAAGGACTGCTTGGCCCACCTAGTCTTCCCATTTCCCTGCCTTTTGGATAAGCTGAAGATCCTAGTTAACCAACAGCCTACTTCTTCCTATCCCCCACAAGAATTGCCTTATGTCTGTCCCATTCATTCTTGAATTCCCCCACTGTTTTTGACCCCACAACCTCCTCAGGAAGGATGTCCCATGAATCCACCACCCTTTCTGTGAAAAAATACTTCCTCACATTGCCCCTGAGCTGTCCCCTCTCCATCTTCAAATTGTGTCCCCTTGTTCTTGCACATCTCTTTTTCTGAAAGATGCTACCCTCTTGGACTTTGTTGATCCCCTTGAGGTACTTAAAAGTTTCTATCATGTCTGCCTCTCCCTCCTTTCCTCAAGGGTATACATATTGAGCTCCTTTAGTCTCTCTTTGTATGGCTTCTGTTGCAGACCCTGCACCATTTTAGTTGATCTCCTCTGGACTATCTCCACCCTGTCTATGTCCTTGCGGAGATCGGGTCTCCAGAACTGCACACAGTACTCTAGATGGGGTCTTGCCAACTGCCTGTACAGAGGGATAACAACTTCCTGTTTTCTACTGGTGATGCTTCTCCCTATACATCCCAGTATCTCCCCAGCCATCCCTACTGCCTTCTCAGATTGCTTGCTTATCTTTAAGTCATCTGATATGACTACCCCCAGGTCCTGTTCCATTCTTGTTGTTGTTACTACCCCCCACCCATTGTGCACTTTTCCCCTGGGTTTTTGTTTCCCAGGTGCATTACTTTGCACTTCTTTGCATTGACTCTAAGCTGCCATACTTTTGACCATTCTTCCAACCTTGCCAAGTCCCTTCTCATCCTTTCCACCCCCTTGTGTATCAATCCTGTTGCAGATCTTTGTGTTGTCTGCAGAGGGCATACTTTTCCTTCCAGTCCCTCTGCAATGTCACTTACAAAGACATTAAAAAGGACCTGACCCAATACAGAACCCTGTGGTACCCCACTAGTAACCCCCCTTTCTTTAGAGTGGACTCCATTTACTATTACTTTCTGTGTCCTGTTGTCCAGCCAATGTTTTACCCAGGCTACCACCCTGGGACACACTCCCAGGCTGGCTAATTTGTTCATTAATGTTATGTGTGGGACTGTGTCAAATGCCTTGCTAAAGTCTAGGTAGACCATGTCCACAGCCCCTCACTGGTCTACTACTTTGGTCACCCAGTCAAAGTAATCTATTAGATTCATCTGACATGACCTTCCCACTGTGAATCCATGCTGCCTTGGGTCCTGTGCTCTGCTGGCCTCTAGGTACTTAACAATTCTTTCTTTCAGAAGTCATTCCATCATTTTCCCTACCACTGAAGTCAAGCTAACAGGTTTATAGTTTCCTGCCTCTGATTTGCTCCCACATTTGTGAAGGGGAATCACATCTTCCCTCCTCCAGTCCTTAGGTACTACACCATCCTCCCTTAATGTGTTAAAAAGGGTAGTCAGTGGTGTAACTAGCTGCCCCCTTAGTTCTTTTAGAATTCTGGGGTGAATCCTTTGAGGCTCCATTGCTTTGTCTACCTTCCGTTTTAGGAGTTCTTTCAGCACCCTTTCTTCTGTGAAAGGACTGATATCGACCCCCCTATCCAGAGTGCTTCTATTGACTGGATTAGGTACCTCCCCCTCCTCTTCTTTTGTGAATACTGAGCAGAAATATTCATTCAGTGTCCCTGCTTTTCACTGTCCCTCTGCCCACCCACCCTCCCTTTATTAAGCCTCACTATCCCTTCCTTGGTCTTTCTTTTGCTCCTAATGTACCTATAAAATATTTTATCCCCTTCTTAACCGAGTTGGCTATCTTTTCCTGTGTTTGGTCCTTTGCTATTCTGACTGCCTTTCCCACTTCCTTCTGCTTTAACTGGTACAGTTCTCTGTCTTGTTCCTTTTGTGTTTCCTTATACTTCCTGAATGCTATCTTTTTCTCCCTGACCTTCCCCACCACCTCTTTTGAGAACCATAGTGGCCTTTTCTTTCATTTTGATTTGTTTATTTGCTTCACACAAAGGCTTGTTGCCTCTGTGATGGCAGTTTTGATATTTCCCCATTGTTGCTCCTTCCCTCCTTCTGCTAAAGCTGCTGTCAGTTCCTGTGGTGGAGGGAAGATGTAACTAACATACAGAAATATAGGGATCGCTAAAGTTTTGATCAAGACCACCATTTTCTTTTTATGCATCTGTTGTCACTATTTTGTCACTATTGTGGTAAGGAACAAAAGAAAGCCGTAGCCCATATTAGCTCCTATTGATTGATGTAATAAATCAATGGTCCCCTTTATTAATATAGTCATCCAACTTTTTTAAAACAATCTTTGCTATTACTTTTAACATTTTCCTACGGAAGTCCATTCTACATATTCACCACCCTCTCTGTGAAAAAATACTTCCTCAGATTACTCCTAAATCTGGAGCCTTTTACCTTAAGTGGGTGCCCTCTTCTTCTGACCGCATATTACTGAATTCTATGCCCAATTAATCTCTTAATATCTTGTCATGAATAATGTCATAAAAGAGCAGTAAATCTCCCCTTTTTCTACTAGTTTCCAATGGGAAAAGTTTCAAAAAGTTCAGCCTTGCATTATATGGTAAGTCTTTCGTCCCATGTACCATCTTAGTAAACCTACGCTGCACACCTTCTACCCTGAATATGTCGGTCTTTTTGTAGGAGTTCCATAAAGGACTACAATAATCTAGATGGGGTATGACATATGTTCTGTACAGGGGAAGCAGAACATCTTGCTTTCTGCTTTTTATATTCCTTCTTTTACAACCAGACACCCTATTAGCATTAGCAATTACTTGTGTACATTGAATATTAAAGTTTAGTTGTGAATTAACTTGAATTCCCAGATCCCTATCTACTTCCTTCATTTGTAAGGTTTTATTACTTAATACATAGTTGCTGCTTTCATTTTTTCCCCTATATTTAGGACAGCACATTTGTCTGTATTAAACACTATCCCCCATCTGTATGCCCAAGCACTTATATAATCCAAGTCTTTTTGAATTGATTGCCTTTCTTCCAATGTTTCACTTGGACACCCAATTTTGTGTCATCAGCGAACTTTACTATTTTATTCTCTAAATTATCTCCTAGGTCTGATATGAACAGTTGAAACAGTACCATACCCAAAACCGAGCACTGTGGCACCCCACTTGACACTTCCCCTCTGTTGACAGAAGTCCATTAATGGCTATGCTCTGTGTTCTGCATACCAGCCAGTTATTTATCCAAGCAATTATCCTACCATCTATTTGCAAATTATGTCATTTGTTTATAATAGCCCAATGTGGGACTTTATCAAAGGCTGTGCTGAAGTCAAGCAGGACAACATCAGCTGGTTTACCCTCATCCAGAATTTTACTAATATAGTCATAAAAACTAATGAGATTTGTTAAACATGATCGTCCCTCCACAAACCCATGCAGTTGTTTATCAGTGTAGTCATTTTCTGTTACATGGGCAATAAGTCTATCTTTTAGTATGGCTTCAAACACCTTTCCTGGCACAGAGGTGAGGCTGATTGGTCTGTAATTAGAAATACAATTTTTTTTTCCTTTTTTAAAAATTGGAGTAATTTTACCCATTTTCCAGTTTGCTGGTACTTCTCCAGAGTGTATAAGTTTATTGAACAGTATTTCTAGGGGGATACTATACATATACTTTCTTTGGTTAATAATAACACTTGTGGGGGGTAATACCATCAATCCCTGGGGCACTATATTTTTTTAATTCTGTGTTTTGTAGAAAAGGTGGTCTGAGATACCCCTATGTTTGTAAAATGCATCTGTCTAGATTCAGAATACACAGAACAAAACTCATTGTTAAATATGTATGCTATACAAGTGAGATCCGCAACAACTTTTTATCTGTGACAGTTGTTAGGTTATTATTTGATTTTTTTTAAAGAATTAATATAACTAAAAAATGTTTGCTATTACCCTTCCTTGCAGATTTTGCCAGCCTAACTTCATTTATTTATTTACAGTGTTCTTACATTATTTCTGAGCCGCCTTAAATTCTTTCTTGTCATCTTCATTATCGCTTTTTTTACGTTGCATATTTTTAATTTTTTTGTGTTATCAACCTAATGATGTTTGTAAAGTGTCTCTTATTAAAGTCCAGCATTCTTCCCCACCTTTATCACAAAGTATTTGTTCCCGATTAACGTTAATAATGTCTTCATTTATTTTAGCAGTTTTAACTGTGTTGTACAGAAATATCTCTGTACAACCTTTTATAGTTTGAACTAAGCAGTCAATTAAGAAGTAAATAGTGGAGTGACCACTATTGCCCAAGGGGGGTCGCTACTTTACAATCAATGATTTCAGTGTTCTCAGAACATAATATTGTTGTCCTTTCCAAGTGAAGACCAGTCAATTAACCTTTATTATAAAAAGGGTCTGAGAAATTGAGCTTTCTGATTGGCTGCAAACATTCTAACAGCCTTATGTTAATCTTTTATTAACATACATGTAGAGCTTAGACATATGCTGAACAAGGTTTAACACTGTTTAAAAACATTTTTATTATAATAGCAATAAGGCAGTCCCAGGGATTATGTTAATGGTCAGTTAATCACCCTTGAGGGGCATGTGGCACTCGGCTACACCTTGTGCCACAGTACACCCCTAGAAGGTGATTAACAGACCATTAACATAACCCCTGGTCATGCCTTATTGCTTAACTAACCTTTTCTCCCAATTAGCCCAGGCCATGTCCCCTTGAGCCAAATTCAGTTCCCAATAAATTAACTGGGTTGCTGGAACTCTGGAACACAAAGAAGAGACTATTGGAAGGAAGGGGAGTGTTGCACAGAGGTATTCCTTTACTTTTATTTTAGTTAATTTTAGAACCAGACATTACAGAAAATTTCCTTAGGGTGTCCAGCAAGGCAGTGCCACATGTGTCTGTAGAGATTATCAAGGTGACATCATCCACGTATGTGAGGACCTTAATTGAGGATGTGTCAGGTGTCAATGAAATTCCTTTAATCTTGTTCTCTCCCAGAATTAACCCAATTAAAATATCAACGCTTAAAGCATATAGCATCCCTGATGCACCCCTCTTCTTACTGAGATTCTTCTTCCCAATCAACCACTAGTATTTTGGAGAAGTACAGCTTTCCTATACATAAATCTAAGCCAATCAACAAAGGTCGGTGGGATCCCAAATGCTTCTAAAGTGGCAAACAAAAAGTTCTATGCTAACCTATAGAATGCTTTCTCTTGATCTAAACATAAAACAAACCCTTTTAGCTCATCTGACTGACTTCTCTGAAAGAGCTCTCTTAGCACTATAGTATTGTCCTGCTGATTCCTATTGGGTATTGCACATGTCTGGGGTGAACTAATCAAAGAGTGTGCAACTTTTGTTAGCCTAGCAAGCAGTATTTTACTTAATATTTTAAAATTGGTATTTAATAAACTTAAAGGCCTCAATTGTTTAAGTCTTCATTTTCCCCTTTTTATATAATAATAGTAAAATGTCTATATCTACAGTTTCCTGAGTGTGCAACATATAGTTCTACAATATAGTCAATACAGGGGCAAGCAGTTCACAGAAAACTTTATAAAACTTAGACCCAATGCCATCAGAACCAGGGGCTGTGTCTGTTTTCAGTTGTGTTTTGGCTGCTTGGAACTCTTCTACTTTTATTCCTGTGGCCAATTTCTAGGAGTCTATACTAAAAAGCTGGGGGAGATTTAAAGTCTGGAAACCCTCTAAGGTCCAATTAGTGTCAGCAATAGTGCCAAACAGGAGATCTGTCTGTTTTTCCACTTCCTGCAGCACAGCTGTGGGAGAGGAAATTGTTTGCCCAGAGACAGTTTTGAGTTCAGAAATAACCCTGTGCTCAACTCACTTCTTGCCTTCCTTAAAAGGATTCATGGAGCCTTTTGTGACATGGGTTCCAACCAGAGTTCCTGGTTTAAAGACTTAGCCCCATCATATTGGAGCTCTGACATTCCCTTTTTAATCACTTTGATTTGTGAACTATAGTCCAGTCTAGTTTCTTTGGACAATGAGATAAATTGTTGCAGCTGACCTCTCAGGTAGAAATATTTAAGGTAGTCTCTTAATTTTATCCGTACTCTTAATCTGAAAAACTGCCTTCCAAGAGTTTTTTGTATCCTCCCACCAATCCGTGAGCTCATCATAGCATTCCAGAACAGACAATCTAGCTATTCACTCTTTCTTCCATGCTTTCTGGAGTTGTGGGTCATCCAGAATAGTGTTGTTCAGCCTCCAGCAATTTTTCTTACAGCCCAGTGCATTGCCCCATGAAAGTTGGAGAGTTATTGATTTATGATCAGTAAACTCCCATGCCATTGTGCAGATGTTCCATGTCAAAAGGGTGGGTGAAATAAATATAAAATCTGTTCAGGTGGAAAATGAGCCCCTAAAATAGGTATGCCCTCCTGACACAATTTTGCAATATAGGAGTCTATTAGACCTGCTATAGCCTTCCTGAGGAGGTTGAGAAGTCAAGAACAGTGGGAGAATTCAAGAATGCATGGGACAGACATAAGTAATTCTAGTGGGGGTAGGAGGAAGTAAGCTGTTGGTTAACAAGAATCTGCAGCTTATCCATCAGGTAGGGAAATGGGCAGACTAGGCGAGCCAAGCGGTCCTTATCTGCCGTCAAATTCCATGTTTCTATGTTTAATGTTTCGCAGGGCAAGAGAGTCACAAAACAATTTGTCTATATGGAGCCCTCCATCAGAATGGTGAAGCCCGCAGATAAAATCTCTGGCCCGTATCACTGATCGGGAGGTATGCAAGAAAGGCTATATTTCTCTAAATAATGCAACTCTTGGGGCCTTAGTTTACATAGAAACAAAGAAGTTGACAGCAGATAAGGACCACAAGGCTCATCCAGTCTGCCCATTTCTTTTTCTTTAGCGACAAAATATGCAGGCACCAGGCAAAGCTGTCATGTACTATTTTATTGTAGCAAAAACATAATGCATATAAATAATTTAAGAGTTACTTACATACATAACCTCACCGTTCAAAAATAGCAAATACACTCCCGACCTGGTTTCGCTGCAAGGCTTTTTCAAAGGATATTGGTCAAAGGAGACTCGTGGTTTAAAAATGATATCTATTCAATCACATACCAAAATCAATTTAAGGCTTCAATTGCCTATCTAAAAGGTGAATTTCAACGTACCCTAACTTTAAAACAATCACTTATATCTTATCTTAGCCAAATGGATAGGTACAATATTTATAATTTTAAACAACAAGCAACAGCGATTAATACAGCCAAATAATTTTTCCTCTCTATCATAAAATTATCAGCATTTCATTTCCATATGTGAATATATAAATAAAAATAGATAAATTTAGATCTCTTTTTATTATTTACATTTGTTTTTAATTTGTAAACAGGATACTATCATACTCTAATTTATACATCTGAAGTATAAAATTTGTTATGATAACCCTTCATCACATGGGTTGTATGGCACTTAAATTAATTCTAGAAAGAAGACCCTATGAAATTAGATAAATCATGAGACCATTGGGGCATAACATAAGATAAGGGCATTCTGAATGAAAGAGATTTAACAAATAATTCTCCATGCACAGAAATGTTCTCATGTAATCCTGTATATTGTAAAACAGGTAGGAAAGAGGAGGTAGGGAGGGGAAGGGAGGAGATGGAAGGGAGGGAAGGGGAAAGAAAAGAAAGAAAGGAAAGGGGGAAGGGGGAAGGAGAAAAGGGATGAAGAGGAAGGGGAGAAGAGAGGAGGGGAAAAGGGGAGGGGAAGGAGGGAAGGGAGGTGGAAAGAGGGAAAAAGTGGGGAGGAAGAGAATGGAAGAGAATGGAAAAGGGGAGTCCCCCCTTTCTCTTAAGTTCTTTTCCTTCTTTTCAGAATGGGCATAATATCTATTCTATTGTTTAAGCCTGGTGGGTGATGCCCCCCTAGTTGATATATCCACATAGATTCTCTTTCAAGGAAGAGGGTACCCAAATCACCTCCCCGTCGATTTAATTTTACACGATCAATGCCCTTGAACTGAAATTCATGTTTTTCACCTATTGATACTAGTGTCACATGAGTGGCCAGAGCATTTGTGAGGTCGCCACTATTTATTGCCCTCACATGCTCACCTACTCACAATTTAGAAAGCCTAGAGGTCTTGCCTACATAAAAGCTTCCACAGCTATAGGTTGCCAGATATACTACATGTGTCGTATTGCAGGAAATAAAATGTCTGATTTCAAACACTTTAGTAGCATTCAAGCTTGTAATTGTTCCTGTTTTTCCACATATGGGCAATATTTGCAATGTCCACATTTATGGCTTCCATATGGTAGCTGTGGAAGCCATGTTCTAGGAAGTGGAAGTCCTTCACCCTCATTCTGAAACAACACATCTGTTTTAATTATGTTCCAATATTTTGTCAGAATTTGTTTTATTTCTGCTGAGTTCTGACTATGTGTTCACAAAATTAAGATGATTTTCATTTTTTGGTTACAAATTCTGACAAAACATTGGGACATAATTAAAACAGATGTGTTGTTTCAGAATGAGGGTGAAGGACTTCCACTTCCTAGGTTTAGCTATAAAAGATCTCATAATTTGGCAGACTCACTTATACATAGCTATCAGCCCACATATCAAATACCTAGAACATGGCAACCTGCAGCTGTGGAAGCTTTTATGTAGGCAAGACCTCTAGGCTTTTTAAATTGCGAGTAGGCGAGCATGTGAGACTAGTACCAATAGGTGAAAAACATGAATTTCAGTTCAAGGGCATTGATCGTGTAAAGTTGAATTGACGGGGAGGTGATTTGGATACCCTCCTCCTTGAAAGAGAATCTATGTGGATATATCAACTGGGGGGCATCCTCCACCAGGCTTAAATGATATAATAGATAGTATGCCCATTCTGAAAAGAAGGAAAATAACTTACGAGAAAGGGAGGGGAGAAATCCCCTTTTCCATTCTCTCTTCCTTCCCCTTTTCCCTCCCTTTTCCTTCTCCCCTTCCCTCCTCCCTCTTCCTCTCCTCCTCCCTCCCCACCCTTCTTTCCTACTTGTATTACAATCTACAGGATTATATGAGAACATTTCTGTACATGGAGAATTATTTGTTAAATCTGTTTTATTCAGAATGCCCTTATCTTATGTTATGCCCTGATGGTCTCATGATTTATCTAATTTCATAGGGTCCTCTTTCTAGAATTAATTTAAGTGGCATACAACCCATGTGATGAAGGATTATCATAACAAATATTATACTTCGGATGTATAAATTAGAGTATGATAGTATCCTGTTTAAAATTAAAAAAAAATTAAATAAAAAGAGATCTAAATTTATCTATTTTTATTTATATATTCACATATGGAAATGAAATGCTGATAATTTTATGATAGAGAGGAAAAATTATTTGGCTGTATTTATCGCTGTTGCTTGTTGTTTAAAATTATAAATATTGTACCTATCCATTTTGATAAGGTAAGATAAGATATGAGTGATTGTTTTAAAGTTAGGGCACATTGAAATTCACCTTTTAGATAGGTAATTGAAGCCTTAAATTGATTTTGGTATGTAATTGGATGGGTATCATTTTTAAACCATGAGTCTCCTTTGACCAGTATCCCTTGAAAAAGCCTTGCGGCAAAACCAGGTCGGGAGTGCGTTTGCTATTTTTGCACAGTGAGGCTATGTATGTACTTAACGCTTAAATTATTTATATGCATTATGTGTTTGTTACAATAAAATAGTATATGACAGCTTTTCCTGGTGCCTGCAGGTTTTGTTTCTAAAGGTTCATATATTTTTGCATGGAGCACAGGCATTAGAGAGTGGAGCAGTTTTCTTGATTAGCCATTTCTTTTTCTACCTTATAAATGTGCCATCGGCCTTTGCTCTGTCAATGGCCTATCTATTCATACTCATCTGTATTGCTCCCTTATGCCTATCCCATGGCTGTTTGAAGCCCTGCACTGTATTCATATCCACCACTTCCTGAGGTAGGCCATTCCATGCATCCACCACCCTTTCTGTGAAAAAAAAACTTTCTCACATTACCCCGTAAATGGCCTCCCTCTAATCTCATGCTGTGTCCTCTTGTCCTGCTATTGTTCTTATATTGAAACATGTTAGACCCTTTCGCCTTGTTAATACCCTTAAGGTGTTTGAATGTTTTGATCATATCACCTCTCTCCCTCCTTTGCTCTAGGGTATACATATTGAGTGCCGTTAATCTGTCCTCATATGTTTTCTGATGCAGTCCATGCACCATTTTGGTTGACCTTCTCTGGACTGCCTCAGTTTGGTTAATGTCCTTGTGAAGGTGTGGCCTCCATTACTGCATGCAGTACTCCAGATGGGGCCTAACCAGTGTCTTGTAAAGAGGGATTATTACCTCCCTCTTCCGATTTGTGATACCCCTACTAATACACCCTAACATTCCCCTAGCCTTACCTACTGCAGGCAGTATAGCACAGTGGTTTAAGGCTCTGAACTGCAAATCTGGTGACATCCAGCAGACCAGACCTGGGTTTGAATCCCATAGCTTCCACTTACATATTGTGTGACCCTGAGCTAGTCACTTAACTTCTCTGTGCTCCCAGGATACACCTGTAAAAAAGCTTTCAGCTTAGTGTGCTACTCCTGGTTAAACAACTAAATAAAAAAAAAATAGTGGTCTGCTTAGATGATTTCAGGTCATCAGTGATGATAATGCCCAAGTCTCTTTCTTCCCTTGTGACTGCCAGCAACTCCCCTCCCAGTCTATAGGTGGCTTCATGATTTCTCTTCCCTATGTGTATGATCTTGCACTTCTTTGCATTGAACCCAAGTTGCCACTCTTCTGACCATTTTGCTAATTTATCCAGATCTCTTCTCATTCAGCCCACCCCATCTGGATCATCTTACTCTGTTGCAGATCTTGGTGTCATCTGCAAACAGACAAACCTTACCCTCCAGTCCATCTGCAGTATCACTGATGAAGATACTGAAGAGGACTGGCCCCAGGACTGATCCCTGAAGTACCCCACTTGTGACTTGCATCTCTTCTGACTTTATACCATTTACCACCACTCTCTGTTTTCTGCCCATCAACCAGTTTGCCACTCAGTTGACCAACTTCTGACCCACCCGAGCCTACCTAGCTTATTAATCAATCTTCTATGTGGAGCAGTATTGAAAGCTTTGCTGAAGTCAAGGTAGACAACACCAACTGCTCCCCCTTGGTCCACCACTCTGGTTACCCAGTCAAAGAAATCTATGAGATTAGTTTGACAGGACCTTCCTTTTGTAAACCATGCTGTCTTGGATCCTGTGCTCCTATGGATTCCAGGTGTTGCACCATCCTCTCCTTAAGGAGTGCCTCCATAATCTTGCCCACTTCTGAGGTAAGACTGACTGGTCAGTAGTTCTCTGCCTCCTCTCTGTTACCACTCTTATGGAGCAGGATCACATGAGCCCTTCTCCAGTCTTCTGGGACCTCTACTGTGCTCAGAGACTCACTAAACAGTTCTGATAATGGATCTGCTAGTTCCACCCTTAACTCCTTTAGTAACCTGGGATGTATGCCATCTGGTCCCTTTGCATTGTCCACCCTGAGCTTATCAAGCTCTTGTAGGACCCTTTCTTTTGTGAAGGGACTAGTGCTCACCTCCCTCCCCCTGTGTCCATGGTGCTGAGCTGTGGGCCTCGCCTACCTTCTCTTCAGTAAATACTGAGCAGAAGTATCTATTCAGGATAAATGCTTTTACGTGGTCCTCCTCCTCCTCACATGCCCCCTTATCTCCTTTGATCTTAGCAATACCCCCTCTGGACTTTCTTCTTTCACTAATGTATCTATAGAAAGTCTTGTCACCTTCTTTTACTGTCTGTGCTAGTGTTTCCAAGGTTTGGGCCTTTGCCTGCCTTACTGCCTTCCCTGCTTCCCTTAGGGAAGTTTGGTATGCCTCCCTATCTTCATCCTGCTGCTTTCCCTTATATTTCCTGAAGGCCAGCCTTTTAGCTTTGACCTTTTCTGCTACTGTTTTTGAGAACCAAAGTGGTTTCCTTCTTCTTTTGCACTTCCTTTTCTCTCTAATACAATGGGATGTTGCTTCAAGTATTGCATCCTTAATGGTTGCTCACTTTGCCTATACCTTGTCACCTGTATTTATTTTTTCCAGGGCTAGCTTAACTCTGTTGGCCATCTTATCAAAGTTAGCTCCTCTGAAGTCCCATATTTTTGCCTTGGAATGGGATGATTTAGTTGTAGTGGCCAAACTGAACCATACCATGTGATGGTCACTGGCCCCCAGGTGACATTCTACCTGGAGATCTGTGATCTTTTCCCTGTTAGTCAATACTAGATCTAGGCTAGCCCTGTCTCTTGTGGGTTGTTGCACCAGTTGTTTGAGACCTTCCCCCTGCAGGGAATCCACTATGTGTCTAGTTCTGGCAGATGTTCCTGCTGGTATTGATCAATCTGTATCTGGCATGTTGAAGTCTCCCATTGTCAGAACCTCCCCTTTAGCTGTCATGTTTTGTATATCTTCTAACAGTAATGTGCTTATGTCCTCCCCCTGGTCTGGGGGCCTGTAGGCAACCCCAGTTCTTATGGTTGTCCCATTTCCTGTTTCCAGGGTGACCCACAGTTCTTCTGGCTCCTTATGTGTATTCTGAATTTCTGTAGCTTTGATATTTTCATTGACATACAGGGCCACTCCACCCCATTTTGCACCTTGGTCTCTTCTGAACAGTATATAACCAGGTACTGAAGTCTCCCAAGTGTGGCTACTGGTAAACCACATCTTGCTAATTGCTACTATGTCCGGTTTAGTGTCTGTCATTATTGCCTGCAGGTCTGGGATCTTGTTTCCCAGACTATGAGCATTTGTGTACATGATTTTCCATTGGCCAGATTCCAGTGTGTTAATTGTTGGGTGAGGTCTGGCATTTCCCCTGTGCATCGTATGGGGAGCTGGACCTTTTTCCTTACCTGGTGATGCAAATGAACTGCAAACATGATGAACTCCTGTTTGACCACTAGCTATGAGGGGGGTTCTTCCCATTCGATGTATGGGGTGCTGCACCCCTCTCCCCATTTGCTAGTTTAAATATTCTGTAAAGACATCAAACTTCTGCCCCAATGCACTGACTCCCTCCTTAGTCAGATGCAGTCCATCAATTTTAAAGAACTTTCACTCACAAAACTGTTGCCAGTTCCCTACAAATTTGTGTCCTGTTTCCTGGCACAGCCCTTGAGCCACATGTTTAGCTCCCCTATTTCCCCTTCTCTGACCTTCTGTCCATCTGCTCCCCTCTCCCAGACTAGCAGGATCTCAGAGAAGGAGATGCCAGATGAAATGGATAATAGTCTGTCACCCAGCCTGGTCAGGTGTTCCTTGGTCTCCACAACTGACCAGCTGGTGAGATCATTAGTCCCTATGTATACCAGGACATCAATGTTTTCCCTGCTTCCTGAACAATTTTAGCAATGCAGTCAGTGTCTCTCCACGCTGATGTACCGGGGAGACATCTGACCATTACCCCTGGCTGGAGATAGGTATCAACTCCCCGAATCATGGAGTCTCCTATGATCAGAAGTTTTTTGGATTTCCTTTTTGCTTTTTTTGTTTTGGTTCCTGTTTTGGATGAGTTTTTCTGTGCTAGCTCCTGTGCTGCAGCATCCTGTTCTACAGTGTCTTCTGCCCCTTTGTTTGATTTTGGAGATAGAGGCAGAAACCTGTTTGTAGTTTTGATATGGTTTGTGGAGGTAATATGTTGGAGAGCACTGAGTGATGGGGCAACTGATTTGCCCCTCCTAACCACCTGCCAACCTCCCAGACCAACTACCCCCTGCGGTTGAAGTGCTTCTGTTTGAGGTTGGGGAACTGGCGGGTGGTTCTTATAATATATTTCCTCTTGAATATGAAATTTGAGGCGTGCAATCTCTGCCCATGCTGCTTGGAGCTGAGTCCTAAGATCTCCAATGGCCCAGCATGTATGACAGTGTCCTAAATCCTGTAAAACTGCCCTTCTGAAAAGTGTTCCACAGTACCTGCAGTTAATGATATCCATTCCAGTTAATTTGCTGGGTTTATAACCTGGTCAGAGTAATTAGAAGGAAGAAAATGCAAGCAAAAGTTTGATTTTGTGTTTTATTTGTTTGTTTTTGTATAACTTGTTATAATAAGTTAAATTACTATTGCCCCTGTAAGTGAGGTCACTGTTTGGATACCCCACTGATCCGCCCCTTCCTGTTTTGCCACAGGAAATGTCACGACTCTGCTACCCTATAAAAGGAGTGTAGTGTGGGGTGGGTGGTTGGGCCCTTCCCCTGCTGAAAAAGAACAACCACAGATGAAAGAAACAAGGAGGTAAGAGTAGAAACAATCAGTCAGCAACAAATGCAGTAACCCTGAAAGCTTATCCTAATGATAGATAAAACTTTAAAACCTGTAAAGCACCACCTGTAATAATTTCACAGAAGATATACCCTGTAAGAAACACTTAGCTACATAGAACAATAAAGCAGTAACAGAAGATATACCTTGCAAAACACAATCTGAATCAGAAGATTACAGCAGTAATCTGTTGGCACACACCTGTAGGCACACCTTGTAATAATGCAGCAGAAGATATACCCAGCAACAACAATTTGAATCAGAGTTTGGGGGGCATAAATTGTGATCAGGTGGAAATGTTCCTGTCCATAGCTAATGTCCAGCATTAAAGCTCTGCCAGGGAAAATATCTACTAATCTAGATACTTTCAAACAGGGATTGGTGAAAAGGATACCAAGGCTATTGCAAGTATCCTCTCCTATGGACCAGAAAGAGGGTCCTTTTGTCCAGATGCGAGAGGCCTGTTGTAGTTCTGCACTCATTTTAAGCCTACTGTCTTGTAAGCAGATTATGTTTCCTCCTGATTATTGCAAGGAAAGGAGAGTCCCTGACCTCTTCCTGACATTTTTAATGCTATTTACATTAACAGTTGTTATTGTTAGGGAATGCATTATATGTCTGGAGGGGTGGGATCAAGATGTCTATAGCATCCTGGATTGCCTTCTTTGCCTAGTGTGTTTGGCTACAGAGTCCCCTCCTCTGTGTCAGTAGTTGTTGAGGCAATGGAAGAGGTATCAGACTCTTCAGCAGAGACCTCAGGACCAGGGTCAGTCAACAAAGCAGCATACTTATTACTGGCAGCCCACAGGGTAGCCTTCATATATTTGCCTGTTCTGTGTTTATTCATACAGGGGTTGGGGAAGAGTCTTACCCAGCCTTGATCTTTTTTTTTGGCTACTGTCTTAAATCCTGCCCCAGAATTGGGGGGGGGGGCATATCTCTGGTGGCTGCTGTCACAGCCTCTGAAGAAGCAACCTGCATGTTAGTTTGATCAGTGTCCTCTGGGGAAGCTCCTCTGGTTGTGAAATATCCCTCATTGGGGCAAGATCAGCAGAGGATTGGTTAGTATTTGTCTGTTCTTGGGTGTCGCCCCAGGGTACCTCCTGTGCTACCCTTGACTCCTGCTCAGCAATTCTCTTTGCCTGAAGCTGTTGTTCATGGCCAATGAGCCCTTCATGACAGGAACAATTCTCTTTGTTGTGGGAGACCCAAGGACACTTCCCGTAAGCATGGCCTGTTTGCTCGCAAAGATTACATTTAAATAAATTTAAGCAGTTAGCCGAAACATGACCAAATTCTAAACAATGAGTGCACCTAGAGGTATCACAAGCTGCACTTAGATGCATGTGTGAACCACATTTGAAACAAGATTTGGGTTGCCCAGCATAGAACAAGGCCCCCCTATCTTTCCCAAAAAAGAAGCCACTAGGGAGGTGAACAGGACCATTGTTAGTGGTGAATAATTTAACCCTGATCCTCCACCCCCATTTCAAATCTGCTCGCTATCCAAGATAGGAACAGGGCTGTCCATTACCTCACATCGCTGCCTTAACAAGAAAAGAATGCCTTCAATATTAATGCCTTCATTTTTAAACATTACAGTAATGTGTTTGACAGCAGGTTTAATTAAAGGTACAGCCATAAATGGAACCCAGGTTGGAGAATTTTTCAAAGCCTGGTACTGAGACCAAAATCTATCTAAACTGGGTAAATTTTTGAAACTAACATCAAAATTGGCATTCCAAATATGTATGAGTGCAAAACTTCTGATGAAAAAAATTTCATTGACCCTTTGATCAGTACTTTAGCAATGTGCAATCTGTCTGGTGGGTTTTCCAACCCACCAGTGAGCTTAAATAAGGGGTCCAACCAAGCTCTTTGACCTGGGTTTCTTGTAGCAGAGTCAGTGGGATCTAGACTTATGGGCTCTTCTTTGGCCCTACCAGAGTCAGAATTGGTTACAGATTGGTTAGGCACAGAGTCCTCATTAGAAACTAACTCAGAAGCACTGTTCGGTGCATCACTTACATTTGCAGCAGTACTTTGTGTTATAGCATCACTCCAGGGTGTTGTATCTTCAGGCCTCTTTAATTCATTTTGTACTTCTGTGGTAAGAATGCTGTTATATCTTTGCACTGTTGAATCTGATTAATCCGGAGTCCAAGACCCATCCATGCTCTGGACATATCCTGCCTCTTTCAGAGCTCTTTCTGGGAACCAGCACACAGTGGAGTCTGTTGAATTAATTGTGGGATCTGCGTTAGAAGCAGAGGCTGCATCTTACCTTGCAAGCCAGGTGAGGTAGACTGCTGCTTTAGCTTCAATAATTGACTGTCCAGAATGAGAAATTAGTGTAGCGGAAGGGGAGTCCCCACTTTGGATTGAGGAGTGAGAGGTGGCCGTGGTACACCAAGTTTGTGGCAGCCCTTTTTCTGTTTAATTTTACTTTTTTTATCCCTTTTCCAACAGAAGTGTGTATATCTGGCATGCACAGCTCTGTGCACACAACCTTAGGATTGTCATTGCTGCCAGCCACTTTCCGTCCCTCCACTGACTCAGAGTGACTAGATGCAAGTGCATCATCACTCAGAGGAGCTTGCCTGACAGAAGGAGCATTTGGAGTGACGGGATCAACAGCTGATTGCAGCCTGGTGAGTTACTGCTGCAGTTGTTGTTTTTCAAGAAAATATCTCTGTTCTTCAGCTTGCAATCTAGTCATTATTAATTCTTGTGCAACTCTAACACGAGCAGGTAGACTGGTTAACTGCTGGGTACCTTGAACCTCTTGTACTTCCACTGTATCCACATCATTGACTGTTTGTTCAAAATTCACAGAAGCAGATACAAGTTCTGGGTTCGTTTGCTAAAAAATATTACAGAAATGGTGTTTTCTACTGCCTCTTGTGTTGAGAGAACAGGAGAGGAGGCAAGCCCTCCTGTCTCTGTAACGTCCATCCTCTCTCCAGCTTCCAGCTCAGTGGCCATCTTGGAAGATGGCCAAGGTTTCCCCCTACTGCAGAGTAGGGGAGTTTATTGAAAAAGAAATCATACAAAAACACAATACAAAAATCAAGAGGAGCACAAAAAGAACAGCATTACAGCAAAAGATAAGTACTTATAAACAAAAAGGAGAAATAATCATCATTCAAACACATAATATGAATGGAAAAACAAGGTAGACTGGTTAACTGCTGGGTACCTTGAATTCTAGCATTCCTAGAAAACATATAATACATTATTATGAAAGCAGTTTCATCTAAACCCTACTGCAATTTTAATATAAATCATGATACCTAACACCCACCATATTTAAGTTACAGGTACATCAGAATCTGTTATCCACGGCATATTTTTCCAAACCGCACACAAAGTTCTAGAATGTAGGAGCCTAGAGTCATTATATTGAATTTTTAATTCCCTTGTAATTCTACCAAGAAGCTCTTCATGAGATAAAAGTTTCTGCTGTAATGAGAATAAACATCTACCATTCCAAATATACCATTTAACTACTAATAATATCTTTTGTAAAGTTTCAGTATACCAATAATGTTCCACCCCTATATATTTACCCCACATTAGAGCATCCATAGTAATGAACTGAAACCATGGAGTATTCCAGACAGTTGCCAATGGAAGCCAAAAGGATTTAATATAGACGCAGGTCAAAAAAAGGTGTTCAGTTGTTTTTAGTTGTTGAATACATCCAGGTTTAACACATAAACACTCAATCAGTTGTTTGTGTTTTTGATTAGCTTTAACGTTAATCCTATCATGACAGCTCAGCCAATGAAAATCTTTACATTTATCCGGAATCCTGGGAGTATTTAACAAACCTAATACTACCTCTCTGTATGGAAAGGAACATCTTGAAAAAGTTTCCAGTTCCGTAAATTGAGTCAGCATCGCCCAGTTATATAACTCTTTCCTTTGTTTTGAGATTACAAGATGGCTAGTAATTTTCCAACATTTGAAATAAGCAAGTTTTTTCCCTAGTATAAGGTGGTATATTGAGAGATCTATGCAAAACACCCAATTCCCCTCTATCCCATTGTCTAAACCATAGACCACAATTCTGTTCAAACACAGGTACCCAGGTTTTATCAAAAAAAATTAATAAAGGTCTAAAGTTTGCATATATAAAAATGCTATAAAAAATAAAATCGGATTTACCATCCCCAACCCTCCCTGCTTTATCGGTAGGTACACAATATTCCTTTTTAATGGATTTAACCTACTGCTCCATACAGCTTGGAAAAAGAGACTATAAATTACAGTTACTAGTTGACAAGGTGGAAGAAAGACATGACTTATATAAAGAAATACTGGGATAAGAAATGTTTTAATTAAATGTACCCTTTTCCGCTTGCTTAATTTCCACTTATTCCATTTAGCCACTAGAGCTTTACCACAAAGCAAGCAAGGTTCCAATTTAAAAGGCACATATCCCCCTGGCCATAAATAATCCCCAGAATTTTCAATCGAGTAGCTGAGAAATTAATACCAGCCACTTCCGGAACAGGAGGAACAACTGAGCCAAGCTGTGTGCCTATACATTTGTCTAAATTCAAACTGGTACCAGAGTTTGAATTATAAGTTGTACATATACCTAAGGTTTCCTGAATATAAACCTTGTCAGCCTCTAAAATGCAGAGGTCGTCTGCATGAGCTAAAGCTTTATAACGTAAGGGGGCTGAAGCAACTATAATAGGTTTTAAAAGTACTGAACTGTTGAGGAGCTGTAGTAAAGGGTCAATGCAAAAACATATAACAATGGGCTAAGTGGACACCCCTGGCACACCCCTCTCATTACTATCAACATAGGTCCTTTCCAACCTCTAACCAGAGGAGTGACTGTAACTGTTTTATATAAGCATTGAACCCAACTAATAAATTGTGGTGGCAAACCATATTTTTTTAAAACTTCCCATAGGAAGGTGTGGCTAACTGAGTCAAAGGCTTGTCTTTGATCTAGTGACAGTACTAAGCCATCTGCTCTATGCCTAAAACTATGCTCAAAAATTTCCCTTAACAAAATTAGATGTTACATGATATTTCTAACTGGTATGGCATGTGCCTGTGCTGGGGATAGAATATGCATTGCTACCAATAACAAGTGGTTGTTTAGAATTTTAGCAAAAATTTTAAAGTCTATATTTAGCAGAGAAATGGGCCTCCAGTGATCTATATATCACGTATCTCCTTTTTGTTTAAATATATGTATCAGAATACCCCCTATCATACACAGAGAAGGGGATCCAGATGAAAGGATTGCCGTAAAGACCACAGCTAGTTCTGTCAAAATATATGGTCCTATAAACTTATATAATTCTCCAGTTAGTCCATCTCCACCTGGTGCTTTATTATTCCCTAATGCCAGGATTGCTCTCTCTACCTCTTGTGGCATAATATCAGCAATTAAAGGTGTTAATAACTGTTCAGTGGGCTTAACCGTAGAAATTGAGTCAAGATATGTCTCCAGTGTTTCAGTGTGAACTTGGGAGGGGTAAAGGATTGAGTTGTATATTGTGTTATGATATTAAGAATTTGTCCAGGATCAGTACATAACCTTCCATCCTTATCAAATAAACTATCCATTGTTCTGTTGAAATTCCTAGCTGTGAGTCCTACATAAGGGCAAATGTAACCCTTTTTATCCTGAGTACAATATGACTGCTGATATTGCAAATGTTGTTCTTGTAGTAAATGGTATTCTACCATTTGCCATTTAATATTTTGAATTTGCACCATAAAATCATGTTTCATCATAGATGCTAAAGATAACAGTTTTTGAAGTTGTGACCTGTGGTTAAGATAAGTCCCGTATTCCTTATCCCGGACTACCTTTCCATATAATTTAAAAAAACTGTCAAATCCCGGACGGTGTCTTCCCACCAAATGCTAGGGTCCATGTACATATCAAATACAGATTTCCTGGCTTGAATAAAATATACCAGATTTTGTCGGATATTTTCCTTAGCCGAAAGTAAAGCATTTAATTTCCAATAACTTGGCTCATTAGGAGGTGTATGTGATCCATACAACATTAAATATAATATTTTATGGTCTGAGAACTCTGCTATTAAGGTTTTTGCTTTAGAAATTTGTAAAAGGGAAGAAACAAAAAAAATAGTCAAGCCTTGTGGCTGAGGTGCTTCTATACTGTAAAAGGTGGGGTCAGCTTTCCCAACTGTCTCAAAGTAAGCATCCCTTAAATATGCATTATGTATCATAGTGGAAAGAAAGGTCATGTCACAAAACACTTTATTAGTAACAGTATTCCTACCCCTATCCCTTACTTTCAACCCACAGTTGAAGTCACCCCCCAGAATAATGTGATGCTCAGAGTATAGATAGGGCTGGATAGCCTGGAACAGTTCAATCCTTACCACCTTTGTTTGACCAGCATAAATATTGATGAACCGAAACAGTACATTATATAGCTTGACATCCAGTATTAAGGACTGACCTGGAATCAAATCAATTAGTTTAATAACATGAACGTCTACATTTTTAAATAAGATGGCAACCCCAGAGCAAGTTTCATTCCCCAATGACCAG
Source organism: Neoceratodus forsteri (assembly GCA_016271365.2). Taxonomy (NCBI): domain Eukaryota; kingdom Metazoa; phylum Chordata; order Ceratodontiformes; family Ceratodontidae; genus Neoceratodus; species Neoceratodus forsteri. The sequence continues at coordinate 1,454,032,881 of CM028129.1, read as the reverse complement.
AAAGAGGGACCTGAATGCCAAAGCTTGATGGCCTGTTTTAATTCAGAAATGGTGTGTAACCCAGTATCTTGTAGGAAAAAAACACCAGTTGAAAAGGATCTTAAATGGGAAAATACAGCTTGCTTTCTCCATAAACTCTTAATGCTATTAACATTAATAGAATAAACAGATAAAGAAGGCATTATTTTTATAAAGGGGTAAGTGATAAAACCTTAAGCATGATTCTATTCATTGAGGCTTTTTAGTAGAGGCTCTTGTGGTCCTAACATGCTTAGTTTTCCCTGTTCTTTTTCCAGAGGAAGGGGGCACTGTGTCTGGGGAGGGTTCTTCCAATTCAGAACCCTGATCCAGTACTGAGAAAATAATAGAAGACCCTTCAGATTCATTTCCAGAAATTTCTCTTTCTATAGGCAAAGAGGCAAATCTGTTTTTAATAGAGATTTCAGATGTTTTAGGCATTTTAGCTGCTGGTTGTACCCAGTTTTGCTGACGTCTGGAGGGTTTAATCTGAATAAGTGGGGATTGTTGTGGAGCATCTTTAGTATGCTCTAGGTGAGCTGACACAGTCTCAATCACAGTAGTTTCTACCACTGCAGATGCATTAGACTCCTTCTGTGGAACCACAGAGACAGTGTTTATAACTAAATTTCCTGGTGGAGGCATAGCAGAGAGTTGTGTAGCAGCAGGACATTCAGGAGCAGGAGTGACGGCTGCAGATTTATCAGGAGGCCTATCTTGGGGCCTAGAGGCTGAACGCTGAGCCTGGGCGCATTGTGCTAGAGCTATAGACACTCTCTGCTCATCCCAATCAGCTTGCTCTCCCTGATTGTGAGCAGCTGAGGGACAAGAATGATAAGTGTGACCTTTTTCCCCACATAAATTACAAACCTGGTCATTTCTACATATTGCTGCACTATGTCCTAGCTCGTTACAAGTGATACATTTTATTCGCTCACACATACTGCTTAAGTGACCCATGGCTCCACACCGATAACAGGCCTTGGGCTGACCTGCACAGAATAAAACCCTTCTATCTTTCCCCAGAAAAAAGCTATTGGGTAAATGACTTAGCCCAGTGTCAGAAGTGTTCAGAGCAACTTACATTTTCCTCCCTCCATTCCAGATATGATCATCATCAAAAATGGGTTCTGGATTACCATGTACTGTACACCTTTGTTTAAGCCAATAGACTAGATCTGTGACACTCACCCCCTTGTTTCTAAATAACACTGTGATCATACGATGTGCAGGTTTAGTTAGGGGAACTACCTCAAAAGGGACCCATAAAACAGAGGATTTTAAAAGTTGGTATTGAGACCAGAACTTCTGCAGACCAGTACCTTGTTTAAAGCTAACGTCAAAGACAGGTTCTCCTGAAACATGTATTAAAGCATAAATTTCAGAGGGTTAAAGTACATGGAACCCATAAGCAGGTTCTTGGAAACATGTTTATGGTCAGGAAAAACTTCTAAACCCCCTTTGTAAATCAACCTGACTGCATTATGGCGTTTAGCAGGGAAAACTGGAACTCTAAATAAGGAAGCAAAGGATTTAGTAGATTTAGACTGTTCTTGTAAAATATTATCAGTTTGTCCCTCAGAAGGTAGAAGTTCTGAAACATCAGAGGAATCAGGCCCACAAAGTCTAGTTTCACCACCCTGCAAAATTGGTAGCACAGGATTTTGCATAAGTTCTAAGCTGTCTGGCACATGTAAAGGAGAGGCAATGTCCATTTCAGATCCCCAGTCTTTAGGTCTATTAGTCTCTAAGGAAAGGCAGTCCTGCCTAGCAGAGGTGGATTTTTTGCTAGGAGAAACAGAAATATCAGAAGGACCTGAAACCCAAGAGCCTGTGTCAGATTTCTCCTAACCGGCAGCCTTCAAAGCGCGATCTACAAACCACTGGCTCTCATCAGCTGCTAGTTCTTGCCATTTTGTTGCATGAACATCAGGGTTTTATCCAGGGTCAGGTAACACTGTATTTGAAATAGCCAGTCCTGATGAGGTTCCCGCAGAGTTATTGAACAAATTTCCCTTAAAGACAAACAAGGGCGCTTGCCCTGTACCTGCTAAAAAGGAGTAGGAGCCTGCAGAAGCGTCCTGGTCTGGTAATTGCACTTCATCCAGAACAGCTGCAATCTTCTGCAGAGGAGTTATCTGGACAGCTGCCACATCAGTGTCTGAGGCAGCCTTTTGCACAGTTTGCAGTTCATTCAGCTCAGACGAGGAGCGCTGATCCACTGCCGCAATTACAGCTTTCAGTTCATATTGCCTCAATTGAAAGCGAGCTTCTTCTTCATGAAGCTGTTTCTGCAAAGTAGCTGAATCTTTGAAAGTCTCAGCCTGAAGTTTTTCAGATGAAATAATAACCTCCCGATTCGGCGGTAGATCGCTGGCTTCAGACCTTATCCCAGAGGTAGAAGTGAAAATCATCAAATCCATGTCCACACTTGGAGCGTCAAAAAAAACTTCAGAGTCCATAGCATCAGACCTTAGGATAGCAGCCTGCTCTGCTGCTTCAGGTACATCCATCTCCTCCACTTGCTCAGCACAAAGTGACCAATGCACTAGCCAGCAGTCCCCCTACTGGCAAGAGTGGGGAATTTTTTATTATAACTGGAAATCAAACATACAAACAATAATGTGTACAGTATACCAATTATAATATAGAACAAAAATAAACAGAAATAAGTATTCCAGCATACAAAAAGATTAACAGAGATATAAGAAAAAAAGGAAAAATGAAAAAAAAATCTCAAACGCCAACTTTCCTCTTAAAGACAAGAAATCACATCAGTAAAAGAATCACAAAAACAGAGTGATATTGTACTAAATAAAAACAAAAAAACAAATAATCGAATAATAAAAAAACAAGTATGTACATCAAATCAGCAGCAGAAAACTGTTTAGATTTAACAGCTCAAATTGAACCAGAATATGTTAAATGCCCCCCTCAAAAGAGAGGAAGCTGGTTTAAATCAGAACTAACATTGTATGTAGAAAGCAGTATTCATCACTAAAGATTACCCCAAAAGGAGATCCTATCCTCTCTATAAGGGATACCCTGTACCTGATAGGAAAGCCTGGACATATCATAATAAACCTTACCCTGTATCAAGCCAGGTCATTTTCCTCCACCACAGTTTAAATAGTTAAGGATGCACCTTTTCCTTTTCCTGTAGTCTCCAACTAAATATTAATTTCTGAATATTACAGACAATCTGAGATTCAGAGAGTAATTGTTGCCTAGGTGTGAGATTGCACCGGGCTTGCCACAGCTGAAAGCCAATATGACCCATTAACAGGCGCATTGTGACTACATTATAAATAACCCAGGGGCCCGGCAGGACCCCCTCCACCCAAATCTGTGATGAAGAACCCTGAAAAGGATTAAAGGCCATACATCATGAAATTGAGACCAAAAGGAAACAACAAAAGGACAATCTACAAAAAAATGTTCCATTGTTTCAACCACCCCTATGCAAGTTTCCTCCCTGGGACAAAACCTCTCTGAGAGTTCTTTATGCCTCATATTGCCTTTCACCCCTAATCTCTTATGAAGACAAAGCCATAAAAAATCCCACATATGTCTAGGAACCCTCTTACTTACCAATAATTGTAACTTAGAATGCTGCTCAGAAATAGATATATCATGAAACCAGGGATCTACAAAAATGAAATCTTGTAATATAGTACAATAGAATTGTTGATGTGATTGGAGAAGAATGGATTTCTTAACAGCATGCCAGGATTTCAATTTTTGAAACATCGTACGAAAATGACTAGCTAAGGCATATAGCCTAACCTGACGAGCCAGAAAGGAATCATGATCCTAATGCCTAAGAAGGGGATCTATACTGTGAGCCACCCATGGGGACCAGATCTTAACAACCCCCTTAAGCAAAGGAACTAGATCATAAAAAATAAATATGCTATGCAAGAATACTACCGGATTTACCATACCCAGACCACCTTCACCAATAGGTAAATAGGTAATACCCCTCTTCACCGGGTTCAATCTACTACCCCATAAACAAAGAAAAAATACATCATAAAGAGATGATTCCAAAGAAGGGGGAGGGGGAAAAACCACAGCTATAAACAAAAAATATGGCAACAAAAAAGTTTTAATCAAATAAATTCGTTTAGCCTTAGACATTCGTCCTTTATTCCAGCGTAGCACTCTGTTACGAGCCTCCAATAATTGCCTCTTCCAGTTATACCGATGGGCATCCATGCCTCCAAAATAAACACCAAGAATCTTCCTATATCCAGGTTCTATAGGCATGTCCCAAATCAATGCTGCATCAGCGGCCCCATACCCCAAAGGCAGTATCCCACTTTTAAGTCTATTAATAGAGGAACTGGACATTGCAGAAAAGGTTTGCAATAACAACCTTGCAGCAACAGCAGAATTTCTATCTGATAAAACTAGAACTAAATCATCCACATATGCTATTGACACTATCTGTGGATCCATACAACCAACTGATAGTCCAATAATGTCATCCGTACTATTTAAGGAATGCAAAAGGGAGTCCAAGGATAGCACATAAAGCAGGTGACTAAGTGGACACAGCTGCCTAACTCCCCTATGCACCTCAATATCCCTTCCCAAACAGCCATTCACACTTGGTATCAGAGTGATGCCTTTATAACAAGTTTGCAGCCAGCTTATGAATTGTAAGGGAAACCCATACCTCCTCCAGCTCTCCCAAAGATAAATATATTCTACTTGGTCAAAAGCCTTGGCCTGGTCTAGACAAACCAGATGCCCAAACATTTCCCCAGACGCTCCCTTAGAAACAAGCTCCCTGAGTAGGATCAGTGCATCCTGAACCCTCCTATGTATTACACCACTAAACTGTGATGGATGTAATAAGGAACCTAAAACCCCCCGTAATCGAATACATAAGATTTTCATCAGAATCTTATAATCTGTATTCAAAAGAGACAAAGGCCTCCAATTAACTAAATACCCACGATTCCCTTTATTTTTATACAGTAAGAGCAACACACCCTGTAACGTGCTATTTGGTAGAGCCCTCGCCTGCAACCCAGCATTCAATACTTGACATAGGTCAGTACCCAAAACTTCCCACAAGATTTTATAAACTTCATGAGATAACCCACCAAAACCAGGAGTAATGCCTGACTTTAAAGACCAAATTACAGTCTTTAGTTCTTCTACTGTAATGGGTTGTACCAAATTAATCTGCTCATCTGGAGACAAAACAGGGACTGGTCTGCTAATAAACCAATCGTGAATAGAAGCATCAGAGAGCAATCTACTCTTAAAGGAGGCAGAAACATAATTATGTATTGTGTCTAAAATACCATTATTTGTTGTGACACGCCCACCTTCTGAAGTATTTAAATACCTCATGACCCGGGAGTGTTTAATAATTATGTCTCAGATTTTCAAAAGGTAAAGTGTCCTTCCTTTTACCACGAATCCCATATTTATGTTTTTTCTCCATATCTTGCAAAACCTGAGACTGTAATCTAGCCATCTCCACCTTTAATCTTTTAATTTGATCCAGACAGTCAGATCCCAAAAGCTGGCGAAAGGTGGACAAAAAATGAAGCCGTTCTCTAAGATTACAAAGCCCATCATGCTGTAATCTCCCATTTAAACGACCTATGGATTTAAAGTAAATTCTGACTTCACTTTTTGTGTCCTTCCACCAAGTGTTTAAATCATCATATTAAAATAGAACAGACTGCTGTGCCAAAAAAAGGGATTGTAGCCCACCAGCCACACAAGGGATATCTAATAAGACAGTGTTCAATTTCCAAAAACCCGGCCCCCTTCGGGCTTCAGGCACATCACATAAAACCAATCTAAGTAGTTTGTGATCTGACGTAGCTACCTCCTGCAAGGACTGTGATTGCACTACAACCCCAGGTGAAAGAAAAAAATAGTCAATTCTGGAAGCTCTAGGTCCACAAAAATAAATATTCCCAAACGCTGTAGAGGAAGGCCCAAAAGCATCAACCAAGCCAGTAACTGCAAGAAGTTTCGACAAGCTTGCCACATCACAATACACCTTCTTCTTATTCCCAGAAGAAACATGGGAAGGCAAGGAACAGGTAAAGTCCCCCCCAAGAATAATGAAATAAGAGGTGCATAAAAAGGGGTATAATGATTTAAAAAGGGACACCTGGTCAAATTTAGATTGAGGTGCATAAACATTTATCAACAGCAAAGGCAGAGAACCCCACTTAATATCCAATACCAAGGCCCTGCCAGCTATGATCTCTATCTGGTGAATCACTTTAATATAAGAATGAAAAAAACAAATCCCAACCCCGCTACATAGATTGCTCCCTAAAGACCAAAAACAATCCCCCCACAACCAACCAGTAGTGGCAGCCTCTGCCTCCTCGGGAAAATGAAAACGAACATCCTGAAGGAAAACACAATCCAGATTTTCATATAAAAAATGAGAATAAGTGCTCTGATGCTTAGCAGGAGTTTTAATGCTGTTTGCATTTAAAGTTGCCACTCAAAAGTAAAAGGGAACCATTAATTAATTTAGGAATAAATTCACTTTACTTTGCTGGATGCCCTCGTAATCCTACCACTTTTACCATCTGGTGGCTTAAGGCCTACCTGGCCTTCAGCAGGTTCCTGAGGCTCAGGCTTGGTGGGGGTGCAGAAGGCTGAGTCACGTCTGGGACCACCTCTGGATCCTCCACCAAAACTGCAAAAGTATTAGGGTCAGCTATAGAAACGTTTAGAGTAGGTATAGCTGTTTTTATACCCAACTTTCCTTTGCCTTTAACAGACTTTCCCTTCTTGCCAATAACCATAATAAAACCATCTTCCAAGGGGTCCAAACCAGCTGATAAAGAATCAAGGCTAATAACCCCCCCAGTCCTATTTCTGATACCTCATTAGCCTCAACTGCGGGTAAATCTACGTTATCAGGAATCAAAGTAGAGTCTTTAAGCAAGCTCAACTCAGCCAAGGGGGGAACAGCCACAAAGGTACTGGGATCCAACCTTCCCCCAGCAGGAAGGCCAAGTCGAACCGCCTCCCAAATATAATGATCCTGTACCCCAAAATCAGCTTCAGCTGTGTTCTTAGCAGCCAAAGGGCAAAGTTCAAACGTGTGACCCACCACATCACAAAGATTACATTTAGAGGTTTGGAAAAAGTGGGCACTAGGATGACCAGACTCCCCACAATAAGAGCATTTGAGCACTTCACAGGAGGTGCTTATGTGAGTCTGAGACCCACACTTGAAGGAAACTCTGGGCTGACCTGGGTAGAAAAGGAACCCCTTATCCCTCCCCAGAAAAAAACAATTGGGAAGATGCAATAAATCGGAATCAGTAGAATGGAGCTTAACTCTAAATTTCCAACCCCCATTCCAAAATCCCTCAGCATCCAGGATAGGAACAGGATTCCCCTGGATATCACATTTCTTAGATAACCAATTTACAATATCTACAACGTTAACCCCTTCATTTCTAAACATGATCGTAATGACCCTAAAGGTCTGTTTTGAAAGAGGCAACACAATAAAGTCAGACCATAAAGGATTAGTTTTTAGATTTAAATAGCGGCTCCAGAATAGTTCCAAAAGAGCAGGGGTACGGAAACTGACATCAAAAATAAACTCCCCAGGAACATGTATCAAAGCGTGAGACTTCAGAAGGGAAAAACCATACTCTGTTTCAACAATGTCTTCCCAACATAAAACCTGTCAGGAGTTTCCCTGGGACCAACATATCGCAAACGAATGGCATTGCGCCGCTTGGCCAACTCTAGAGGTTGCCTAAAATAACTGGCATAAGAAGGTTTATCCACAGGTTCTAAAGCTGGTCCCTGTATGACAGAGGATGTAGCCACATCTTCAGCTACCTCCTCTAATAGGTTTCCCAAGGGTAGGCTTGAATCAATAGCAGCCTGAGGAAGAGGGGAAGCTGGAGGTTCAGTACCCGAAACAACAGTAGATGTGACTGGTATAGCCATTGTACTTATCTGAACAGACTCCTGGAGAGCTAAAGATCCTCCATCCGGTTTTCACATAGCACCGGAAATTGGTATCCAGCCTGCCCCATGCAGCACACGCTCCGGAGACCATGACTCCTCCACTAGATCCCCCCAATCCTGAGAAGCCGAATTTCCACTTGCAACAGGCCTCTCAGCAGCCGAATGTAGCTTGCTGGGCCACGCAGTCTCTAAAGCGCTCGGCTAACCTTCCGATCTCTTCCGCTTCCTGTCATCCTCAACTGCAAGGTTCCGATGTTCCTACACCAACAGTTCACTGACCCGAAGTAGTTCCTCTTCCAAAAGGCGTTGTTTCTCTGCAAAACTGAGACCCATTGTAACAGTAGAATCTGATGGACTGCTTGATCTGGCGTTGCGCTGGCCACCTCGCAGGTGCATCCCAGCCGCCACTTCAGCGGATCCAGTCAGGGTGGATTTAACAGGTATGGAATGGCTCTGGGCTATCGCAGCCCCATGCACAGCTCCCTTCTCCTCCATAGCAGGGAACAGAGTGTCTGCCTCCCACAGCGACAGGGTCTCCCTACTGGCACAGAGTAGGGGTCTTTCCCTGGTGTTCTGGTCAATACTCCCCTTCCTATAAAACCAGTTCATGCAATTGTTCAAGGCTGTGTGTGGGTGGTGATGTGCAAAATGGATGTCACTATACATTCAGACACTTCACTACCAGTCTAGCATTGCTTGTTAAGCACTTTGGGATGTAATGTGCATGAAAGCACTATATAAATGCTGACTCTTCTTCTTCCTCAATTTCCTCCCATTCAAAATACCACCAACAGCTTAATCTGGTTCAATACCAGCTGGTTTCCATGTGTATATGCCCTCCTACATACTGAGAGGGCACCAATTAGAGGACACAAAAATGGAACAGGATCTCGGCATAATCATTCCCGATGACTTAAAGGTAGGAAAACAATATGAAAAAGCAGCACAAATGGCAAGGGGCATCCTCAGATGCATAGGTAGGGGTATTACAAGTAGGAAATATGAGGTAATCTCTCCACTCTACAGGTCTTTAGTGAGGCCACACCTAGAATACTGTGGCCAGTTCTGGAGTCCTCACCTGAAAAAGGACATTGACTGATAAGAGACGGTACAGAGAAGTGCTACAAAGATGGTGCAGTAACTGCATCATGCGCCGTATGAAACAGAATTCAAGGAGTTGAATTTATTCTCTCTGGAGTGAAGAAGAAATAGAGGGGACTTGACAGAAGCATTTAAATACATTAAGGGGATTTACACAACTCAGGCAGAAAACCTCTTCCAGGAAAACAGGGCTGCGTGAACAACAGGGCACAACTTGCCTGTGGTGGGAGGTAAGTTCAAAAGCAATCTTAGGAAGTACTTTTTCACCAAGAGAGTGATAGATCCATGGAACAGCCTGCCACAAGAAGCAGGGGCATCGAAGACAGTAAGAGGATTCAAACTCACATGGGACAGGAATTGTGGGAAAATTAGGTTGAAAGATATCTGGGAGGGGGGTAGTATCATGGAAGACTAGATGGATCATGCGGTCCCCATCTGCTGACTCTTTCTTATGTTCTTATGTTCTCCAGAGGACAAGGCTGAAAATAGGCAGACTTACCTCGTCCTCCCTTCCAGATCATGAAAAAAATAGTTTACAAACTCAACATTACCTATTTGTCCATCTTGAATTTAAGCCGAAGCATTTTCCCAGTGAAGAATAGCATAAAGAATGCGTGGGTGCAATATCCAGCTGAGCCGCATCAATCATACAAAATACTCTACCCCCGAGGGGGTTTCTATTAAAATGCCATGTGTTTATAGCAGTTGCATTTAATTATAACTGTTCCCCATCTTTTTGTCTATGTCTCAAAATTAGTCTTTTAAATATTTTGCATACACAAATGCAACCAACTGTGCTCGCATTGGTCTTCATGGGGATGATATCTAGGTTCCTCATGGAACTGGAATTTGGATGTGGTGCAGTGGGTGCATCCACTTGTGAGGGATCCTTTTTACAGGAGATGCCAAGGTGCTGCCTCACAGGAAAATAAGCTTTCCCCAGCCATGGTGACTGGGGACCCAGTTAGCTTATGACACAATACCACCTATTTACCAATAACCAATAAAGTACAAAATATAAATACAATGCAAAACTACTAAGGAAAATGTGACAGTAACTATGGTACAAACAATAAGGAAGAGATGTATTAGTAGGAACAGGAACAGATGGCGGTGGAAGAAAGGGGAAGGAAATGCACAGTGATAACCAGCAATAAAAGAACAAAATCCCCTTCGTATACGTGGACAGTCTTTTAAATTGAAGGAGAAATAGGCTGATGCTGGGAGCCCCATATATGAGACAGGGTGATCCTAGAAGATACTCTCCCTGAAATGGGAATAGGATCATGGGAAATCAGCAGGAGTAGGGGACAGGTCAAAGAAGACAGAGAAGGAGTGGGCAGAAACAGTCTCGCTAGTGGAGGAGGTAATGAATGGGATGGGAAGAGAGAGAGAGAACAGCGGTAGGAGGGGATCAGGTAAAGGATGTGGGAGTACAGGGTGGTGTGTGGAGGATGGTTTGCCTAAATGCCAGAAGTTTAAACAATAGGATCAGAGAACTGCAGCTGATAATGGTAGAGGATAAATTTGATTTAATGGTCATCACGGTGACATCAGCCAATGGGAGCAACAACTGGGATATGGCAGTCCAAGGGGGCACCTTGCTTAGGAGAGACATGGGCAGCTGAAAAGTAGAAATAGCCCTATATATTAAGGAAGGAATTGAGGTGACAGAAGGTGGGACCATCAAAAAGGGTGGGGGCACCTAGCTGGGTGCAGCTGATATCAGACGTTTAGGTTAGGGTTGGTAGACCACTGGGGCAGAAAGAAGAAGGGGGAAGGAAGTTGGGAAAGGAAATCAGGAAGGGAGAAGCAAAAGGGGATCCACAGTTAGAGGGGACCCAAACCTGACAGATATCAACTGTGATATTCCTGTGGCAAAGTGTACCAGGAGTCAAGCACTGCTAGATGCATTGTAGGACTGCTTCCTGGTGCAGCTGATCAGAAATCCCACACAGCAAGACACCATACTAAACCTGGTGCTCACCAGTTTGGAGGTGATAGGAGGCTGACATTCATGGAACCACTGGGGCCTAGTGACCACAATCCTATGCGATTACCTGCAGTTGGGAACAAAGATCCCCCTCGAAGACAGTGGTTCTGGGCCTCAAATGAGAAGGTTTTGCAAGATGAAGGAACTAGTTAGAGTGAGACTGGTGGGTGTAGATCAGATAGCGGGAGTAGAGGAGCAGTGGGACTGGATTAAGGGAGCACTTCAGGTAGCAACTGAGTCTTGTTCAAGGAAGGCCACCAAAGATAGCAAGCATAAAAAGCAAGTCTGGTTTCCAAAAGAGGTAGAGGAGGCTGTGAAGGTGAAAAGAAGGACCTTCGCTAGGCAGAGGAGGAGCAAGAGGGAGAAAGAATGGAAGGAATATCAGACTAAATTCAAAGAAGCAAGGGTGGCAGTAAAGAGGACAAAGGCAGACACAAAGCTGCAGATTGCTGAGGGTGTAAAAGGTGGGGGAAAATATTTTTTTTGATACATGAAACAAGATCTGGCAGGTGGCGACAAGTCTGGTCTTGCTTTTTTTTATGCTGCCATCTTTGTTTATTTTTGTACCAGGCACTACTGACTCACCAGTCTCACTTGTATAATTGTAGTTATATGAGGACTAATCAAATGTTAGTTTTACAGATTCTTTGTATACAGTGTCCATAGGGAGGGATTTGGTGCAGCAGTACTTCTTTTCAGTAATGCTCCTTACATTGTTCACAGTGGTTCAAGTCCACCCAACCCCAGCCAGTTTGTTTCCTCCTCTCGGCATCAAACTCACGTATTGCTCACCACATCACAATTTTTGTATTCTCTGATGGTCTGGGATGGACAATGAAAAATTCAGATAGGTAAGGGGAGAGGGCCAGATGTCTTTTATTCCCTGATGGGCCAGATTGGTCATCAGACCTGTCAGGTAGCTGGGGTTTTTTTTTTCCTGACAGGCTGGGTTGGATTTGAGACTCAACAGGTTGTTGAGAGGAGGGGATTGATTTTTTTGATTCCCTTATGGTCCTGGTATAGCACTAGTCTCATCACGTTGTTGGGTGGAGGAGGAGGAGAGACAGATATTTTTTAAATCTCTAACAGATTGTGGTGGGCACTGGACCCATTAGGAAGTTGGGGAAGGGGGACAGATTTTTTTTATTCCCTCCTGTGTTTGGCACTGGATCTATGGGGTAGTTTTTGGGAGAGGAACAGATTTTGGTTTGTTCTCTGATGGGCCAGGTTGAGCACCAGAGCATTCTGCTGTGGAGGAGGACTGGGTTGCAACATGCATGGCAATGTGATTCCTAGCATGTGTGTATGAGGCAGAGTGCAGATCTGAGATTGAGGTCCAAGAGAAGGAAAGACTGAAAGAGAGAAAGTCAGGTGCTGGAGCTGGGTTCACTGGCACTTGGGGTTGCAGCCTCAGACATGTGTGACATCAGTCCCCTTGGTCCAGTCTCCCACGCTAGTGTGCTGAGGGCTGGAGGAGGGGAAGATGCCTGAACAGGCTGGCAGCAGCAATACTGCAGCAGTAGCCCCCAAGCCTTACATGCAGGGTTTGAGACTCTCACTATAACCTGAGTGCAGGAGCGAGAAATGATTGTTTTACTGCCCTGACCAATCTACAGCTTCTTCTTATCTCTGTTTGGCTTTGTAAATGGGCCAGGTTGGGAACTGCGAGGGGCCAGGTTTTTAATTCCTTAGATGTCTGGGATAGGCACCAAACCAATAAGATATTTTTTTTGGGGGGGGGCAAGATTTTAAGGCAGAATTGGACACCGGATCTGTCAGGTTGTTGGGTGGAGGGTCAGATTTTTTTTAATTCCTGATAGGGCTGGCTGAACACTGGAATTACTGTATCAGGTTGTTGGGGAAGGGTTATCATTTTTTTATTCCCTAGCGGGCCAGTTAGGCATTAGACCACTCAGGGTGTTGAGGGAGGAGGACAGTTTATTTTTCATTCTTTGATGGGTTGGGTTGGGCACTGGACCTGTCAGGCAGTTTGGTGGTGGAGAACATTTGTTTTTATTCGATGGCAGGCCACATTAGGCACTGAATCCATTAGGTTATTGCTGGGAGGGGGACACTTTTTATTCCTTGACAGGATGGGTTGCATACCAGACACATCAGGTAGTTTGGGAGAGAGGGGTATATCTTTTTTTATTTCCTTATGGGTTAGGTTTGGCACTGGACCAGTCAGGTAGTTGGGGAAGGAAGACAGTGTTTTTTTTAATTCCCTGATGGTCTGAACTGCTCACATGAAACATCAGACAGTTGAGAGAGGGGGGACATTTTTTTTTATTCCCTGTTGGACCACACTTGAGCACTAGAAATACTATTCCAGTCTACATTCCTTGTACTGTCAGTATGGAACTTCTGTGCCTTGTAGAACATTTTGGGCACAGTGTGTATGAAAATCATGTTGGTTAAGTGCTGTTTTGCAAATTGCCTTACTCTGGCCTTCATTTTGCTCCAGCATCTGATCCCCTTCCCCCCTCTCAGTTTTCCCAGTCCGTGGCCAGGCTACTCGGACTGACTGGAAACTAAACTGTTTTTGCATTACACAGAGAGGTTGGGAAGGTTGGGAAAGATACTTTCTTGCTCCAGCAAGCATCAAATGGTACAAGAGCTATGCTATTCTTTGTACTTTTGCACCTCAATAATTTTGTAGTATGAAAACTCTCAGTTTTATATAGGACTTGGCAATTTCATTTTTTCTATTCATGAAGTTGTGCAGTTTATTCGTACTTTCTCTCTCCACTCATTCATTGCCATTCTTGTCACCACAGTGGAGGAAGGCTAGGCTAAACAAGCTAGGGATTTCTTCAGTGTATTTCCTAGGTTAGCGGCATGTTTATGAGAGTAGCACCACTTGCTCATCATGTTCTCATTACCTCTCCTCCTTGCAGCCAACAGAAGGTTAGCAAAGCATTACAGACAGCTGCAAGTATTAATAGTATTATTACACTCACTCATTGACAGCCATAAAATAGCATATCTCAGTCTCCCGATGCATTTCAGTGGGATAGCTGCAAAATACTTCCTGACTTTGATTTCAGTAAGAACTGGTCTGCTATGCAGATCAGCCATAACAAGGGAGAGTAATCAGGCAAGTAGGGGATGGTGGTTGTTGAAGATGAGGCAGATGTTCTGAACAATTACTTCTACCGGGTATTCATGGTAGAGGACAATGGACCTCTACTGGAAAGCAGTATAAAAGCCCCTACAAGGAGGGTTTAGGAAAGGGGCAGAGTAGAGATAATGGTAGATCAATTGAGGACGGGACTGGAAGCCCTCAGGGTGTAGTGGATAAGATTCCAGACCCATATGGCATGCACTAGTGCTGTGCGGAATGGTCATTCTGCTGGCAGAATTTCCGCCAGTATTTTATTGGTTCTTCAGCAGAATTCCACCTACTGTGAAAAGCAATTTTTCTATGGAAAATTATTCTGCAACAATTTCCACAGAAAATATTGACCTCTGCAGAATAATATTTCTCAGAACAGCACTTTTTTCTGCAACTATTTTCTACCGCTGAATTTCACCATCCCGTTTGTGGCAAAAATTCAGCGGAATTTTTGCAGAATTTTGTAAATTCTGTGGAATTTCATTATGCTGAAATCTGAAAATTCTGCACAGCACTAGTCTGCACCCATAGGTAATTAGGAAATTGAATAGAAAACTTGCTGTACCCTTGACCTGACTAATGACTCATTGAAATCAGGAATGGTGCCAGAGGATTGGAGTTCTGCCGACATAGTACCATTCTAGAAGGGGGGGAGGGTCACCCACAATAGGGTGAATGAAATGTGAGTCGGGGAATAAGGGTGGAAGCACAAAGGCGCAAGCAATCTAGGCATCAGCCAATTTGACCAGAAGACAACCAGAGTGAATGCCAAGTGGGAGGCTATGGGGCACAGGTAAGGAAGTGTCAGTGCGGCGAGAGTGGCACCCACTCTGAATTTCATGTTATCAAGATTACTTTTGCAAAAGTTACTGTGCACTGATCTGCCCGCCCTCTTTCCTTCACTCTATTGTCAGGATACCCCAGAAGGGGGGGGGGGATCTAAGCATCTACTGGACTGTCAGTCTTTCCTGCATTGTTGGTAAACTGATGGAGTCTATAGTAAAAGAAAACTTGGTGACCTACTTATAGGATAATGGACTTCAGGACGGAAAACAGCATGGGTCTGTGCAAGGACGGTCATGCCAGACCAAACTGATGCTGTTTTTTGACGGTGTCACTAAGGTGATAGATAGATGATAATGGGTAGATTTGCTCTATTTCAACTTCAGCAAGGCCTTCAATTTTGTACCACACAGCAAGCTGCTGAAAAACTTGGAGAACTTGGTAGTGGAGCACAGGTTAGTCAGGTGGATAGGAAATTGACTTGGATGGAGGCAGAAGAGGATAGTAGTCAATGGGGGCAAGTCATGGAACAGGGAGGTCATGAGAAAGGTGCTGCAGGGACTGGTGCCGGGACCTATCCTATTCAATATGGTCATTAGTGACATAGGGGAAGGTATCTGAGGCTTATTGCATTTCTTTGTTGACAACACAAGACTCTGCAGCCTTAATATGTACTCACTGGAGACCAGGCACATGAGGGAGACATGATAAAGTTTATTCTTTTATAAAAACATATACACGTTTCTGAGGTATATAAACAGGGAGATTAGTGAGGACCTGTTTGTAATGAAAAGGGATGCTTTCACCAAATCACCAAAGGGCATGATTGGAGGATGTTTGGAGGCAATGTCAAGAGAGACATGAGGAAGTTTTACATCACAGAAAGAGTGGTGGAATCATGGAACAGACTGCTGATGGAAGTGATGAGGGCAGCTACACTAAATGAGTTTAAACACTGTTGGGATAGGGTAAGGGGACTCATGTTCATTACTCCCTGGCAAGCAGCCAAATAATTGTTTTAAACTCAGTCCCATATTACAGCTTTCAGGTGTGCAGGTGTTTCTTGTCCTGCTTGGGCAGTGTGGGCCAAGGTGGTGAAATGCACTCTGCAGGCACTAAGACATAGCCTGCTACTGTTGCCACCTAGTCCCCTGCTGCAGTCCACTGGGCCAAGAGTAAACAGCAACAAATTCATAACAGCTGTGGGGAGGTGCTAGGGAGGAGAGGCAGTATGCTGCCTGAGTGCCTGACTGGGAGTCAGATACTGTATGGTAAGACTCAAATTTTTTGGGGGGGGGGGAGAGTTGTCCAGTACCTACATTATTCCACTGTCTGTTAGAAAAACATCCGATTGTCTCCACCTGTCCTCCCAACAACTCTGTTTGTGATACCATTGTCTGACGTCATGGCAAGGACTTTTATCCCATACCAGGTGCAATATGAAGACAGAAAGTAGATGAATACTTTTTATACTGATCACAGAAAAGCCACTAAAAATATGAAATTAAAAAAGTGTTTTTAATAAATGTAACCCCGGTGCCATTATACCAAGGGCTACTACCCCTGCCTTGGTGGCCACTAACAAGGTTGAGGGTCCTGGGTTCCTATTCTGAACATTAATCTGGTTCTTTCCCAAAGATAATAAAATTGTGCAGTGCCTCCACCCAGAGTATACTTTTCAGTGGACTAGCCTAAACTTGGTACAACCCTATGCTGTACTCTCACACATTACCAGTGTGCCACCCCAAGCATAACCCAATAAACATTTCCCCGCATTTAACACATTTTGTAAATTATTAACTCTCTACTAATAATATGCTTGCGAGACAGGATTATGCAAAAACATCAACAACAATTTATTTACATGGGGAAGGGCTAGGAAGGGTGAATCGGAGTAGAGATCACGTTATTTACAAGATTTAGAAACATAAAAACATAGAATGTGACAGTAGATAAGGACCGCTTGGCCCACCTAGTCTGCCCATTACAGATGGTAATTGGTTTGATTAGCATAAATCACATAATCATTAGCAGATTACCGTGTAGCATCAATCACAGTGGCACCCATCAACCTCTGAGGTAGTCAGATCCCTGGCTATCTATCTGGCTAGCTGCAATTAGAAGGTTAACACAGTTGTTAGAAAACAGCAGCAAATACCCACACTGTCTCTAAATGGACCCACTCATGAACATTAATGTCTCTTTCTCATTAATATTCATGACGATGGGCCAGGACCACTAGCGCACATGGCACTCTTTATTTTATTAAATTAGCGGCTCCCTCTGGGCCATCCATGTCAACGGCCCCCATCCAGCATCCCACGGGGACCGGGACTACCAGAGGAGCCACCTTGCTGACTGCAGTTGCGGTCCAAAGCTAAATCATGTTCCTGTGTGCTTGGGTGAGCCTGCCAGCCTGCCTAAATGCTGGTGGCTCACAATCCTGCTCTGTGAGCCCCTTATGGGCTGCAATGGCACAGGAGCACAATGGGTAAACCAGGGGCACCTTGTGGAGTGCAGGAGCCATCTGCCTGGCTGTGAAGTGGTGGACGGGAGAAGGCAGCAACTCTGTAAAGGTCTGATGGGCCAACAAGGGCAAAACAAATGCATAGGACACCCGGGGATACATTTCTGGACCTGGACTGTGGCAGTGGACTACGGGGGACTGGCAGGTAAACAGGAGCTGCTCAGGAGCAATAGAAGAATGGGCAAAAAAGCAAGCCTCTATTTGCGGTGGGTTACATAAATAGTAATAGCTGAAGAAAATGTTTATGAAATTATATACTGACATAGATACCTGCTCTTTAAAGGACACACACACTTGGTGTTCCTTTTATTAAAAAGCTAGTGTACTGCCTGGAAACTGCCTGCAGTTAATTGCAACTTTCATGTGTAGTCAGCCATCACTTCTTATATCTCAAATATTTATTTTTTTCTGTTTGCTAATTCGAAGATTTTCCACCTGGCAGTGCTGGGGTGATGTGTAGAGCAACACTTTGTCTGGAGGGGAAAAAGTCTGTTCTGTTCCTCGCACTACATCAACACTGAGACCACACTGAGTATGACATCACTAGTAACCAATGAGTAACATTTCTTACTGCCAGGTTTCACTTTCACATGAAGCAGTGGGGACTGGCTCTCCCTGGTTATTAGTGATGTCACAATTTCCTGCATTTTGATTGGTAGCTCGTGAAAGTCACTGCTCAGGCTGCAAGAATCGTGGTGCCTCAAGTTGTTTGGTCTCATTTCTGCTGATGTAGTGGGAGGAACAGAACTGACTTT
The DNA here is from genome assembly GCA_016271365.2 of Neoceratodus forsteri. Classification (NCBI taxonomy): domain Eukaryota; kingdom Metazoa; phylum Chordata; order Ceratodontiformes; family Ceratodontidae; genus Neoceratodus; species Neoceratodus forsteri. The sequence goes on along the minus strand of CM028129.1, from coordinate 1,454,014,603 downwards.
TTTTCCCCCTCCAAACAGAGCGCTGCTCCACACATCACCCCAGTACTGCCAGGTGGAAAATGTTCTAATTAACAAACAGAAAATAAAAAAAATACTTCAGATACTGGAAGTGATAGCTGACTGCATCTGAAAATTACTGTTAATTCCAAGCAGTACACTAGCTCTTTAATATAACTGGAAATAGAAATATAGAAACAGAGAACATAGAATTTGATGGCAGATAAGGACCGCTTGGCCCACCTAGTCTGCCATGTGGGTATATACTGCATCTAGCCTCCTTAATTTCCCTCCTTACAGTTTCTTGTGTTCATTTAAAAAAAACATCACTGTGTCTGCACTCAAAAGCAACCAATGCACACAACTCTTTTCTTAACTTTCAAACACTTTATTACCAAAATACACAATAAGAGAAGGTGCACAGATGCATCCACTGCCACAATGCCGCTGCACTTTGGGTCAGAAACCCTTCATCAGGACTCCCCCCCAATGAAGGATTTCTGACCTGAAGCCCCAGGGCATTGTGGCAGTGGATACATCTGAGTTGGGCGGTGTTATGCAATGCCAGCTCTATTAAGAACAAGACAGCTATTATAGCTGATCTTGTTGGAACCACCAATCTGCTTGCATTACCAAGACCTGGTTGGATGAAAATGTAGGCCCTGTTTTGGCTTCTGCAGTTCCGACTGGGTTCTTGGTGATACACTGCCCAAAGTTGGATTGTAGGAGTGGAGGTGTGGCCATTATATTTAAATCTGAGTTGGGCCTTGTGGATGTGCCAATAGAAAGTACCAGATCCTTCGAGTATATCCTGGGAGAGGGTGTAGGTTGCGGGATACTCCTCATCTACCGTCCACCAGGAGATGGTGAAGCATTCCTGTAGGAGATAGCGGACTTCATCATTGACATGGCATTGAGGTCCCCCAGATGGATAGTTCTGGGGGACTTCAATGCCTGAGTTGATGATGAACTCTCACATTTTGGTCAAAATCTCCTCCAGCTGATGACAATGCTGGGCCTCACACAGGTAGTTACCTCCTCAACCCATACAGGGGGTCACTCATTGGATCTGATCTTTCTTTTGGGTATGGAGACAGCAGATCTGGGGGTGGAACCATTCAGTTGGTCTGACCATCACACCATAAGGTTCAGTTTTAGGGTCCCCCCTAGTAGGTCTAGCCCTATGGAGATGGTTTAGTGCCACCCTTTAAAGGGAGTTACCCCTAGTGACCTGTCGGCTGTACTGGGCTTATCGGGTTTGTCAGGTGAATGCATGAGTCCAGGTGATCTTGTATTGGCCTATAATAAGACTATGGGAGATGCCCTGGACAAGATTGCTCTTGTTCATGTTCAGCCCTTCACCCTTCACCCAAGGAACCCCTGGTTTGATGGTTCCTTGAAGGAGTTAAGGCGAGTTGGTCAAAGGATGGAGAGTGCTTGGAGAAAGTCTAGCCTTGATGCTGACAGGCTTAAGTTGATGGCATACTATGATGGCTATCAGTTGGAAATCACCCATAAGAAGGCAGAATTCCTGTCCAGGGAGATTTCTGCTGCGCAGAATTGACCAGCTCAGTTTTTCTGGACCATTGACAGATTGTGCAATCCAATCTGTCTTCAGCCCAGAGAAGCTTTTTCTCAGCTGAAATACGAGGAGGTTGCTCGATTCTTCGCAGATAAAGTTGCCAGCATCAGGTCTAGCATCAGCCCGGCCTCTCCTATGAGGAATTGTGGTGATAGGCAGGAAGTGGCATGCACTCAGTCTATCTGGTCAGATTTCTGCCAGCCAGAATTCACAGACATTGTGAAGATCATCCAAACATTGCGCCCAACCAGTTGTGGTTTGGATCCAGGCCTGACACCCCTTTTATTGGGATGTGTTGATGTTATCTGCCCAATCCTTACTGAAATTGTCTGGAGGTCCTTGGAGATGGGGGTCTTCCCAGAACCTCTAAAGGAGGCAGTCGTTCGACCACTCCTTAAGAAATCCTCCTTGGACCCAGACTGTCTAGCCAACTACCGACCTATCTCTAACCTGACATTTGTTGGTAAGGTTATTAAAAGGTGGTTGCATTGCAACTGGATGTTCACCTTGCAACTCACAAGGTCTATGATACTCTCCAGTCTGGATTTAGGAAGAAGCACAGCACAGAGATTGCACTTGTCCAAGTATTGAATGACCTCCTGATGGCTAGAGATCGAAAGACACGTACCATTCTGGCCCTTCTTGATCTCTCTGCAGCATTTGACACTGTAGACCATGGTGTGCTGCTGGAGCACCTGTGGCTTCTTTGTGGGCTGTCTGGTACAGTCCTCAAATGGTTCCATTCCTTCCTCGCGGACAGATCTCAGAGTGTTGCCACTGGAATTTATTCCTCTGGCACTCACTCTCTGCCCTGCGGGGTGCCACAGGGCTCCATTATGGCCCACATGTTGTTTGCAGTGTATATGCTGCCATTGGGAGATATCAGCAGGTGATACAGTCTGAGTTTTCACTGCTACGCAGATGATACTCAACTGTATATGTCCTTTCTGCCCAGACAAAATGTTGCACTCTCTGTGATAAACAACTGCCTTACCGAGATCAGAACCTGGATGAGCACTAGCTGTCTGAGATTGAATCTGGACAAGACTGAAGTGTTGGTAGTGGACCCTAGTCATCCGGTGCAGGTATGGGAGCTGGACGGGCATCAGGTCTTTTGATCGATAGCATATAGCTCACTACCTCAGACCGAGTGCGTAACCTTGGTGTTATTTTTGATGATGGTCTGACACTAAAATCTCAGGTGTCGGCTGTCGTCAAATCCTCTTTTTACCATCTGAAGAATATAGCCTGGGTGAAACTGTTGGTTCCTCTGGATGATCTTCCAACATTGGTCCACACCTTTGTCACTACCTGCCTTGAGTACTGCAATTTTTCTACCTAGGGCTTCCAGGGGTTGACATCCGCCGCTTGCAGCTAGTGCAGAATGTGGCAGCTAGGCTTTTGACTGGGACTTCTAGGTCCAGTCATACTACCTCTGTGCTCTGCAAACTGCATTGGCTGCCTATTCAGTGGCAGATCACCTTTAAGGTTGGTCTGCTAACCTTTAAAGCCCTACGTGATCAGGGACCCGGTTACTTTCAAGACCTCTTGATACCTTACTGCCCCCCCCCCATCCTCTACGATCCGCTGATGAGGGATTGCTAGAGATTCCCAGGGTGTGATTAAAAATATCTGGTGCCCGTGCTTTTTCTTTTTCAGCTCCAACCCTGTGGAGTTCTCTACCTCATCGGTTAAGAGAATGCCTGACCGTCGATAGATTTAAGATTGAGTTAAAAACGTATTTATTTAACTTGGCCTTCCCTAATTACGGTTAACTTGTTTTTATTCTTCTGTTTTAAAGTTATATTTGTATTTGGTTTTATGTGCAGCGCCTTGGTTTTGAAAGGCGCTATAAAAATAAAGTTTGATTTGATTTGATTTGGTTCTCTTCTTGTATTTTGGTATTAAAGCATTTGAAACTTAAGAAAAGAGTTGTGTGCTGTGGTTGCTTCTGAGTGCAGGCGCAGTTTTTTGTTGTGTTTAGGATAGCTGCCCTTAGTCTGCACTGCCCCAGCCAAAGATTTTGCAGCCCATTATCTGGAAGTCTGTTCATTTAAACAATAATGCACAACAGGATGGTTGGAAATGAGGCCTCAGGTTGAGTGTATGCAACACCCGAGAAGTGATGTTACCCCCACATAACACACACCCTGGAAGTGCATTCATGCTAATATACAATGGTTTATGTGTATGTAGAAGAAAAATTTAATAAATTTAAAACAATTATTTTAGTTGTTTTTACTTTGTGTAGGTATATGTAAAGAAAAATGTTTTTGTTTTCTTTGTAGAATGTAGGTGGTGATGTAGGTTAATATGCTGTTTGTATGCATGTGTCTTTCTCAGCCCCCCACCAGCTTCTTGCATTCCCTCTCTCTCTGCCACCCCCATCCCCATTGCTCTCACTGGTCTCCATTTTAGTGTCAGTTGCCTCTCACAAACCCTACTGTCCCACTTCTGGCTTCTTCCCTGCCCTCTTTCTCCTTGCATGTTCCTGTAATCTGTGGTTTGGCTTGAAGTATTTCAAAACTGAGCAGTTGGGGAGTCAAACCAACAGCTGTGCAGTGTAAGTATACTGTTTTAAATGAGACAGACTTTGTGCAGCTGCACAAAATTGTGGTTTGCTTGTATGTAGTTAGAAAAAAAGATGAAGTGAGCATTTGAGGGGCTGATTCTGTGTGACATGGTGAGACAGAATGAGAAATAGGAGAACATGAACTCAGGATTTTCAGGGCAAAAATGGGGGACTGCACTGACAGTAACCATGATCGGAGTGGCTGCTTTCTTTTATAGTTCTTTTTACTCTGAAAATGTAATATAATTTTATTAAATGTCTGCATTTGGGGAATGTAGGAGGGTGTTTGGTGTGGGGCTGAATTAATTTGTCTGCTGTGGAAGGGAGAAATTTACATTTCAAATATGTTAGAGTACTGGCAAAATTCAGACTGGCCATGCCAAGTGTGGACAACTCAGTCAATCAATCAATCAATCAAATCAATCAATATCTTTATTTAACTAGGCGGAACACCGTTAAGTAAAAACTCATTTACAAGATGGATCTGGAGTAGTAGATATACATCAGCAAAAGGGTGCAGTCACAAATTCATTGACAGACAAAATGCAGATAGTACATGAGTAACATATCAGAATCACCTACGATAAAGGAATGTACATATAATGATGGGCATATAATTCAGATACAAGTACTTTGACAGACAGAAAACAGAATGCAGATTTATGCAATTTCTATACATGGTAGCTATACACCCAGCAATGATCGGCTGCTCTACAACATGTTGTCAAAACTAATGTAACATAATACTTATGAAGGTATACACACAAGATAAACCAAGAGAAAGCAAAATCAATATAGGGAGTAAAACAAGATTAAACAAGCATTTGTCAATTCCGAATGTTTGCTTGCTGGCATTAGCAGTTGAAGAGCAGGAGTTAGACAGGTGCAGTATAGGAATGGCATTGAAGTACTGAACTGATGCCAACTCCACCCTAACCTGCAAAGATGAACAGGTATTGGGGTGTGCCTCTGGGCTGTCGCCCATTATGGTCACAACATTTCACCTCACCCTACCCTTCAGACAATGACAAGTGTTGAGATATGCCTTGGGGTGTCTCGGTTTTACATTCACCTTATTCCATAAGGAAATATGCTGAAATGGGTGCAGTATAGGAGAATGGGGTGAACTCTGGGATCAAAGAGTCCCAGGCGCACCTCGATGCCTATCACTGGCTGCACAGTGGGGGTGGGGGTGGAATGGCATGAGCATTACTGTCAACAATCCTTACTCACACCCCTGATGCCTGTCAGTCCCTACAGGGAAGGGTGTTATGGTCAAAAACTCTAATGCCCTGGTCGTTTCTTGGTATTTTTACTCCAAGTTTTCCACATGAGCTTTTTGTGACCTCATTGCATGAACAGTGACACTATCAGTTCTTTAGGCGAAAGGTGATTTGGCACAGCGACTGTGCCATTTGGCACCACAGGTGCGAAGATACGTTTCAAACAGGCTGCAGGGCATGGGTGGGGGGGTGGAATGGCATGAGCATTACTGTTGACGATCCCAAGTCATATCCCTGACGGCTGTAGGGCATTATGGTTGAAAACCCTAACACCCTGGCCGTTTCTTGGTATTTTTACTCCAAATTTTCAACATGGTCTTTTTGTGATCCCACTGCATGAACAGAGACACTATCAGTTTGTTAGCTGAAAGGTGATTTTGCACAGCGACTGCAGCATTTGGCGCCACAGGTGTGAAAACATGTTTCGAACAGGATGTGAAAAATGACAGCTGTACTGTTCATGAGGAGGTGTTAAAAATGGCAATGCTGAAAATCTGGAATGAAAATATAAAAAAACTAGTGAAGTCATGAGTGTGCATAGAAACTGTGCAAAGCACACCCATGATGTAATTAGTTTGGGGATTTTTTACAGCAGAGTTTCAACACAGGCATTGTGAGACCTCCACTCACGAACAGTGTCGCTGTGATTTTCTTAATCTATCCCGAACACTGATTTTCCATAGCAACCATGCTATTCTGCGCTGGAAGTGATAAAACACATTTCAGCCAAGTTGTGAAAAATGGCAGCTGTACTGTTCATAAGGAGGTGTGGTAAAATGCCAATGTTGGCAATCTGGAGTGAAAATATTGCAAATGTGCGAAGTTATGAGCGTGTGTGGAAACTGAGCAACGAACGCTAGTAATACAGTCATTTCATGGACTTTTGTCACCAAATTTTCAACATACGCATTTTAGGACCTCTGCTAATGAACAGTGTCACTGTGATTTTCGTAATGTGTCCCAAACACAGATTTCCCACAGCAACCATGCTATTCTGCGCTGGAAGTACGAAAACACATTTCGGCCAGGATGTGAAAAATGACAGCTGTTCTGTTCATAAGAAGGTGCGAAAAAATGGCAATGTTGAAAATCTGGCGTGAAAAAATTGCAAATGTGCGACATTACGAGCATACATGGAAACTGCGCAATGCACACTCATAACACAGTCATTTTATGGAGTATTGTCACCAAATGGTCAACATAGGCATTTTAGGACTTCTGCTAATGAACAGTGTCACTTTCGTTTTCGTAATCTGTCCCGAACACTGACTTCCCACAGTGACCGTGCTATTCTACGCCAGAAGTGCGAAAACACATTTCGGGCAGCATGTGAAAAATGACAGCTGTACGGTTCACAAGGAGGTGTGGAAAAATGCCAATGTTGAAAATGTGGCATGAAAATATTGCAGATTTGCAAAGTTATGAGCAGGCATAGCAACTGCGCAATGCATGCTTGTAAAACAGTCATTTTTTTGATTTTTTTGCACCAAATTTGCAACATAGGCTTTTTGAGAGCCCACCTCATGAACACTGGCACTGTCGTTTCATTAATCAGTCCCGAAAGGGGATTCCGTGCAGTGACCGCAAAATCACCTTTCAGGGCCGAATAACGCCATGATAGTGCCAGAATTCATAAGGAGGGGTCCCAAAAACCCCATGTTGAAATTTGGTGCCAAAATTCCAAGAAATGCCTGAGATATGCATCAAAGTTGAAAAAACCTTATCTATGCCATTATACAGCTTACTGGCATTTCCTCAGTTCGCAGTCGGCTTTGAAGAGTGCAGACGTGTTCCCGGTCCACCAAAGATCATCGCGCCAGACTCCGGAGGTAAGTATGGGGTGAAAGTGTCAGGAGGTAAGTCGCATGAAGGGTGGGTACTGAGTTGGGCAGGGTCACGGACTCGGCAGCAGGACCGTTTTCTGCTTTTGGGTTAAAAAAAAAAAACTGTGGGACTGTTTTCCATTTACAGGGTTATTTGGCACACTGTGGTGGGCTCCCAGCATGCCACCCTGTTGATCATTTTTTTGGGAGGGAAGCTGTAGCTGACAGGGATTGGGCACCCCAGTCAGCACATGGGATAGGGGAAAGAGCCGTGGGGGATTGGGCACCCCCTCGGCAGAAACCAAATGTTTTGTGGGGATATTATGCTGATGAGGATTGGGCTCCCCATGGCAAATGACAGAGGGAATAGCGCCGACGAGAGTTGGGCCCCAATCGGCAAAACAATGTTTCAGTGGGAGGGGGCAAGAGCCGAGGTTGGGCACCTCGGCAGAATCCAAATGTTTTGGGGGGGGGGATATCATGCCGACAGGGAGTGGGCTATCCCATCGTTTTTTGTTTGTTTTTCTAAGTGTTTCACCAGGAAGGCACACTAAAGGGGGTGGGGAACCGGCGGCATGCAACTCTGTAATTGACTGCTGCAGTCAGGGAACGTACCGAACAGCTGATTGCGTACTGATGGGGCGCTTCCTGATTGCAGCGGTTCAATTTCTTTGATCTAATGGCCTGCTTGTTTAACTGTGGTGATCCAGGACATGCTCATCTATTGGCCAGGCAGAGACCAGCCTCTGAATGGACTGCTGCCATTCAGCAGAACACTGCCGCGCCTCCACAACCCCTTTATAAAGAAAGCTGACTCAACGTGTTTCTTGCACATGCATGCAAACAAACACAAAAAAAAATATAGGCATAGACAATGGGGGGAGGAGGGCAGGGGAGAGGGAGAGGTGGGAACAGCTATATCAGTGAGGTACAGTAGGGAATACCAAATAGGGGGTTAGACAAACAAGTCAGGCAGTTAGAATAGTTTCTTATGGGCAATTGCAGGTCTCCCAAAAGGACTGCAAGAACAGACTTCTGAAAGAGGACAATGACACCGGGGAAGTGAGCTGCAGCATTTTTTGTGTATTGTTACAGAGGACAGGAACAACTAGGACATGGCATGTGGTCATGTGTGTGAAGGAACTTCACCCATGATGTTGTGCTGGGATGATATCGGGGTGAAGCTTTCAGATGGCCAATTAGCTTTAAGGATTTTTTCTAGTCATTGTATAATTTGAAATAATCTTGTTTTTACCCCTTCTCTGGTAAGACAGTTTGGCCTAGTGGTTACAGCACTGTGAACCTGGAGACTGAGGTTTAAATCCTACAAGCACTAGTTTACTTTTTAGGGTCTCGTGTCAATGCTGCCTTTCCCCACTTGATATTTATTTATTTGCTTATTTTCAGTTGTTATCTTTATACTCCACTACATGGCTGGTCCCCTTTGAGCTGATCCCCTAGGCATCATCCAGCTTTTTCCCAACTGACTTGCCCTTTCCACCCATGGCTTGTACTCCACTGCAGGGTGGCTGGGAGCTGGCTTGACTAACCTAGTCAGGATCCATATAGCCGAGCCTGGGTCACCAGTGCAGAGCCAGCAAGGGGTCAGCTATTTACCTGCCATGCTAGGATGTTTCCCATGCTGTTTTCCCTTCCTTACCACTGGATACAGGTATGGGAGGGTGTGCAAGGGTGAGCATGCATTTGTGGTGCAGCACCAGCCTGCGTCTCTCCCCCTGCATAGCTTCAACTGCACTGCCACCTGTTGTCACCCAAATGGTAATCTAGTGAAAGAGCTGACAGCCATCCCTCCTAGGAGGATGATACCTTCCTCAGGGATGCTTGATCCTCCTCCTGGCTGGGCCCCAATGAACGATGTACCAACACAAGGTCGACACCACAACATCAAAGTCCAACACAGTGACAGAGTTCACCTGGATGCGGCGAGTCACTGTGCTAGAACACTGCAGACACCGGCGGTGTGGCTCTCGGTGTTGTGCCCCCCCCCCGGTCCAACTCCGACTCGGAGTTAGATATTTAGAGACCAGGGGTGTGGGGGGGCAGAGCTCCCCACATGAAGGGTTTGGGGGGCACAGCCATGGAAAAGTGCTGACATCCCTGATGTTACAATGCCGACACTCGGCATTGTATCTGTCGCTGTCGGGGATGTCGGCATGAGCACTGTCAAAGTGCTATAGTACAACCCCAATGAACCAGGCTCACTCCCAAACTTGGGTCCCCATGTCACAAGCAGTAGCACTACTGCAATGCTGACAGGCTGACGTGGTATTTATTTTGTTAACTACTGTACTGCTCAGTTCCGGAATACAGTGACATTAGTTGAGCTTTACTGCAGGCTTCCACTCAACTGATGGCAGAGGGTTCCTGAAGCAGCCAGTAACTGAAAAATGAATATCTGGAAGGATAAGGATAACATCAGCAAGTGACTTAAACAAAGGAAGAAAAGGAGATTAGGGAGTGTGTAACAATCTGGGTTGTTTTTGAGGAGGCAGCCACAATCCTTGCCTGAAAAGGAGACAGACTGTTAGTGTCTGGATCCAGGTAGGTTAGCCACCTGCCTACAGACTTTACTCTAAGCGCAGTTTATTTTGTGCAAACTGTGAAACTTGATTCAGAGTGGACCACCTGTCGTGAACTGTGTTTCAGCTTCAGCACCTTTGTTTAAAGAGGGAGACAGCCTGTAGCAGTCACTGCCTAAAGCCAACCCCTGTTTTGTTGTGGAAGTTCCTATGGAGGACAGAAGGGAAGAAATAGTCCCCACCAAGGGGTAAAGAAGAAAATCCTCACATGAAGTGGTCATCAAGGAAAGGAGTGTCACTCGACCATACCGTAGCATGATCCTGTATGCTCCTTGTGCTGTAGTGACCACTGTGACACTACCAAGAGGGTCAACTGTTGAGAGCTAACTGTGACACAGTGGTACTCACCCAAAGATACCTGATCCATGAGTCGGATAGTTCTGGGGCCTGTGAGGTCTGTGGATCTTTAAGTAATTATCCACCCTGAAACCTTTCTCTTTTGAGCTATTTATATAGTGGGAGCCTATATGGCAATGGAAGGTCCTGAGGTGTGCAGAGACATCATAGGGGTGCAGCTCAGGCAAAAGTTTGTAGTAGACCATCTGGTCTGGGATAACAATTTTCCATTTATTATTTGTACATGTACTAATCCTCATCTACACTAAACACCGGGCCTGAAACAATTCAGCACAGTGGTACCTAGTAACTGTTTACAGGGAGTTCCCAGGTCCTGGTGAGCCTAGTAGTTCTGGAGTACCACCTAGCTAAAGACATTGTGGGGCTGACGGTGGGTGGTAGGGAAAGATAAGAGACTGCCATTTCTGATAACCACTGCTGCCTTGCTTAACCTTTTGCCTGTCCCCTACACCTTGTTTCAGCCTTCTGTAATAACCTTAATCCTTTGACTACACTGTACTGTAGCATATTGCTGTTTGTTATTTGATGGACCTCTCTATGCATTGTTATACAGTTGTTCCCAGCGTTATGTTGTGTTCTACCATGTCAGAGCATAGCGCCACATTGTCATTGCACCATGTCTTTTTGCTCTCCGGGTGCATCGACTCCATGGCACAGACTTTATTTATTCATTATTGGGCTTGTATATTTTGATGTAATTGTACCTCACTTTCACAGTGTGTCATTTTCAGGTCTCAGTTATGTGCATGCACCAGCTCTGTTGTGATTCACCTGCCTCCCCTTATGAGCATTATATAACCCCCCTACACAAAAACAACTTTACCCCCTATTGTACTATATGTACTATACCCAGACTACTGTTGATATTCTGTGTACCCTTTTATAGTATTTGGTTACCCTTTGTTATGTATAAAATTCAGTCTGCTCAGAATCTTTGTTAAGTACATTCTAAACCATTATACGCATTCTAAAGTGTTGTTATGCGCATTCCGAACAGTTGCTACGGACAGTTCAAAGGTCATACAATTTTAAATTTCTCAATTATTCTACACCTAGCTACTTACTAACCACCCAGTGCCCAAAGTCATACCTTTTACCTTTCAAAAGCCTGGAAATTTGATTTTGATATGTGAATAGAACAAAAATTGGCAAGATGTTTTCTTTTTCACTTCAGTGGGGGTCTGTCACTCTAATGTAAAAAAACATATAGTATAAAAAATAGTGGTCAACCACACACAACTCAGCATGTGTTTCCATCTTGGGGTTGAGATGACAGCATGGACCTCTCGAGCTTCGCTCTCTAGGTTCATATGCTGTTATCTCAACCCCTCGATGGAAACACAGCCTTGTTGTGTATGGTTGCCCATACATTATTCTCTTTGTTAATATGTGCCTAGAATTTTATAATAATACATGCTGAAATGCCACAGTTATCAGTGTTTTTGTGTGATGTTCACCAAACAAATCCAGGTACCAAACACCACACAGATACACCCCAGGAAAACCAGTTTGTATAAACTTGGACATTTGGGGAACATCAGTGGACACTGTAGGGGTGAAGTATCTGGACTTTCTTGTTAATACCAGAAGAAATGCCAAAGTTACTAGTGGTTTTATGCAATGTTTACAAACCAAAGTCATTTCCATGTAGGAGAGAAAAGTTTACCCTGTATCTTCGCACTTATCACATAAAGCCACTTCATGAAATATGCTTTACCCTTTTCGTATCAAGCTGGGCATTTAGGGGCTTTTAGGGGATACATTGTGGAATATGCATCTGGAATTTTGTGTTAATACCACAAGAAATTCCAAAGTTATTACTGTTCCTGTGTGATGTTTGTGAAGCAAAGGCAGGCTCTGAGAAAAGAGACATTCAAGCTGCATTTTAACAAACATCACCCAGATGTACCCCATGAAAAGCACTTTAACCTTTTGGTATCAACCTGGGCATTTAGAGGCTTTTGGGGGACACCTTGGGAAACATGCACCAGAATGTCTTGTTAATACCTCAAAAAATTCCAACGTTAATAGTGTTTTTATGTGATGTTTACCAAACATCACATAAAACCTCCCCTAAGAACCCCTTTACCCTTTTTTATGTAAACCAGGGCATTTGGGGGCTTTCAGGAGACATCTTGGGAAACATGTATTTGGAATTTCATGTTACTACCTTAAGAAATTCCAGAATTATTACTGCTTATGTGTGATGTTTGTGAAACAAAGACAGGGTTCGAGAAGAGAGACATTCAAACTGTACTTTAACAAACACCACACGGATCACCTACTGAAAAATACTTTACCCTTTTTGTACCGACCAGGGCATTTAGGGGCTTTCAGAGGATACCTCAGGGAATATGTATCCAGAAGTTAATATCTCAAGAAATTCCCAAATTATCACTGCTTCTGTGTGATGTTTGTGAAACAAATGGCAGGCCCTGAGAAGAGGTACATTTGAGCTGCAGTTCGACGAACACCACACAGATTCACCCCTCAAAAAACACTTATATCATTAGTATACCACAGCACAGAAGGAATGAATATTAAATTCTCCATCATGAGTTGCATAGTTCAATATTTCTTTTTCATTTATTATTCATATTTTTATTTCTCAATATATTTGTTTCTGTTTCTTTCTTTATTCAACTAAGGTTCTTTACTTAATTGCAGTAGGTACAAGGCCACTTCCATTTACTAGAGGCTCAGAAACAAAATAAGACTACTGTTTGTGAGGAATAGTTTCAGCACTCATTGCATCTGTAAGCAATAAAGAACTGTCCAAACCAAAGAGGTCTGATGCTTGATTTATTCTTATTTTTCTCTTAAAGCTTTTAAAGAACAGTTGTAAACTCCCACATTGAGATAGAAGCAGCAGCAGTAAGGTAACAAATTATCAGATGTTTCACCTCCTATGGGGCCTTGTCAAAGGATATTCAACCTCTACAGACTACTTGTTTTTAGTAACCCAATTATACAAAAGTACATACAGGTATGTGACACTATAATTGGCATTTAAAGTAAAAGTGCTTATAAAGTTAAAAACGGTAGAATACTAGCATGCTTACATATAAGAATTGATTCAAGCCCTTAAGAGACTTCACTAATAAAGGTATTTATGTACTACTTATACTGCACATTTTTATATACATTTATGCAGAGGCAATAATTGATACATATTACAAAAAGAAAATACCTCGTAGCACTTAAACCAGTGCACCCACCACTATAAATAAATAGGGCACTCAAATATAAAGCATTTCCTTAGAGCATCATTTTAAATAGATGGTGCACTTAACTATTAAGTATTTTCTTAGAGCATCAATTTAAGGAGCGATTATATACAATATTATTATTGTTAGTTAGTTTTCAGAATTAACACCTTTGAGCCAGTGGCTCTTTTACAAAGGTTTCACATCAGAATACAAAATAAAAGGTGATAGAGAGTAAGAATAGGCATACAGTTGCAGTACAAGGTGACATATCAATTTTAGTAGATTCCAGGTGGTTAACATTTAGATAATCAATTAAGTAAACATAAATTAATAAGGATCATACCAATACAATATTTACATAATCATAATGCAGCCGGAGTGGCTTTGTCAAGAGGAAAGAGGAGTGAGATTGAAATTGCCTCAGGTTTAGATAGAGGGAGATATATCAATGTGGGCTAGGCCTGTGGGGAGACTGAGGGGGCACTGGGAGGAAAAAAGAGAGGGGGAGTGAAGGAGAGAGGGAATAGCCAGCAGTGCCTGGTAGAATTAGGAAAGTGGGAAGAGAGGAATGGATGGGGGGATGGGAGGAGGATTGGGAGAGAGGTAGAAAGGAGAGGAGTGGGAGACAAGGGTCGAAACGGTACAGCAAGTGTTGGGGAGAGCAGTCTGGAAAGAGGGAGGGGGAGAAGGAGAGAATGATGGTAGGAGAGAGAGAGAGAGAGAGAGTAGAGAAAGGGTAAGGAGAGAGGGGGGAGTGAGGTGGGTGTGGAGGGAGTGGTGGGGGGAAGCGGCAGTGGGGATAGAAGAGAGGTGGAAAAGCAGGAGTGACCATCAAGGGAATTAAGAGAAGCAGTCACAGATGGCCTTGGTCACAACTGTTTGCCAAAGATTGAATTTGGAAGAGCTGAGGGTGTTTAAATTGGTGATTTCGAAGCCCAGAGAGTTGAACATCTTAGGATCTCTACCTGCAACTAACCACTGACCTTGGGAGGTGTGACAGCGGGGGACAGATAGTAGTTGGTTGCCGGCACTTCTGGTGTTTCTGGTGCAGTTTGCTGGGTTAAGTAGATACTGTACCCCACAGGGCATGAGACCCATTTACTACAAGGCAGGTTTGAAAAGCAATTCTTCCCTGTAGTTGTAACCAGTTAGACTGTTCATAGAGGTCGCAGGTGTGTGTTCAGTGGACAGCACCGGTAAGGAGCCTGCATGTCTTATTCAGCGCTATAGCAATTCGCAGTAGTGCAGTAGCTGTGGCTGCTCTATAGACAACAAGCCCATAGTCAATGATGGAGACAATAGAGCTGTGTATTGCAAGTTTTAGTGCATCAGGGGACAGGCAGTGCCTATGTTTGTAGAGAAGGCCAATGCTGATATTGCAGATTTCGCAACCAAATCGATGTAGCTGGAGAAGGATAGCATAGCGTCCAAGGTCACACCAAGGTATTTGAAGGTTTACATTTGGTCAAGAGTCTCACCTGAGCAATTTTTGACAGCTAACTGTTGGTGTTTATGTTTGCTATGTGTTCCATGGAATACCATGGTCTTTGTTTTTTTATAATTTAGTACTCATTTCTGAGAGTTGAAATAGGCCTCAATTTGTGTGACACTTTCCTGCAGTTGTTTCTCCAAAAGGGAGGTGTCGGAGTTCATAGAGAAAATCACTGCATCATCAGCATACAGAATTATGTGTTCATCCCAGACAAAGGGGAGTTTATTCGGGAAGATGCTGAAGAGTAGGGGCCCCAATATTGACCCTTGGGGAATACCAGCCCTGACAGGTAGTTTGGAGGAGATGGTGTCACCAATCTTAACCTGTTGTGACCGATCGGAAAGATAGCTGTGAAACCATTTTAGGGTACCATGTGACAGCCCTAGGTTCCCAAGTTGTTCAAGTAGTAAGGGATGGTTTACTGTATCAAAGGCCTTTGAGAGGTCTATATAGGTTGCACAAGCAAGTTGTCCTTGGTCAAGTGCGTGGTGAATGTGACCCGTAAATTCAAGGAGAGCAGAGGTGGTGCTATGGCCTTTGCGGAAGCCGTGTTGCTGAGGGCATTGCAGGTTATATTTCTCCATGTACTCCACCAGTTGGTCTGCGACAATTTTTTCAAGTGCTTTGGATAAAGGGGGTAGGATGGAGATGGGCCTGTAATTACCATGTATTGCCCTATCCCCCGATTTTTGGATTGGGGTGACCAGTGCGGACTTCCACGTGAGCGGGAACTGGGAGAGCACAAGGGACCAGTTTATAATCTTGGTAAGGATGGGGGGCAGGGCAGTATCAAGGGTGAGGGTGATGAGCTTCATGTCAAGTGTGACCCCACTTAATCTGGTTTTTCCAAGCACCTTGAGAAGGTATTTCTTGGCGTCCCTTTCAATAACTGTCTTGAAGTAGAAATGCAGATGATTTAGACCCTTATTTGGTTGAAGCTGGGAGGCCGCGGAGAGGTTGGTGTCAAAAAAGTTAGTGGGAAACACATGACTGAGGTCAGTGAAAGCCAGATTGAAGGTATTAGCAATTGTGGCTGGGTCCAGGGTGTTGCTGCTATCTACATTTAGCATATTAAGTGTTGTTTTGGACTCTTTCTCTATCACTTCTGAAAGGTTTTTCCAGAATTTCCTTCCATCCATCCATGAGTTTGAAAGAGTGCTCCTATAGTAGTTGGATTTTGTCAGAGTGAATGGCTTTGGTACAGGTGTTCCTGATGGCCCTGTAGGCCTGGGTATCTGCCTGACTTCCAGAGGCTCTGGCTTGGGCCCATAGGAGGTCCCATGCTTTCAGTTGTTCTAGGAGTTTGCCAGTAATCCAGGGATTGTCAAGACCCTTAATTTTACGTTTCTTAAACGGGGAATGAATGTCACATGCAGCACTGAACTGTGAGATAAAGTCTTGTAGTGCTGTGTCCATATCAGGAGCAGTGTCAATCAGGGACCAGTCTTGTTGTTGCAGAAGTGACCTGAGTGGTGCAAGGTGTCCCCTGATAAGAATCCGACTGTTGACAGTTTTCACTTGGGGTTTAGTAAATTTATTAGACCATAAGCACTGGACAGGAGAATGGTCACTAATGGAGTCAGGGAGGACTGCAGTGTGGACAATATGATAGGGGCAATTTGAGAGTAACCAGTCCAGCAAGGTACTGGTCCCAATTCTATTGTTGATCCTAGTGGGTGAGGTAACAAGCTGGGTAAAGTTTGCTGCTGCCAAGGCATCCTTGTAGTTGCTTGCATTGGGGGAATCCAATTGACATTGAAATCTCCAAGCATTATAACTTCTAATTTGAGCTTTAAGTTGCTGAGGCAGGTAATAAGTGGGTTCAGTCTTTCTCTTGTCAGTTTTGGCGGGATATAAACCAAAGCTATCGTCAGAGCTTTGTTGTTGGCCCCGAGAATGACCTTGATAGCTAGGACCTGTAGTTCATCACCTGACAAAAGTAGGGTCAGGGCATGCCCCATCAGTGAATCTTTCAGATATACGGCACAGCGGCCTCCTTTTTTTGGATAGCCTGTCCAGCCTGAAGATAGTATACTCAGGTATTGCCACAGTGGTGTCAGGGATACTTGGTGACAGCCACGTCTCAACCAGTGATAGAACATCAGGGCTGTGCTGGTCAGTCCAGGCAGTAGAGACATCAAGTTTTTTGATAAGGCTACAGATGTTGATGCTAACTAACAAGAGAGACCTCATTCTGCGTGGCTCTCTTGGGTGATTTAAGGGTGGTCCCGGGTTGGGGTGAATGTTGCCAGATATTAGAAGAAGAAGCAATATGAGTCTTCTCAGGAGCTCACTGAGATATCTGCAGTGGGTCTTGCGTGCTCTTTTTCCCCATACGCTCATTCTTAGGTGTTGTCTGAATTGACTTGACTCACAATAAAAGGAGCAGGGAGTAGTAGTTCATGGGAAAGATCATCTGCGGACTTAGAAACAGGTTCAAGTGACGTGGTGTTTGGGAGAAGAAATGAGTACAGTTCAAGCTAAGACTACTGGTAACCACCCCAGTTCTGTGCAGGGGTCTATAATGCAGAAAAGCCAAGGTAGGTTGCAGGGGGCATTTAGTTACAATGGTAGTATGGGATGCCAGTATGGTCAGTAAGAGGAGCAAGTGCAGCAGGAATGGTATTGGTAGCATTTTTGAAGCAGTGCAAATTAAGGCAGAGCAGGTGGCAATGTTTAATGTGAGCCCAGCAACAAACATGCTCACGAAAGATGAAGGGTCAGTGTCAGGTAGAGGAGGTACATAGAGTAGTTCAGCCAGGACTCGGTATTGAAAATAGTTGGGAAGGGGCACGGCAGGGGTCAAGGAGTGGGAAAAGAGAAGATGCAGCCAAGACCCAGGAGGGAGATAGGTTGGACTGTGGCCAATAGCGTGAGCAGGCGTGGAGCCAAGGTGTATTTAATAGAGGCCAGGTTCAGGGCGGGTGGGTGGGAGAAAACACACAGTTCAGAAAGCTAGAAATCTAGAGCAAAGTCTAAGTTTGTGAAGCAACCGGAGAGCTGCACCAATCAGCAATGGCTGTTCTAGCGGCCTTCCAATCAGGGGCTGAGAAGGCACGGCACCACTTTTCAGTTCAGCAGCCATGAGCCGGGCATACCTGAGGCTTCTGTCTGTGGCAGAGAGCACGAGCAGTGGATAGCTCAGGCCTGTCGCCCCACTAGAGGAAGAGGAGCCTTGACTTTCTGCACTTTTCGGGGCCCAAGGTCGGGCAGCCTGCTGAGGCTTCTGTCCATGGCAGACAGTGCGAGTGGTGGCTAGGTCAGGCCCACCGCCCAGCTGAAGGAAGAGGAGCCTTGCGCTTTTCAGCACTTTTCGGTGCCCAAGATCGGGCAGCCTGCTTATGCTTATGTAAAGACCATAAGAGGTAATAACAGAAAGGTGGCAATGATTATGCATATAAGAGACAGGGTGGGCAATCAGATCTTCTCACTTATAATGCATAAATACAAAAAGATAAATGAAATTCATGAACTGAATATAAAACACCCTATAGAAGAGATAAAATAATAAGATAGAATGTGATGGGTGAGAGGGGCAGAAGACAGAAGGAGGAGGTGGGTTGGTGGTGGGGAGTTGGATGGGTAAGTTAGAAGGTAGGATAATAGGGGAGTGCTGGAACCAGGTGATGGGAAAGGGGTTGTTTAAAGGGGGAGAAGGGAAAACATGACATATAAATCAGAATATAGGCAAAGCATCCACTAATAATACAGATGTCATCAAATATAAGTAGATGTTCTTAGGGAAAGAGCATATTCTATGTATGGCTACCTAACCAGTTCATATATGAACTTGTAAGTTGCTCTAGTGGTCTACCAAAAATGGAATCAGTACTATTGGGTCATTAATGCCTAGCTTTTTACAGGCCCCTAGTGTGCTTTTCCAGTAAGGCTCTTTTTTTGCCAATGCCAAATCTCACTCTCTACCTCTGGGCCCAGCCCTAACTTGTTCCACACCTGTGAATGACAATTTGTGTTCCTGTTTATTTTTCTGTCTCTTTAAAACGTTGAGCTAAAGCATATTCAGCATTTTCATTTTGTGCTTCCCCAATGTGTTTTCCCCTCTACTCCATTAATTTGTGTTTAGTTCTCCCCACATAAAATGAATCACATATACATGTGGCCATATAAACAACATGAGTTGTACAACAAGTAGTAAAATCCTCTATTTGATGTAATTTCTTGGTTTTTGGATTCATAAATGTCATGCCTTGCTTGATTATGTTGCAATTGGAGCACGTGATGCAGAGTGCTCCTCCGTGTAGCTCCAGCCTCCCGATTTTATAATCATTTTTTTCTGATATCGCAATCGGTTAAAACCCTCTGTTCTATAAAGATCCTGTTACTTAAAGCTCCAGACCCTCCAAAGAGCAAGATTCGAGCACTGATGGAGGCTTATATGAAGAAAGCCCCACAAAAGCATACGCCTCCAGTCACCCCCGAGAAGGCCCCAAAGAAATCCCGGGCATCGAGTTGGCCTGATAGACCTGATCACCTCGGTCAAGCAACGGAGCAGGAACCTTTAACCTTAAGCAGGTTCCTGGAAGAGTTCAAGCCTTTTCGTGAGGAAGTGAAAGAGATGGCGACTGACCTTAAAGCCCTATCTAAAAAGTTGGATGAGGTCTCGATTGTGGCCTCGGATAATACCGCTCGTATTGTCTCCCTGGAGCATCGTTTAGACAAGGTGGACCCTGGGCTAGCGGCGATCAGGCAGAAGCTGTCCCAGGTGGAGGCCAAATTAGAATACCTTGAAGGCCGCAGCTGTAGAAATAATGTGGTTTTCCTCAGGCTACCTGAAGGGGAAGAGGGCCAGAATGCAGTTGTTTTTATGCAGAAGCTGGTGGAACGGGTTGCTGGTCCCTCTCCCTTTGGTCCTGCATACACCATTGAGCGAGCACATAGATCGTTGCGGCCAAAGCCACCATCAGGGGCTGCCCCCCATCCCATTATATGCTGCTTCCTGAATTTCTTAGAAAGGCAACATTTTCTGCTAAAAGTGAGAGCTCTACAAGATATTCACTGGGAGAATTCTAAGCTGAGAATTGCACAAGATCTGCCAGGATCCGTTAGGCTGAAACTTACAGCATTTCACCCCATTGTGTCTAAGTTTATTGCTGCAGGGTTCAAGTTCAGGATGGGGTATCCAGCCAGGCTGCAGGTGATTATGTTGCAATAATTGCACCAACCACACTTGCTGCAACCTCTAATTGGTGGAAGGAGCCAATTTCTTGAACTTACAACTGGCTGTACTGAGTGGGTAAGTATATATCTCCCAGATTCTTTGCTCTGCAGTACACCATTCTGGGTGGATTATCTACAATGTCACTAGATCTGATATCACAGCTTAACACATTCCAGTGCTTTTGTATAAGCTCCCTTACTTTGTTCACACTCACAGAGTATGCTATTACAACACTTATTTTTCTCTCTTGGGGCTTATTTTGCTTTGATTCCAGCAGTACCCACCTGTCTAAAATGTCAGTTTCTTGTTTTGAAGTGTTAACTGCCCTACTACTATAGCCCCTGTCCACAAATCTCTTTTGTAACAATCTTGCCTCTGTGTCATACCCATTCTGTGTGCTGCACTCACACTGTACTCTCACAACTGGCTTTCTGAGTATTATTAATCCATATGTATGGGATGGCAGCTACATGTACGAAGCAGGGTATTCTTGTTGGTAGACTTATTGTACAACCTGATGAAATGTCACATTTCACTTTTTGAAATCACTGTATCTAGACACAGGATTGTGCAATAACTATGGGAGACAGTGAATCTGAGATACTGGTTGCTGCTATGCAAGTAACTGACAAACTGCTCCAAGTCACCCAAGCTAACCCGCCATACCATAAAAATATCATCAGTATAGCGGTGGTAGTCACCAATGTAATCAAAGTAGGGATTATTTACTGGGTCCCATATGTTAGCTTCCTCCCAATACCCAAGATACAGGTTTGCATGACTGGGTACAAAACTCACACTCATTGCAGTGCCCTTTTGTTATATATAGTACATTCCCATAAATGCAAACCTGTTTAATTCCAGGACTAATTTGATCATGTCTGCAAAAAGCCCTTTATTGGGGTGGCACCCACTCTTCTTTTCTACAGAAAGTATCTCATGGCTCTAAGTCCCCCTTCATGCTGGATGTTTGTATACAGGGACTCAAAGTCTAGGGTGACAAGCCGGCCCACTGACACAGCAGTAGAGCTACCACTTGCGATGCTGGTGAACCGTGTTCAGTAGCAAGTCTATGTCATAGGAGGGCTAGCCGGGGGGAGAAGGATTGAGTGCCCAACGGGCCACTCTCCTTCTCTGGGTTGGGGTGGTCAGCACTCCTTGCTGCAATACCGCCACCACCTGGGTGACCATGGGTGGTGATGGTGCAGCAGAAGAGGCAGGAGTTAAGGAAGGGGCAGACTTCAGCCGAGGACCGGAGCGGAGGTGTGCCTCCACGTGCCTCTGGCTCATTGGCTTTCCCTGTATGTGGATGTCTGGGGGCATGGAGAACAAGGAAAAAGAGGAACTCCATGACCGTGCTGGTACAAGGGTCCCCGGAGCCACAGCTCCAGTGCATGCTTCCTCCTGAGGTATGGGGGAGAAGGGGAGCTCCTCCACCCCAACGCTTGTGAATCCAAGGGGAGCGTGGCACTAATAGGAGCCAGCATGGCTGCATTAGGACCCCAAAGAGAAGGGCAGTCATGGAGTGAGGGAGCAAAAAGAGTAAGTAAAAACAAATGTCTGGGGATGATCAAAATGTCACTAGCCCTGACATCGAGTCCCTCCAACACTCTCAACATTTCCCCTGTGTCCGATAGAAGAGATGGCAGTTTTCTTAGCCAGATGCTTTATGCTGTCATTGATATATTGTGCTTGGGGCTCTGTAAGACTACTGACCCTAGAGATTATAGGTCTCCCAGGTGGGTTAATAGAAATCTTATGGACTTCAGGCAGCATGTACATTGCAGCATGCAAGGGATATTCCACTAGTATAAACTCCCTTTAAGCTTTACTTGAGGCCCTTAACCTCTGCCCAAGCCAAAAACCCATCAACTTTTCTTTGAGGGGCAGTGTTTGGTCTGAACACAGAGGTCTATGAAATTTATGCTCATACAACTGTCTCTCCAATTCCTGTTGTAACACTCTGTCTAAATAACCATAACACTGCCCCCCCAACTGCAGATTTTATAGTTATGGCAGTATTTTAGGTCTATAGAATTTACGCTGAGACAACTGTCCTCTTCACTTCCTGTGTGTAAGACTCTGTCTAAATAACCACAATACTGCCCCTGCCCCACCCCCCCATCTGCAGATTTTATAGTTATGGCTATATTTAAAAAAAAATAATTTAAAGCATTGTTTTCATCATTAGTGATGTTCACATAATGGGGATGACAGGGTTGGTTTCTCAGTTTATCTAAGCACTGTTCACACAATTTTTAAATACCACCACTGTTTGGTTCCGAGGTGGATAAAATGTGGGGACTGTCTCTTTTTTTGCTGTTATAACTCATATCAGCATCAGTCTTAATATTCAAAGTCACTAGATAAATTCATTACCGCAGGGTCTTGCTGTGTCCTTTGCTTGTTCAAAAGGGATGTGAGGGCATCCAAAGTGTCCTGTATAGATGGCCACCCACCATTGCCTCCCAGATTCTTTGATCCTGCCCCCATTTCCTGTCCCGTGCTGTAGTAGGTATGCAAATTGAGAATTTGGTAGAATTTTAAAAGATCCATTGCTGTGTCAAAAAAGTGTATCTATTGCTGACATAAATGCAAAAGCTTTGTTTAATATGCTCAATCCTGGTTCAGAAGGCTCATATTTTGATAAATTAATTATGTTGTTTCTGTTGTCTGCCTCCTGCACACCGCTTACTGCTTCTGTTGATGCTTGTGTTGCTGTTGTTGTTTCTGATTTCCTTCTGCCATGTCTAGTCCCACCAGGTTTCCTTGGTGACGTATCTTTCTCTGGCTCCATCATGGCACGCATGCCCAGTCCTCTTCTAAGAAACAGTGGAAGTGCTGCTTTTGGAATCACTATTTTGGTTGCTATTTGCAATGTCAGGGGTATTTTTATTTTTAGAATTGGTTTTGGCTCAAAGCATACATGTTTATTTTTCTTTGAACCGTTATCCCCAACTGAACACTGTACCTTCTGCATAGTCTTTCTCACCACAGGCAAATTCTTTACATTTTACTACACAGTGTTTTTCATCATTCGGTTTAATGACCTCCTGTAATTCAAGTTGGAAGTCATTAAAGATAGGATCATTTTTAAATTTGTTTAGGATCTCTTCCTGCTGTTGTAACTCCCTAGTTACCTCCTCCTCCTGAGTTTCCTTTGCATCTTGCAATATTAGCTGCATCCACCGTGTGCACGTCTGATGCCTGATTTCTTTCCATCTTCCATAAAACCTCTCTTTGTTTTTACCATAATAAAGGGCCTTAGTTATTCTCAGACCCTTGGGGATTCTCCTCACCTTTAAATATGCTTCAGTTGAAATATGTTGCTAATGTAGTCAGTTTGCTCTAATGTATACAAAATCACAGATACACCCATAATGCAAAGCATCATGGGATGTATATGCAAGTCACCACAAAATGTTATGCTGGTTCAACTTTAAGCAGGAATGCATGGTGCCAAAAGGCTTCTCAAACAGCCTGCAAAGGGTGCCAACAGAAGACACAGACACGTGTTTCATCCTACCAGGACTCATCGGTGTCCCTTATCTGTATGATACCCAAGTGGAATGAACCAGCTACCTTAAGTTGGTCAATTGGGTTTGGGTTGTGGTGAGCCCAATGAAAACAAAACACAAGCTAAAATACAAAGAACCTCAATGTGTAAGCACTGAGGCAAGGGTTACTCCAACTTGTCTTCCTGGCCAATGCCCTTTAGGGTAAGTCTTGTCTCAGTGCTTACGCACTGAGGCTGTTTGTGTTTTTGCTCTAATGTGACTTTTTCATACTCTAGAATTGCTTGCCTGATTCCCACTGTGTTATTGTCATCTGAGCTGGTACTTGTAAATGGTTATTGAGCATCTAATAAAAAGGGGTTGTTGGATTCACTACATGCAAGAATTGCCTGTGTTATCTCTGAAATATCATTACTGCTGCTATGTATGCCATCAGTAGTTGTATTTATATTTGTAAGGGGTTTGCCTACAGTTACTACACTCTATGTATCTGAGCGTTGCCCAAACAGTGAATCAACTGGGGTAGGCACAAGGCCACATCCAGTTACTAGGTCCTCAGAAACAAAATAAGATGACAACTGGTGAGTAATAGTTTCGGCACTCACCTCGCTTATAAGCAGTAAGGAAATTTCCAGACCAAAGAGTTCTGCTGCTTGGCTTCATCTTAGTTTCTCTTCAAGCTTTTAAAGTCCAGATTGGGGGGGGGGATTTCTGCCATGGGTGGTTTCTCCTCGCCTGACTGCCTGGATGTTATGAAATGTCACTGCCTGGTGAAACTGTATAGTATTTGTAGAAAATCAGCACACATGAACATGTTTATAAACAAAGACCAATCAGAAAACACATTTCCAGGTGCACATCCTGATTTGTGCAAGTAAGCATTAGCAGAAAACTACAAATAAACTAAGTAAACAATAATACCTGACAAGGTGGGCATTATTGGGATATAACGGACCATCCAGGAGCATAATAAGGTCTGACACCACAGGCACAGGGCCTTATAGCCCCTGGAAGGTCCATTATATCCCATAACACCCACTCTGCAGGGTATTATTGTGCTTAGAAAGTGGGTCATTTGTTGAGATGCAAAAACAAAAGAAAAAAAATGTAAAAAAAAATTTTAAATGACTAAAAATAAAGAAGACAATGTATTATTTGTAAAGTAGTCTCTCTACTGGTACATTTGCCAGTAGAGGGCACTGCTGTTTTTATATACTTGTGTTTTGACTTGTACTTTCACCACCCCCACCCCCATGGTGCTTTGGTAATAAAATAAACTGCTATGCCCCCCCAGTTCCCTGACACAGTACATTTTAGTTACTTATTTGTTCCCCACGAACTCTTGCTTCCAGGTTCTGTGTGAGCAGGATAGTTAGTGGGTGGCACACTAGCAGATTGTCGAGGAGGGATGGAAGGTCGAGGGAGCTCTATCAAGGAGCCACCAAAAACAGAATAGCACAAGTAATCCTGGAAAACACAGGTATATTTGCAGTTCCCTTTTTTGTGCTGGGGTGCTGAGCAGGGCTAACATTTTAGCATTAAATGGATTGGGGGAATCAGGCCAAGGAGCAGTTACCGCACTTTCCAAGTTTCACTTCCCGTACATGGAGAGGCGCTTTTGGCTAGGAACAGCTAATGGATCAGCCAGCGTTTGTGAGAGCGTGGGACAGCACCTTTGATTTGTTCTGAAATGTGTGTTTTCCTTGTGAAGGAAGAATTTAAAGAGATGTGGTAGTGTGTGTTTCTAGTTTACTGTAGTGCTGTATTTTTTTTCAGTTTGTGGCTGTGGTGTGTTGTCTAAGGATGGGGGAGTCTCTTGCTTGCTGTCTCGCTTTTAGCTGTCGTGGTTTCCAGTGGAACATGAGCACAGGGATACCACCTGGCAATGGGTTCTGCCATGAGGGACTTGATATTTAGAAGGCATTGTTAAGAAATAACAGTATAGGTGCAATGGTGTTTCAGTCAATCAGGATTCAGCTTTTACAGTACCCAATTACTAAACAGATATTCAGACTGGGTGATTGCCACATTTCATTAAAGTGCTCCTGGGAGGAAGGGGGACACATCCAAGGCCATGGTTTCCCAAAGAATTCTGCCGCTGGTGTTTTTTTCTGTCTTGAGCACTTGGATATTGTGAAATGACACTGCCCAGCCAAGCTATATTTTATGAAACAAGCACACATGTACTTTATAAAGCTGTGAGGAGTTCAAACTAGAAACTTCCATCCCTATGGGGCTATTTGAAAAAGGATGATTTGGAGTTTCCAACCACCCAAAAAGAGGTTGTCACCTGGTCACCATGAAAACATCATAATCACAACTCTCCACAGGCATTCGCCAATCCCACTTTCTAGCCACCATTAATCACCTTCTCTGACTCCTTCCTGTTACCTAGTTCTTTTGCTTCTCCTCATCCTCTACTTCCCCCTCACCTTCCCCTAGTTCCCCTGTTTCCCCCAATATCTTCCACCTGATTCAAACTGTTTACACTGCTGCCGCTGAAGGTTATAATTTGACAAACTAATCAATGGGTAGTTCCAAGTTGTCCAATACTGCTATAATTATTTTGTTATCAATTGTTAGACTAATTATTATGCAATTCCAAGATGTCCTATACTGTTATAATTATATTTTGTTGTTAAACTGCTCTGATTTTTGCACTGCTCTAATTTTTGTATCCCATGTACATAACTGTCTCCCTGCTTCCCCGAGGTCACACCAGGAAACAAGATTTGGTTCAGTGTGCCTTTCCCAGTTACCAATTTTAAATAAATAAAGACATAGCACAAAATAATTGTCACCTTATTCAGACTTTAATGACTGCCCCATAGAGCAATGAAACAAGTGAGTAGGGGATGTGAGCACATGGGCAGGACAAAATGCTTAAAGGCTAAGTCAAGTTTAAATTCTGATTTCAGCAGGGGCACAAAGAACATTCTGAGTGTTGGATACAACACTGTAATGTGGCTCAGTGTTTTTGCCTAAAATCCCTTACATGAAAGTTTGAAACCGGACCTAAAGTACTGTGTATACCATCACTGGTGGTGGGGAGTTCAAGATCTGCCTAGATGAAATACCTGTATGCTTATGCTTCAAAGCTGATGGGACTTGAACTGTAAATAACTAATTACATGCACATAATATACCATAATAAAAAATGGTGAACACTGGTGCTACTAACAATACAGTAGTGAACACCCACTGATTCTTCCTCTAGAAAAGGTAAATCACAGGAAAAGAACCATAAAACACTCTGCACAGTACAGGTGATCTAAACATGCCTGAAGCAGGACTGCAAGTGCCTCCAAATCACTTTATAGTTGCATTTCTTGGCCCATGGGTGTGGGTGTTCACAGCACCCACCCAGTGTGAGTGCTGACTTTCAACAGAGTAACTAGATACACATTTTGATGTACTGTAACATATTGTACATTTCTCAAACACAGTTTGACCATGCAGTGTCACCTCACAACAGGCACGCATGAGCAGGGCCACTGGGAAATTGCAGAAAATGTTAATGAAAATTGTGGAGACTTTTTCAAAAATTGGGAGAAATATCGAGAGTTCTATTATAGACCCTGGGTGCTATTCTAGAAGCACCCCTACGCATGTCGCAAGTTGTGACATGCGAGGGGTGCAATTGCACCAAGGACCCTGCACCCAATTCTGTAATGGACAGGGTCTCTGCGGCTAAGTCCTGTGACTTGCGACATGCGCATGGCTACACCAAATATAGGGCATAACTGAGATGCATGCCGCAAATCACACCCACGGGCTGGCGGATGCATGTGCCCTTCCCTATGGCCTGAAAGTCCCTCAGGGCTGTAGTGTCTCCTAGTCTCTAATCCCCAAACAGTAAGTGCTCCGTAGGGCATCTCTCACCCCCCAGCCTCCAATCTCCCAAACTGTACTAGCCCCACAGGGCTGCTCAGACACCCCCAGCCCCAGAACCCCACACACCACTAACAGCTCCACAGGGCAGCTCTGTCCCCCGACCTGGTCCCAACCCTGAAACACAGGTCCTGCAGTGCCACAAACTGTAAATATATAATAACACACAATATCCCTGGTAGTCTAGTGCCCCCACCCAGCAGTGCCAGCCCAACCACACACCCTGCTCCATCCCCAGCCAGTGACTGGCACAGCTCATCTTTCACACCAAGGCCAACCACCGATTGAGCTTCTATAGGAGTTGTACAGTATATAAGATGCTCTAATGAATGAATGACAGTGCATCTATTCATTTTGCACGATATACGGTATGCGCCTCCTACAGAGCTCAGTCAGCGGCTGGCCATGGTGGTGAGAGGTGGGCTGTGTCAGTCAGTGGCTGGGGACAGGTCGGGAGGTGTGGGGTGGACTGGCACTGCTGGGTGGGGGGCCACTAAACTACCAGGGATATTTGCATGTTATTATATATTTACAGTTGGCTGCACTGCAGGGACCTGTGTTTTGGGATCGGGAAATGGGTCGGGGGGACACAGCTGTCCTGTGGGGCTCTTAGCAGTGTGGGGGTTTGGGGGCTGGGGATGTATGAGCAGTCCTGTGGGGCTAGTACAGTTTGGGTAATTGGGGGTTGGGGGGAGAGAGATGCCCTGTGAGGCACTTACTGTTTAGGGGATCGAGGGCTGGAGGGATGAGAGATGCCCTGTGAGGCATATACCGTGGTGGTCTGGGCATGGGGGAGGGCTCATGGATTGGGTGCCAGTCGGGTGGTGGATCCGCACAACCCCCGGAGGATGTAAGTACACTTACACCAGCTAAATGCTGGTGTAACTGTACTTTGATGGATGTCCTCAGGGGGTTGTTCTAGAATAGCAGATCTGGGGACTTTGTTGCTGCCCTTCCAGAATAGAGCACAACAGTTGCCGTAAACCCCCTAGCACCATGTTGCAGGAAGTTAGGGCATAACTGGTGGCATAAGTCCACTTTGGTGCAAACAGCCTGCAAATGTCACAGGCTGCTTTGCTGAATACCCAATGTCGCAACGTCTGGCATTACTTGCTCCTTGCGCCAATTTTTATGGTGCAAGTCAAGTTACACCAGGGGTATCTCTTCTAGAATCAGGCCCCCTGAGTGCTTCACAATAAATCTTTTACTGTTTTCTGCAGCTTATGTTAGTCAGCATAAACTGCTAAATGAATACACTGCCACTTGAATATATTTTAAACGTAAAGAAAAGCTTATGTTCCTAAAATGAATACTAAACTGATAAATGTGTTGCCTATCTTCCAACATTTAAAAACATCTGCCTCATACAGTGCAAAATAGATTCTATTTAGTCAGTCACAGCATATCAACATTAAATAAATCCAGAATAAACATTTTTTTCTGTTTCTGGATGTAGAATAATGAAGCTTGATCAACAGCTGTTTACAGTGCTCTGTCAACTGCTCATCCACTTTGGTCAAGAAAAAATAAGCAGATAGAGTGGTGAATAATTTAGTAAAATTTTAACATGCTTAATATTCATAATTTGCACTGTAGGCGCTATACACTATTTTTGAAATCACATATTAAAATATTAAATCTGGGGCTGTCAGTATAGCCTAGAGGTTAGAGTAACAAACTGTGAATGAGCTGAGTACATCTAGCAGACCTGGGTTTGATTCTCACAACCTCTACTTGCATACTGTGTGACTCTGATCAAGTCACTTAACCTCCCCAGTACTCCTGGGTTGCCCCTGAAAACAGGCACTTGTGCCTAGTGGGCCTTACCTGGTTACCAAAGAATATAAAAAAATATATATTTTTACTGCATCATACAGTAGTCAGGGTATCCTGTAATTTGCTTTTGTTTTACTCTGGCTGCAATTATTTTGTTTAGGTAAAGATAAATGTTCAGGTACATTTTATGTGTTTTATAAGCTTGTTTTCAGATTTTAATCAGTTTTTTTTGTAGTCTTTGCATGTGAGCATCTAGGTTGTAGACTGCTAAGAGTGCGGTCACTGTTACCAACTACCTTATTCAAGTTTATAATCAGCAGGGCAATCCAAAATCCACAGCTGTTTGAATCAAAACTCGTCTGAATGAAAGTACATATGCTCACAAGGAAAAACCTGCCCTAACACTTAACAAACATTTGTCAATGCCGAATGTTTGCTTGCTGGTATTAGCACTGGAAATGCAGGATTTAGACAGATTCAGAATATGAATGGCAGCGAAGTATTGAAATTCATGCCAACCCTACCTCCACCCTGCAGAGACGGACAGGCATTGGGGTATGCATTTGGGGTGTCACCCATAACGTTCATGCCATTTCACCTCACCCTATCCTGCAGACACAGACAAGTGTTGAGGTGTGCCTTGGGGTGTTCAGCTTTACAGTGGTAGCCACAGACATTGCCAGCTATTTCCAGATATTTCGTGAAATTTCTGAAGAGTTTCTCTCTGCTGCCCCTACTGTTTAAATGCAAAAAAGCATCAGATATTTCTGAAAATATCACAGAAATTTTGGGAAATAGCTGACAGTGTCTGTGGCAACTACTGTACAGTCACCCCATTCCATGAGGACATACGCTGAAATGGGTGCAGTATAGGAGAATGGGGTGAACTCTGGGGCCAAAAAGTCCAAGGCACACCTCGATGCCTGTCACTGGCTGCAGGGTGGGGGGGGGAGGTAGAATGGCATGAGCATTACAATCGGCAATCCAGAGGCACACCCCTGATGCCTATCAGTCTGTACAGGGTGGGACATTATGGTTAGAAACCCCTAATGCCCTGGGTGTTTGTTGGTATTTGCACTACAAATTTTCAGCATGGCCTTTTTTGTGACCCCACCTCATGAAAGCATTTGGGACCTCTTCTCATGAACAGTGGCACTGTAAGTTTGTTAATGTGTCCCGAACTTTGAGTTCCCACAGTGACCGTGCCATTGTGTGCCAGATGTATGAAAACACAGATTGGGCAGGATGTGAAGAATGACAGCTGTACCATTCATAGGGAGTCATGAAGAGATGGCAATGTTGAAAATCTGTAGTAAAAATATTAAAAATGCTCGAACTTCCGAGCGTAGGTGGAAACTGCTCAATGCATGCGCGTAATGCAGTCATTTAGTGGAATTATTTCTCCAAATTTTCAACATAGGCATTTTGTAACCTCTGCTCATGAACACTGTCACTATAATTTTCTTAATCTGTCCCGAACATTGATTTCCCACCTCAACTGCATTATTCTGCGCCAGATGTATAAACGCATATTTCGGGCAGGATATAAAAAATGACAGCTATACTGTTCATAAGGAGGTCTGAAAAAATGCCAGTGCTGAAAATCCTGAGTGAAAATACCACACATTTACGAAGTTACGAGGGTGCAGGGGAACTGCACAATGCACGCTCATAACACAGTCATTTTATGGACGTTTGTCACCAAATTTTCAACATAGGCATTTTAGGACCCATGCTCATGAACAGTCACTGTGATTTTCTTAATCTGTCCAAACACTGATTTCCCACAGCGACCACGCTATTCTGTGCCAGAAGTGCGAAAATACATTTCAGCCAGGATGTGAAAAATGGCAGCTGTACTGTTCATAAGGAGGTGTGAAAAAATGCCAATGTTGAAAATCTGGAGTGAAAATATTACAAATTTGAGAAGTTACGAGGGTGCGTAGAAACTGCACAACACACACTCGTAACACAGTCATTTTATGGACTTTTGTCACCAAATTTTCAACATAGGCATTTTAGTACCTCTGCTCATGAACAGTGTCACTGTGATTTTCTTAATCTGTCCCAAACGCTGGTTTCACACAGCAACCGCACTATTCTGCGCCGGAAGTATGAAAACACATTTCAGCAAGGATGTGAAAAATGACAGCAGTACTGTTCATAAGGAGGTGTTGAAAAATGCCTATGCTGGAAATCTGGAGTGAAAATATTACAAATTCGCAAAGTTATGAGTGTACGTGGAAACTTCGCAACACACGCTACTAAAACAGTAATTTTTTGATTTTTTCACTAGTTTTGCAACATAGGCTTTTTTGAGAGCCCACCTCACGAACAGTGGCACTAATGTTTACATCGGTCCCGAAAGGTGATTCCGCACCGTGACCGTGAAATCACCTTTTGGGACTGAATAACACCATGACAGTGACTGAATTCATGAGGAGGGGTCCCAATAACCCCATGTTGAAAATTTGGTGCCAAAAGTCAAAAAAATGGCCGAGGATATCCACACAAGTTGAAAAAACCCTATTTATGCCATTATACAGCTTACCAGCATTTCTTCAGTTCACCATCAACTTTTGAGGAGTGCAGATGTGTTCCTGGTCCACCGAAAATCATCGTGCTGGGCTCCGGAGGTAAGTATGGGGTGAGGGGGTGTGGGGAGGCAGGGTGCGCCAAGGGTGGCTGCGGGTTGCGGGAGGGGGCACGAGACACCGCGAGGGACCATTTTCTTGGTTTCAGAGAGAACAAAACAAAAAGATATTGCGGGAAGGTTTTTGTTTTTCAGGCTTGCTTTGGTCACACTGGGGTGGGCTCCCAGTGCGCCACCTGTGTTTTGGGGAAGGGGGAACTGGAGCCTCAGCCCCCCCGTCGGCAAAGAAAGACTGTTTGTGGAGGGCATGATGATGAGGGGGACTGGGCACCCCCTCAGCACACAACAAATGGGGGGATTATGCTGATGGGGAGTGATCCTGCTGGCAAATGAATTGGGACGGGGGCATGCCAACAGGGGGATTGGGCACCCCTGTCGGCTTTCATGGGGCGCTGAGGCGGATGGCGATAGCCACTGCCATGTTCATGAAACTGTTACACCAGGCAAGGTACCACCCTGCAATGATGGTCCGCTTCCTCATTGCAGTGGAATGGTTGATGCTGCAATGACGAGGTGGCCCCTGACTGCGGGTGGCCAAATTGTTTCAAGTTGGTGGCACTTCTGCAGAACCAGTGTCATCAGGACAGTGGGCCTGCACTGGTTGAATACTGCCAAGTCTACAAATGCAGTGCCAGCATTGGACGCCACACTGCCACACCTCCACAACCCCCTTCTCTCTTAAGCTGCCACATAATGTTTCTTGTGCATGTGCGCAAGCAAACATAAAAATAAGGCTTTGTACTTAGCATCCCATTTAGGTGAATGGGATAATTTGCACCTTTTCTCCCATCTGCTGTTTCAGTCTCTGTGGCAACAATAAGCTTTCTAATAAACTGATTCAACACAAACCAAATGTTAAGTGTTTACAGTAAGTGTACTTATGTTTGGCCAGTAGATTTTGAAACCAAACAAGACAAGGATTCAAAAGAAAGCAGTGTCACACAAAACCTTTCACCCACCTTGCACTGCATTGCTTCGGCCAAACCCAAGTCTGCATGCAAAACTGTCAATGTGTTTGAGCGTATTTTATTAAAAATGTTATTACTTTTTACACAGTTCAAAGTAAAAACTCAAAAATTGCAAGAAATTATGGAACATGTCAGTTTTTGTGGAGAATGGTGAAAATTGTGGATTCTGCAAAAAAATTGCGGGTGCAGTTTTCCACTGTCCATGCTCATGAGAGAGAAAGAAATGCCAGGATTTTTCTGAGAAACCATGGCCTTAGATGTGTCCCCCTTTCTCCAAAGAGCACTTAATAAAATGTGGCCACACTCCTGTGTTTTATGATAGGCTTTTTAAAGTACACAAATGCTTTGTTTATTAGCAGCTGCAAAGGCCAACAAAATGCTGGGTTGTATTGCAAGGGGTATATCCTTGAGGAGGGAGGAGGTGATTCTGCCACTGTATAGGTCATTAGTTAGACCACACCTGGAGTACTGCGTGCAGTACTGGCACCCATATCTGAAGAGGGACATTAAGTTACTGGAGGGGGTGCAGTGCAGGGTGACAAAGAAGATCAAGGGGCTGGGGGGACTTATCATACGAGAGGAGGTTGAAGGAGTTGAACATGTACTCACTGGAGGAGAGGAGGGACAGGGGTGACATGATTGAAACCTTTAAATACATGAAAGGAATAAACAAGACGGGTACAGAGGGGCTGTTCAAAGTAAGGAAGGGGAGGGCCACCAGGGGCCATGATATGAGACTGGAGGGAGGAAGGTTCAGGAGGGAGATGAGGAGACACTTTTTTACAGAGAGGGTGATGGCTGGGTGGAATGCGTTACCTGCAGAAGTGGTATCCAGTACAACAGTGGACTGCTTCAAAAGGGGATGGGACAGGACAAGGGGGGAGGGTTAATGAAGGGGAAGGGTGGAAGGGAGGGGCAGCTGCAGAATAAGGGGTGCTAGCTGCACATTCGAGCAGACTTGATAGACCTCTAGGCCTTTATCTGCTGGCAAATTTCGTACGTTCGTATGTTCATATGTTCGTATTAGTGAGTTCCAGGTGGTTGAGCACAAAATGAGCGCTGACCAGAGTAATAAATTATGCTAATAATACAATGCTATTGTCTCTGCCCCAGTACCAAAAACACATCTTCACCTTCGTCTTTTGGGACTGACAATAATGGACAGGAGTTCTGGATCCTGTGAACAAGACTGTGCTAGTCACGCAGCAGTACTGCACATACAATAAGAAGAACTTGAAGATTAATGCTGTACAATCCCTCCTGCAAGTACCATTTTACTGCACATGATTAATAAAACCTGTGTTAAGTAAAAAATAATTCTAACTGTAAGAGTTTTTTAAGTGTGTGAAATTATGATGTGAAGTGTCCTTTAAACCACAGGCTTTCATTTCACCATGTTTCAATGGCTTTGTTTGGCAGACATCACACAACGTAACTAATAACTTTGGCATCTTGTGGTACGGTAACCTGAAATTCAGGATACATGTTCCACCCAGGTGACCCCTGAAGTCCCCCAAAAGCCCAAGGTAAACTTTGAAGGGTAAAGTGGTCTTTCAGGGGTGTGTCTGTGTGGTGTCTTTTAAACCACGGGCTGCCATTTTACTGTGTAACAGTGCCTCAGTTTCAATGACATTGCACGAAATCAGTAATAACTTCAGCATTTCTGGTTATATTAACCTGTAATTCAGGAAACATGTTTCACAGGGAGTCCACTTAAGCCCCAAAAAGCCCAGGCTGAAATTTCAAACTTAAAAAGCTTTTCAAGGGGTCTATCTGTATGGTGTCCTTTAAACCAGAGGCTGCCATTTTACTGTGCTATGGTGAATTTGTTTGGCAGACATCACAGAAAATCACAAATAACATTGGCTTTTCTAATTATATTAACCTAAAATTCAGGATACATGTTCCCTAAGGCATTCCCTGAAGTCCCTCAAAAGCTCAGGCTGAAATTTGTAGTGTCGCATCCTTTTCGAGGAGTCTATCTGTGTTGGGTCTTTGAAACTAGAGGCTGCCATTTCACCTGTGTAACAGTGACTACGTTTCAAAGGCATTAAATAAAATCACTAATAGCATTGGAATTTCTGATTATATTGACCTGAAATTATGGATACCTGTTTTTTCGAGATATTCTCTAAATATCGCCAGAACCACATGTTGCTACAAAAAAGTAAAGTGTTTTTTGATGGGTGGTTTTATGTGATGAATGCCAAGCTCCAGGACAAGTTTCTCCTCTGAAGGACTGCCTTTGTTTGGCAGGCATCACACAAAATCATTAATAACTTTAGCATTTCTGGTTATATTAACCTGACGTTTGGGGATTATGTTTCCCCAAAGCCCAGGTTGAAACTGAAGTGCAAAGTTCTTTTTTTTTTGGGGGGGGGTGCATATGTAAGGTGTTTTTTAAACCAGAGGCATCCATCTCAATGTGTAACATTGCCTAAGTTTCAAAGACATCACACAAAATCACTAATACCTTTGGCATTTCTAGTTATATTAATCTGACAATCTCATATCTCCCAAGATGTTCACTAAATACTTCCAGAAGCACGTTACTATAAAAAGGGTAAAGCGCTTTTTAGGGGTGGTTTTATGTGAAGACAGCTTAGATAGTGGGCAAGTTTTCTCTTCTGAGGGTCTACCTTTGTTTGGTAGACACTACATAAAATCACTAATAACTTTGGGTGTCCCCTGAAGTCCTTCAAAAGCCCAGGCTGAAATTTAAAGTGTAAAGTTCTTTTCCGGGGGTGTATCTGTAAGGTGTCTCTTTTTTTTTTGTACTATCTGTTTTTATCCCCTCACTCCTGCTCGGATGCACGCCACTCCTTCTGGCTCTCCTAGGGTCCTTTCTGCTTCTGCTATTCCCTCTTGAGTCCTGGCTCCCCCGCAGGTCCCACATAGCAGCCCACCTGCGGTATCCTGGTGTTTCCCTTCACCAAGTGGGTCCCCCTCCTCCAAGGGAGAATGCAAAAGTGGAGGGGGCGGCACTAGCACTTACTTCAGTCTAGGCCATGGGATGCTGCTGGGGCCTGTGAAGAATGGCTCCCTGGGGGATGTAGAGGTGCAGAGGATCTGGAGGTCATTATCCGGTGAGCACCCAGTCATTTTTCCCTTTTTCTATTGGGGGCAGCGTAGTGACATCATGGCATATGCCGACGCCCACTCCTCCCCCATTGCCACTCGGTTCATGCGTTCTGCGCTAGTCCCAGCCTCTGCTAGGAGCCACCAGGTGCTGGACCAGTCCCCCACCCTCCCCCGAAAGGAGAGCTGTCCATGGGATGTAGATCTTTCTCCCCGACATCCCTCTGGCGACCTGGGCTCATTTCGAACCGGGTCGGTGGCGCATGCGGAAATCCAACCGCTGCACCAGCAGGACGGCAGAAGGTGCCTTTTAAATTAGAGGCAGCCATTTCACTGTGTAATAGTACCTAAGTTTGCAAGACATCACACAAAAATAACTAAAATCTTTCTAGTTATATTAATCTGACAGTCCAGATACATGTTCCCAAGATGTTCACTAAATACCACCAGAAGCACATGTTACTAAAAAAAGGGGAAAGTGTTTTTCGGGGTCAGTTTTATGTGATGATGGCCTAGATTGAGGGCAAGTTTTCTCCTGAGGGCTTTCTTTTTTTTTGGCAGATTATCACACAAAATCACTAAAAATATTGGCATTTCTGGTTAAATTAACCTGCAGTTCAGAATGCAGGTTCCCCAAGGTGACCACTGAAGCACTGAAGTCCTTTAAATGTCCAGATTGAAATTTGAAGTGTAAAGAGCTTTTCAAGTGGTGTGTCTGTGTGGTGTCTTGCAAACCAGAGCTGCCATTTCACTGTTTCCATGACTTTGTTTGGCAGATGTCATACAAAATCACAAATAACTATTGCATTTCTGGTTATAGTATTCTGAAATTCTGGATACCTGTCCCCCGAGGTGTTTCCTGAAGTCCCCAAAAGCCCAGGTCAAAATCTGAAGTGTAAAGTGTTTTTTCAAAGCTCTGTCTGTGAGGTGTGTTTTAAACCACAGGCTGCCATTTCAATGTGTTTCAGTGCATTTATTTGGCATACAACACACAAAATCACAAATAACTTTGGCATTTCTGGTTATACTAACCTGAATTTCAGGATGCATGTTCCCCAAGGTGTCCCCTGATTCCCCAAAGGCCCAGGTTGAAATTTGAAGTGCAAACTGCTTTCTGGGGGTCTGTCTGTGTGGTGTCTTTTTTTTTTATTTTGTATTTATGCGCCTTGCTGGTCAGCCCCCATCCAACCGACCCCCACCCCCAAACCCCATCCCCTGGAATTACCGGTGCTTACCTTGCCCGGCCCAGGAGTGGCACCTGTGGGGAGTCAGTCTTCATCCTGCTGACCAGCATATTTTCCCCTCCAATTTTCTCCCTGGGGCCCCGGGAGCATGCACGCATGTGCATGGAGGTGTGCATGTGCCATACAGCCCTGGTTCTGACCCTTTTCCTCCACCCCATGGCCTAATGCCTAGGCACCCTCGGGCCTGTGCCACCCCCAGCCTCCACTGGGTGTCGCCATCAGCCAAGGGATGCCATGCTTCCTCCCTGGAGAAGAGAGCTTGCCTGTCGGCAGCTCTATCCAGCTCCGCCTTCCCCCCCTCTGTGCCGACCTCTGATGACCCGGGCTCGTTCCCGAACCTGGGTCACCGGCATGGGTCAAGGTAAGGTGCCAGCACCTCAACCCTCTATGCCACCAGGCCGGCAAATGTGGTGTCTTTTAAACCAGTGGCTGCCATTTCACTGTGTTTCAGTGTAATTGTTTGAAAGAAATCACACAAAACCACTAACAATTTTCTGGTTATATTAATCTGAAATTCAAAACACATATTCTCAAGGTGTCCCCTGAAGCCCCCCACAAGCCCAGGTTGAAGTCTTATGTGTAAAGTGCTTTTGAAATGGTGTATATGTGTGGTGCCATTTATACCAGAAGCTGCCATTTCACTGTGGAACAGCACCTACGTTTCAAAGACATCACACAAAAACACTAATAACTTTGGTATCTCTTGTTACATTAAGCTGCAAATCCACATACATGTTCCCTATGATGTTCACTAAATACCACCAGAATCATATGTTACTACAAAAAAGTAAAGTTTTTTTGGTTGTGGTTTTATGTGATAACTACCAATATCCAGGGTGACTTTTCATCTCTGAGGGTCAGCTTTTGTTTGGCAGACATCACAAAAAAATCACTAATAACTTTGACATTTCTAGTTAAACTAATCTATAACTCTGGATACTTGTTCTCCTAGGTGTCCCTGAAGTGACCCAAACCACCAGGTCAAAATTTGAAATGTAAAGTGCTTTTTCTAGGGTGTGTCTTGTGGCGTCTTTTAAACCAGAGTCTGCCATTTTACTGTGCTACAGTGAATTTGCTTGTCAGGTTAACCCGTGTATTAAACGACCGCAACTGAAGCACTTTCAAAAAGGGTGACTCAGTAATGGTGCTTTTACACAGGGCCACTGGCAGGGAGGGCGACAGGATAGGGGGTTGGTAACTATAGTGACATCTTGTCATTATGTATGCACATGCGTGGGGGGTTGGGAGGGACCGTGCCATGTGACGGGCGGAAGAGGAGGGAGGATTTGTGCGGCATAGTGCAGCTGTGGGTTGCTGAGCTGGCCATGTAGCATGGTGGGTTGGTGGCAGGTTTGGTTCCGGGTGACCACTCGCATTTGGAGCCGGTCGGGGTTTGTTTTTCCCTTCATTTTGCACCACCCCCCCACATGCATCCCTGCATACAAAAATAAAATGCAAGTGTCCAGCACCATCTTCCTGTGCGCCACGAGTCTACATCGCCAAAATTCATTTTCTGCAATGTAGACTCACCCAAATGGCGATCGCTGTTAGGCGGTCAACGTTATCACATGGAACCATTTGGCAGACAGCACACAAAATCACAAATAACATTGGCTTTTCTCATTATATTAACCTTAAATTCAGGATACATGTTCCCTAAGGTATCCCCTGAAGTCCCTCAAAAGCTCAGGTTGAAATCTGAAGTGTCAAGTGCTTTTTGAGGGGTCTATCTGTGTTGTGCCTTTGAAACCAGAGACTGCCATTTCACTGTTTAACGGTGAGTAAGTTTCACAGACATCAAATAAAATCACTAGTAACACTGCCATTTCTGATTATATTGACCTGAAATTATGGATACCTGTTTTGTCAAGATATTCTCTAAATATCACCAGAACCACATGTTGCTTCAAAAAGGTAACGTGCTTTTTGATGGGTGGTTTTATGTGACGAATGACAAGCTTCAGGACAAGTTTTCCCCTCTGAATGTCTGCCTTTGTTTGGCAGGCATCACACAAAATCATTAATAACTTTAGCATTTCTGGTTATATTAACCTGAAGTTTGGGGGTTGTGTTTCCCAAGCTGTCCTCTAAAGTCCCCCAAAGCCCAGGTAGAAATTGAAGTGCAAAGTTCTTTTTTTTTGGGGGGGGGGTGTGCATCTGTAAGGTGTTCGTTTTTTAAACGAGAGGCATTCATTTCAATGTGTAACATTGCCTAAGTTTCAAAGACATCACACAAAATCACTAATACCTTTAGCATTTCTAGTGACATTAATCTGACAATCTGGATACATATTTCCCAAGATGTTCTCTAAATACGTCCGGAAGCACGTGCTACTACAAAAAGGGTAACGCGCTTTTAAGGGGTGGTTTTATGTGAAGGCAGCTTAGCTGGTGGGCAAGTTCTCTCTTCTGAGGGTCTACCTTTGTTTGGCAGACACTACATAAAATCACTAAGAACTTTGGGTGTCTCCTGGAGTCCTTCAAAAGCACAGGCTGAAATTTAAAGTGTAAAGTTATTTTTCGGGAGTGTATCTGTAAGGTGTCTTTAAACTAGTGGCAGGCATTTTACTGCGTAAAAGTACCTAAGTTTGCAAGACATCACACAAAATCACTAATATCTTTGAGATTTCTAGTTATATTAATCTGACAGTCCGGACACATGTTCCCAAGGTGTTCACTAAATACCACCAGAAGTACATGTTACTACAAAAAGGGTGAAGTGTTTTTTGGGGTTGGTTTTATGTGATGATGGCCTAGGTCAAGGCCAAGTTTTCTCCTCAGAAGGCTTTCCTTTTTTGGTTGATTATCACACTAAATCATGAAAAATATTGGTATTTCTAGTTATATTAACCTGCAATTCAGAATACAGGTTCCCCAAGGTGTCCACTGAAGTCCCTTAAATGTCCAGATTGAAATTTGAAGAGTAAAGAGCTTTTCAGGGGGGTGTGTCTGTGTGGTGTCTTGCAAACCAGAGTTGCCTTTTCACTGTGTTTCAGTGACTTTGTTTGGCAGATGTCACGCAAAATCAAAAATAACTTTGCATTTCTGGTTATACTAATCTGAAATTCTGGATACTTGTTCCCCTAGGTGTCCCCTGAAGTCCCCAAAAGCCCAGGTCAAAATCTGAAGTGTAATGTGTTTTTTTATGTTGGCTCGTGCTTGCATGCCAGTCATCATATTGCAGCGGTAGCAGATTTGGAGGTGTGGTCACTGTGGGTGAATGCAGGGCATGCATCAGTAGGTGCATCCCTCATTCCCCAATAAGGCAGCTGTAGGTGCTGACACCAGCAACACGTAAACTGGCCACCAGATCAAAGAAAAGGTCCACTGCAAGGAGAGCCAAGCTCATCATACAGCGGCATGCCTTTCCTGGTGAAGCAGTTCAATAAACATGGTGGCATTGACTGCCGCCGCACAGAGCACCAACTTCAGGGGTGCCCAATCCCTCTGTCGGCATGCCCTGACCCACTTCATTTGCTGACAGGGGAGCCCACTCCCCGTCAGCATAATGCCCCCTCCCACCCATTTCATGTGTGGCCAAGGGGTGCTGAATCCCTCGGCATCATACGCCCCCACTCAGTCTTTCTTTTTTCCAACAGGGGGGCCCCAGTCCCTGTCGGCTTTAGTCCTCTCTCTTTCCAGTTTAATTTACCAACTGGGGAGCCCACTCCCTGTTGGCATAATGTCCCCCACATTTGTTGTGTGCCGAGGGGGGTGCCCACTACCCCTTGGCTCTTGCCCCCCCTTCGCATGTGCCGATGGGGGTGCCCAATCCCCCATCAGCTACAGCACCCCCCAAAACACTCAGGTGGCACACTGGGAGCCCACCCCAGCGTACCAAATACCCCTGTAAAAAAAAGTCCTGCAGTGTTTTTGTTTTTGTTTTTAAACCTGTAAATCAGAAAACGGTCCCATGTGGTCTGTCCTGCTCCCTTCCTCAACCCACACCCACCCTCTGTGTACTACACCCCTCCCACACCCAATACTTACCTCTGGAGCCTGGCGCAATGATCTTCGGTGGACCGGGAACACGTCTGCACTCTTCAAAGCTGATCGCGAACTGAAAAAATGCCAGTAAGCTGTATAACGGCATAAATAGGTTTTTTTTCCACTTTGGTGCATATCTCGGACATTTTGGGGAATTTGTGGACCAAATTTTCAACATGGGGTTATTGGGACCCCTCCTCATGAATTCCGTCACTGTCATGGCGTTATTCAGTACCGAAAGGTGATTTCACGGTCACTACATGGAATCACTTTTCGGGACCGATTAATGAAATGACAGTGCCACTGTTCATGAGAGGGCTCTCAAAAAGCCTATGTTGCAAATTTGGTGACAAAAATCAAAAAAATGGCTGTTTTACGAGCGTCCATTACGCAGTTTCCATGCACACTCATAACTTAATGAATCTGTAATATTTTCACTCCAGATTTTCAACATTGCCATTTTCCCACACCTCCTTATGAACAGTACTGCTGTCATTTTACATATCCTGGTCGAAATGTGTTTTCGTACGTCTAGCAAAGAATAGCATGGTCGCTGTGCGAAATCAGTTTTCAGGACAGTTTGACAAAATGACAGTGACACTGTTCATGAGCAGAGATCCTAAAATGCCTATGTGGAAAATTTGGTGATGAAAGTCCATAAAATGATTGTGTTACAAGCATGTGTTGCGCAGTTTCCACGCACCCTTGTAACTTCGCAAATTTGCAATATTTTCATACCAGATTTTCAACACTGACATTATGGGGGATAATCTCTGAGGCACTCTACACTCCATACACATGGGTTGTGTCCACCTGATAGGTTGCTTGATGCACATGTGACTTCAAAGAAGTCCGACCCCTTTTCTCCCTGTGGCACAGCCCTTCCATCATCAGTTCTCACTGTGCATCAGTACAGGTTGCTGAACACAAAATCAGCTCCCTAGAAAATCACCCATTTCACTACCAAAGAAAAGGTAAGAGATTACACTACTTTAAGCAAAATTATTAACAGCAGTTTCAGCTAGCTAGATTGCAATCCGTACGATGGCTTTGCGTCACTATTTAAGACTAATAGTCAGCTATCTCAGGAAGCATGCAACTAATTATTACAGTGTGCCAAAGGAGGCTTGTAATTTACCCAACCTTGGGTACAGGATCATACCTAGAAATCTGTTATTTGCTCCAAAATAACAACTCCTAACTCTTCCTGCACTGCACACCAAGCAGCAATCCTTCTATACTTCCATGATTCTTCCTTGGACTCTCTGCCAGTGAGTCTAAGATGTTATAGAAGAAAAGAAATCCAAGCAGGCTTCTGTGACCCCTGCTAATGATCCTAGTTTGGTCCCTGCACCCAGTACTGTTTAGTACTGGGCAGAGAACCCCCTATAACTCCTGCTAGCAGTCTTAGGGGTACATTCTCAGTGATGCCTCACTTCACCTGTTGCCTTGTCTCGTGAGATGGATTTCATCTAATATTGTGGCTCCTTACCTCCTGTTTCTTTATGGGACAGAAAGCCTGCTTCTCTGGTGTGCAGTCCTCTGGAATTAGCCCATCCTGGACAATCCCTGAAGATCCTTCGTAAACTCCACGCATCTCCTCCCTAGCAAGCTCCAGAATCAACATGGTGCCCTTTCACACCTTCCCCTTCTTTTGTGTATTCAGGGAAGGTGGGCGCCATCTCTGCAGTCACTTCAGCCATTTTTTCCCCTTCTCTTCGGCGTCTACTCGCGCGACTCGAGCTGGATGCTCGTGCACAGGCCCA
Organism: Neoceratodus forsteri; assembly: GCA_016271365.2. Taxonomy (NCBI): domain Eukaryota; kingdom Metazoa; phylum Chordata; order Ceratodontiformes; family Ceratodontidae; genus Neoceratodus; species Neoceratodus forsteri. The sequence goes on along the minus strand of CM028129.1, from coordinate 1,453,971,631 downwards.
CACACTCCCTGCACCCGTGCACGCATGCTGTACCTCTCTGCACATGCATGAGGCAGGGGAGCAGCACGTCAGACCTCACGCTGCACTGTAGGCGGCTTAAGTTTATCTGGCGTCCCTTTAGACGCTTTAGCGGCAGGGAACCCAGTATAAGCCCCCTCAATCATGCAGTTGTTTTTAAAGAGAGAAACAAAAAATTAATAGCTGGCAGAAATATTGCCCATGCCACAGGTTTAGTAATTGATAGCAGTGGGGGGGAGGATCAACACTTTCAGATGAACTTCACTAGGGTTCCTCTACCTTTCCTTCATCATGACCCTGCTAAACCCCATTGTTATACTGCACAGAGTACTTTAGCTGGTCTCACGGATGGGAAATACCAGTATGTATTAAACAGCTGACCATAAAGATTGTTTATTTAATAGGACTATTGAGAACACTTCTCCCTAATACCTCCCCTCTCTCTCTCTCTCTCTCTCTCTCTCCATTTCTCCACAGATATGGGGAAATCCAAGAGCGGCAGACTATGCAATATTCTGATCCCAACATCCCAAATCAGAAGACTCTGTGCCTCCTGCGCAGAGGACCCACTGTCTCCCTCACATGATGTCCTGAAGGAGGACGACCCAGCTGGCACTCCCATCCACTCACCAGACCAGGGCACCTCACAAACCAATCTCCTCTCACAGCAACCAACGTTGGACACAAATTCCATTATACTGCAAAACCAACAGGTGCTACAGTTACAACAGCAGCTCATGCCAGCAATGTGGGACAAGCTGGCAGAGCTCACCTCACAAAAATCATCTTCCCCACACAGCTCTACTACAAAATCAGGGTGCCACCCCCACCAACACTAATATTGCCAATACATCAGCGGACGAGAACACTAGACAAGTCATGATCAACAATACATCAGATAGCGAGGAGGACTCTGAGAATGACCTGCAATCCCTAATGGCAAAATGGTGTTTCCCAGACCAAATCCCCAGTCTGGTACTCAGCATTATAACAACAGTGGGGTTTGACACACCCTCTCCCGAAATGCAGTCTAAACTGATCCCTTCCCTTCAACCATCCCAAAAGATAGCGGACACCTTCCTAGTCTGCGAGGCCATTTCCGAGGTGGTTTCAAAGGAGTGGGAGCTGGCAGATCCAGCCCGCATTCCAGACAGAAAGTCATAGGACAAAATGTACCCACAAGATGCCAACATTTTAAAAACTTGGTGCACCCCACCTTCAGTAGACCCTCAAATCGCATCCCTTAACAGAAAGACAGTACTGCCCACCGAGTCGACATCTGTGCTAAGTGACCCAGTAGATAAGAAATTGGAAGACATTTTAAAGAAAAACTTCAAGCTATCAGAACTTGGGACCAGAGCTGCAACCACGGCCATCTAGGCCACTAGAGCACAACTTGAATGGCTGTAGGAAGTTCAAAAAAGCTTGACCACAAAGTCACCTGAGGCACTCCTACTGGAGAACGCTATACTGTCAACTAAGTATCTGGCAGACATGGTGGTAGATTCCCTAAAGATTAATGCTAGAGCAGCCACACTAATCAACAGAGCAAGGAGATGCATCTGGATGAAGTTGTGGAATGCAGACAGCGAATCCAAATCCCTCCTATTCAAACTACCATGCAGAGGCAATTTACTTTTCGGGGAGGGCCTAGAGAAATACCTCAAGGGCAAGAAAGAGGGAAATGCACTAGGTAAGGAAAGAGCAAGCAATTCCACTTACCTACCATCCTGCACACACATACGCAACCAGCCCTTTCATGACAGACATAGGGGACGTGTCATATACAGGGGAGAGACCCAAAGGTCATCGTTTAACCCTTACTTCCCAAACACAAAGTTTAGAGGAAGAGGAGCACACAGCAGAGGTAGAGGAACATATCAGCACCGTAGGAGGGGGCACACAAACCAGTGACTATCACATCCCAGTAATAGGGGCCCGCCTATCATGCTTTGCACAGGAATGGATCAACTCCACCCAGGACAAATGGGTCCTAGAAGTAATTCAAAAGGGTTACGCAATAGAATTCACCCAAAGCCCCAGGCAGGAAAGGCTGATAACATCACCGGTAACCAAACACAGAGCCACTCCAGAACAAATACAGAACATCCTGCTCCAATTGATTTCAAACAATGCCATAAGGCGGGTACCCAAGGAAGAGGAAGGACAAGGGGTCTATTCAATTCTGTTCACAGTACCAAAAAAGACAGGGGACCTATGACTGGTGCTGGACCTAAAATTCCTAAACAAAAGCATTACCTACAAACCATTCAAGATGGAGACCATCAGGTCCACAATGAAGGCCATAAGACCAGGCGACATACTTACTTCTATAGATCTGAAGGACGCTTATTTACACATTCCCATAAGACTGTCCCATCAAAAATACCTACACTCCCACATATTAGGCCAACACTTTCAATAACAGGTTCTCCCCTTCGGCCTCACATCTGCACCTTGGGTGTTTACTAATGTATCCATCGTACTAGCTGCAAAACTCAGAGAACAAGGAATCCAGGTCATATTGTATCTGGATGGCTGGCTGATCTGGGCCAGGTCAGTAAGCCAGTCAGCAAGAGAAACAGCAATGGCAATAAAGTGTTTACAAGACCACAGATGGGTAATAAACACAGAGAAAAGCCAACCGGCACAGTGCCAATTATTAGAGCATCTAGGCAACTTAATAGACACAGCAGAAGGGATGGTAAAGCCATCTGAAAAGCAGGCAAAGACCATAATAGTGGCTGTACACAAATTCCTGCAGACCAGACAAACCTCCATAGAGTCAATATCCTGTGCACTAGGCCTAATGTCATCATGCATAGATACCATACCCTGGGCAAGATGGCATATGAGATCACTGCTGTCATTCCTCATAGATCAGGGCCCAACGTATGACCTAGACTTCACAAAGGTCATATCAATTCCTCCAAGAGTAACACAATCATTACACTGGTGGCTAAACAGAGACAACCTCCTAAAAGGTATGCCCCTAGACATACAGACAGACATCCAAATAGACACAGATGCCAGTCTCACCGGATGGGGGGCTACTACTGGTCACAAAACAGCTCAAGGGAAGTGGTCCATACCCAAGACCAAATTGCCCATAAACGTGCTAGAGTTAAGAGCAGTCCACCTCGCGCTACTGCACTTCAAAGGGCTAGCAAAAGGAAAACACATCCTAATACGTTCAGACAATCAGGTCACGGTCTTGTACATCAACAAACAAGGGGGGAACAAAAAGCAAAACAATGCAGAAGAAGGCAGAGAAACTCATACCATGGGCTCAAAAATTCCTAGCAAGCTTAAGCGCTATACACCTAGCCAGAAAGTTAAACACCACAGCAAACTGGTTAAGCAGACAATAGATATACCCAGGGGAATGGATGCTATACAGACACACATTCCATACCATCAACGGATGCTGGGGCCCCATAGAATTGGACCTGATGGCCTCCAACAAAAACAACCAGTGCCCAAAATTCTTCTCCCGATTTCGGGACCACAAGGCGATGGGGGTGGATGCACTCTCCTCAACCTGGACATTTCAAGTTGCATACATATTCCCGCCAATTCCAATAATCCTGCAGGTCCTGAAAAAGATTCACAGATCCAGACCAAGGGTGATACTGATCACACCTTATTGGCTCAGGACAGCTTGGTTCGCAACGGTGGTGGCCATGGCCCTAGACCACCCGTGGATACTCCCATGCAGACAGGACATTCTCACACAGGGCCCCATATGCCACCCCAATCCGACCAACCTCAGACTGACAGCCTGGCTCCTGAAAGGGAGAGACTATTAAGCGAAGGTTACCACTCATCATTAATTGAAACCATGACAAAATCCAGAAGACTATCCACAACCTCTACATATCAGAGACAGTGGAGGATTTTTTCAAACTGGTGCTTACAGAACAATATCAATCCCACTTCCATCATGATTCCGGACATACTATTATTTCTGCAACACGTCCTGGACAAAGGGCTGTCTCCTGCTTCACTAAGGGTTCAAGTGGTTGCAGTAGGGGCACAAGGGGTCTCATAGAAGGTACAACACCAGGTGCACTTAGGGATATTATTAGGTTCCTAAAAGCATCCACCAACTTAAGCCCAACAATTCAACAATGGACAGCACCATGGGACCTAAACCTCGTCCTCAAGGCCATGACAGACCATCCCTTTGAACCCCTAGAAACTGTCACCCTCAAATGGCTAACTCTCAAAACTGTTTTTGTTCTGCCCATCTGTTCAACAAGACGGATCAGTGAATTACAGGCACTATGTTGCCGCTCACCATACTTAAGTTTCCACAAGGAAACGATCAAACTTAGGACGATTCCTTCCTTCGTTCCCAAGTTTAATACCAAGTTTCACTGACAACAGGTTATTGAAATACCAGCACAGCTACCTCTAGAAGAGGTCGCTGTCGATCCCAAGCTTAGACTTCTAGACATGAGAAGGATGCTATTGCTCTATGTCAACAGGACATCTACTATCCGCAAAACTGATAGACTGTTCCTCAGCATGCAAGGATGTAGAAAAGGGGAACCAGCCACCAGATCAACAATAGCTACTTGGCTAAAGACAGCCATCACAGAAGCCTATAAGGCATTGCACCACACTCCACCAACTGACATCAAAGCACACTCTACAAGAGCAGTAGCCACGTCATGGGCAGAAAGAAATTGGGCTACAGTGGAGGAGATCTGTGCGACAGCGACTTTGGCATCTCCTTACACATTCACTAAACATTACAGGGTGGATGTCTCACAGCAGCCAAAATCACACTTTGGACAAGCAGTATTGCTGGCAGCTAAGTCACAGACTATTAACATGGACTAAAGTTAACATCAGACCAACGGAAATTAAGGACAAACTTCTGAACTCTTGACCCACCCTTTTACATGGAACTGCTTTTTAGATAGAAACCCATATGTAAGGAGTGTGGAGTGCCTCAGAGATTATCCCCCACAATGGCAGTTTACTCACCTGGTAAAGGTGATTGTTGGGTGTACATCTCTGAGACACTCCACAACCTACCCTAAGAAAAACGAGGGTTAAAACATCCTGTTGCCAACGTAAACACTATAATATAACAAGGAAGGCCAAGATACTTGTCAACAGTTGAAACAATATGTTATAATGATACTCATAATCTGGTCCTATTGTAGTTTAGAGTATTAGCAATAGAAATAAATAGAAACACAAAAACACATCTCGTATTGTCCAATTGTCTTATACATCGAATTAACATTGGTTACCACGCCAACATTGGCTAACAATTTAGAAACATTTAATCCATAGTAGGTACAGCGTTGGAAGAATTTGAACTGATGATGGAAGGGCTGTGCCATAGGGAAAGGGGGTCATATTTCTTTGAAGTCACATGTGCATCAAGCAACCTATCAGGTGGACACAACCCATGTGTAAGGAGTGTGGAGTGCCTCAGAGATGTATACCCCCACAATCACCTTTACCAGGTGAGTAAACTACCATTTTTTCACACCTCCTTATGAACAGTACAGCTGTCATTTTTCACGTCCTGCCCGAAATATGTTTTCGCACCTGTGGCGTACAATGGCGTGATCACTGTGGAAGATCAACTTTTGGGACAGATGAAGAAACTCACAGTGCCACTGTTCATGTGGGGAGGTCCCAAAATGCCTATGTTGAAAATGTGGTTTAAAAAAACCCAAAAATAATTGGGTTACGGACGCGTGTTGTGCGGTTTCTATGCATGCTCATGACTTCACCTATTTTCCATATTTTCGGTTCAGATTTTCAATGTTGCCATTTTTTTACATCTCCTCATGAACAATACAGTTGTCATTTTTCACATCCTGCCCAAAATGTGTTTACGTACCTGTGACGCCAAATGGCACAGTTGCTGTGCAAAATCACCTTTCGTCGAACAAACTAAAACTGACGCTCTCCATGAGGTGGGGTCACAAAAAGCCCATGTTGATAACTTGGAGTGAAAATACCAACACACACCTACAGTGTTAGGGTTTCCAACTGTTACACCCCACCCTGTAGAGACTGACAGGCATCAGGAGTGTGACTTGGGGTCATCAGCTGTAATGATCCCGCCATTCCACCCCCACCCCCACCCTGCAGCCACTGACAGGCATCGAGGTGTGTCTTGGAGTGTTCAACCCAAAGTTCACCCTATTCTCCTATACTGCACCCACCTCAGTGTATTTCCTTATGGAATGGGGTAAGTATAATGCCCAAGGACCCCAAAGCACACCACAACACTTGTCAGTGTCTACAGGGTAGAGTGAGATAAACTGGCATGAGCGTTATAGCTGATGACCCAAAGGCACACCCCAATGCCTGTCAGTCTCTGCAGGGTGGGTGTGGGTTGGTGTCAGTTCAATACTTTACTGCCACTCCTATTATGCGTCTCTAACTCCTGCACTACCAATGCCACTGCCAATGCCAGCGAGACAACATTCAGCACTGACAAATGCTTTTTTTTTCTGTTACTATGTAACGGCACAGTAAGTAATTATTAACTACATAAAAGAGGAAATTATGCTATGGTTATATATTTAGTGCATATACCTATTTCATAATCGTGGTGCAGTCACAGTGAACTTACACAGACACTGCAGTGTAGTTACAGAAACCTAATGAAGTTCTTGTGGTTTTTGTGCAGTTCCTAGAGGGCAAGTATCCACATCACAAAATCCATTCACCATCACTTTTCACATTGACTGTCTCCTGGTTGGCAGTTTCACTTGAGGTACAAAGTAGAATGAGAATGGAGTCTGAATTCATCCAGTAGAAACACAGACAATGACGGCAGAAAAAAGACCAAGGGCCCATCTAGTCTGCCCGTAGTTCCCTATCTGCCCCTTGACCTATTGTCCAATTATATGGTTTAGGTACATTGACAAGGCAGTGTGAGTAGGCCTACACTATAACCACCCACTCTGTGCCTGCTATGTGGATTAAGACTGGACTTCTAAATCTAGAAACATTTGCTACAAAAAAAATTTAAAAAGAGGAAATAAAAATTTCCAGAATAAATCCAATGTGCAAAAAAAAAGCGCACACCTGAGATGAAAGGTATGATTCATCTCTTGCCATCATGATCACTCTATGCTGAGCAATCTAAAATTGGTAGAGGCATAATAAAATTGATACTAAAATTAAAAAGGGATTCTGACTTTTAAAGTAAAACCAGAACCAAAATGGAAACTTCAAAAAAAAAAAGGAAAAAAAAGAATCAAATCCTCATGCCTTAGGGGGTGAGAGAGGTTATTTTCATTACGGATTTATCTTTGGGGGCTAGGAGGAAATGTGAACTAGTTTGACTAGGTTTGGTTCTCTCAAACAAGTCAAAAGGATTCAAGCCAGCAAAGATCAAACAGGCATTCGGTAGCCTTCCCCCCTCTGATTTTTTTTGGCCCAAGCCACAAAGCCAACTGGGATATGATATCGATTAGAATGTATCCTGAATGTGGTGCTCCACACCCAAATGCCCATCAGCATCAAACTGCCTACACAGCCCCTGCCTCCTGCATTCTGTCATTGCAGAACTGTGCATGGGGGCAGTGGAGGGGGGGTGGATTTGAGATGTGCCAGACTGGGCATAAAATCAGTTGTTCATGCCAACTCATCGGTGGGTCCCAAACTCCGCATGGAGCAGGAGATGATGGGATATGGCACTCCTCCAAGGACTGCTGTATCCCTGACAGAACCAGTGAATGTTTGGAATTGGCAGCAGGTAGTGCCATTATGGCCCCTGAACTACCACTGAGGCTCTAAGGGCTAGCAGCTGGAGGAGAGTGCACTGATTCAGCCCTTAGGACAAACCGGAGGCTGTGTGGAGGGTATGCATACCCACTAATAGGTCCTATAGGAAAGCATAGCCTCTACTGGCCCTACACAACATGGGACATGGTTCAGGAATGGTACACAGGCCTGCTTTCTACCCCCTAGTCCACCCTCAGTCTCTCCATCCTCATAGCAACTCACGTGGCTTGAGATCGGGCATGGAGGGGGCATGCATCCCATTATATGGATGCAATGGACTGCCTCCCTGGTGTGCATCATGAACAAAGGAGGGATTGCATTGCTTTTTGTGGCCCTTTGCACATGCAGAAAGACTCTTAGCCTTTTATGGATCAGGCCCATTTACATTCTTGCTATGTGATTTCAGTTGCCTTCTCACTTCCTCCTCAGGTGTTGAGCAGAGCAGACTGTATCTAGGGATTAGTGCTGGATGAAACTGAGTCACTATATACTACACGTTATTTTGTGTATGTGCTTTTTATACTACTTAGCCTCATTTAGGTGTATGTAATTCCTATTTTACAAGTGTTCCAAGGTGAAAGAGAAGCAGCCACAGCAGCAAACAGTACGTGGCAAATTCAGAATAATAACAGACTTGCATCACAATATGTCATGGTGCATGATATTAGAAGTCTAATTACATATAGAAGCATAGAAATATAGAGTATGTCAGCGAAAAAAGGACTGAAAGGCCCATTTAATCTGCCCTATTTTCCCTACTCTGGACTCTATTTGGTCTAAGGTGTCTCTCAATCTTCCCTTACCTCTATTTATTATATCCATATGCCTTGTACTTGTAGGTTTCAATCATGTTCCCTCTTGCTGTCCTCTCCTCTCCTCTCCTCTCCTCCAGGTAGTGTAGCCTGAGCTCCTATAGCCTCTCCTCATATGGTTTCCTGTGCAACTAACTGTGCCATTTTAGTAACCCTCCTCTGAACCGTTTCCACCTTGTCAATGTCCTAGCAGAGATGCGGCCTCCAGAACTGAACACAGCATTCCAGGTGGGGTCTCACAAGTGAGTGACACAGAGGCAACACCACTGCCCTTCTCCTGCTAGTGATCACCTTTCCTATGCACCCCAGCACCCATCTCACCTTGCCTACTGCCTTGTCACACTGCTCTGCCACCTTGAAATAATTAAATATGATCACCCTGAGGTCCCTTTCTTGCTTGGTAACTGGAAGTACACCCCCCTTATACACAGCCCCTGGGTTTCCCAGCCCCAGATGCATGACTTTGCACTTTTTGTCACTGAAACCTAGCTGCCACTCACTAGACCACTCCTCTAGTTTCCCCCGGATCCCTTTGCATTCTCTTCACTCCCTTCTGGGTGTTCACCCTGCTGCAGAATTTTGTGTCATCTGCAAAGAGACACACCTTCCCCACCAGTTCCTCAGCAATGTACTTATGAAGACATTGAAGAGGACAGGGCCCGTTACCAATCTTTATGGTACCCCACTGGTCACCCTCCCATCCTCGTCTGAGTGACTGCTGTTTACCACTGCTCTCTGCCTCCTATCTTTCTATCAGGGTTACTGGTTATTACAGCATTTTGTTTCACTGTTGCTTCAGTTCCTTGTAGAGCACTTCCTCATTGGCTATCATTCTGTATGTAGGTGGACTGAACTGTTCCAGAAACATGGCGACTCTGTTTGTCACTTAGCGACGAGTCACTTGTACAATGGAAAATTTGCCTCCGGTAAGGCTCTCCTTCTCATTCTTTTTCCTCTTTATTCGGTCAATCCTGCCTTTAACTACTTATCTGGTTGATCCTGTTGTGTGCCAGTTTTGCAAAACAGTGAATCAGAATGAGTGTGATTGGCAACTGTATCGTGCCTTTCTGTACTGCTACTTATGCACTGTTCAGCAAAAAAGAAAAGAAAAAAGTAAAGAAAAGAAAAGAATATAATGTTTGGAGAGAGAGAGAGAGAGAGATTTTGTGTACATGCATGCATGCGTGCGTGTGACTGTCTGTCTGCCACAGCAAATGAACAAGGCACCTGAACTGCTTAAAGCCCTGTTTACACCGTGTTTGCAGCACATCAACCCGTGCGCATCGGTTGATGTGCTGCAAACACGACGGTGTGGACACTTACTGGAGTGCGTTAAGAGCACTCTGGATACATTTTTGGCTCCAGCTCAGAAGTGGGTACATGTAGCAGATCAAGCGCATTAAACTGCAATGTAAACTCTCTTCTACACATGATCCACTACAAAGCTGTCTCCCCATCATCCAAACCTGCCCCCCTCCACAGTGTGATCTGCACCGCTGTAAGAGCCAGCAATGTAAACCAAAAATAGTGCAGCACACAGTGCAGTGGGAAAGGAGCAAAGAACAGGACTTGGTGGAGGCTCAGAGTGTACCACTGTCCATGCCCCTCACAGATAAGACACAGTGCTAAATGCTCCCCTGCTAACAGTCTCCCTGACTTCACCTGTTGATTACCTCTCTCTTCTATCCTTAGTTCTCATTTCCATTGACACTCTCACACCTACACACTTTCCTTTGCTGGCTTTTCTCTTTTGCTTACCTGCCCCTTTATGTCCTCATTCTCTCTTACATCTCCCTTTACTTGTGAGTGTGTAATTTTAGTCGATACACTACATAGAGTCCATGTAAATGTTTCTTGCACTTATGTAATGTCTAACATCCTACTGTACTATGAAATCTAATACGTTACTGCTGGTTACATTTGTAGCTCTGCATCTCTGCTATGTTGTATTTTGACATTGTCCTGCATTTTTCCATGGGTTGTACCATTTTCTATGATTGTTGTAACCTCCTGGGTCATGCCTGAATATAGTCACCTTTGTGTCTAGAGCACTCACCCGGTCATCAAAAACTAAATAAATAAATAAATAAAAATGTACTAGGGTGGGAAACGGAGCCAAACAGAGCAAAAACGAAAGACAGTCGGGAGGGATGAGATGGGGCACACTCACCTCTGAGGCCCAAAGATTACAAGTCTGTGGGTTCTAGCCCCACACCAGGAACTTGGAATAAGTCCTAATACTAAACTGTAGTGCAGCATGAGGGCGCTGCTGTGCTCCTGAGGTGCCGTCTTTCTGATGCGATGTTAAACTGAGGTCCATCTGCCTGCTCTGGTGGTTGTTCAGGTGGATGTTAAAGAACCCATGATACTTCCTGAAGAGAGTAGGGGAATTTCCCCAGCATCCTGGCCAAATTTCCCTCATTCACTAAAAATACCACCAACAGCTTAACCTGGTTCAATACAGTATGTCAGTTTGCATCTGTATCTCACCCACTCCCTGGGATGAGGCTGAAAATGGGCAGACTTGCCTAGCCCTCCTTACCTGTCAAAGAAAACAAAAACAAAAATGGAGTGGTATCAGATGAGACAGCCTGAGTTTGTGAATAGTGTGTGGTTAGGGCTTACTGTGCATGGAATTCAAGCAGCTCAAAAACCTTTTTCTGCACATGTTCTAAAGTTGTTGTACACGTTCTAAAAACCTTATTGTGCATGTTCTATCATTAATTGTAGCTGAGATTCCCTTACACTGACTCCCGCTGCCTGCTTTCACTTTCTCTGTTCACTTTACCTCAGCGTTATTGTAACTGCGGTTAAAAAAAGATGTCAACCACTTTTTTTTAATCATACACTACAACAAATAAAATATGGGCGACCATACACAACTCACCTTGTGTTTCCATCTCAGGGTTGAGATACCAGCATGAACCTCTCCAGCTTCACTCTCGAGGTCCATACGCTGGTATCTCAACCCCTCAAAACACAGGCTCATTGTGTATGGGTACCCATGCATTATTCCTTCTATCAACAATACCTAGAAATGTAACGTTATCTAAATTATATAGAAGGTTTTTTTCCATTTCAACCTTCTTTACGAGTTAAAGGAAAACATTGGAAAAGACACAGCTTTCCTCAGACACTACAGAAACTCTCAATTAGTGCTATCAGACAGCAACAACTTTTTTTAATTATGTAAATCAGCTACCCACAACTTCCACTTTCTGTTGCTGGCAGCCACCATCTCATGAGCAGCAGTAAGTTTCCTGAGCTCACTTTATGCTAATATGCCTGTTTGACCTCTGCTGTTGGTTGGCAGGACATATTAGCATAAGGTGAGCTCAGAAAGTCCACTGCTACTCATGAAATGGTGGCTGCAAGCAATAGAAAGTGAAAGTTGAAAGCCACTGTTTAAATCATTAAAAAAGCAATTAGAGGGAATTTAAATACAAATTTACTCTCTGAAAGCACTAATCAAGCATTTTTGTAGCGCCTGGGTAAAGCTGTGCCTTTTCCATTGTTTCCCTTTAACTCCCAGCCAGTATTAAACTGGGGAGAGGTCAGACAGTTTCTGAATCCAATTTGCACCCAGTTTAGAGACTTTGCCATAAACAATAATGCCATAAGGCCAATCAGGGCATGTGTTATTATGAGATAATCTCACCCCACAGGTTCACTGTGAGCTATGATGTGCAGCTGAGGGCCTTCAACCCCCTGAACAGTGATGTTAATGAGCATAACATGCCCTGGAGTGTCTTAAAATGGATCCCGTAGAATTAAAAAAAGGTTTTTATGTGTTTTTTTTTCCTTTAGATTAATTTCAGACCATGATGTTGTACTAGGATAACCTCACGGCTCGAACTGCATCAAGACCAATCAGCTTTCAGGATTTGTTTCTGTCCATTCAATAATGTAATAGTAACATTGCCAAATGCTGAAGTGTCTGTACACCAGAGCCAAGTAATCTTTTTATGTTGGCTCGCTCTTGCGAGCCAGCCAACATATTGCAATAGTAGCAGATTTGGAGGTGCGGTCACTGTGGGAGAATGCAGGGCATGCATCAGTAGGTGCATCCCTCATTCCCCAATAAGCCAGCATACAGAAGCTGACACCAGCTATATGTAACGTGGCTACCAGAGCTAACAAAAGTGCTGCTGCAATGAGAGGCAAGCTTCTCATGCAGTGGCACAAAAGCATGCTTCCCGATGTGCCTTTACTGGTGAAGTTGTTCACCAAACATGGTGGCACTGACTGCCACCGCCGGACTTCATGGGTGCCCAAACTCCCTCTCATGCCCTGACCCACTTCATTTGCCAATGGGGGCCCAATCCCCATTGGCATAATGGCCCCCTCCACTGAAGTGTGTACCAAGCGGGTGCTTAATCCCCTGAAATCATGGGCCCACCAACAGTCTTTCTTTGCCGACAGGGGCCAATCCCCATCAGCTTCAGTCCCCCCTTTCCTGCTTAATTTTCCAATGGGAAGCCCACTTCCCATTGGCATAATATCCCCATTTGTTGTGTGCTGAGGGTGCCCAATCTGCCAAGCATGCCTTCAGTATTTCCCAATGGGGTGCCCAATCCTATCTGCTACAGCCCCAAAAACACTCAGGTGACACACTGGGAGACCACCCAGCATGCCAAATGTCCCTGTAAAACAAAAAAAGTCCCACAATATTTTTCTTTTTTTAACCTGTAAAAGTATAAAATGGTCCCTCGCACTCTGTCCTGCTCCCTCCCCCAACCTGCACCCACCCTCTATGTACCCTGCCTCCCCACACACCCCCAGCCCATACTTACCTCTGGAGCCTGGTGTGAAGATCTTCGGTGGACTGGGAACATGTCTGCACTCTTCAAAGCTGACAGCGAACTGAAGAAATGCCGGTAAACTGTATAATGGCATAAATAGGGTTTTTACAACTTTGGTGCATATCTCGGCCATCTTTGGGAATTTTGGCACCACATTTTCAACATGGGGTTATTGGGACCCCTCCTCATTAATTCAGTCACTGGCATGGTGTTATTTGGTCCCGAAGAGTGATTTCATGGTCACTGCGCAGAATCACCTTTCAGGACTGATTAATGAAATGGCAGTGCCACTGTTCAGGAGGTGGGCTCTCAAAAAGCCTATGTTGCAAATTTGGTGAAAAAAATCCAAAAAATGACTGGTACAAGTGTACATTGTGCAGTTTCCACACACGCATGTAACTTCGTGAATTTGTAATATTTTCACTCCAGATTTTCAACATTGCCATTTTTCCACACCTCCTTATGAACAGTACAGCTGTCATTTTACATATCTTGGCCGAAATGTGTTTTTGCACTTCCAGTGCAGAATAGCACGGTCGCTGTGGGAAATCAGTTTTAGGGACAGATTAACAAAATGACAGTGCCACTGTTCATGAGTAGAGGTCCTAAAATGCCTATGTCAAAAATTTGGTGATGGAAGTCCATAAAATGACTGTGTTACAAGCATGTGTTGCGCAGTTTCCACGCACTCTTGTAACTTCACAAATTTGCAATATTTTCATGCCAGATTTTCAACACTGGCATTTTCATGCCTCCTTATGAACAGCACAGCTGTCATTTTTCACATCCTGCCTGAAATGTGTTTTTGCACCTGTGGCGTACAATGGCGTGGTCGCTGTGGGGAAATCAACTTTTTGGACAGATTTACAAAATCACAGTGCCACTGTTCATGAGGGGAGTTCCCAAAATGCCTATGTTGAAAATGTGGTTAAAAAAAATCCCAAAAATAATTGGGTTACGGACATGCGTTGCACAGTTTCTATGCATGCTCATGACTTCACCAATTTTTCATATTTTCACTCCAGATTTTCAAAGTTGCCATTATTTTACACCTCCACATGAACAATACAGTTGTCATTTTTCACATCCTGCCCAAAATGTGTTTACATACCTGTGGCACCAAATGGCACTGTCGATGTGCAAATTCACCTTTCGGCTAACAAACTGACAGTGCCACTCTTTATGAGGTGGGGGTCACAAAAAGCCCATGTTGATAATTTGGAGTGAAAATACCAACACATGCCTATGGCGTTAGGGTTTCCAGCTGCAACACCCCACCCTGTAGAGACAGACAGACATCAGGGGTGTGACTTGGTATAAGCTGTAATGCTCCTGTCATTCCTCCCCCACCCCCACCCTGTAGCCAATGACAGGCATCAAGGTGCGCCTTGGAGTTTTCGGCCCCAAAGTTCACCTCATTCTCCTATACTGTACCCTCCTCAGCATATTTCCTTATGGAATGGGGTAAATATAAGGCCCAAAGACCCCAAAGCACACCACAGCACTTGTCAGTGTCTACAGGGTAGGGTGAGGTAAAATGGCATGAGCATTATAGCTGATGACCCAAAGACACACCCCAACATCTGTCAGTTTCGGCAGGGTAAGGGTGGGGTTGGTATCAGTTCAATACTTCACTGCCATTCCTATTATGTGTCTCTAACTCCTGCACTACCAATGCCAATGCCAGAGAGACAACATTCGGCATTGACAAATGCTTGTTCAGAGGTGTGTCTGTGGAGTGTGTTTTAAACCACAGGCTGCCATTTCACTGTGTTTCAGTGTATTTGCTTAGCACACAACACACAAAGTCACAAATAACTTTGGCATTTCTGGTTATACTAACCTGAATTTCAGGATGCATGTTCCTCAAGGTGTCCCTTGATTACCCCAAAAGGCCCAGGTTGAAATTTGAAGTGTAAACTGCTTTGTGGGGGGCTATCTGTGTGGTGTCTTTTAAGCCAGAGGGTGCCATTTCCCCTGTGTTTCAGTGTAATTGTTTGGAAGAAATCACACAAAAGCACTAACAATTTTCTGGTTATATTAACCTGAAATTCAAGATACATGTTCTCAGGGTGTCCCCTGAAGCCCCCCCACAAGCCCAGGTTGAAGTCTGATGTGTAAAGTGCATTTGAAGTGGTGCATGTGTGTGTGTGGTGTCTTTTACACCAGAGGTTGCCATTTCACTGTTGAACAGCACCTACATTTCAAAGACATCACTAAAAACACTAATAACTTTGATATCTTTTGTTATATTAAGCTGAAAATCCACATACATGTTCCCTATGATTTTCGCTAAATACCACTAGAAGCACATGTTACTACAAAATGTAAAGTATTTTTGGGGGTGGTTTTATGTGATACCTACCAATAACCAGGTTGACTTTTCATCTGAGGGTCAGCCTTTGTTTTGCAGACATCACAAAAAAAATCACTAATAACTTTGACATTTCTGGTTAAACTAATCTGTAACTCTAGATACTTGTTCCCCTAGGTGTCCCTGAAGGCCCATAAACCCCCAGGTCAAAATTTGAAGTGTAAAGTGTTTTTTTCTGGGGTGCATCTTGTGGTGTCTTTTAAATCACAGGCTGCCATTTCACAGGTTCAGTGCTTTTGTTTGGCAGATATCACATAAAAGCACTAATGACTTTGGCATTTCTGGTTATATTAACCTGAAATTCAGGATACGTGTTCCCCAAGGTGTCCCCTGAAGTCCCCCAAAAGCCCAAGTTGAAATCTCAAGTGCGAAGTTTTTGGAGGATATATCCATGTGGTGTCTTAAACTAGCGGCTGCCATTTCACTGAGTAACATTGCCGAAGTTTCAAAGACATCTTGTAAAATCACTTATAACTGTGGCATTTCTAACTACATTAATCTGAAATTCAGGACACATGTTCCCAAGGTGTTTAGGAAGTACCACAAAAAGCACATGTTTCAATAGAAAGGGTAAAGTGGTTTTCTGGTCTTGGGTTTATGTGATGACTGCCAAAATCTAGGGTGACTTCACAATCATTTTATTTCAACCTCGTCCTCACTCTCCTTAAGGTTCCCTCACCCTATACAACCTGTTTCATCCAATCTCCCCCTTCTTCCCCATCCCCCAACTTACCCTGAGCAACATCTCTGCACCTCACTCTCTACGTACCTTGCCTCTGCCCTCCTTGCTTACCATATCATTCTTCCCTGTCCACCCTTACTACATCTGCTCTATCTAGTCTACCTACCCCCCCTCCACTTCTTCACCACTCATGGCCATCTCCCCCCTCAGTCCTTCTCGACAACCCAGGCTCCCCTTCTCCATTATTATCCTGATTTGGCCTACCTACCTACCTCTCCACCCCTTCCCCATTACTCACGGCTGACTTCCCCTCTTTTCTGTCCTAGAATCTCATACCTCTCAACTCCAGGTTCTCATTGCTAACTTTGTCACCAGAAGCTTTAAAATTGCTTATTGCTACTCAAGCCATCTGTCTAATTGCATGCTGTAAGTTATTATGTAATCCCTATTATAGTTGCACTGCAATGTCATAACCTTGTAAATTATCTTGCTCCATGCTTATATTTAGCCAGTACACAGGAGAGCCTGGGATCTGCCATTGAAACTGCATCTGTACAAGTGATCTAGGAGCAGTTCTACTCATTCCAGGCTTGCTACAAGCTCTGAATAGCTCAGGTTGTGTTTCTGTGGTCTCCATCTTCTTGTTTTTTCTTGGCTGGGCATGCCCAGTTAGGAGTCATTTGTTTCTGTTTCCTGCTGAAGCCACCAGCACTAATTCCTTTTTGTCTCTCTCCCCCCATACTACAGGCTCTTGCTGGAACCCCCCTCACAGCTTCATGAGGGAGAGGTCAGAAGAGCAGCTCTAAAGATAATTTGTGTGCCGAGGTGCACTTTTACCTACAGCTTCATATTTGTTTGGTGTGTTTGCCCCTCCCTTGCCACCTCTACATTTATTGGGAGGCACTGATCTGTCATGTGACCCTTCTCTGATTTTCTCATAAGCAGGTTATACTATTCAGTCACTAGGAGTTACTAGTGAGTCTTCTAACCCTGTCTCACCTCCTTGGAGATTCATCTCCCCTGCCTTCTAACCCACCTGTTTTTGCCTGCTGGCCCTGGTGTAAGCCTCCAATAAATCCCCTTTCTATACCTAGGCTTGAACCCTCAACCTTCTACACTAAAGGCAGTCTCTCTGGCAGCCTCACTGCTTCCTAAGCTTTTCCTAACCTTATAGTATGTTGCTCCTATCCTGACTATATAATAGCAAACCAAATATAAACCTGGTCTGCTTGTAAGTTGGCTCTCTCAACCTTAAAGAAAGCTTCACATTATCTGTGAGCATTTTTTGCTGTTGCCTATCTACCCAGTTGATGGGTGTTCATTTGAATTGCCCCTTTGCCCAGGCTTGAACCCTCAGCCTTCTGCACTGAGCGCTGACTCCCTAACTGCTGCACTATTCTGACAGCTTCATTACTTCCTGAACTTTTTCTAACCTAATAGTATTGTGCAACACATTCTGTCTATACAATAGCAAACCCAATTTAAACTTAGTACTGCTATTGAAGTTTGCTCTCTCAATCTTAACAAAGGTTCTCATTATCTGTGAACTTATTTATTGCTGGTTATACATTCTGATATCACATTGATGTAAACAGTGAGATTTGGGGTAAACTAAGGATCACTACAAGCCAATAGGTGCTATAGATGAGTAAAGGGTGAAACAAGGTCTTTACCCTCTCCTAGAGTAGACATAGAATGGAGGGGGGGAGAAAGGGACTGAGTGAGGTGGGACACACGGGGGGTGGAGGGACATGTATAGGAGGGGCTCGGGACAGCAGAATGGGGGTGGGATGGAAGGCACAAGGGGAAAGGGGGCAGGCATGAGGAGGATAGTGGGATGCAATGGATGTGGAGTGGCAGTTTGGGCTAGGATACTGTGGTGACTCAGAGGGTGCCACATCTGCAGCAGACTGAGGAAGCTGGAGGAAGAAGTGCAGGGACTCTGGAGGATGTGAGAAGGTGTGAGGGGTGGAGGGGCTGGAACAGGAAGGACGACGAGTGGGGCAGATAGGACAGGCATGTGACCAACAGCTCTGGTTCTAGTGAAGGGGAGGGACGAGGGGTGGGGAAAAAGAAGGTGAAAGGGAAGGGGATGGAGGAAAGAGTCAGGGCAGGGGGAGGAGGTGATGAGCACCAATGCGAGAGCAGTGAGGAATATAGTTGCAATGTTGGCAATGGAGGTGAAAGGGAGGTATCAGAGCTTGGGGGGGGTGGGGAGAGGAAGGGACAGTCCAGGGAACAGAAATAGGTCTGGGTTAGAGTGAAGACGAATAGGCAGGAAGAATACGGAAGGAGAGACAGAAAAAGAGGGGGCAATCAGGTAGGGAGGCTATGGAGGTTGAGAAGGGGGAGGATAGTGCAAATAAGGAGTGGGGAGGAGGGGATGAGGGATATAGGGATAGAGATAATTGGAGGAAGGATGGAATGAGCCAGGATGATAGGTAGGGGGGTTATTAGTGCTAGGGGATTCTATACTGAAAGGGGTAAGATGGAGTGGAAAAGGAGAAAGACATAGTCGCATCTGGGTGGAGACTATTCCAGGGATGACCGCAGAAATGGTGGGACAAGCAATTCTCAAATGCACAAGGAGGGAGAGGAAGAAACCTCATGTAGTGGAGCACATTGGTATGAATGACCTGGTGAGGGAGACGGTAGAGGTGGTAAAGGGGAGGATTGAGGAGTTGGGAAAGCAGTGTGAGGGGGTGGGGGTATCAGTGGCATTTTTCAGAGGTGCTCCCAGTCCCCTGTACAAGTAGAGAAAGGAAAGCTAGGACGCAGGAGTTTAATGAGTGGCTGAGTCAGTGGTGCCACACCAGGAAGTATGGACTGGTGGCAGGCTGGGGTAACGTATGGGGCAATAGTGACCTGTATGCAGGAGACAGGCTACACTTACGTGCAAGAGGGAAGGGAATACTGAAACAGGGGTTGGAGGGGTATATATCAACTAAAGTAGATTTAAACTATGAAGGGGGGGTGGCAGAGAGGGGCCCACAGGTAGGAAATGGGTCCGAAAAGGTGAGAGTGGGAAGCTCACCCACCTAGTTACAAATGAAGTTAGTGAGGAGGGTGCACAGGGAGAAAATAGGGTAGGGAAGAATAGTGCCAAGGAGGGAAGGGAGCTGGGCTGGAAGGTGGTGTAACTGAATGCAAGAACCCTGGGAAATAAGGCAGCAGACATACAGGCTCTTGTGGCATTGGAGAGAGTAGACATTGCAGTGATCACAGAAACCTGGGCCACCCAGTACCAGGATTGGGACATGATGATACCTGGGTTTAGGACATACAGAAAGGACAGGACTAGTGTGAGAGGAGGAGGTGGTGGCGATTTATGTAAGAGAAAGGATAAAGTGCTTAAGGGAGGAAGGAGAAGAAGGGGAAGAAGGGAGGACAGAAGCCCTGTGGATAGTTTCCTGATGCAAAAAACAGGGCAGTGAGGCTGGGGGTGGTGTACAGGCCACCCAACCAGGGGAGTGACCTGGATAGGGAATTGGCTGACCAAATCAAGAGGGTCTGCAACAGGGGGAGCATGGTGGTGGCTGGGGATTTTAACCTACTGGGGTGGAGTGGGGAACACCATCCACCACTAGTGCAAGGGAAATGGTCCTGTTGGAGGCTTTCCAGGAAAGCTTCCTTATGCAGCTGGTACGGGAACTGACTCAGGTAGGGAGGACCCTGGACCTTGTACTGGATAATGGCAGTCAATTAGAGACCTGGTGATGGGAGATCCACTGGCTGGGAGTGACCACTATTCAGTATGGTTCAAGCTCAACATGGGGAGGGATACAGGGGAAACAGATACAAGGGTGATTGATTTTAAGGGGGAGGACTTTGTGAAAATGGAGGTAATTCTGGGAAGGTACCTGGCAGGTATGTAACTGAACATGTATGCAGACCAGAAATGGGGTATTATAAAGAATGGGTTGGCAGAGGCTGTGGTAGCATGCACGAGGAAGAAATGTAAGAAAGGGAGGGCAAAGAAACCAAGTTGGCTAACGCAGGGGGTCGTGGAAGGGATGAGGGCCAAGACAGCAGCGTTTAGACAGTATAGGAAATTGGGGAGGGAGGAAGATAAGGATAAGTATGCAGATAAGTCCAGGAAGGTTACACGAATTGTCAGGGTAGCTAAAGCAGCCAGGGAACTGTGGCTGGTGAAAGGTATCAAGACTAGAGAGGAGACTTCTTCCAGTACATTGAAGAGAGAATGAGGAATAAGGACCAACTGATGAGGCTAAAAAAGGATGGTGGGTGGGTGGAGAGGGGGAAGAGAAGGTAGAAGCACTCAACGAGTACTGCTGTTCAGTATTCACCCAGGAGAAGGGGGGGTGGTAGATTTCTACGGCAATGGTAGGGGTGGTACGAGGGGGAATTGATAACAGATGTAGTGATTACAGAGGGCAAGGTACTGGAAGGGCTAAGGGCTCTAAGAGTAGACAAAGCAGCAGGACCAGATGGCATTCATCCAAGGGTGCTAAGGGAGCTAGCCGAGGTTAGCGCATGTGGTACCCATCCACAAAAGTGGCCCAAAGGATGAACCAGCAAACTATTAGCAAATGAGCCTCACATCAATTGTGGGGAAGTTCATGGAGACCATCCTCCAGGAGAGACTGGTGAGCTTTCTGGAGAACAGTGGGCTCCAGGATCAGAAGCAGCATGGGTTTGTAGCAGGAAGATCATGCCAAACTAACCTCATAGAATACTACAACTAGATGAACGGGAACTGGACGAAAGCCATGCAGTGGATGTCCTGTATTTGGACTTCAGCATGGCCTTTGATTCAGTACCACATGGGAGGTGGTTGGGGGGGAAGCTAGAATATCTGTGGGGTGGGGCCAAAATTAGCGAATTGGATCACAAACTGGCTGGGGGGAGGCAGCAATGGGTGGTAGTGGGGGATGGACTCATCATTGAGAGTGGTGATGAGTGGGATGCCACAGGGATCTGTACTGGGACCAGTGCTGTTTGGGATATATATAGCCAATATTTTGAATGGGATCAAAAGCAAGATTATCCTGTTCATGGACAATACCAGAATGGGAGCTGTGGTTGATGACAGTGGGGTGGGGGTGGGTGGAAGGGGCTGCAGGAGGACCTGACTAAACTGCAGGAATGGGCAGAAACATGGTAGCTGGGTTTCAATGCCAAGAAGTGCAAGGTGTTGTACTTTGAAGCAAAGAACCAGGAGAGGGACTATCACTTGAATGGAGTGCAGTTGGGAAGTATCACAGAGTAAAAGGACCTAGGAGTAATCATAACTGGGAGCATGAACAACTCAGCCCAGTGCAGGAAGGTGGTAGCACAGGCCAACAAAATGCTGGGGTGTATAGCAAGGGAGATCTCTTCCAGAAGGACTGAGATTATACTGCCCCTGTACACCTGGAGTATTGCGTGCAATTCTGGTGCCCATTCCTGAAAAGGGACATAAGGTTATTGGAGGGGGTGCAATGCATGACCACGAAGATGATACAGGGTCTGAGGGACAGGCCTTATGAGGACAGATTGAGAGAGTTGAAAATGTACTAGCTGGAAGACAGGAGGGATGGGGGGATATGATAGAGACCTTTAAGTATCTGAAAGGGATTAACAAGACTAACACAGAAGGGATCTTTCAGCTGAGGAGAGGGAGGGACACAAGAGGGCACAGACTGAGATTAGAAGGGGGAAGGTTTAGGAGGGAGGTAAGGAGACACTTTTTCATAAAAAGGGTAGTGGACAAATAGAATACCCTACCGGAAGATCTGATGTCCTGTAAGATGGTGGGCAGTTTCAAAAGGGGGTTGGACAGAGTAAGGGGAAGCGATACAGTGATGGGGTCAGGAGGGGCAGCTGCAAGATGAAGTGCTAGCTGCACACTCGAGCAGACTTGATAGACCATGTGGCCTGTTTCTGATGGCGATTTCATATGTTCATGTGTTCATTTATTTTCCCTCTTGGGAAACTGTATGATAATGTATATTTGCCATGTGTATTCCTTGTATATGTTTGCCCTTGTTTATTATACGTGCCTTGCACATTACTTGTCTCAGGACCCCCGTGTGAATGAGCTTGCTCAATGGAGTTTTTTCCTGCCAATAACCTTTGACTTGACTTGAATGTCTAGTGCCACCTACTGGTAGGAACTGACACAGACTCTAAGTAGCAGCATCTCTACTGCACAAAATAGTTGCTCCATGGTACACTTCCCTGCTGTCCACCATGCAGGGATGCAGGGGTCCCTGTGTGTTGTGCACGCTACCTACAGGTCAGTGTCCACCTACCTAAGCTGGCCTTTGCACCCCCCAGCATTGGCATCCGTAGTTCCCATGCATGCCGTCATGAGTCCATGTCTGTCCGCTGCCCCCATGCATCATTTTCCGATGCCTACCTGTTCTCTATGTTCTCTTCAGCTGTAGTTCCCTGACCTGAGACTTCTCCGGAAAATGATCTATTGTAGTCCTCACTGTGCTCTTTCCTATGGGGCTTTCATTTTCTGCCCCGTGCCAGTTTGTTTGCCAGAGTTTCAGTTCACCTGCTTTGTTTACTAACTACTCTTCCTTCATCCGAAATGGGCCCTACCCAGCCAACCACTCTCCCTGCAGCTGAACCACCCTTTCGGCCCCTGGAGAAACCTTCCCCAAGGAAAGCACTATCCATGGACCATTCCACAGTTACAAGGAGGAAGGAAGAGGCCCCTAGCTGAGTAGGAAGCAACTGCTGGTGGGGGACTTAATTAGGGGGATAGACTTGCGAGCAGGGTGGGGTAAAGGAGAGGGAGGTGAAATACCTGAGAGGTACTTTGGCTTGGAGGGATGAGAGCAGATACAGTGGATCATTAGGCAGCAGGAGAAGAGAGGGAGCTAGATGTCATTGTCCACCTGGGGACAAATGACCTAGCAAGGGACAGGGTAGGGGTAGTGCAGGGAAATTTCAGGGATAGGGGGAGGGTCCTCAAGCATGCATGGTGGCTTTTGCCAAAAGGTTGCCTATACATAGATACGTAGATACATAGATAGTATCGTCAGATAAGGACCTATGGCCCACCCAGTCTGCCCATTTGAGCTTGTAAGTTCAGTTTATGTTTTCCTAGAAGTCTGTTGCCCGTTACCCCTGACCTCCAGAATTCCTTTATGTCTACCCCATGCATTCTTAAATCCCGTGATTGTTTCAGCCCCCACCACTTCCTCTGGCAGGGTGTTCCACTCGTCCACCACCCATTCTGTGAAGAAATTCTTCCTCACGTTTCCTCTGAATCATCCTCCTTCCAACTTCATCCCATGCCCTCTAGTCCTGCAACATCTTTTTCACTCAAAAATAGTGCATTCCTGCACCCTGTTCCTCCCTGTAAGATACTTGTATGTCTCTATTATATCCCCTCTCTCCCTCCTCTCCTCCAGGGAGTACATATTCAGTTCCTTCAACCTGTCCTCATAGGACTTGTGATGCAATCCATGTACCATCTTTGTTGCCCTCCTCTGAACCTTCTCTACCCTGTCTATGTCCTTACGTAGGTAAGATCTCCAGAACTGTACACTGTACTCCAGGTGGGGCCTTACTAGTGTCTTGTATAGTGGAATTATGACCTCCCTTTTCCTGCTGGTGATGCCCCTGCCTATGCATCCCAGCATCCTATTTGCTTTACCTGCTGCCTTGTCACACTGTTTCCCTACCTTGAGGTCATCAGAGATGATAACCCCAAGATCCCTTTCCTGCTTGATGCATGCTATATCCTCACCCCCAAACTGATATATTGTGCCAGGGTTTTTGTGCCCCATATGCATTACCTTGCACTTCTTTGCATTGAATTTCAACTGTGGGAGAAGATAGGACTCTCCACATGGCTTTCAACAGTTGGTTAAAGGCATGGTGCAGGGTGGGGCTCAGTACTAGAAGTGGGCCTCTTCAGTGTCTTCATAAGTGAAATTGCAGAAGAACTGAATGGGAAGGTATGTCTTTTTGCAGATGCTACCAAAACCTGATATAGGGTTGACACTCAGGAGGGTGTGGAGAAAGGGTTCACCCATGCTGGTGTGACAGCCATGTTGCTGATGCCGATTACAGCACAGGCCACATTACAGCACCAGGCAAAACGTATCCTGGGAGTTACACCACCAAAGTGCCCTCCTGGGAAACAGTCTCCATTGGGCCCCCTCCCCTAATTATCCCACTGGTCCAGGTTGTTAATTTACCTGTTCTCCAGTCCTACCCCATCCTACAATCAACCCGCAGGTATGCAGTAGATTGTTACTATCCCTGATGTTCAGTGGTTCCTATTTATTTATTTATTCATTCATTTGTTTACCGAGTAGGTGCATTGGTCTGAGAACCATTTTCAGGCATGACCTGGGCCATTGAGGATGGCACAGGAATAAAAGCAAGTACAAAGGAGGCTGGGACAAGGCATACTGCTCTCTCTCTATCCATTACACCCACACATCCTACTCACTGCACCTTAGCACTACACCACCTCCCCAGACCACAACCCCCCAACACCACGACTTACACCTTAACCACCCCCCACTCCTCCATAGCCCTTCAAGCCTGTGCCTTTCACAGTCTACCTATCCCCGACCTCCAGTGTTAAAAGCCCCTCACCATACCATTCCCCAACGACACTCCTCCAAGCACTGCAGGTTGGCCATCCTACGGCACACCCTCCTGCTCTTATTGCTATCGGGCAATATCCACCCCAACCCAGGACCACCCGGCACAAATGCCCCCCCCAACCACTCCAGGAGCCGACTACTCCTTGCAACTCTAAATATATGCAGCCTACCAAAAAAACTCACTCCTCTCCAAGGCTGGGTTGCACAGCATACACCTGACATCATAGCTCTCTCGGAGACCTGGCTGTCTGATAAAATACCCAATAAGGCAGTCCCCCTCCGTAATTATTCTCTCTTCAGGACCGATAGGGCCAGCAAGAGGGGTGGCAGCTGTGCAATTTATGTAAAATCCCCTCTTCAAGCCACTGAGGTTAACATCCCCACACCCCAATATGGCGCCCAGACACTAATTGTCAAACTCAGTCTGGGCACCAAAATGCTATACCTCGTTTCTGCCTACATCCCCCCCGAGAAACCAAAAACTCGCCTTTGATTCCATCCTCCAAACAATCTCTAACCTACCTAATACTAGTGAACTCATCCTAATGGGTGACTTTAATGTCAACTGGCTATCCCCCTCCTCGTCCAGCTTTAAGGATGCGGCTCTAGCATATGACCTAACCCAAATAGTCACCTCTCCTACCATAAGGGACAACAGAACCGGGTCCTCCACCCTTTTAGACCTTATCTTCACAAATAGACCATTGAACCTCTCCCGCCACGGTGCTTCCAGATTCAATTAGTGACCACTCCCAGTGACCAGTTGGTGGTCTGGCAAACTGACCTCTACCCCCGTTAATCTCCTTGCAGAGGCGGCTAAAGAGGAGGCTTACTGAAACTCATAGCCCATCTAACTACTTCGATTGGCTCCCAATTTACACCTCACAGTCGGTAGACTTTGCTCTCACTCACTTTATATCCACTTTTAACAAGGCTCATGGCATTTTGCCCCTTCACCAAACAAGTACTGAAAACCAGATCCACCCTTGGTTCACACCCTCACTACTAAACATGCTCCAATGGCGGGACAACCTTTGGCATAAGGCCATTGAATCAAAAACACACATGATAGACTACTATACCGAGGCAGCCGCAATAAATGTACATGGGCCATACAGCAGGCAAAAGGCTTTACTACCAGCAAACCTTGCCTCCGCATGGGGAGACGGGAAGAAATTCTGGAGCAACGTAAAAGAACTAAATGGGAATTCACGCTCCTCTCCCTACTCTCTGTAAATGGAGAAGTTACACAAGACCCCTCCGTAGTAGCTGAAGCCCTTAACTCCACCTTCTCTGACCTCTCCAGTATCCTCCCCCCTAATTTCTTCCACCCAGTCCCCCCACACTCCCACTAACTCGGATTCGCTACCTTTCAGGCTGAGAGTCATCTCCACCGGAAGCAAAACATTACATTACCAAGGCAATTTCCAATTCCTGTTTCAGCAATGATTCACTCGATCTAAAGCTCATTCGCTGACACTGGACGTCACACTTCCCCACCTCACTAAAATTCTCAATCTCTCTCTCTGCCTCGGTCAGTTCCCCTCAACCTGGAAGAATGCTTTAATCACTCCCATCTTGAAGAGTGGAGACCCCACTTTACCAAGCAACTATAGACCCATCTCCATACTTCCTCCGCTCTCTAAAGCGCTGGAAAAAATAGTCGCTGACCAATTTACAGAACACCTGACTAGATACAACCTCCTTAGCCACGCACAGCACGGCTTCCGGACAGGACATAGCACTGTGACCGCACTGACCGAGCTCACCTCATTCATCCACAAGGCATTAGACCAAGGAGCAATTGCAGGTGCAATCTTCGTGGACCTCACCAAAGCGTTTGACACAGTCAGTCACGATCTGTTGCTTCATGTTATGCCACAGCTAAATGTGGTCACTGAGGTAACTGCCTGGTTCAAGGACTACCTATCAGGCCGGTCTCAGCAAGTCAGGGTTAATACCACCATCTCCTCTCGCAAAGCAGTGTGCTCTGGGGTCCCGCAGGGGTCTATCCTTGGCCCTCTTCTGTTTTCCCTCTTTTTAAACTCCCTTCCCAAGGCATGCAGTGGAAACATGCTTCTATGTGGATGATGCGGTATTATTCTGGAACACCTCAACATTGCACCCTGCAGCAAGCCCTACAGGGTTTCTTTGGGAGCTAGAATTGTGGTTCGATGAACACCGCCTGATCATCAACTATAAAAACTAAATCCATGTTATTTTGCACACGACCAAAGCCCACAAAGCCAATCGGCTCTACAAATTAAAACAAGCAAGGCACCCCCTGAACACGTCACTAACTTCAAATACCTGGGTATCACTTTAGATACCTCCCTCTCTACCATAGACATGTTCAACTTCTTTCCACCGCTGTTAACACAAGAGTGGGAATCCTCTATCGGGTTAAACACTGTTTACCCCCACAGGCCTTGCATCTGGCAGTCTCTGCCTCAATCCTCTCCCTAATCGATTATGGGATATCGATATATGGATCGGCTGAGCCTACGGTACTATGCATTATCGACACCGCCCTGAATAAAGCCTGCAGACTAGTCACCGGCAGTGACCGGCTCACTCATACATGTGACTTATATGCCCTGACGGGCTGGCTAAACTTCCAACAAAGACTACATTACCACACCTGTATCCTGGCTAAAAAAATACAACTTCAGACCGCCCCACTTGGCCTTCTCCCAATAATCAGACCAGCCCCCGTCAGGCTCAATACCCGACTCACCTCTAATCTTTCATTCCTGGTCCCCCACTGTAGGACATCATTGGGTCAAAGATCGTTTCAGTAGCCGTGCTCTCGTTGGCTTAATGCACTACCTCCTCGGCTCACTCAGACACAGCATCTCCCTATTCAAAGCAGGCCTCAAAGCCCACCTAGCTGAATCCCAAACCTGTGCCTGTGGCTAGCTCTCTTCCTAAGTATGCTACCTACCCCATCAAAAGCTGACACAGGGTCTCCTGGATCCCACGAATACGCCTCCCCTAGTCTAACAAATGATACCCTGAATGTCCCTGCCACAGTCACTGCTGTACTAAGATAAAGCCTGGACTGCACTGTTCAGAACTGTTTTGTGTATTATTTTGAGTGTGTATGTTCTCCGGTATACTGCCTTACTATGTATGTATCTTTGTACTCCGTCTCCCCTCCACCACTGTAACCGACGTGGAGTCTTTGCAAATGAGTCTGCGACTCAAAGGTTTGTAATTCCGAATATATGCAATAAATAAATAAATAAATAAAATACAATAGACAGTAATAAAAATATACAGGATATTTATATGAAGATATATATAAACTTGCAGCACAATGGATAAATAACATTTATGACAATAACAGGTACAGTAGTAGCCAAGTTGTAATACAAATTAGGCATGATCTGAGATGAATAAAGGAAAAAGTGCATCATGGCAGTGTAGGTATGGACCAAGAAGGAAAAGGAGGGAAGGGAAGTAGAGGCATGATAATAAGTTGGGAGGGCAGGAGCAAGTAGTGGAGGACAGAAGGTGAGATCCAAGGAGAGAGTGGAAGAGTCCTGGAGGTCAGTGGTGCTAAGTGGAGTGGGTAGGTTGTTTCAAAGGAAAGGGCTGCATATGAGAATGCACATTTACTCATACGGTGGAGATTAGGGGGTACTCAAGCATGGGGCCAGCAGTGAGGAAGAGCTCTAGAACAAACACTTTTGGCCAAAGAAGGTGGGATTGCGGAGAGGTAGCTCGGTTTTGGATGGCCTTATTGACTGTGCTGGCTGGGAGATAGGTCTGTTGGGCTGATGGGGGAAGCCAGCCCAGGGCCTGATAGAGTGAGCAGTGGTGTGTTGAGTGAAAGTCCTTGCCCACTGTATATCCAAAGTCCCCACCATGACCCAGTTAGTTCTTACAGCAAATACTACCCCCTGGTCCCCAGCCTTACTATATATTTGACACCCTTCCACATTTGGCACAGACCATCCTCTCAGCTCCTTGATCAGGCACAACATGGATGATAGTTCACAATCATGTGCTAACTGTACACAGCTGTTTATATAGTAGGCACATGAGCGCAAAACTGGCGTTCTGTCCTCAGTTGGTCACAGAGGTTAGCAGAGTGTCTGTGCCAATTGCCACTGTGGGGAGAGTGCATAAACATATGGTGGGGGCCATGAATGGTGCGAGCGGTGGGACTGGGTGGGCAGGTAGTTATTGGCAGTTTCCAATGTACAGAATGAACAGCAGCACCACTGAACACCAAGGGAAGTGTGATATTACTGATGGTGGGAGCTCAAAGGGGGCAGTGGTAGGAGGCAGAGGTGATACTACCTGGTTTAGGGAGGCAACGTCTTTTACAGCCATTCACCAACTGGTCAGAGACTCACTAATTATGCTATTCAAGATATCATTTTGTGATCCTACCCTGTTTTTGGGGTGCAAAGTGTTGTTTGAGACTCATTTACCCATTTAGCGATTGCAAATGCTCTTTGAATGGTCTGGTCTATGTGAACAATAACAGTCCATTACCAGTAAGATAAAGACAAGTGAACAAATGCAAATATGGAATTGAGAACTGTTCTCCATGAGGTTGATAATGTAATTTATCTTAACAATGCGTTAGAGTACAGAGTATGATGAGATTAATACTGGTACCACTGTGCTACCACATGAGTCTAGGGTTGCTGTGAGAGGTACCAAATACTGAAATGTCAAAATAACGCAGTACCATTGTGCTACCAGTGTACCAGTATTTGTGGGAGCCGACAAAAATCTCAAAATTTCATGATACCATTGTATTACCAGTGTATGTGTGAGAGACAGAGAAAAAATGGTAAAAAATGCCATAGGGATACCATTCTGCCAGTGCACTACCAATGCACAGAGGAAAATCTATATATCACCTACCACTGTGATACCAGAGTACCACTGGGTAGTACTATTGCGGATTTTTCAGCTGACCACAGTATTGCCATTGCTATACCACTGTAATGCCATTGTGACAAATTCAGTAAGGGTAACCAGATTGCTGAGACAATGCAGTGCTATAGAAGTGTGATAAAACTTATGAAGTGTTGCCCAGTACTACTGCAGTGTGCAGCAGAAAATTGTGAAGGAAATACAGTGCTAAAGAAGTGTGCATGAAAATCTAATAATTATTTGCAGTGCTCTTACAGTCTGCATCAAAACATAAGAAAGACTGAGCAGTGGTACAACAGTATAGCAGAAAGTCAGTGCAGTGTATTAACAGTGCACTGATGAAAAGCAGTGCTTTGTCAGTCTGGACTGAAATAACACTGAAATAAGACTCAAGATGGAAGTGTACACTCCACTTCCCTCTGGGGTCACATCACTGGCATCTGCAATGGACTGCATTAACACGTGACCCGTGAAATGGCAGAACACATTATTACATTGAGAACAACTGTAGTTCTGTGGGTAGTACAATGTGGGACAGGGGAGTAGCATTTTTTCCTGGGGGTCCAACATCTTGTGTGCCAGTAGATATTTTCCCCAAGAACTACACCAGGTGGAGGCACCAGACCATTTCACTTTATCTAAACTAACGCTATAGCTTCAGAACCCAGGCCAGCCTCCTCTGAGGAATGTTGGGATGGTGGCAACCAAGGGCCCCAGGCATACAATGGAAATAAAGGTAGATGATTAAAGGCTTGCATAAATAATTATACAATCAAACAACACATAATAGCCTAGTATTGTGATGATGGAAGGGACAAAGGATCCATCTTGTCCTCCCCTTCTGCAGCATGACAGTGACTCTACCAAGTTTCCCGGTGGACATACATCCAAAGCTTTTTAGCTGGAATTCTACCTCTGCTCACGCTGTGTAATTCACAATGACATTCTCCCAAAGGCATCTGTCTTGACTTGCTTTGAAAGACTCAGTAGTGCTAGCTTTTAATACCTCACTGGGTATGCTATTCTACATGTTAACCACACACTGTGTGAAGCAATGTTGTTTAATGTTTTCCTCATCCTGCCCCCTCCCTTCAGATTTGTGTATGGCATCTACATCTATTAACCTGCATCAGCTCAATCATCTATGTAGAATGGGGTGTCTAATTTTAAACTGAGCAAAACATTTTGTAAGATACTCCAAAATTGTTTATTTCCAGCTAGCAAATTGAAGTCAACAGCACCAACCACTAGGGATCATCCATTTGTCCAAAATTTCTAAGTAACCCCTGTGACCTCCAGGGTGTAAAAACTGCATTATTTTGTCCCCACAGCATATGATTACTTAGTAGACTCCCTTTGCCACTCATGTCAAGTGACATGGGCACTGTTGTCAAAGGGAGGGGTGTGCTACAACAGCATAAGCTAGTCTGCAGCCTTCAAAGTTTATCTGAGAAGGAGTCAGAGGTGAGGGGAACAGAGATTCAGAGGAGAAGCATTGCTTGCTCCTCTCTCTGTCCTGCAGACCCATTTCTCTCTGAGGAGTGGCAGGTCAGATACTCAAAGTGATGTGACAATGGTCATTTCTTCAGAAGGTCTGCTCACCAGGGGATAGAGGTTGCAAAGTGAACCCTGAGGTTTTCTCAGTATGAAGTCATAAATCAAGGGGTACCATGTGATAACAGCTCTAGCACTACGGTGACTACAACTTGTCGAGTGCACTTCGCTGATTACATAAAATGGCGATGGTCACTACAGCGGACCCAAAAACAGTGAGGGTCCACAACATTCTCTCCAGGGGTCATGTAAACCATTATTTTTATGGGGGGACTGTGCACCATGCACCCCACATTATTTAGATTATCAACTCCGGGTGGGGGCCAGCTCTGAGTTAAAGGGGAAATTCAGAAGGGCTATTCAGGGTGGGGGGGAAGTAATTGGTGAGGGGGACCCTACGAAGCACACATCGGATGGGGGGACATCCCCAAAAAAACCTACAAAGTCCAGCAAAGCTACACAAAATAAATGCACACTACATTCCACCCACCCAGCTCCAAACCTGGGTCATCCACACCAGAGGCATACCTCTTACCGCAGCACCAAATGGCTAGCTGGGAACTGCTTGGCCAAACATGCCCCTACATCCTTGCTCCCTATAGGTCCCTAACCCAGTCACTCCTTTCTACCCATCGCTGTTTTGTGATCCCCTCCTCGCTATAACCACTCCTCGCTATAGTTTAATAGTTGCTATTATTACAGGCGGTCAAACTGAGTCGCTCAATTTGACTCGCCCATATCACAGGTTACCAAATCAAGGTGCAAGAATGACTCTGATGTTGGTCCATGCTCTTGGTGAAGGTAAAGCCTATGCTGGGAATCAGTGGGTATTCCAAATTGCTCCAGTGCCCAGTAATTACAATAGTGCTGCATTTGCCTACTATTGATATTCAAATACCCAGTTCTATATTGTCGGCCACCTTTGACTGCTTTTGAGTGTAAAGTTCCTGGCTTAGGCTACAGTGCCAAATTGTCTGTAAGTGTCCAACATTGCTATAGTGCTGAGTTACTAAAAGTACTCAGCTTTGCTGTAGTGCCATCTGTATCTACAGTGCCCAGCTATATGGTGTAGTGTCTGTGTACTCATAATTTATATCCAGCACAGAGCTATCCCAACCTATGTAGGAGGTGTCAGTGGATGGAAGGTGGACGCTCATGGATTGTGCTGCCTTTACAGACTCAAAAGGAGCTGTGTACCCTCACTGATGCATTTCCAGGATAATTGAGGTCTGATGCTTGAATAAACATGCCATGCTGCTTGACTCTATCCCTGTGTGGGTGTAAACATAATTGAGTCAGTCTGTTGTCCATGATTCTCAAACCTCCCACCAGTTGTCCCATAAATACTTAATGGACTCTGTCTGGCCCCCTCCCATGATGGAGGGCCCTGTAGTACTGCTGAGGGGTCAGTTACATCAAGTAAAATATTTTTACACTCCCAAACAGTGAAAGAGTCTGTAGGTTTTAAGTCAATATTTACAAAGACAAGCCACGAGAGGCCAAAGGCATATAACTGAATGATATAAATTTATGCAGGAAGAACAAATAATTATAATAACAGAGTGGGTGACATCAAAAGATCATTTTTGTTTGATGGTGTTTTACTTCTTTTCTCTCTATTTGCAAAATATCTCAATATGATCCTACTAAACAAAACTACATAATAGGAGGGCTGGGACTGGGTAGAAGTGTCTCCCCTTACTCCTCATGGCAAAACTGGGATTCTGTAGCTCTTTCCATTTGTCCAACATGATTCTCCATGTGAACATTCATGGTCATCCAGACAAGATTGTTCAGGGGTTAAGGAACATGAACAAGTGTCTGAAAAAAATCCCAGAATTAACTAAACAGAGAAATGGAGCCCGATTCTAAGACGCTTTACACATGGCGCAAGGTGATATATGCCAAACCCATGGCATAAATCGCACCTTGCACCATGTTCACATCTTTCACAGTTCAAAGGTGCTGTGCCATGCCGTATGTGGGTTATGTCAAATGGGTTACGCCACCACTACGCCTTCGCGAACCGACAACGCATGGCACGTTTCGCTAGCGGCAGCAACTACATCCCATTTCAAAAGGGAGCTGCCATAACCCACAAACACAATTCCAGAAGCCACAATGATGTAGCAGAGTTAGACCATCAGGGAGATGGTCTAAGGGGCATCCGTCCATGTCAGTCGATGGTTGCCCACTCCACAGCACCACGGCAATGTCCCAGCAGTGCTCCCCCTGCCTCCCACAGCACATACATGTCCCCCACCCCCCCGAATGTCAGGGACTCCCGGGGTCTGTTTTTCGAATTGCCCCCCCAAACGATAGTGCCACCTGTCCAGCCCTCCATGCCCCCTGGTGCTTGTGGTGGTGTTCCAGGGCGGGTGGGCTCTGTGGGGGCAGTAGAATGTGTGCCGTGACTCGCGGCACCCAGGCCTGGTGCACCATGCATGTGGCGCTAGCCTACAGCTGCCGCAAGTCATGGGCGTAAGTGCCGGGGACCCTACTTGTCCTGGAATATGGCGCAGGGTCCCCGGCGTAGCGCCACATCACGCAACTTGCATACACCCGTGAGTTGCGCGATGCCTATTGGAATTGGGCCCTTAGAATCCATTGTCAATTAGGTAAATGAAAGAAAAACAAAGTAAGGTATTTATTTTTATATGCCGCTCCATTCAAATGGCTTAGCGCTCTTTACGTAACATAATATAATGCATAGTGAATATCTAATTAAACCACAATGCAAATATAGTGTACTGTATGGTGGAACATAGTTCAGAATGGATTTCCATGCCTTGTAAAAAGTCATTCTGCTGCACTAGTGATGTCCATACTGCAGCAGAACAACTTTTCATTCTGCTGCAGTAGATACGTCATCAGACAATGCTCACAAGCCATTTGTGACTCGTGGTAAGGAAGCAACGACGGATCAAACAGAAAGACACAGGATGTACTGGACACCAGGAAAAAAGGCAGTATCAACCAAACAAGTTAAATGTAATATTACTGTGCTGCAGGATCAACCATATTTTTAGACAAGCATTTGTCAATGCCGAATGTTGATTGCTTTGGTCTGTTGAGTTCGCTCAGTGGCCCTCTGTCACTCGTTCTGTTTCTCCCGGTGCTGCAGGCTGCTGTTTTGTACTGGGCTCCTGCCTGCATTGGCACCCTTTTCTCTCCACAAAGAAATTCGTAGCTGTCCCAACAGAGCTCTGCTGAGTTCACTCACTCCCTCTCCCTCACTCACTCGTTCTGAGTCTCCTGCTCCTGCAGCCTGCCCTTTTGTTCTTACTCCCCCTCTCTCACTCACTCATTGTGTTTTATCGGTGCTGCAGGCTGGCCTTTTGTACTGGGCTCTTGCCTGCATTGCTGCCTTTTCCTGCCCACAAAGCAATCCGCAACAGTCACGCTACAGCTCCGTTGAGGTCACTCACTCCTCTTGTCTCACTCGCTCATTCTGTTTCGCCTGGTGCTGCAGGCTGCTCTTTTGTACAGGGCTCCTGCCTCTGTTGGCACCTTTTTCTTTTTATGGCCCCGACAGAGCTCCGTTGAGCTCGCTCACTCCCCCTGTCTTGCTCGTTCCATTTCTGCTGTTGCTGCAGCCTGCCCTTTTGTACTGGGCTCCTGCCTGCATTGCCGTCTTCTTCTGCCCACAAAGAAATCTGCAGCAGTCATGATAGAGCTCTGTTGAGCTTGCACACTCCCCTACTCTCACTCGGTCATTCTGTTTCTCCCGCTGCTGCAGGCTGTCCTTTTGTAGTGGGCCCCTGCATGCATTGCTTCCTTTTCTGCCCACAAAGAAATCTGCAGCAGTCCTGACACAGCTCCGTTGGGCTCACTCACTCCCCCTCTCTCACTCGCTCATTCCATTTCTGCCAGCGCTGCAGGCTGGCCTTTTGTACTGGGCTCCTGGATGCGTTGCTGCCTTCTTCTACCCACAAAGAAATCTGCAGCAGTCACGATAGAGCTCCTTTGAGCTCGCTCACTCCACCTCTCTCACTCGCTTGTTCTATTTCTCCGGCTGCTACAGGCTGCCATTTTGTACTGGGCCCCTGCGTGCATTCCTGCTTTTTTCTACCCACAAAGAAATCCGCAGCAGTACCAACAGAGCTCCTTTGAGCTCACTCACTCCCCCTCCCTTACTCGCTCGTTCTGTGTCTTCCGCTGCTGCAGCCTGCTGTTTTGTACTGGGCTCCTGCCTGCATTGGGAGCTTTTTCTCCCCACAAAGAAATCTGCAGCAGTCCCGACACAGCTCCATTGAGCTTGCTCACTCCCCCTCTCTCACTCGCTCATTGTGTTTCTCCCAGCACTGCAGGCTGGCCTTTTGTACTGGGTTCCTGCCTGTGTTGGCACCTTTTTCTGCCCACAAAGAAATCCACAGCTGTCCCTACAGAGCTCCGTTGAGGTCGCTCACTCCCCCTGTCTCACGCACCCATTGTGTTTCTCCTGGCACTGCGGGCTGCCCTTTTGTACTGGGCTCCTGCCTCTGTTGGCACGTTTTTCTAGCCACAAAGAAATCTGCAGCAGTCCCGAGAGAGCTCCGTTGACCTTACTCACTCCCCATCTCTCACTCGCTCATTCCATTTCTGCCGGTGCTGCAGCCTGCCCTTTTGTACGAGGCTCCTGCCTGCATTGCTACCCTTTTCTGCCCACAGAGAAATCTGAAGCAGTCCCAACAGAGCCCCAGCTCACTCACTCAGTCCCCCCTCCTTCACTCACTCATTCTGTGTCTCCTGCTGCTGCAGGCTGCCCTTTTGTACTGGGTTCCTACCTGCGTTGGTGGCTTTTTCTGCCCACAAAGAGATCTGCAGCAGTCCTGACACAGCTCCATTGAGGTCGCTTACTCCCCCTCTGTCACTCACTCATCCATTTCTGCCAGTGCTGCAGACTGGCCATTTGTACTGGGCTCCTGCCTGCATTGCTGTCTTTTCCTGCCCACAAAGAAATCCACAGCAGTTACGATATACCTCCGTTGAGCTTGCTCACTCCCCCTCTCTCACTCGATCATTCTGTTTCTCCTGGCACTGCAGGCTGGCCTTTGGTACTGGGCTCCTGCTTGCGTTGCCACTTTTTTCTGCCCACAAAGAAATCCGCAGCAGTCACGTTACAGCTCCGTTCAGGTCACTCACTCCCCCTGTCTCACTCGCTCATTCTGTTTCTCCTGGCACTGCAGGCTGCCCTTTTGTACTGGGCTCCTACCTCTGTTGGTGCCTTTTTCTGCCCACAAAGAAATCTTAACAGTCCCGACAGAACTCGTTTGAGCTCGCTCACTCCCCTTCTCTCACTTGGTCATTCTGTTTCTCCCACTGCGGAAGGCTGTCCTTTTGTAGTGGGCCCCACCATGCATTGCTTCCTTTTCTGCCCACAAAGAAATCTGCAGCAGTCCTGACAGAGGTCCGTTGACCTCGCTCACTCCCCTTCTCACTCGCTTCTTTTCGTTTCTGCTGACTCTGCAGGTTGCCCTTTTGTACTGGGCTCCTGCCTGCATTCCCAGAGGGAAGTGAAGTGTTGAAATAGCCACTATATGGTGTTATTTCAGTGTTACAGTAGCAGTGTACACTTCCTGCACACTTCATTTCATAATGCAGTCCATCAGTGTTTAATCAGTGCATCTTCAGGTCTCTTTTGGTATACATGCAGTGCTGATACAGTGTGTGCGAATTATGTTAATTAGCACTGTAATCACACTGCAAAAGTACTGCAATTAGCAGTGTTTTGTCATCAACACTGCCTGAAGCAGTGTTGCATTGCTTTTTCAGTGTGTGTGAATTATGTTAATTAGCACTGCGTTAACACCTGTAGTGCACTTCAGTGTGCAGTGTGATTTTAGTAGCACTCCTGTCAGCAGTGTTGTAGCTCTGTTTCAGTGTATTAGGCTGCATTAAAGATGGCGTCGCATAAAATTCAACAAAAACAAAACAGTATTCACCTGCAAGTATCTGCAACCTCAGCAGAGGAAGCTTTGCTTAAGGGTTCCTGAGTGAGAAAGTCGTCTGTGAATTCCAAAGAAGATGGAGATCTTGGGGCTATGTCTATAGGAGGTACTAAAGTCTGTTACCCCATGTTTGACTCAAAGTCACAAGGAAGGGGGTGGACATTTAGTTAAAGGAATGACCAACAATCATTCTGGTTTGCAGAAAATGGTATGGGAGCCTCCCTGATATGCAGGTCCTCACCAGTATTTTCAGGTTTATCTTCAAAAGGAGAAGAGAGCCTCTTCAGACTGGGAGCACATGCACAGTGTGGAAAATTATTTTTGGTATCAAGGGGCTGTTCGAGTGAAGAGTGTGTGTGTGTGTGTGTGTGTGTGTGTGTGTGTGTGTATGTATATATCTATAATGGGATTATCAATCGTATTGGACATACACCATTAAGTGACTGTGCGTATATCAGAGTGCAACCACACACCTGCACTTTTACTCCCCTCCAAAACAATTTTGCCATTTTGTAAGATAGATAACCCACTGTGTGGTGTGTGGAAGCGCAGTGATATACACACGGCTTGGGTGGTTGATGCACTCGGCCTGCAGCCTCATGTGTAACAACGTACATCAAGGTGTGCGTATATCAGAGAGTGACTGCACACCCTAAAGTGGGTTATCTATTACACACACACACATATATATATATATATGTGTATGTATATATATATATATATATATATATATATATATATATGAGACAGTACTTGTTGCAAAACAAAAACACTACATTAATGCAGGCATTAGAATGCAAAGCACACAAAGCAAGAAAACGAAAAACAGGGTTTGAGCCTCACGAGTCTTGGCAAATTGGTTGTGTGGTGTTCCTTGGAGTTCTCAACCTTGATGCCCATCCCATACCCCCCAGCCCATAGCCTCCTTTCTAAAGCACAATGTACAGCTCCAACCCAGTGCCTCCCATAGCAGCCATTCGTACCTGTAAACAAGAACAGCAATGGGCTCACAAAGGATCTGCAGCTCGTTATGAACTATTATATGACAAACAATGTAGGGTAAACAAAAACAATACTTCTCTGATACATATGGTCAGTGTCCTCCTACTCCCAGTCAATGTCCTGTCAGACCTGTAGATATAAAAGGGAAAACGGGTCAGTATGAAAAATAAAAATACTGATCAGCTGGGTCAGTTGGGAAGGCTCTGTAGAGGTTAAAGTAAAAAAGTGGGTTGGGGGGAGATACCAGACCTGTACCACACCATCAACCTGGCTTTTAGAATGGACTTGGTCACTCAGGAGATGTCATGGTTGGGGGAGGGAGGAAGACTCCTTGCCCGTGCCCCTAGAACTGATCTTTTTTTGGGGGTAGGTCGTCATGTTGCTCCACACATCAACCAACACAGGGTAGGATAAAGACACCAAGGAAAAAATATTCAAGGCACAATGAATGCTTCCCTGGTGGTGTAGTGGATCCCCACTCCCTTTTCCCAATCTGCCTGTAGAATACATAGGAACACAGGTATGTGATGGCAGAAAGGGACCGCAAGCCCACCTAGTCTGCCCAGTTTGCCTGGATATTCACTAGGCCTTTTCCGTAGTCCCCACCCATGCCAGTTGCCCTCTGTGCTTATCCCATGTCCTTGTGAACCCTCCCACCATTTCCCTCAGCAGCCCATTCCAGTTGTCCACCACCATCTCAGTGAAGAAGTACTTCCTAATCCTTCCTCTAAGTTCCGCCCCCAACCAATTTGGAATTTCCAACTACCATCCATTGCAGTATAGCACACCGCAGCAGGCCAACTATGACCATCTCTAGGCAGATATACGTAGACACAACCAGTCCCAGAACTCCCTTCAGCTGGAAACAGGCAATAGAAGTTCCAATAGCCTGCAGTGCACATTTGAGCCTACACAATCTCTTATCAGATGTTTTCCACTTCTGCTTTTCTCCAGGGGATATGTCAGTCCATGACAGAACTTAGCCCAGGGAATTCAGTGGGGCCAGTAAACCAAAGATGAGAGCCAATATAAACTCTTAACATCCACTGTAGGACAATCTCCCACCGCACAGGACTCCAGGATCTGCTGCAAATGAAGCTGTCAGTGCAGAATCCAGCAAAACCAGTTCATCATAATCCACTACACTACAGCACACAGCAGGCAAACCAAAATGTTTCCACATTCAAAGTGCACATTGGCACCAGACCCACACTTGTGTGGGACCATGACACAAGCCAGCCAGTGGGTATTGTGGTAAGGAGGGACAAACCCTTTTACATGCAGGTACATCAGGGAGAAAAGGAAGGCAAGGGAGATATTGAGTGTCTGAAAAGGGTGGATGGAGGAGGGTAAAGATGACCCTAAAAAGCAGAAATACTGAACAAATACTTCTGTTCGGTTTTACAAGGAGGGGCAGGAAATGGGCCAGCATTAATAAAAATGGAGAGATCATAAGAAAGGACAAAGCTCCCTTTGCAAAAGAAAGGATCCTCATGGAACTGGCAGCAATAAGGCTATGGGCCAGATAGATGCACCCCTGGACACTGAGGGAGCTAAGGGAGGTGTTAGTAGGGCCTCCCACTACCCTGTTCACCCTGTCTTTGTAAACTGGCGACATGCCCAGGGATTGGAGAAGGGCTGATGTGGTCCCACTATACAAAAGTGTTAACAGGGAGGATGCAGGAACTACATACTGGTCAGTCTGACCACAGCAGTGGGAAAAGTAATGGAAATACTGCTGAAGGAAAGAATAGTGGAGCACCTGGTTGTCAATGGTCTACAGGGGAAGTGGGAGAAGGGAACATTGTTAAAACAGGAGTAGCACACTAAGCTGAAGCTTGTTTCCAGATGCAACCTGGAGCACAAGAAAGTTAAGTAACTTGCTCAGAATCACACAGTATGCACTTAGACAACTGCTGGATTCAAACCCAGGTCTCCAGATCTGTAGCTCAGAGCCTTTACCCAATGTGCTATACTGCCTCCAGGACCCAAGGCAGTTTGGTTTTATGGGAGAGAGAGGTTGTGCCCAACAAACTTAACTGAGTTTTTTGACTGGGTAACAAGAAAGGTAGATGGAGGAGGATATGGTCTACCCAGATTTCAGCAATGCCTTTGACACTCTGCCACATAGAAGGCTGGTAAATGAGCTGGAAGGCTTAGGGGTGAAACAGAAAATAACAAGGTAGGTGGAGAACTGGTTCAAAGACTGAAACCACAGGGTGGTGGTAACGCAAATGGGATGCAATTCCAGGGTGGCAGTGATGTGTCCCAGGGGTCGGTGCTGGGACCCATCCTTTTTTAATATCTATAGCAATGATTAGCCCAGTTCCAATCAGAGGAGGAGAGCTGTTCTTTCCAGACTGGGGCTTGTCACTGGAAGTGGTCTGGGCAGGCATTCTGGGGCTGCATTGGCAGTGGGAGAGGATGGGATCACATTGGTGATCGACAAGGAAGCTCTTGTTAGCGGGGGACAGGCCATGCATACCGGGTCCACATCGGCCACAACTTTGCAAGCCGGCGACTCAGGAAGGAGCGGCCAATCAGTGACTAGGGTGCGAACATTTGACTGTGACTGGGCCATAAAAGGCAAATAGTTCAGTTGCAATCAGAGGAGGAGAGCTGTTCTTTGTTCCACACCACCCACCCTGGCCCCGACTTCTATTAAATGGTCAGTGAGGGTGGAGCCTTGGAGAAGGACAAGTCGAGATTGGGCGAACTGGAACACTAGGAAGCTGGATTGTTATTGATTGGGGAAAAGGGTCCTGTACACTGTGCTGCTTGGGCAACACTGACTACTACCAGGAAGGGGCATAATGAAGCAGACTGTATAAATGACTGTGTATGCCAACTACATCTGAAGGAGTAGGCAAGCTGTGTGTGATTCGATTACTGCTAGGGCCTCTGAGCTGGCTAGTGTTGTGATGGGCTAATTTTGCTTGTGAACTGTCTACTGCTAGGGCTAGAAAACTGGCTCCTGTCAAGAAAAAGGGAAAATTGTTGTAATCAGAGGGGGCAAACTGCTTGGGTTTTAGTGCAACACTGACTGAATTATTTCTGTTAGAGGGCCGCATTGCTCACCTAAAATGAGGGTAGACTGGGGTGGCTATGCCGGCACCTTCAGCACAGTGATTGGGTGTACAGGGTGCGGGGCGGCAATAATATTAAATTGGGCAAGGAAGTTCAGAGGGTGCCCACTGTGTTTTCAGTTGGCAGGTCTTAGGGAGGAAGTAGAGGGGATCAGAAGGCAACTAGAAGGCTGGAGGGGTGGAGAGGAAAGGTGTGGAAAGGACCTCATGAGAGTGCATGAGGCCAATATGGCATAATCCAGGGAACAGGTAGACAAGGATCATATGGTTACTCAGGAGGGGTGGGGCATGAAACAAGCAATGTACGGAAATCACTTCGTAGGGAGGTGGCTGACCAGAAGGAGGGGGGGACAGGAGACAGCAAGTCGGGGGCAAGCATCACACTTACTAATCTATTCACCTTGCTATATACGGTAGATGAGGCAGAGAGGCTGGCGGGAGGAGGGGAGCAGGCAGACAGAGAGGGTTTGGTCAGTAAGCTGGGGGAGATGGGGCAGGAGACAGAGCCAGATCCACAGAAGGGAAGGGGGGAAGAGACATTAGCTTAGGTGGGAGGGAGGTGGGAGGATGGTGGAGTGCAGAGTGAAGCCAGGGTGGGAGGAGGAGACTAGGGTCGGGCAAGCATCCAGGTTAGGAAGTCATCCAAGGATAAGGAATACTCTAGATAGGCCAGCTTCGGGGTGGGAGAAATCAGATGAGGTGGAGGGGGGGAGACTGGGGGTAGGGAGAAACACAGCAGATGGGGTGAAGGATGCAGAACTTGGGGGAGGCAAGGAGGGAAGCAATAGAAGGGAGCCTGGGTGGGGGATCCGAGGATACCAGCCCAGAAAGAGAGTCCACGGAGATCTGGGTGGGGGGCAATCTGTGACACCCAGGAGGTTGGGGGGGCAAGGAGCAAGCTGGGAGCTACAGGTAGAAGAATGAGCATGGTAGGGCAAGCACAGGCTTGTGATCCCCAGGCTGAGGGGGGCAAGAGAAGTAAGCTGGGGTTGATGACAGAAGGAAGGATGGAATCTAACGGCCAGTAAAGTGTGGGGGAGAAGGTGATCCTGCTGGGTGACTCATGACCTGGGGCATCCAGTGGGGGGGAGGAAAGCAGCCCAGTCAAGGCTAAATGTATGCCAGGCCTATCTGTACACAAGGCCAAATTCCAGCTATACTCGATAGCATTGGAATGCGGGAATTCCGCAGATGAAACATCTGGGAACAAATAACTTAGAGGGGAACAGTGAACTAGAAATCCAGGCAAGATTCTTGGAACTGGCGAGGGTTTGCCACTCTATAGAAGCACAGTCTCCTTCTTTGAGATTCTGACAGTACCTAGGGCGTCAGGAGACCAAACATAAACTTAGAGGTGTGAACCAGTGGCTCAGGGACTGGCACAGGGCAGAAGGGTATGGGCTGGTGAGGTACTGGGGGATACATGGGAGGACAAGGGGTTATATGCCAGGGATAGGCTACACCTCAACTTGGAGGGGGGAGATCTTGAAACTAAATCTTGTTGGATTCAAAGTCGAGGGGTGGAGTTTAAACTTGTAAAGGGGGCGTTAAGTAAAAGAGTGGCTCCAGGAGGGCTGCTCGAGGCTCCAGGTCCAGGGCATGAAAAGAAGGCAGGTAACTGAGATCTAAATCCATCCAGAGCTGTGCAAGAAAGGGCATCCAGGGACTGCTCAGGCCGAGATAACTGGAGAGGGAGAGGGGTCAGGGTGGAGGCGGCACTGATCAATGCTAGGAGCATGGGCAACAAATGCCCAAGCTCAGGTGATGCTGGTTGAGGATCAGTGGATGTGGCAGCAATTACTGAGACATGGGCCACTCAGAAAAATTATTGGGACCTAAATTTGGTGGGTTACAAAATATTCAGGAAGGATAGAGGAGAGGGAAGATGGGGTGTAGCGCTGATAGTCAAAAATGACATAGCGGTTAGTGGAGTTGAGGAGGCTGTGGGGGGGTGGAGGAGATCTGGATAACCCTACAAATGAGGGGAGGTAAAAGATTGAAAATAGGGGTGGTGTACAGAACCCCCAACGATGGAAGAGGCCCTGGAGGACAAACTAGTTGAGAACATCAAGGGGCACTGTGATCGTGGAAAGGGTATGGTGGTGATCATGGGTGACCTTAATATGCTGGG
Source organism: Neoceratodus forsteri (assembly GCA_016271365.2). Lineage (NCBI taxonomy): Eukaryota > Metazoa > Chordata > Ceratodontiformes > Ceratodontidae > Neoceratodus > Neoceratodus forsteri. The sequence goes on along the minus strand of CM028129.1, from coordinate 1,453,927,995 downwards.
GACAGACTGGGACACTATGGCATCCTCTGTGACCAGGGAACAGAGACTGATCGATGTGTTCCAATATGCCTTCCTGGTCCAGCAGGTGGGGGAACCTACTAGGGAGGAGCGGATACTGGATGTTGTCCTAGCAAACAGTGACCAGATAAAGGGCCTGGAGGTTTGCAGCCCGCTGGCAGGTGGTGATCACACTACAGTCTGGTTTCTGCTGTATCGGGAAGGGGGGGAGGATAACCATTCTAATACAGTAGTAGTGGACTTCAGGGGAGTGGAGTTCATGGGCATGGACAGGATTCCACTGGGGAGCTTGGACAAGATTAGGCCGGACATGGATGCTGGCAGCTTGTGGGAGGCCATTAAGAAGGGGGGTGCAGGAGACTACAAACTCCTGTACAAAGGTAAGGCGTAAGCATGGTAGAGCCAACAAGCCGTGTTGGTGGACCAGGGAGGTGCAGGTGGTGAGGGATTAAAAGGCTGCCAATGCATGTTTTAAGCGCTCTAGGGGGATAGGGAGAGGGGTATGAGTTGATGGCTAGAAGGGTCACCACAGTGGTGAGGGAAGCCAAGGTGAGGAGGGAGCAAAACCTGGCTAGGAATATCTGAAGGGGGGAAAAGGGATTCTATAGATACACAAGGGAGAAGAGAAAAGGGATGGCACAGATCAGCATGATTAGGACTGAGGAGGGATGGACTCAGGAGGAAGGGGAATCAGGCAGAGGTGCTAAATGAGTACTTTGCCTTGATATTTACGGAGGGAGGCAGGGGATCCCTCCAGCCCAATGGGAGGAAGGGGAGCCAGCAGAGTCGAGAGGTCAGATGGAGTCAAGAGGACTGAAAGAAGTTGGGGTACAGGCTGGGCCAAGTCTAGAAGGGGATGGGTGGTTAAATGAGGGTGTGGGCTGGGGGGAGAAATCACAGTGGAAAGGGTGAAGGAGGCCCTTCGGACACTAAAAACTGATAAGGCACTGGGGCCAGATTGGCTGCATCCGAGGGTTATGAAGGAATTGGCCGATGAGCTAGCAGCACCACTGGCAGCACTCCAACACCTCTCTGCTGACAGGATGGGTGCTTCAAGACTGGAGGGTGGCTCATGTGGTGCCTATCCACAAATGGGGGGTCTAGAGAGGAGATGGGGAATTATAGGCCTTTCAGCCTAACATCTGTGATGGGCAAAGTAATGGAGGGCATTATCAAGGACAGGCTCAGGAGGCAGCTGGAAAGGTTGGGGCAACTGGATGACAAACATTATGGTTTCATCCCGGGGATATCGTGTTAGACCAACCCCCTAGATTTTTATGACTGGGATCCTGGACCGGCATAGACGGGAGGGCATCCTATACCTGGATTTCAGTAAGGCATTTGATTCTGTACCTCAAAATGGGCTGCTAATAAAGCTGGGGGTGGGAGGACAGTTGCTCAGATTGGGGGGGTGGGGGTGAGAGGACAGTTGCTCAGATGGGTAAAAAACTGGCTAACAGAGCGAATACAGAGGGTAGTGGTGGGTAGTCTCCTCTCCCACGAAGGTCACCAGTGGGGTCCCCCAAGGTTCGGTACTGGGGCCACTCCTGTTCAATGCCTATGTCTTGGATATGGGGAGGCGGTTAAGAGTAAGATGAGGCTCTTTGGATTACTTAAAACTGGGAGCATTGGCGGACAGGGATGAAGTGAGAGACAGTCAAGAGGACCTGGATACCCTGGAGGTGGGTGAGGGAGAGGCTGGGGTTTAGATTTAAGGAAATGTTGGGTGCTGCATCCGAGGGTCAGAAACCCGGGCCATGTATACACCGTGGGGGGGGTCATACTGCAAGCCACAATGAGTAAGAGGGATCTAGGGGTGGTGGTAGATGTCAAAATGAATAATACTAAGAATTGCAGAAGAACTGTGGCCAAAGAAAACCGGATACTGCATAGCCAGGGGGATTACGTCCAGGAAAAGGGAGGTGATCCTCCCTCTGTATAATGCCTTGGTCAGACCACATCTCGAGTACTGCATGCAGTTCTGAAGACCTCACCTCAAGGATGACGCAACACTGCTGGAGAGTGTCCAGAGGAGGGCAACCAGGATGCTTCAGAGCATGAGAGGAAGGCCCTATGAGGAAAGGCTGGAAGAGCTTGGGCTGTACTCGCTGGAGGAGAGGAGAAACAGGGGGACATGATAGGGGCCTTCAAATATGTAAAAGGAATAATCAGGGCCGGTGCCAAACAGATGTTCAGACTAAAGAAGGTGGGAAACAGCCAGGTGACATGAGTGGAATCTAGAGGAGGGAAATTACGGGGGGAGGGATGCAGGAGACCTTACTTCATTGAGAGGTGGTGGAGCCCTGGAATGTACTGTCAGGAGTCTGGTGGAGGAGGGGCAGGTGGAGGGCTTTACAGGGGAGTGGGACAAGTTCAGGTGTAAACTGAAGAAGAGGATGACCTCTCTGTGGCTGGGTGGGAAAGAAAGAACCCATTAGAGGCTGGCTACCGAAAGAGACACAACAGACCATCTGGCCTATTCTGCTGGCTTTTAGTATGTTAGATATAGCGGAGGAACTGAAGGGGAAGGTGCCTATTTGTAGACGATAAGAAGATCTGTAATAGGGTAGACATCCTGGTAGGGAGGTGGAGGCAGTGAGGGAGAGCCTAAAGATTCTGGAGAGGTGGCTGGAAACTTGGCAGCTGAAATTTATGTCAAAAGTGCACAGTAATGCACATGGGTTAATAACCCTAACCATTTACACATGGGGGTGAAACTCAGCAGGACAGAGATCTGGGATTATAATTTCAGATAACCTTAAGGGGAGAACCAGTGCAGCACAGTGGTGGGCAAAGTGAATAGAATGCTGGTGTGCATACAGAGGTGTAAAAACAGAAGGAGGAGGTCCTGATGCCTTTATAAATCCATGGTGAGGCCTCACCTGGAGTATGGGGTTTAGTTCTGGGAGTCTCACCTACACAAGGATATAAAACAGGATTGAAAGGGTTCAGACAAGGGCAACCAAGATGGTGCACTATGCATAAAGCAGCCCTATGAGGAGGTGGAGGGAATCTGTCTGTACCAGCTGGAGACTAGTAAGGTGAGAGTGTGAAGCTTATTTGCAAGGAAAATAAGTGCTAGAACTAGGGATCATAAACTAAGATTAGAAGAAGGAAGGTTTAGGGGCAATGTGAGGGGCATTACATCACTGAGAAGGTGGTGGGTCCAGGAACCGACTACGGAAGAGTGGTGTGTGCAAAAATGGTGAAAAGGATTCAGGGGCATGGGACAGACACAGAAGCTGACCAGTGGGCAGAATGGGTGTCTCTTGACAAAAGATGATGATTGGGAGTGCGGGTAAGGGCAGACTCGACTGGCCAAAATGGTCCTTTTCTGTCACTAGATTTCTATGATTCTAAGGCAGTTAAGTAATTAGGACTTACCTGTTCCATCAGAGTAGGGGAGTCCAGAGTTGGGGTGTCCTTGGTTTGGGGTATTCTGCATAGGACCTGAAAGGGAAGAACAGAGATGGTTGAAGGGACACAAAGGGTCAGAGGTGCTAGAGGAGAGATTAGACTGTTAGAATTAAACAAAGATACTTAAAGTTATCTGATTGGTATGTTTGGCCAGACCTGTAGAAATAAAGGGAAAAATAGATCAGTATGGGGAAGTTATAGTAGCAAGAGTAGAGAGATACAAAAATGGTATAGCACAGGAGTAAAGGAAGAGAAGTTTCAGAGGAAAAGACAAACTAGGTCAAAGTAAAGAAACTAGAGATTGAATAAAAAATGCAGACAGCTAAGAATAGAGAATAAAGTGGTATTTGGGACTCGGCAAAACCCCCCTTAGCACCCCTAGGTGACCTGCAGGTAGCCAATAAATTTAAGGTAGTCCAGATGGGCGGGTGAGCGCATTTGGGCTAGTATTCTATATTTAAAAAAAGGGACACTTGTGGTTCAGGAGTCTTGAGTTGACCAGGAGGTCAGTGGTTTGAAAGGTATAGCTCTGGTGATATAATGGGTCACTCCCTCATGGACAGTGGCAATTTTTTTTTTATATCTTTCCTGGAACCTAATGTGGAGGGGTGATGTCCTTGGGCCCCAGACAGTGTGTAGCAGGCAGGAGGCTGTTCGGAAACTGCTGACCAGAAATGCTGCGGCTGTTGCTGGGCAGCCAGTTTAGTGCTACTGAACTACAGTGACAGTAATGGCAGGCACTTTCAACTGCCAGCCCAGAGGAGGACAACTAAAATAGTGAAGGGTCTGCACCAGAAGCCATACAAAGGGAGACGAGCTGAATATGTATGCCCTTGAGGAAAAGGGCCGGGGGGACAGGACAGAAAATTTCAAGCACCTCAAGGGAATCAACAAAGTCCAAGAGAGTAGCATCTTTCAGAAAAAGTGATGTGCAAGAACAAGGGGCCAAATTTGAAGACAGAGGGGATGGCTCAGGGGCAACATGAGGAAGTAGTTTTTCACAGAGAGGGTGGTGAACACATGGAATGGCCTTCCTAAGGAGGTTCTGGGGTCAGAAATAGTGGGGGACTTCAAGAATACATGGGACAGACATGAACCAATTCTATTGGTGGGTAGGAGGAAGTCATCTGTTGGATAACTAGGATCTGCAGCTTATCCACTAGGTAGGGAAATGGGCCGACTGAGTGGGCCAAGCAGTCCTTATCTGCCATCAAGGTCTATGTGTCTATGATTCAGCCCACAGAGCTCAGGCTGTAACCTGCTCCATGTGTGTGGAATGAAGATGGGATATTTTGGGAGGGAAGAGACTTGAAAATATGCCTCCCTCTACCCATCAGCCACAAACTGGCATGTGAAGAGTCCCACGGGCAGGTTAAGAGGGTCTGGAGGGTGGGCAGCCAGCAGTAGGTGGCAGGAACCTTTGAGCTAAGCTTGCATGGTGGCAGACTCAGGTGTCCTGAGGCCTGGTAGAAAGGGACTGGGACAGCAAATGCACAAGATAGGGGCACAAAGAAAATCCACAGTGCAGCTGAAGGGCAATGCCTGAACTTGACTTAAAAGTAGCTGTGGGGTGGAGGCAAACAGGGAAATCTGGTGGTTCCTTATGACCATGAAGGCAGCAAGCACTGTATGCGTTACAGCAGCTAGTCAAAATACTAGGGCTAACAAAAGGATTTGGGGAGGAAAAGAACGGATAAGGTCCAAGATAGCTCATACTTAAAACACAGAGCACTAAAGAGAAAGTCTCGATGGGTTATGGGTAAATATTAAGATTTATGCAATAGGAGGGATATAAATGGAGGATAAATCCATTTTATCCGAGCATGCACGTATACATGCAGAATCTTACATTTACACATATATTTATTTAGGTTCATCCTCGACACTGTATATGGGACTGTGTCACACATCCCATCCTCACCCTCTTGGTTTGGTGCTGCTATAGCTAGTATCTTTGCCTTGAAGTTTTGTTTCTTCCAGGTTGGCCGTCCTCAGCCACGCCTCCTGCCATTTAGTCATACTTCCCATTCTTCCCACTCATCGTATAGTGATCATTGGTTTCGTGCTTAACTGTTTTAGTTTTTGCTTTTTACCAAACCTTTTCAACTGGCTGCTCCAAGCTGCGCTCCAGCTGTCGCACTTCTTCTGCATTCTGCTGCCAAGGTCCCCGCCACACCTCTCGAGTAAAAACCAGACTTTTTTAACTGCTTCCTCTAAACTGACAAGTCCTCACTCTACTCTTCCACTTGCTTTCCCAACCTCGCTAACTGCCACCAGAGCTCCCCAGCACTTAGAAACTGTTGATTTTTTCCTTAAACTGCATGCTCGCGAACCCACTGCTGATGAGCCCTCACTTAGGTCACACTTCTGCTGTGGTTTCCAGACCTACTACAACTGCAACCATAGGCTCCGTGGTGTCTTCTCTGCAAACTCTAATGGTCTCCTGTGGCCCTTATGGTCTCCCTCCTTCCCTGCTTATTTACTGATATTTCCCTATGTCCAAATACCACACATGTTTTAAGCCCCCACTACCATTTTTCACTCCTGACCTCCAACACTGTAATGCTGTCAGTCTGTTCCAGGTGTCTACTACCCTTTCAGTGAAGTAGTAATTCCTCACATCCATCTTACCCTCACCATAAGCTTCATCATGTCCCATGGTCCTTTTCCCTATTTGAAGGAGCCTCCCCCCCAGCACCCTGTTCATCCTTGTAAGGTACTTGTGGGTCTCCATCATGTCCCCTCTCTTTCAGGGTTTATATGTTGAGATCCCAGTCTCCTTACAGGGCTTTTTGTCACAGCCCATGTACAATTTTAGTTGCCCTTTATACTGCCTCTACCTATGGCCTTCTAAGGTCCAGCCTCCAAACCTGACACAGTAACTTTAGGCCTCTGTTCACACTACCTCTGTAATATTACAGAGTGCTTCCAAAACCGCTACCGCAACGGTTTACGCTACATCTGTAACGTTGTTAAGAAGATGTTTCATAATCGCTGTTGAAACCACATGAGGTGGTCTTCAATAATGGTTATGAAACCGTTACACTTTGGTACATTACTGGGCGTATGTGGATGCGTGGTACTGTCCCTAGTGTAGCATGAGCCTCATTGTGGGATTGGGTGCTAAGGTACGTCATCTGCCCCGGGCGTGGAGCGACGGTGCCGGGTCCCGAATGGACACCAAGGCAGTGGGACGCACTGTGCCCACTCCACGGTTGTAACATTTTCATCTGTTATTGTCTGAGAGGCAGTGTGGATGGGACCTTGCTGGATCTCACCAATATGTGATTACTTGTAACACACCCACCTCCCTCCTCCTGCTGAAGATATCCTCCCTATGCAGCCCCAGCATCCTTTCTAGCCCTACCCACTGCTTTGTCACACAGCCTAGCACTCTTTAAAGAGACTCACCAAGGTGTCTGAGTTGGCCTCGCACACAGTCTATTGGTGCCTTGTTGTTAGAGATCTCACTGAAGTTAATATGTCCCCAACGTTAGAAATTAAAAGTTCGTGTTCGTAAAATATACAGCAGGTCCCAAGAACTTCCCAGTTGCTTGCTGCCGTCATTTCAACTCTGCTCCCACATTTCAGCAGAGGTTTAGATGCCAGTGAGATGACAGGGTGTTCGTTTGTTCATTGGGCGGTAGCTTTTCTATTGATTTTAAAAGATCTAGTGACCACCTGGCAATGAAACATGGGCATCAAGTCATAGCAACAAGGCCCTTGTTAGTTGAACAGTGCCCACATTTTATTGCCAGGCAGCCACTATATAGTTTAAAAATCAATAGAAACAAGGCCGCCCATTACATATAATGGAGTGCGCCCATGCCCTTACTGGCATCCTGGCATCCTACTAGTGAACATGGGGTGAAGCTTAGCAGGAGAAAAACAGGGAAGTCCTTGGGACCCAGTTTGTATATTTTTATGAGGGACAGAACTTTTAAAGGCTTATAAATTTAGGGACATATTAACTTCCTTGGGGCCTTTCTGAAGGCAAGGCACCGATTGGTATGGTGGTAGGCAGTATCTTGGCAAGTCTCTAATGATCATACACCTGCAGGTCTCCTGCTTAGTGATCATCAGTACTAACCCTATAAAGCAGCTCCTGTTTCCTATGCCCTAGGTACAATTTGCACTTTGTCATTGAACCCCAACTGCTCCAATCTTGGTCCACTTTTCTGAGTTTTCCAAAAGGCATGTGCATGCTCTCTGCTCCTTCTTAGTGCCCACCTCTACATTTTGGTATTGTCTGCAAAAGGCATTCCTTCTTGCCGTTTTTCTGCAATGTCACTTATGAGGACACTGAAGAGATCTGCACCAGTACTGAGCTGAGCTGCTCACTGTCCCTCACTGCATGGAAGTGCCATTAACCATCACCCTCTGACACTTTTACCCCCACCCCAACTACTACTTGTTTTTCAAACCTGCATTTCTTGGTCGCCCCTTCTCTTCAGCTACAACACCATCACTCTGGCATCTGCCAGACTTGCTCCACCATAGAATGAATCCAATATGTGGGCAGCTGCCTAGGGTAGTCAGGATATGTTTGTATGTTCTTCCATCCTCTAGACATAAGCAGCACAGCAACACGCACAGACACGTATGGCACAGCACCAGTCATCGTCCTCCCACCATGTGGCTGTCCCTATCTGCACTGCCACTTGTGGTCACTCATTTGCAGTACTACAGTTGAGCTGGCTGTCCTTCTTCCCCAGAAGAGAGCCTCTTGCATAACAGTTGATCCTCCTCCTCCTCTCCCCAGAGAGCCCCTGACGTGAGCTCATTCCTGAACTAAGATCACCTCCGCCGCAGGTCATAGCACTACTGTTAAGCTGAAGGGCACACATATTAAACAGTTTCTAATTAATTTTACCACTTTGGATCCCTCCTAGGCTGATCAATCTCTTTAGCCTCAGCCACCTTCCCCCCCAAAATAGTCAACCACCCTCCTCTCTGCCAGATCACCCATCCAGGCACCAGACTATCCTCCATGCAGCTGGACAACCCTTCTAGCCCCAGCCTTCACATAATGAGCACTGAGCTAGAGCACCACAAGGCTCCGGGCCAGCCGCTACCCAGCCAGCCACCCTCCCTACACTGGACCAGCCTCCAACCATATTCTACAACCTCCATGTAGCTGGAGCACCACCCCAACCTCCACTCTAACAGGCCATATCTGAAGCTGTCCCACTGCCCTGGATCAGCAGTCCCCACTCAACCAACAGCTAGATCCACCAGAAGCCCCATACCAGCCTCACCATCCAATCACCCACCCTGCAGCTGGACCTCACTTCCAACCTTGAACTAGCCCCACCACCACCACCACCAGCCACCCTCCCTGCTGCTGGCTCACTCTTTCATGCCCTGGACTAGCCTCCCCCAGCAGACAATCCTCCCTGCAGCTGGACCTCTGAGTTCATTCCCACCCACAGACCAGCCTCCTTCCCCTCTGCAGGTTGAGTAACCTCCCCAGAGCTGGACACCCTTTCCAAAAGCTGGACACAGCCACCATCCAGAGCAGAACCTCCCTACACCTAGACCCCCCCAATCACCCTTCCTCAACCATGGACCCCATACTTCTCAGCATAGTATTAAAATAAATAAATAAATAAATAAATAATATGTGACACTAACATATTGCATTTGCAGTGTCAGTGGCTCAGCAGGTAGCACACTCATCTCCAAGGCTGGGAGATCAGAAGGTAGTGGGTTCTATTCCCATACCAGGCACTTATGTTAATATCCCAATACTGATGCTGTAGTACAGCATGAGGAGATGGCTGCACTCCTGAGGCACTGTCTTTCAGATGAGACATTAAACCAAGGTCCCATCTGCCTGTTCTGGTGGTAGTTCAGGTGGATGTTAAAGATCCCATGGCACTTCTCGAAAAAAGCAGGGGAATTTTCTCCGGTGCCCTGGCCAAATCCTTCCCCCCAATTCACTAAAAATATCACCAACAGCTTAATCTGGTTCAAGGTCAGTTGGCTTTCATCTGTATTCCTCTCGGGTCGCCTGCTCTGAAAATAGCAAGAATCTGTCTAGTGCACTTAGCCAGTCAACAAAAACAAATAAAATAAACATAAAATATATAATGCAGTCTTCAGCAAAAGGAAAAAAAATTACACTGATCCTCAGATTACAAAATGGATTAACACATGCAACTGTTAAATACAAATATTAAACGCAAAAAACAGTTCTCCACAAACACACTCAAATATCTGCAGTAAATAATTCTTTCTTTATCTGTAGGTAACTCCAGATTTTCTCAGATTAAAAAAGTTGTAATCTTTTCTCTATGCATTCTGAATTATCTTCCCGCTGTTCATTCTCCTGCCCCCACCACCACCACCAACACTACTTTAAAGTAACTAAATCAGCAAAAAATCCACAAATAACAAGTAATCTAGAGGCACAATGCATCCTAAACACTTTAAGGGGGGGGAGGGGGTTGATTGAAATACACATTTTATTTTCAAAGTTTAGCCAAGAGCTAGGAGAAGAGAAAATGTTTTCAAGACAAAACATTGATAGTGAAACTTGCACAGCATTTCATTTTGAAAAAAAAAAACCTGAGTGATAATTCCTTTACTGTATTTAACATTTCAGGGAGTTAAAAAGATGTACTTTTTAAACATAAGCTCTTACCTTAACATGTAAATCTTAGCTGTAGGAAACCTCAGTTGTTCAAAAATGGAGACCACAGAGCACTTTGCAGTTTCATCAGGCTAGAGACAGACAGGAAGAGAGCTGGGAAATGTAGACTCTGACTGAATAGACTTATGGAAAAGTAGTTTAGAATAGACTTTTAAAGGACACTGCCAACTTTTTTTACCTATATTATTTCAGGTAAAATCCACATTTTATTATTGCTTACCTTCTCTAAAATTCATTGGTGTTGCTGGTTGTTTTATCTGTCTCCTTGCTTAGTAGAACTGAAATGCACTGTAATGTACCCAGCCTTGATTGGCTAATTTAAATCCTAAACTACTCTCGCTGACTGTAATCTTCATTTATGATTCAGTTGTATTAAAAAATTGTACTTTTAAGAGCATTGCAGATCTATTTCTAATCCTCATTTAGCAATAACTTACTCTTGAACAACTAGTCTACTAAAATACTTCTTAGAATTTAGTATTCTTAGCTGTTGTATTTTTTGAATGATATTAAAGATTATTAAAATGACTAAAATTAGTCTTTGAAGGCAAATTAATGAATGCTTTAATACTAAATTTAGTATTTGACTTCAGTGAGGGTTCCTGGCACAGCCCTTGGGCCTGCACCCCCATGACCACTCACATTCTTGAACACCCTGTCCAGATGACCACCAGCTGGACAACTATATCAACATCCCAATAGACCTCCCAAGTTGTGTACCTTGCCTGCAGCTAGTCCACCTTCTAAGCCCCAAACCAGCCTCTCCCCATCAATCTATCACCCACCCGCAGCTGGTTGCTCCAGACCATCCTTCCTACCCTCAGACATGATCCCTTGCAGATGGAACCCCCAGACCTGCCTCCCACTCAGTAGACCACCTTCCTGCAGCTGGACCAACCTCCCAGTCTCACCAAACAAAGCACCCTCCTTGAGCTGGACCAGCATCTCTAGATAACAACTCTTTCTGCAGCTGGACCCACCCAGACTACCCATCTTGCCCAGATACCAGTTGCCCATCCCACCACTGACCACTCTCCTGCACACAGAAAACTCTGCCCTGCTAGGTTCCCTTTATAATCCCAATGCTTATTAGTCTGACATGCTGCATCCCACACACAACAACCCAACAGCCCCAGCAGCCTCAACACACAGTGGCTCTGACTTAGGATAGCACCTGACACACTGTCAGGCAGAGGAGGAGGATGCTGTCAGCTGTTGAGTGGATTTTGCCAACACATGAAGCACCCGGGATCCCGACTTACGCCACCCATCCTAGGACCTGAGCCACTACTGAACAGTACGGACGATGTGAAACACCCACCCCTCTGTGGTGCACCCTCCGAGGACACACTGCCACTGATCACAGACCACCCGGTATGGAAGATTGTCTCACCATCTGTGGACAGGGATGAAACAAATAGCCATGGCTGCCCCAGTGTGTTGCCCAGCCATCCCAGGCAGCATGGTGGATTGTCCGCATCCCTGCATGCATGATTATGTTAGCTGACAGCCAGCCAGCTGGGCATGCATGAAGGAATTAGAGTACATGCCTGTTGGTTGTTGGCATGCATGACCACTGCAGGCATGACAGAGCGGCACAGTAAGAGCATGGATAGCTGCACCAGGAAATGGTCCACAGAACACCACATGTGGATGCCAGGACACAGAGCAGTGCTATCACACAAACTGTGCATGTGTGCATGGCCATGTCATGCTAGCCCACTATGGGCCTGCACATAACCACACAAGAAAAAGTCTGAGGTGTTTGGGGGCCTGTAGCCACAGGAGCCCATTGTGGCATGAAGGCTGCCAGGTGTGTTGTGGGGTTCCAAGGGCCCATTGCGGGAATGTTAGTTACCAACAGTTGCACAGCTGGTAGGATTGGTGGGCACTCACACGCTTCCAGACCTGTGCAACGTGTGGCACGACATGAACAGCTGAAAAGGATTTTGGGGACTCACACAGAGTCAGGCCTGTGTGACATGCGCCACACACAGTGCAGATGTGGCAGTGTGCAGGGCTGGCTTATACCCAGCACTATTGTGATGCGATATCACCACCAGGTTAGGTTGGGTGTAAATGGGGCAGAAACTTTATTCAACAGTAGGGGGCCACAGTGGCAACCTGGTGGTTGTGCATGATGTGTACTGTGAGTGTATGAACTGTCAGGTGCCAAGTCACCATGGAAACCTCACAGGGTGGTGTTGGGTGCCATGCCACAGAGGAACTTCAGCAGCTTGTCCTTGTCCTTGGATGCTAGCACCATCCTTATCCACCTCATAGCTCTTCTTGGGTGGTGTCCATGGCAGTCCACAACAAATGCCTTTCCTGGTGACATAGGTCCATTGCTGTTTCCGTGTGGAGCTCTGGCTAGCATTGTCATGACCCCTACATGCACCTTCCCGAGCAGGGCATGGAGATGGCAGTGCCAGGTTTCACATTGCTTTGGGTCCATGGTATACCTCTCGGCTGAGATCCGCAACCAACCACAGCTGGAGTGGGAACATGGGGTCGATCTCATGGGCACCTTGGTCACCCTATCAGTAGTCATATCATGCCCAGCACATGTTTCTGCTCGAAACAATAGAAGAGTGTGGTGGCTATTGGCTGAATGGTTGACTTTGATGCTGATCTGTTGCTAGAATGTCCTGTGCCAGGAGATGGTGAGGCCACGAGTTCATGGATCTTCAGGCTGAAGTCTGGGTCACTTTTGTATTGTGGTGCAAGACCAAAGCTCAGGACCTTCCGCCACACAATCTGCCCAAAGTGGAAAAGGCATCCCTTGTTTATGGCTTGCAGAAATTCCATCTTACAGGCATTGATCGCAGCCTGCTCAAAGTCAGTGATGATCATAGGTGGTTTGAGGGTGCAGGACTGTATACTGGCATATTTATTCAGCTCCTGGAACAAGGTGCAGTAACATTGCAGGCTCTTTGTCATCATCAGTGTATACACCAATGACATAATGAGGATGTTAGGGCCCATCCCCATGAGTGCATAGATGGTATACAATGAGTGAACAGGTGTGGCACAGTCTTGAACCATACCATCCATCATCCAAAGGGTGCCTGTGCCAGGTCCCTGATGTTGTCTCTGTGGTGAGTAGAAGGACCTGGTGGGTGGTGCGCAGTGTTCTTGCTGTACCATGGCCATCCAGTCACTGTCTGTAGCTGCTGGGATAGTGGTCAGCCAGTGTCACTGGTTCTTGTGAGAAGTCCTGCTGCGGGTCCTGTTCACAATCTGCAGCAGGACCTCTTCTTTGGCAACTGTTGCCACAGCTCAGTGGTCATTGCAGTTGCCTTACTCTGCAGTAGCTATGTGGGGCTAGCCATGGTGCTGTGTGCCTTCTACTTGATGCCGGCCAGCACCTGTGCTGGTAGAGCATCTGTCACCTCCAGAGCATGACTGTGCTCATGCTTTTTCTTTAGGTGGTGCTGGCCATCCTGGAGCAGTGTGATGGCCTGGCCGAGGCAGGACTTGGACTTATGGTGCTGGCAGCACTGTTACACTGTCTCAGGCCATCCCAGTGGTGCTGAGGATTGAGGCACTGGATGCCATACCTTGTGCCATGCCAGTGACCCAGGTTCAGGATTGAGCCTGGGGAGTTGGGGGTTGGCAGGGGAGGGCTGGGATCGAACATCCATAGACTGCTTTCCCAGTCCTGGGGTGGGCTGGGGAATTTCACTGTGCTGTAGCAGCCCCCTGGGGATGCCCAGGGGCACTACTAGTGTCAGTGACACTAGATGGGAGCATGGCAGATGTCGGTACTTTGCTCCTGGATGTCATTGCACGTCCATGCTACTGGGGCCAATCGAAGGAAAATGGCTGGGCATGACCTTGCAGCTTGATGGCTGTGCTCTGAGCCACCCTGAGGACTTTGGTGGAGATGTGTTGAGGAGGGTCCGGGGCTATCCTGGCTAGTAGAGGCAGAGGGGGAGCCCTCCAGCAAGATGGCATGATGGCCATCCCTGATCCTCCTGGGTGCAGTTTGAGCTACCCAGCTCTCCAGGTGGGTGGATCTAGTTGATGGATGCCCCAAGCCAGAGTGTGTGCTGCAGCAGATGAAAAATATGATATGTTAAAAAAACAGTACACTGTCTCATTGCATGTCCATTCATGGACCAGGAGGTAGCCATTCACATTTAGCTTGGACTTTCCCTTCCTGGATGGTACCACCTCACAGATTGTCCATGTTGTTGGGGTTGCAGTTGAGCACCCTGGCCCTTCCATGGCTTCCACACTGTCCTCCATTGTGCCAGAGGACTGTGCAACACTGACTGGCTTTAGTTCCAGCTCAGGCATTCGGGTGTGATTGCACATCACACTCCATGGGCCACTCCTATGGCAGTTGCTACTTGTCTGTGGGTGGTTTGTACCAGTACTGTAGTGCCACTGTCTGCCCACAGTCCCAGTGCTTCAAGGCTGTGCTGTGCACCATGGTCACATTCAAGTTCTGTGTCCACAGTGTCCTGGGCCCCCATCAGCTACTGTGCTGCAGTGGGGCTATGCTCTATGGTACACTTCCCTGCTGTCCAGCATGCAGGGATGCAGGGGTCCCTGTGTGTTGTGCACTCTACCTACAGGTCAGTGTCCACCTACCTAAGCTGGCCTTTGCACCCAGCATTGGCATCCGTGGTTCCATGCATGCCGTCATGAGTCCATGTCTGTCCCGCTGCCCCATGCATCATTTTTCTGATGCCTACCTGTTCTCTATGTTCTCTTCAGCTGTAGTTCCCTGACCTGAGACTTCTCAGGAAAATGATCTATTGTAGTCCTCTCTGTGCTCTTTCCTATGGGGCTTGCATTTTCTGCCCCGTGCCAGTTTATTTGTCAGAGTTTCAGTTCACCTGCTTTGTTTACTAACTACTCTCCCTGCATCTGAAATGGGCCCTACCCAGTCAACCACTCTCCCTGCAGCTGAACCACCCTTTCGGCCCCTGGAGAAACCTTCCCCAAGGAAAGCACTGTCCATGGACCATTTCACAGTTACAAGGAGGGAGGAAGAGGCCCCCAGCTGAGTAGGAAGCAACTGCTGGTGGGGGACTTAATTAGGGGGATAGACTTGCGAGCAGGGTGGGGTAAAGGAGAGGGAGGTGAAATACCTGAGAGGTACTTTGGCTTGGAGGGATGAGAGCAGATACAGTGGATCATTAGGCAGCAGGAGATGAGAGGGAGCTAGATGTCATTGTCCACCTGGGGACAAATGACCTAGCAAGGGACGGGGTAGGGGTAGTGCAGGGAAATTTCAGGGATAGGGAGGTCCTCAAGCATGCATGGTGGCTTTTGCCAAAAGGTTGCCTATATACATCTTGGAAGAAGATAGGACTCTCCACACGGCTTTCAACAGTTGATTAAAGGCATGGTGCAGGGTGGGGCTCAGTACTAGGAGTGGGCCTCTTCAGTGTCTTCATTAGTGAAATTGCCAAAGAACTGAATGGGAAGGTATGTCTTTTTGCAGATGCCACCAAAATCTGTTATACGGTTGACACTCAGGAGGGTGTGGAGAAAGGGTTCACCCATGCTGGTGTGACAGCCATGTTGCTGATGCCGATTACAGCACAGGCCACATTACAGCACCAGGCAAAACGTATCCTGGGAGTTACACCACCAAAGTGCCCTCCTGGGAAACAGTCTCCATTGGGCCCCTTCCCCTAATTATCCCACAGGTCCAGGTTCTTAATTTACCTGTTCTTCAGTCCTACCCCATCCTATAATCACCCCGCAGGTATACAGTAGATCGTTACTATCCCTGATGTTCAGTGGTTCCCATTTATTTATTTATTCATTCATTTGTTTACTGAGTAGGTGCACTGGTCTGAGAACCATTTTCAGGCATGACCTGGGCCATTGAGGATGGCACAGGAATAAAAGCAAGTACAAAGGAGGCTGGGACAAGGCATACAATAGGCAGTAATAAAAGTATACAGATTATTTATATGAAGATATATATAAACTTGCAGCACAATGGATAAATAACATTTATGACAATAGCAGGTACAGTAGTAGCCAAGTTGTAATACAAATTAGGCATGATCTGAGATGAGTAAAGGAAAAAGTGCATCATGGCAGTGTAGGTATGGACCAAGAAGGAAAAGGAGGGAAGGGAAGTAGAGGCATGGTAATAAGTTGGGAGGGCAGGATCAAATAGTGGAGGACAGAAGGTGAGATCCAAGGAGAGAGTGGAAGAGTCCTGGAGAGTCAGTGGTGCTAAGTGGAGTGGGCAGGTTGTTCCAAAGGAAAGGGGCCGCAGATGAGAATGCACATTTACCCATATGGTGGAGAATAGGGGGCACTCAAGCATGGGGCCAGCAGTGAGGCAGAGCTCTAGAACAAACACTTTTGGCCAAAGAAGGTGGGATTGCGGAGAGGTAGCTCGGTTTTGGATGGCCTTATTGACTGTGCTGGCCAGGAGATAGGTCTGTTGGGCTGATGGGGGAAGCCAGCCCAGGGACTGATAGAATGAGCAGTGGTGTGTTGAGTGAAAGACCTTGCCCCCTGTATATCCAAAGTCCCCACCATGACCCAGTTAGTTCTTACAGCAAATACTACTCCCTGGTCCCCAGCCTTACTATATATTTGACACCCTTCCACATTTGGCACAGACCATCCTCTCAGCTCCTTGATCAGGCACAAAATGGATGATAGTTCACAATCATGTGCTAACTGTACACAGCTGTTTATACAGTAGGTACATGAGCGCAAAACTGGCATTCTGTCCTCAGTTGGTCACAGAGGTTAGCAGAGTGTCTGTGCCAATTGCCACTGTGGGGAGAGTGCGTAAACATATGGTGGGGGCCATGAATGGTGCGAGCTGTGGACTGGGTGGGCAGGTAGTTTGGCAGTTTCAATGTATGGAATGGACAGCAGCACCACTGAACACCAAGGGAAGTGTGATATTACTGATGGTGGGAGCTCAAAGGGGCAGTGGTAGGAAGCAGAGGTGATACTACCTGGTTTAGGGAGGCAACATCTTTTAGATCCATTTACCAAATGGTCAGAGACTCACTAATTATGCTATTCAAGATATCATTTTGTGATCCTACCCTGTTTTTGGGGTGCAAAGTGTTGTTTGAGAGTCACTTGCCCATTTAGAGATTGCAAATGCTCTTTGAATGTTCTGGTCTATGTGAACAATAACAGTCTATTACCAGTAAGATAAAGGCAAGTGAACAAATAAAAATATGGAATGGAGAGCTGTTCTCCGTGAGGTTGATAATGTAATTTATCTTAAGAATGCATTAGAGTACAGAGTATGATGAGATTAATACTGGTACCACTGTGCTACCACATGAGTCTAGGGTTGCTGTGAAAGGTACCAAATACTGAAATGTCAAAATAACGCAGTACCATTGTGCTACTAGTGTACCAGTATTTGTGGGAGCCGACAAAAATCTCAAAATTTCGTGATACCATTGTATTACCAGTGTATGTGTGAGAGACAGAGAAAATGGTAAAAAATGCCATAGGGATACCATTCTGCAAGTGCACTACCAATGCACAGAGGAAAATCTATATATCACCTACCACTGTGATACCGGAGTACCACTGGGTAGTACTATTGTGGATCTTTCAGCTGACCACAGTATTGCCATTGCTATACCACTGTAATGCCATTGTGACAAATTCAGTAAGGGTAACCAGATTGCTGAGACAATGCAGTGCTAAAGAAGTGTGATAAAAATTATAAAGTGTTGCCAGTACTACTGCAGTGTGCAGCAAAAATTAGTGAAGGAAATACAGTGCTAAAGAAGTGTGCATGAAAATCTAATAATTATTTGCAGTGCTCTTACAGTCTGCATCAAAAAATAAGAAAGATTGAGCAGTACTACTGCAGTGTGCAGCAAAAATTAGTGAAGGAAATACAGTGCTAAAGAAGTGTGCATGAAAATCTAATAATTATTTGCAGTGCTTTTATAGTGTGCATCAAAACATAAGAAAGATTGAGCAGTGGTACAACAGTGTAGCAGAAAGTCAGTGCAGTGTATTAACAGTGCACTGATGAAAATCAGTGCTTTGTCAGTCTGGACTGAAATAACACTGAAATAAGACTCAAGATGGAAGTGTACACTCCACTTCCCTCTGGGTTTGCACCTTTTTCTGCCCAGAAAGAAATCCACAGCTGTCCTGACAGAGCTCCGTTGAGGTCGCTCACTCCCCCTGTGTCACTCGCTCATTCTGTTTGTCCTGGCGCTGCAGGCTGTCCTTTTGTACTGGGCTCCTGCCTCTGTTGGCACCTTTTTCTGGCCACAAAGAAATCTGCAGCCCCGACAGAGCTCTGTTGAGCTCACTCTCTCCCCTCTCTCACTCGCTTGTTCCGTTTCTGCCAGCGCTGCAGGCTGCCCTTTTGTACTGGGCTCCTGCCTACATTGCCGTCCTCTTCTGCCCACAAAGAGATCTGCAGCAGTCACGATAGAGCTCCATTGAACTCGTTCACTCCTCTTCTCTCACTCGGTCGTTCTATTTCTCCCGCTGCTGCAGGCTGTCCTTTTGTAGTGGGCCCCTGCATGCATTGCTTCATTTTCTGCCCACAAAGAAATCTGCAGCAGTCCTGACACAGCTCCGTTGAGCTCACTCACTCCCCCTCTTTCACTCACTCATTCTGTTTCTGCCGGCGCCGCAGGCTGGCCTTTTGTACTGGGTTCCTGCCTGCATTGCCGCCTTCGTCTACCAACAAAGAAATCTGCAGCAGTCATGATAGAGCTCTATTGAGCTTGCTCACTCCCCCGTCTCACTCGCTTGTTCTGTTTCTCCCCCTGCTGCAGGCTGCCATTTTATATTGGGCCCCTGCATGCATTGCTACCTTTTTCTACCCACAAAGAAATCCGCAGCAGTCCCAACAGACCTCCGTTGAGCTCACTCATTCCCCTTCCCTCACTCACTCACTCACTTATTCAGTGTCTCCGGCTGCTGCAGCCTGCCCTTTTGTACTGGGCTCCTGCCTGTGCTGGGGGCTTTTCTGCCCACAAAGAAATCTGCAGCTGTCCCGAAAGAGCTCCGTTGAGGTCGCTCACTCCTCTCTCATGCACTCATTCTGTTTCTCCTGGCACTGCAGGCCGCCCTTTTGTACTGGGCTCCTGCCTCTGTTGGCACCTTTTGCTGGCCACAAAGAAATCTGCAGCAGTCCCTACAGAGCTCCAGTGACCTTACTCACTGCCCCTCTCTCACCTGCTTGTTCCATTTCCTGCCAGTGCTGCAGCCTGCCCTTTTGTACGGGCTCCTGCCTGTGTTGCTGCATTTTCTGCCCACAAAGAAATCTGCAGCAGTCACGATGGAGCTCCATTGATCTCAGTCACTCCCTACTCTCATTCATTCATTCTGTTTCTCCTCACTGCTGCAGGCTGCCCTTTTTGTTCTG
The DNA here is from genome assembly GCA_016271365.2 of Neoceratodus forsteri. NCBI lineage: Eukaryota > Metazoa > Chordata > Ceratodontiformes > Ceratodontidae > Neoceratodus > Neoceratodus forsteri. The sequence goes on along the minus strand of CM028129.1, from coordinate 1,453,908,550 downwards.
GGCCCTGCGTGCATTGCTGCCTTTTTCTGCCAATATGCAGCATTCTCAAAGAGCTCCAGTGAGCTCACTCACCCCCATCCCTCACTCATTCATTCTGTGTCTGCCACTGTTGCAGGCTGCCCATTTGTACTAGGTTCCTGCTTTCGGGCTTTTTCTGCCCACAAAGAGATCTGCAGCAGTCCTGACACAGCTCTGTTGAGGTCTCTCTCACCCTCTCTGTCACTCGCTCATCCGTTTCTGCCGCACTGCAGGCTGCCCTTTGTACTGGGCCCTGCCTGCATTTGCACCTTTTTTCCGCACCAAGAAATCCACAGCTGTCCTGACAGAGGTCCATTGAGGTTGCTCACTCCCTGTCTCACGTGACTCATTCTGTTTCTCCTGGCACTGCAGGCTGCCTTTGTACTGGGCTCCTGTCTTTGTTGGCACCTTTTCTTGCCACAAAGAAATCTGCAGCAGTCTGACAGAGCTCCGTTGAGCTCGCTCACTCACTCCCTCCCTCCCTCACTTCATTCTGTGTCTCCAGCTGCTACAGGCTGCCCTTTTGTACTGGGTTCCTGCCTGCATTGGTGGCTTTTCTGCCCACAAAGAAATCTGCAGCAGTCCTGACACAGCTCCATTGAGCTCACTCACTCCCCCTCTGTCATTCGCTCATTGTATTTCTCCCAGTGCCATAAGCTGGCCTTTTGTACTGGGTTCCTGTCTGCATTGGCACCTTTTTCTGCCCACAAAGATATCCACAGCTGTGCCAGCAGAGCTCTATTGAGTTCGCTCACTCCCCCTGTCTCACGCACTCATTCTGTTTCTCCTGGCACTGCAGGCTGCCCTTTAGTACTGGGCTCCTGACTCTGTTGGCACCTTTTTCTGGCCACAAAGAAATCTGCAGCAGTCCCGACAGAGCTCCGTTGAGCTCACTCACTCACTCCGCCTCTCTCACTCACTCATTCTCTTTTTCCCGCCTCTGCAGGCTGCCCTTTTGTACTGGACCCCTGTGTGCATTGCTGCCTTTTTATGCCCACAAAGAAATCCACAGCAGTCCCAACAAAGCTCCAATGAGCTCACTCATTCCCCTTCTCTCACTCACTCATTCTGGGTCTCCCGCTGCTGCAGGCTGCCCGTTTGTACTGGGTTCTTGCCTGCATTGGCAGCTTTTTCTGCCCACAAAGAGATCTGCAGCAATCCTAACACAGCTCTGTTGAGGTCGCTCACTCCCCCTCTGTCACTCGCTCATCTGTTTCTGCCAGCGCTGCAGGCGGACCTTTTGCACTGGGCTCCTGCCTGCATTGCTGCCTTTTCCTGCCCACAAAGAAATCTGCAGCAGTCACAATAGACATCCGTTGAGCTTGCTCAATCCCCCTCTCTCACTCGCTCATTCTGTTTCTCCTGGCGCTGCAGGCTGCCCTTTTGAACTGGGCTTCTGTGTGCATTGCTGTCTTTTTCTGCCCACAAAGAAATCGGCAGCAGTCCTGACACAGCTGCATTGAGCTCGCTCACTCCCCCTCTCTCACTCGCTCATTGTGTTTTTCCTGGTGCTGCAGGCTGCCATTGTATACTGGGCTCCTGCATGCATTGCTGCCTTTTTCTACCCACAAAGAAATCCGCAGTAGTCCCAACAGACCTCTGTTGAGCTCCTCACTCCCTCCTCACTCACTCATTCACTGTCTCCTGCTGCTGCAGGCTGCCCTTTTGTACTGGGCTCCTGCCTGCATTGGCGCTTTTTCTGCGCACAAAGAAATCTGCAGCTGTCCCGAAAGAGCTCCGTTGAGGTCGCTCACTCCTCCTATCTCATGCATTCATTCTGTTTCTCCTGGCACTGCAGGCTGCCCTTTTGTACTGGGCTCCTGCCTCTGTTGGCACCTTTTTCTGGCCACAAATAAATCTGCAGCAGTCCCTACAGAGCTCCAGTGACCTTACTCACTCCCCCTCTCTCACTTGCTTGTTCCATTTCTGCCGGCACTGCAGCCTGCTTTTTTGTACAGGGCTCCTGCCTGTGTTGCTGCCCTTTTCTGCCCACAAAGAAATCTGCAGCAGTCACGATAGAGCTCCATTGAGCTCGCTCACTCCTCCTCTCTCACTCGCACATTCTCTTTCTCCTGCCGCTGCAGGCTGCCATTTTGTACTGGGCCCCAGCATGCATTGGTGCCTTTTCCTATCCACAAAGAATTCTGCAGAAGTCCCAACAGAGCTCCATTGAGCTCATTCATTCCCCTTCCCTCACTCGCTCATTCTGTGTCTCCCGCTGCTGCAGCCTGCCCTTTTGTACTGGGCTCCTGCCTGAATTGGTGACTTTTTCTGCCCACAAAGAAATGTGCAGCAGTCACGATACAGCTCCTTTGAGCTCGCTCACTCCCCCTTCTCAGTCGCTCATTCTGTTTCTGCTCACGCTGCTGGCTGGCCTTTTGCACTGGGCTCCTGCCTGCGTTGCTGCCTTTTTCTGCCCACAAATAAATCTGAAGCAGTCCTGACAGAGGTCCTTTGAGCTCATTCACCCCCCCCTCTCACTTGCTCATTCCGTTTCTGCCGGCACTGCAGGCTTCCCTTTTGTACTGGGCTCCTGCCCGCATTTGCACCTTTTTCTGCCCCCAAAAAATCCACAGCTGTTCCGACAGAGGTCCGTTGAGGTCGCTCACTCCCCCTGTCTCACGCACTCATTCTGTTTCTCCTGGCGCTGCAGGCTGCCCTTTTGTACTGGGATCCTGTCTTTGTTGGCACCTTTTTGCTGGCCACAAACAAATCTGCAGCAGTCTCGACAGAGCTCCGTTGAGCTCGCTCACTCACTCCCCTTCCCTCCCTCACTCATTCTGTGTCTCCCACTGCAGCAGGCTGCCATTTTGTACTGGGTTCCTGCCTGCATTGGTGGCTTTTTCTGCCCACAAAGAAATCTGCAGCAGTCCTGACACAGCTCCGTTGAGCTCGCTCACTCCCCCTCTGTCACTCGCTCATTGTGTTTCTCCATGCGCTGTAAGCTGGCCTTTAGTACTGGGTTCCTGCCTGCTTTGGCACCTTTTTCTGGCCACAAAGATATCCGCAGCTGTGCCAGCAGAGCTCCGTTGAGGTCACTCAATCCCCCTGTCTCACGCACTCATTATGTTTCTCCTGGCACTACAGGCTGCCCTTTAGTACTGGGCTCCTGACTCTGTTGGCAACTTTTTCTGGCCACAAAGAAATCTGCAGCAGTCCCGACAGAGCTCCGTTGAGCTCACTCACTCACTCCGTCTCTCTCACTCGTTCGTTCTCTTTCTCCCGCCTCTGCAGGCTGCCCTTTGTACTGAGCCCCTGTGTATTGCTGCCTTTTTATGCCCACAAAGAAATCTGCAGCAGTCCCAACAAAGCTCAATGAGCTCACTCCCTCTCTCTCACTCACTGCTCTGTGTCTCCCACTGCTGTAGGCTGCCCTTTGTACTGGGTTCTTGCCTGTTGCGCAGCTTTTTCTGCCCACAAAGAGATCTGCAGCAGTCCTAACACAGCTCTGTTGAGTTTGCTCACTCCCCCTCTGTGACTCACTCGTCCGTTTCTGCCGGCGCTGCAGGCTGGCCTTTTGCACTGGGCTCCTGCCTGCATTGCTGCCTTTTCCTGCCCACAAAGAAATCTGCAGCAGTCACGATAGACTTCCGTTGAGTTTGCTCACCCCTCTCACTCGCCTCATTCTATTTCTCCTGGCGCTGCAGGCTGCCCTTTGAACTGGGCTCCTCGCATTGCTTGCTTTTTCTGCCCACAAAGAAATCGGCAGCAGTCCTGACACAGCTGCGTTGAGTTCGCTCACTCCCCGTCTCTCACTCGCTCATTGTGTTTTTCCCGGTGCTGCAGGCTGCCCTTTTGTGCTGGGCTCCTGTCTGCATTGGTACCTTTTACTGCCCACAAAGAAATCCACAGCTGTCCCAATAGAGCTTCATTGAGGTCATTCACTGCCCCTGTCTTACGCACTCATTCTGTTTGTCCTGGTACTGCAGGCTGCCCTTTTTTTACTGGGCTTCTGCCTCTGTTGGCACCTTTTTACTGGCCACAAAGAAATGTGCAGCAGTCCCAACAGAGCTCCTTTGACCTCACACACTTCCCCTCCCTCACTCACTTATTCTGTGTCTCCCAGTGCTGCAGGCTGCCCTTTTGTACTGGGCTTCTGCCTGCGTTGGCACCTTTTCCTGCCCACAAAGAAATCCACAGCAGTCCCGACAGAGTTCAGTTGAGCTCGGTCACTCACTCCCTCTCTCACCTCAATCTCAATTGTCCCAAACAATGATTTCCGACAGCGACTGCGGTATTCTGCCGAAGCGTAAAACACATTTTGGCCAGGATGTGGAAAATGACAGCTGTATTTTTCACAAGGAGGTGTGGAAAAATGCCACTGTTGAAAATGTGGAGTGAAAATATTACTAATTTGCAAAGTTACAAGGGTGCGTGGAAACTGCACAACACACGCTCGTAACACAGTCATTTTATGGAGTTTCGTCACCAAATTTTCAACATAGGCATTTTAGGACTCTTCTCATGAACAGTGTCACTGTTATATTCATAATCTGTCCCGAACATAGATTTCCCACAGCGACCGTGCTATTCTGTGCCGGAAGTGCGAAACACATTTCGGCCAGGATGTGAAAAATGACAGCTGTACTGTTCATAAGGAGGTGCAGAACAATGGCAATGTTGAAAATCTGGAGTGAAAATATTATAAATTTATGAACTTATGAGCGTGCGTGCAAACTGCGCAATGCACACTTGTAACACAGTCATTTTATCGAGTATCGGCACCAGATTTTCAACATAGGCATTTTAGAACCTCTGCTCATCAACAGCATCACTGTCATTTTTGTAATCTGTCTCGAACACTGATTTCCCACAGTGACTGCGCTATTCTGAAACACATTTCAGCCAGGATGTGAAAAACGACAGCTATACTGTTCACAAGGAGGTGTGGAAAATGCCAATGTTGAAAATCTGGCATGAAAATATTGCAAGATTTATGTAGATATGAGCCATATGATAACTGTGCAACGCACATCAAACAGTCATTTTCTGGATTTTTCCACCAAATTTGCAACATAGGCTTTTGAGAGCCCACCTCATGAACAATGGCACTGTCATTTTGTTAAAGGGTGATTCCACGCAGTGACTGCGAAATCAACTTTCGGGACTGATTAAACACCATGACAGTGCCAGAATTCATGAAGAGGGGTCCCAGAAACACCATGTTGAAAATCTGGTGCCAAAATTCCTAAAAATGCCTGAGATATGCATCAAAGTTGAAAACACCATATTTATTCCATTATACAGCTTACCGGTATTTCCTCAGTTCTGGTGTTGGCCTTGAAGAGTGCAGAGTGATTCCAGTCCACTGAAGATCATTGCGCTGGGGTCCAGAGGTAATTATAAGAGGGGGGGTGGGAGGGGTATGGGTGGGAGGGAGCGGGGTTGTGAAGATGGCGAGGGACCATTTTCTTTTCAGGAGTAAAAAAGATATTGCGGGATGTTGTATTTTTGCAGGATATTTTGGCATGCTGGGGTGGGCCCCAGCATGCCATGTGCACTTTTTTGGGGGCAGCTGCAGCTGATAGGGATTGGGCAACCCTATCAGCACACAACAAGGAGGGGGCCACATCATGCCATGAGGGATTGGGCACCCTCGGCACACAAGAAATGGGATATGCCAATGGGGATTGGGCACCCCATTGGCAAAGACAGAAGCGGTGGGTGAAATAAACCAAGGGGATTGGGCATCCCTCAGCACACAACAAATTGGGTGGGAGACATGCTGACGGGGACTGGGCTCCCAGTCAGCAACAGCCCTGCAATGAGAGGTCGCTTCATCATTGCAGGGATGACGCTGCAATGACGAGGCAGCCCCTGATTGCAGCGGCTAAAACGTTAGAAAGTTGTGGCATGCTGGCTGAACTAGTGTCAGCAGCAGCGTGCCATGGCATTGGGGGAAGTGAGCCAAGTCTTTAAAGGCTGTTGGGGGCATTTGCCACGACAGTGCCACGCCTCTACAATGTGCTTCTGGAGAAAGTTGCTGCAATATGTTTTTTGCGCATGCGCGCAATCAACATAAAAATGACAACACCCGGTCCTCAGAATAAATGTCCTCTCACTAAGTGAGAGCAACAGCTGCCATTTTTTTAATTCAAAACCCCACCCCAAACCCGAAAGTCAACCAGTTTAATTACACGAGTGAAGCATATGGACGCTATGTTCCTAACAACCATGCAGCGCGCCCTAGCAACCGCAGCTAACTCTCGGCAGGATACAATTTTTTTTTTTTATTTAAGAAGAAACAAACAAAGGTATTAAACTATAGTTTTATTTGTTTTGGGTGACACTATACACTATATAGAACAGTGTATGGCTCACTATGCACCACAAGGCTCTTCTCACCTGCGGGTTACTATGCTGACCAAAGACTTCTCCCTCGCTGCCTCGCTCCAGGTCGATAGTAAGCACTTGGTTGAGAATAGCCTTGTTGTGTATAGTGAGCAATACACTATTCTATATAATATCAATAAATAGCATTTCTAAAATGCATCAGACATATGTCATTTCTAAATATCCAGACTAAAAGCCATCTTCAGTTAATGAGTTTTCAGACTCCCTTTTTTAACTCACCACCTAAACAAATCAATTGGCTGGCACCAAAAAGGCTGTCCCCAGAAAGCATCAAACAAGTCCTTGAGATAACCAAAAACATGCCCTCAGTGGAGCAGAGTGGTCAATCAGGCGCATACCAGGCTAAGAGGCTTTTGAGGTAGTCAGGTCTCAATCTGTGTAGGACCTTGCAAGTTAACAAGATTTTGAAGGTGAAATGCCATCTGATAGGCAGCCAGTGCAGGTACTACAGCTGTTGTATGATCCGAGTATGTAGATCCAGAGATCAATCTGGCAGCAGCATTCTGCAATAGCTGAAGGCGACATACCAACCTCCCTGATAGCCCTAGGTAAGGAGTGTTACAATAGTCCAGCCTTGATCTCATGAAGGCGTTTACCACTGCTGCCAAACAATACTAATAAAATAACAATTTAAATAATTTTAGGTGGAACCCCTGATCTGGCTATGGCTTTCAGCATCCATACTTAATAATTTTCATTGTTTAGCTTTTATGTTCAGATATTAGAGCTTTGCAGAATGTTCATATTCTACTTCTGATGGAATTGTGTGGAATTTCAGAAGTTCCACCTAATTATTTAGAATGCCAACAAAAGTGAAATTTCCAAAATTCTAACAGTCATTCACAGCGTTTTATCTAAACATGGATTAATAATTCATAAACCTTAGATGAGTAATTCCCAGGTTACTTAAACTGTTGATTAATGTGATAATTTTGCATAAACTGCAGATTAGGTTTCTGCAAACTGCAGAAGACAAATCTGTGGTTTAAATTAAAACCTTCAAACTTCTGTGGAATGTATTAAGTACTCCAAAAAGCAATTTGGAAGAGAAATTGCCATTCTGCCTGAATTCCACTTGTGGAATTCTGCATTCCACACAGCTCTGTCAGAACTTTATATTTTTTTTCTATCTGTGTCTTGTTTAAAATGATATCGGAGTGGTATTCTGATCAAGCCTTAAACATTGTATTTGTCAGACTGATAGTACCATCATTCAAACTACTTGTAGTATAAATTGTAAAACTATAAATGTTATTTTCAGCTGTCTGTTTAGCCTCATTGGAGGATGGGTCCACATAAACTGGCTAGATTATTGAAGAGCTGCTAAAGGTGTCAACCTGAAGTGGGATGATCAGATTGAAGGATGTATCTCTTGTTGAGACTGTCAGCATTTTAGTCATGCCAACCTTATTGTACATAACTGATCTGGGATTAAGGAGTTCCGGGATCTGGTGCACCATGGAGTGGAGTTGGAACTGAGGAGGGCTCTATTACACTACAGTGCAGAACCGGGATTTCGGAACTATGGGCATAGTTACAACATGGGCAGGAACTGAGATTTGAGTGTTCTGGGCTCAGTTACAGTACAGGGGAGAGAGATAGGATGAGTTTTGGGCTGCATTGTAGCCACTAGGAACAGCTGAGATTGTGGAGGGGTAGGTTCCATTACTCATCAGGATAGAGAGCAGAGAATTGGGGACTTGTGGGCTTGGTTTTACCACAGGGGGGAGGTGGCATGAGTTTGTGGGCTCTATTTTAATGACCTGGAATAGATGAGATTGGGTAGAGGTGGGCTTCATCACTCCACATGGAAGAGCTAGAATTGGAGAGTTATTGTCTCCATTATACTACAGGGGACAGCTGGGACTGGGGAGTTGTAGGCTTCACTGCACCATAGGAGACAGCTGAGATTAAAGGCTTGTGGGTTTCATTTTACCACTGGAGATAGGAGGGATGAGTTATAGGCTCCATTTTAACAACTGGGAAGTGCAGGAATAGGGGAGGGTTTGGTTCCATTAATCCACTGTGGAGAACTAGAACTGGGGAGTTATTGGCTACATTATAGCACATGGATGAGCAAGGACTAGGAAGTTGGGGACTGTGTTACACCACAGGAGACAGCTGGATTACAGAGTTGTGGACTGTGTTCCACCATAGGGAACAGCTAGAATTTGGGAGTTGTGGGCTCTGGTACACCACAAGAAACACAGAAACATAAAATTAGACAGCAGATAAGGACCACTCTGCCCACCCAGTCTGCTCATTTTTCCTACCTACATCATTACTGCAGTCCATACTTCATCTACAGCTCCCCCCCCCCACCTTCCATTCTGGTATGACTGAAGTCCTTGACTTTAGAAGGGTGGACTTTGATAGGTTAAGGGAACTGGTCAGGGATAAGCTAGTAGGGTTGGAGGACATAAGGAGTAGAGGAGAGATAGGGGACAATAAAGGGAGCCGTCTTTGAGGCATTGAAGGCAAGCATAAGAGCAGTACCCAAAAAAATAGCATCTAAAAAGAACAAGTTTAAGAGGCAACTATGGTTCTCAACAAGTATCAGGGAAGCAGTTAGGGCAAAAAGAAGGCCTTCTATAAACACAAGAAAAAGCAGGAGGAGGCAGAATGGGAGGATTATCTACAGAAAAATAAGGAGGCAAAGAGGGCCATCAGGGAGGCGAAAGCAGACATGGAGCTGCATATCGCGACGGGGATTAAGAAGAGATAAAAACTGTTTTTTAGATATACTGTATCAATGAAGAAAGGAAAAAAGGGGGACAACGCATGGCTAACTGAGGGGAGTAGGGTGATAGAGGAGGATGGGCAAAAGGCCACCATCCTGAATGGCTAGTTTTGCTCAGTATTCACTAAGGAAAACAGCAGGTCCATGCCAAAAAGCGGCATCAAAGCGGCTGCTAAGGGAGTCCCGGAAATGAGGCAGCCAGTACTACTTAATGAAAGGGTCCTGAAAGGGCTTGCAGCCCTTTAGATAGATAAGACCGCAGGACCAGATAGGTTGCATCCTAGAATACTTAGGAATTTAGCAGCAGAACTGACTGAACCACTGGCTGGGCTGTTTCAACAGCTCACTTAGGTCCGGGGAAGTTCCAAGGGATTGGAGGGTGGCAGACCTTGTACCACTTCATAAGAGGGGGGATAAAGAGCAACCAAGGAACTACAGGCCTGTCAGTTTGACCTCCATCATGGGGAAGCTGATGGAATCACTAATCAAAGAGGACCTTGTGGACTACCCAGAGAGCAATGGGCTCCAGGATACTGAACAACATGGTTTTGCTGCGAGAAGGTCTTGTCAGACTAACCTGATTTTTTTTTCTTTGAGTGGGTGACCAAGGAAGAAGACAAGAGCCATGCTATGGATCTGCTATACTTTGACTTCAGTAAGGCTTTTGATTTGGTGCTGCACAAAAGGTTGCTGAAAATGAGGGAAGACCTGGGTTCGACTTAAACCATAGTGAACTGGGTGGGTAGTTGGCTAGAAGGGAGGCAGCAGTGGGTGTTGTTCAACAGGGATAATCAGAAGTAAAGTAGATTACAAGCAGAGTTCCACAGGGATCTGTCCTGGGTCTGGTCCTCTTCAACATGTTCATTAGTGATATTGGTGAAAGAATCCAGGGCAGGCTGTATCTTTTTGCAGATGACACAAAACTATATGGGAGGGTGGATAGTGATGAGGGAATATGGGATATGCAGAAGGATCTACAAAAACTAGAGGGGTGGTCAAAGGTCTGGCAGCTAAAATGCAATGCCAAAAAGTGCAAGGTGATGCTCTTAGGGAAAAGGAACCCCAAGGCAGAGTACTGGATGGGTGGGGTGAGACTTAGCACTGCAGAAGAGGAACAGGATCTAGGAGTTATCATCAGTAACTGCCTTAAACAAATGAGCCAGTGCAATAAGGCCTATAGCAAGGCTAACAAGATGCTGGGTTGTGTCAGGAGGGGTACTGATAGTAGAAAAAAAGAGGTAATACTTCCCCTATACAGATTCCTGGTAAGGCCCCACATGGAGTACTACATCCAGTTCTGGAGCCCTCATCTCAGAAAGGACAGTGTTATGTTGCAAACAGTGCAGTGCAGAGTAACAAAAATGATCTAGGGCAAGTAGGGTAGATCCTATGAGGAGCACCTCAAGGCACTGAATGTGTACTCACTGGAAACCAGAAGGGAGAAGGGAGGTATGATACAGACCTTCAAATTCCTTTAAGGAATTAACAAGGTAAACTGCAGGGAATTATTTACCCTGAATACCAACTTGAGGTCACGTGGTCATGAGTGGAGATTAACAGGAGGGAGGCTCAGGAAGGACGTGAGGAAGCACTTCTTCACAGAAATGGTGGTGGAACCTTTGAACAGTCTGTTGGCCGAGGTGGTGGGTGCAAACACAGTCAAGGGATTCAAGCAGGCATGGGATAGGAGGAAGGGGATAGTGGCTGGCCAGGGCAACAGGACCAGGAAGGAGAATGGAGATAAAATAGGGAGGGTTAGTACTCTAGAGGAACAGTAGGTTCCAGGGAGTCTTCTAGGGATTATAGGGAATATGGACAGACTGGATGGACCTCTGGTCACTGTCTGCTAACATGGTCTGTGTTTCTATATTTCCCAAGTGTCTATAGCATGCATTCTTGAATCCCACCACTGTTTTCACCCCTATCACCTTCACTGGAAGGCTGTCCTAGGAATCCACCACTCTTTCTGTGAAGAAGTACTTCCTGACATCTCTTCTGAATCTACCCCCCCCCAGATTCATAGCATGTTCCCTAGTTCTTGATCACCTTTTTTCTGAAAAATACTTCCCTCCTGTACCTTATTTACCCCTGTGAGGTACTTAAAGGTCTATCATACCCCCCCATCCCTTCTGTCTTCCAGGATGTACATACTGAGTTCATTTAGTCTCTCCTCGTAGGGTTTTTGATGCAGATGAGAACCTGCACAATTTTAGTTGCTCTTCTCTGGACTACCTCCACTCTGTATACGTCCTTCTGGAGATGTGGGTCTCTATTCTCAAAGCCCTGGTACTGGCGCAAGGTGCCTGTGCAAACCAGAAATGGCGCATGTTGGACCTTGTGCCAGAAATGGCCAGTGGTGCTATACTCAAAGGCATACTGCCCCAAACGCAGGCTGCCTGCCCCAAATTGGCCATGTGCCACCCATGTGCACAAAAATGAGCTGCAGCCTGGTGCAAGGGGGAATTTAGCAGGCATAGGCTGCCACATCCCCCAGAATGGCATTCTCGAATCTCTCCCAGTGGGAAAATTTCCAAGTACTGTAAGACCAGCCAGGACTAGTCTATGGGAACTTAGACACTTCCCCATTGGGAGAGTAATCTCATATGCGGCAATGTGTCGCTGTCTGTGACCCCCACATTGTCACCAGTCATGCTGTAAGCTATACCTCATAGCCTTGTGGTCTAGTGCCCCCCTTCCCAAACCCCGGAGCAATCCAATAGTAAACTCCTCACAACCCGGTGTGGCCCGCTGAACCCCAAACCCTGATCCTGAGTGTACATATCCCTGGTAGTATAATGCCCCCCCACCTGGCTCACTCCAGCTGGCAGTGTCCCCCTCTCTGCCCTCCCCAACCTGGCACAGAGCCTGTGACCAGCACGCCCTTCTTACACCTTCATGGCTGGCCATCGTCTCAACTGTCAATGACAGTTCCATACAGTGTACACACTCTATGCACACATTACAGAGCCGTGGAGGTGTGAGGTGGGCTGTGCAGGTCACCAACTCTTATATTAGCTATTAGTGCTGGCACCACTGGGGTTGGGGAGGGGGGGCATGTGAACTGACTTTTGTTTTTACTGGCAATGTTTGGGTTCGGGAGGGGTCATGTATTGTCAATGTCAGTGACATCGGGGGATCAGGCAGGAAGGGCATGTGCACGCAGTAGGACAAATTACCTGTGGCATCAACGGGATCAGGGTGGAGACCCGCTAGACCACCAGGATCTAGACCAGTGCATGGCTGTCCTGGCTTGTGGCAGACCCTCCCAGTGCACCATCTGTTTGGCGTACAACCATATTTGCCACAAGCAGTGAGTCTTAGCTGCCAGGTCCCTGCCCATTAGAGAATCAGGTGCAGGGTCCCTGGCACACCGGGCTTTGGCACAAATTGCTGTTTGCCGTAGCTTGCACTGATCCAAGCCAATTTCGAGAATCAAGCCCATGGTCTCCAGAACTGGACATAGTACTCTTGGTGGGGTCTTAGCAGCAATCTATATGGAAGCAACACAACCTGCATCTTTCTGCTGGGGATACCATTCCCTATGCACCCTAGCATCCCACTAGTCCCACAGACTGCCTTGTCACACTGCCTGACCACCATTAGGTCATCAGATATGACTACCCCCTGGTCTCTTTCTTGCTTGGTAGTCATCAATACCACTTCACCCATTTTGTACTCCACCCCCTGGGCTTCTGTGCCTCAAGGCACTTTTTCTCATTGAAACCCAGCTGCCATACCCTTGACCACTCCTCTAGTTTTCTCATATCTATGCTCATCCTTTTCACCATCCCCTTGGAGTGTCTACCCTATTGCAGATTTTGGTGTCTTTCATAAAGAGGCAGACCTTCCCTTCCAGTTCCTCTGCAATGTCACTTATAAAGACATTACAGAGGACCATTCCCAGCACTGATCCCTGAGGCACCCTGCTGGTCACCCCTCCTTCCTCGGAGTGAACTCTGTTTACCACAACCTTTTGTCATCTATCCCATAACCAATTTCTTGTCCAATTTACCATCTTTGGATCCACTCCTAAGCTACCCAGCTTGCTTACTAGTCTCCTATGTGGAACAGTGTTGAAAGCTTACTGACCTCTAGGTAGGCCACGTCCACCACTGCAACCTGGTCTAGTTCTTTTGTCAGCCAGTCAAAGAAATCTATCAGATTCATTTGACATTACCTCAACCCTGTGAAGTCAAGCTGCCTCAGGTCTTGTAACCAACTGGATTCGAGATATTCCACAATCTTTTCCTTCAGCAGTGATTCCATTAGTTTTGACACCACCAATGTCAGGCTGACTGGCCTATAATTCCCAGCCTCCTCCTTGCTACCAAGTTTGTGTATTGGGACTACATCCGTCCTCCTCCATTCCCTTGGAACCACTCCTGTTTCCAGTGAGCTGTTAAATAGCACAGTCAGAGGTGTAGCCAGTACCTCCCTAAGCTCTCTCAATACTCTTGGATGCAATCCGTCTGGCCCTATTGCTTTTTCCATCTTCAGACTAGCAAGTCCCTTCAGGACTTTTTCCTCCAAAAACAGACTAGTGCCCACCTCCCTCCCTACAAAGCTTCTGTTACTTTTTTGTAACCCCCTCCCTTTTTTCTTTCTCTGTGAACACGGAACAAAAGTATTTGTTCAGAATGTCTGCATTTTCCTGGTCCCACTCTGCACAATCCCCCATCCCCCACCCTTTTTTACCTTACAGTTCCACCCCTGGTTTTCCTTTTTTCACTTACATGCCTAAAAATGTCTTGTCTCCTTTTTTTATCTCCTGGGCTATTCTCCCTTCAGTTTGTGCCTTTGCAATCCTTATTCTTTTCCCTGCTTCCCTCTGGTTCTCCTGGAACTGGGGGACATAGAGGAATTATGGAAATGCATTGGGGGGGGGTTACTGAAAGTCATAGAGTTCTGCATCAAGAGGGAAGGAAAACACAAAAAAAGAAAGAGACCACTCTGGTTTACCAGAGAGGTGGCGGGGGCAATTAGGGAAAGAAAGATGACATTCAGAACCTACAAAAGGTCCCAGAGGAGAGAGGACAGGGAGATTTATAGAGAGAAGCTGACGGTGGCATGGCAGAAGATTAGGAGGGCAAAAGCAGATACAGAAGACAGAATTGCTAAGCAGGCCAAAAGGGGAGATAAAACTTATTTTTAGGTATGTGGGGGAAAAGAGGAAGAGATAGTGAGGGAAGGGGGGAGCACTGGTGGAGTGAAACTTTGAGAAGGCAGAGGCACTAAATAGCTACTTTTGCTCGGTCTTTACAGTGGAAGGGAAGGGGAGGGGACCTGAGTTAAAGAGGAGAAGAGGGGATGACTAAAGAGTGGATCCTAGCTCGTTCAGTGTGGACAAGGTAAATGAGGAACTAAGAAGGTTGAAGATAGACTAGACAATGGATCCAAACAGCTTGCATCCTAGGGTACTCCAGAAACTAAAAGAAGAGCTGGCAGCACTACTGGTGAGGCTGTTTAACTTGTCCCTGGATACTGGATGGGTGCCAAGAGACTGGAGGATGGTGGACGTAGTGCCAATACATAAGGTGGGCAGCAGAGGGGAGGAGATGGGAAATTATCGTCTGGCCAGCTTCACCTTAGTGGTGGGGAAGGTAATGGAGGTACTAATAAAGGAAAGAGTGGTAAACTACCTGATAGACAACGGGCTACTTGATGACAGACAACATGGCTTCAGAAGTGGGAGATTGTGCCAGACAAACCTGATCGATTGTTTCGACTGGGTAACGAAGGTGATCAATCGGGGGCAGTGGAATGACCTATCTAGACTTCAGTAAGGTCTTTAACTCTGTCCCTCACCACAGGCTGGTAAATAAGTTGGAGAGGTTAGGGGTGGGGCAGAAGATAACTAGATGGGTAAAGAACTGGTTGAGGGACAGAAACCAGAGGGTGCTGGTAAATGGGGGTGCACTTCAGGGAGCGGGGGTGATGAGTGGGGTGCCACAGGGGTCAGTTCTAGGACCGATCCTTTTTAACATCTATATCAGCTATATAGCAGAGGGACTTGAACAGAAGGTGTGACTTTTTGCGTATGAAACGAAGATCTGCAATAGGGTGGACACCCCAGAGGGGATAGAGGCCGTGAGGAGGGACCTGCAGATTCTAGAAGGCTGTTCAGACACATGGCAGCTGAAATTCAATGCCAAAAAGTGTACAATAATGCACATGGAGCAAAAAACCCACAAGCTGAATACACATTGTGGGAGAGGTAATTAAGCATTCGAAGCAGGAGAGGGATTTGGGGATTCTAATTTCAGACAACCTGAAGGTGGGTGACCAATGCAGCAAGACAGTGGGCAAAGCAAACAGAATGCTGGTGTGCACAGGTAGGGGCATAACAAGCAGAAATAGGTAGGTGTTGATGCCTTTGTATAAAACTGTGGTCAGACTTCACCTGGGGTACAGGGTCCAGTTCTGGAGGCCTCATCTGTGCAAGGACATAGATGGCATTGAAAGGGTTCAAAGGAGGGCAAGAAAGATGGTGCAGAGTATGCAACAGAAGCCCTATGAGATGAGGTGGAGAGAATTGCATCTGTCCCCACTGAAGATTAGAAGTCAGGGGGCATGATAGAGACTTTTAAGTACATGAAGAGGATCAATAAGGTGAAGGAAGGGAGCATATTTAAGAGGAAGGTGGTAGCCAAAACAAGAGGTCACAGTCTAAGATTGGAGGAAGGAAGATACAAGGGCAGTGTTAGTGGGTGTTACTTCACAGACAGGGTGGTAGAACCCTGGAACAGACTACCTGAAGAGTTGGTGGAGGCTGAAACAGTGGAGGGATTCAAGAGGGCATGGGACAGACATAAAGGATTGAGCAGTGGGCGGAAGGGGATATTATCTAACAAAGGTGACAAGTGTGGGGGGGGGCGCAAGGGGCAGACTAAATGGGCCAGAGTGGTCCTTTTCTGTCGCCAGATTTTTATTATGATTCTATAATACAGCTCTGTATCATCTTCCCTCTGAGTCTCCTTATACCTTCTGAATGCTACCCCTTTAGCCTTTACTTTTTCAGCCACCCCTTTTAACAGCCATAGCGGTCTATTTTTCCTCTTGCTTTTGCTGTCTTGTTTGATGCAGAGATTTTTTGCCTTTACTATGCTGTTAGCTTCACCGACTCTTCCTTCACCCCACCCAGCCCATCCCCACTGACAGATCATCCCTAAGGCATTCACGCATCTTAATAAAATCTGCCCTCTTGAGTCCAGAACCCTTGGCCTTTGTGGTTCGATCCCACAGCTGTCCTTATATTGAACCACACTGTATAGTGATCACTGGTCCCTAGGTGACCTCCCACCTTGAAGTCTGCAATACTGTCCCTGTTAGTGAGTACCAGGTCCAGTTTTGCCCCATCATGAGTGGATTCAATGACAAGCTGCCTGAGGAATAAAGCTCCAATCTACTTCTGGCAGGTTGAAGTCACCCTACCAGCAGCACCTACCCCTTTTCTGCCATCTTGCCAATGGCTTCCACCAGGAGACAGCTGGAGTGGGAGTCATGGACTTTGTTACACCACAGGGGAGAGCAGGGATTATGGAATTGTGGACTCTGTTACACCATTGGGAAGAGCAGGAATTATGGAATTGTGGACTCTGTTACAACACTGAGGAAACCTGGAACTGGGGAGCTGTGGACTCTCACACCACAAGAAAGAGCTTTATTAGGAAGCTGTGGGCTCTGTTACACCATGGGGTGGCTAGGACTGGGAAGCTGTGGGCTCTGTTACACCATGGGGACGCTAGGACTGGGAAGCTGTAGGCTCTGTTACACCACGGGAAGGCTAGGATTGGGAAGCTGTGGGCTCTGTTGCACCATGGGGAGGCTAAGATTGGGGAGTTGTGGGTTCTGTTATACCATGAGGAAGAGCTGGGATTGAAGAGTTGCAGGCTATGTTGCACTATAGGGGAGAGCTGGGACTGAGGAGCTGTGGGCTCTGTTACACCACAGGAGAGAGCTAGATCACAGAGTTGTAGACTCTGTTACAGCACACAGGAGAGATGGGACTGAGGAGCTGTGAGCTCCGCTACACCACAGAGAGCTGCAGCTAAGGATTTTTGTACTCCATTATACTAAACTGGAGTTTTGGGACTAGGATGTTGTAGGCTCTGTTGTACTGTACCACAGAGCAGAGCTAGGATTTGGGAGTTGTGGACTCCATTGCAACACAGGAGAGAACTGGGCATAGGAGGTGTGTGCTCCATTGCACCTCAGTAAAAACCCTGGGATTAGGAAGTTGTAGACTCCATTTCACCACAGTGAAGAGCTGAGATTGGTGAGCTATAGTCTCCAAAACAGCACTTGGGACAGAGCTTTGATTGTGGAATTATACACTCCAGTAGACCAAGGGGAGAGCTGAGACTGTTGAGTGTTTGGTTGCATTACTATACATAGAAGATCTTGGACTGGGGAGCTGTGGACTCCATCATACCACAGGTGGAGCTGGGATTGTTGAGTTGTTCAGTCCATTACTTATCATGTAGATCTGGGATTTGGGAATTGTGAACTACATTCCAACACGTAGAAGAGTTGTGATGGGAGGATTGTTGGCTCCAATACACCACAGGTGGAGCCGGGACTAGGGAGTTGTGGAACTACTCCATAGGGGACAGCTGGTATTGGAGAGTTATGGACTTCATTTCACCACATGGAAGAACTGGGACTGGAGAGTTGTAAAGTCTATTTCACCACATGGGAGAGCTGGGACTGGAGGATTGTTGGTTCTGTTTCTCCATAGGAGAAAGCTGGAATACGGTAGCTGTGGGCTACTGTTTTCCACCACGTAAGAACTGTTTTTACAACATATTTCACAGGATTGCCAGCCTGAGATGCAGTATCTCATTTCCAGAAGTATCCTGCTTTTGCCCATTTTTTCAACTTACTGTAGCAGACAGAAACACTGAGAGGCGAACTGATTTGTTTATATTCACTCATTGAATAAGCGACTCTGATGGGATTTGAACCTGTGGCTCCTGATACCAAAGCTGTGCATTTACTGCTAGATCATGTTGCCTCTATGAATCACTCCATCTGATAAAACTGTTACTATATGAAAAGGTCAAAACACTAGAAGACATACAGTAAGAGAGGGTAATTAAGGGAGGTAGATTTAGAAGAATATTTAGAAATATTGTTTCACAGAATACTGGATTTGCAGAATATATGTTATAAGTTAAAACCATCCAAATCCTTTAAATTCAGATTATATCAATATCTGAAGGAAAAAGGAATTAAGGGTGGATGAAATTGCGTCACACATTTTGAATCCCATAACTACCCATTTTTGTGGAAAAACTGTGCACAAAATCATTATTTTCCATGAAAATCAGCACTCTGGTTTGAAAATATGGTTTCTACGTGATTATGTTCTGCATAAAACAGTATTTTTATTACAAGAAAAAAGCTAAATCTTAATCTAATTATTTTTGTAGAAATGAAAAACAAAATGTTTGCCTGCAAAAATAAAGTTTTACCTAGCCTTAAGATAAATGGCTATAATGACCATGGAGGTGGCAGAGAAAAGAATTTGGTTTACCAAGTGCCGTCTGTCTTTCTTCTTTTCATATGTTCGTAGCACAAGGGTAGCTTTAAACTCTAGTTTTCTTTATGCTGCAGAACCCCCATGTGAGAGAAAAGTAGAAGACTGAGCTTTTATATTGTACTTGCCATATTCAGCATTTCTCAAATGCATTTTGCAAGCAATAAGAGACTGGCAATGAAGTGACTTTAAACTCTTAGTGCCAATCATTTCTAACAACCATACCTTGGACCTTTGGGCAAATGTCTGACCTAGAGAAGATGTGGGGTAGCTTGAAACCCTATCGCTCAACAGCCTCCGCCCCCACCACCACCACCGCCACCGCCATTGGTAGGAGACACAGTGAAGAGTTACTATAATCTCTGCGGGAATGCTGATTGCCAATCCTAAAGAGAACTGCCTCATGTTATGTTTTTATTTCATGTTTCTACTTTGAATGTTCTGTGACAGAATTTGAATGTGTTGATGGTGCTCCGCTTTTAATTATTCATTCTAAAACTCATTCGGAAATGAGCTGGTCTCTCCGCTCAGTGTGGTTTCTATGCCAAATATTTAAAATAAAGTGTTAGTAGTCAGGCCCACAGAATGGAATGGTTTCAGAGTTTCATAGGGACGAGATAAACCTCAACTGTTGCACGTTTCTGCAGTGCAAATCCATTGTGTTGATTGTATTGCGATTTACTTCTGCAGTGTATGTAACAAGTAACTATATGTAAGTTGTGTATGTATTACACATAATAAATTCCAGGTCGCTCCTGAAAAAAGGGCAGGTTGTCTCAGTGGAGCCTACCTGGCTAGCAAATCCAATAAATAAATAAAATGCCCAAAGAAACAGATAGCAGCATTATGCCAGTGCAGTCCAACAATGCAAGCACTTCAGAGCTGTTTATACTCGGCATTCTGCATCGTTGTGAGTACTGTCAGTTTTGTTGCCAGGGGATAAGTGTACATGTCTGGGAGTGTTGTGAGCTGATTAATTTCAGCTCCTGTGAGACTCTGTTGTAGTGGGGAGCTGAAATGGTGCAGAAGTTTTCAGTTCCTGTGTGTCTGCTCCCCACAATCTGCAGTGACACACTTGCAGGGGTGGTAGCCAAGGGAGAGACATAAATGAAACATAGGGGTTGGGGACTGCATTGCCTTCATCACTCCTGAGCTTTTCAGTTCTCCACAGCTTCTGTGTACGAATGCATTGGAAATGAAGTGCACTCCACATGCAGGAGCTGTAATAGTGCCAAAACTCAGCATGTGTGTAAACACACCTTTTGTCACTTGCTGGCGAAGCCCCATTTGCATTAGTCAAGGATCTGCTCCTTACCTTCACTGCCTGTTGCCATGACAATAAATTGAGCCAGCTCTGTAAACACGGCTTTGATTTTTTTTCCTCTTTTCTGCTCACTCAGTTCCACTTCATTTATTTGTACTGTATTTTACTTTATTTTAGTTCTCGTGAAAGCAGAGAGGCTGACAGCTCTGGAGACAGAAGCCCTCCATTTATCAACACACCAGGTGCAATACAGGCTCACCCACACCTTGACGAATTTAGTGCTGGTGAAAGGTGACAGCTCATAGCACTGGAAATTTAGGCCTTGTATTTATCCACAGGTTCAGACACAGTGCAGGAAGGGACTGGATGAAAGGTAAAAGGCTTGCATCACTGGAGACTAACCCATGTCAAGCTTCCTTACACTACAACCTATTTAGAGCTGGGGAAAGGTGTAATGACTGCACTGGAGACTGAGGCTGTTTGTTTATCTATGGGGTCAGGTGATGCTCCCCCACACTAACGATAAAGTTATTAGGCTAGTGGCACCACAGACTAAATCCCCATGTTGATAGGAGAGGTATGTGCAGGTCCCCCAACCCCCCAACTGTAATGAATTTAGTCTTGATGAGAGGTGAGGAGTTTACATCATTTGAGACTGGGGCCCTCCCTTTATCTGCAGGGTCAGGTATGGCTTGCCCAAGCTATGACAATGAAGGGGTTGTCAAAAGTTTTAGGCTAATGGCATCAGATTAAATCGCCATGTTCATTCACAATTGCTGGTACAGCTTAGGGAATGTGCAATGCAGGTTTTCTCCACACTGTAATGAATTTAGTCTGAATGAAAGGTGAGAGGTTGACTTCACTGGAGACTGAGGCAGTCTGTTTATCGGAAATGACAGGTACAGAGCAGGTAGGTGTAGGGCAGGCTTCTGCACACTAGGATGAATTTAGTACTAGTGAAAGGCGAGGCCCACAGGCTAGTCAGTTTTGCTGGAAGGGATTCTTTTATAATGTGTATTAATTTATTTATTTATTGAAATAGTTTCACCAGGAAAGACACACTGAGCAACAAGATGCTCGTCTTCCAGTACAACCTGATTCAGGACAGAATTGGCCCTCTGTGCTTCCTTGCTACAATTGGGGGGTTTACTATTCCTGTGCTGTCCAGCTCTGCTGTCCTTATGTTGTTTACCCATGCATCTAATTACTGCCACTGGTAATCCCATGCACTAGCTGCCTTTTCTATCCTTTATTTTGAATCCCGCTGTTTACCTTGTCCATTCTTCTGACCAGTACCCCATTATCTCATAACACCCTGTAGTGTGCCAGAGAAAGCAGACCCTGTCTCTTTCAACAGACTCTTAAGACTTACTGTACAGTAACTTGCCAAATAGTATCACTTTAGTCCTATTATTCCTTAAGTCTGATACATCCAGCATACGTTGGTTTGATTCCCACAACTTCCACTTGCATACTTTCTGACTCTGAGCAAGTCACTTAACCTTTCCAGCACTCCTGGGTCACCCCTGAAAGCAGGCATGTGTGCCTATTAGGCCTTACCTGGTTACCAAAGATTAAACAGAAAAAAAAATATTCCTCATCGGCCCTGGTATTATGAGGATGTTGGAGACGATCACTCTGGATACACGCAATCTTCAGGAACATCCCTAGTTCTGTGAATGACCTGCTTCTCATTTATGAAAATGCAACAACAGTCAGTTCCTTTCTCCAACTGCAGTGGTTGGCTGTGGATCGCATTCATTTGGGAAGGACTGCAGTGTTTGCGGGAGAAATATGGTGGGCAGGAAGCAGGATGGTGGACTGAAATACTGTGTCAGGCAGTAATACTGTCAGTGCCAAGCACAAAATCATACACGTAACACTGGATGATTGTTTTTTGTGGGAGGCTTTGCCCCCCCCACACACACACCCCTCAAAAAATGTTTATATAATCAACTTCAGTCCTAGAAAAATTAAAAAAAAATGCAATCAGAAATAGTGGGATTCAAACCCAGGATGGCTGGTGTACCACATTCATTGTCGATTACTTGCTCTCACTGCTAGATCATCGGGCAGCTTGGCTGAATCATGCTCTGGCCATCAGTCCTATAATTCCCAGGGTGACGTAGAAGGACTCTCCCATAAACTAGGCACTGACGGGATTACCACCTGCCATGGTATTCCCATCCACCTTACTACTTACTGTTTGTCATACTTCTCCCACAAACACTGCAGTTAAGCTCCCTTTTGATCTGTAAATCACCTTACCTGCACTAGTATCATGGTCCTGGAACACACACACACACACATACTTCCTCCCCAACTGTCCCCTATGGATTTTGTGTTTCCTTAGCGTATTTCCTTTCTGTTTCTTGTCCTCCTTCTTCACACAGTGGTAATGGTTATTAATGCACTTGTATTTTTCTCCATTAGCTCTTTCCCTTTTTTTAGGTGGTTAGTTTCAATTCTGCTCATTTTTCTGTTTGTTGAACCACAAACTTCTATCTTCTCCATAAGCAATTTTGTCAGTTTTCTCCCTAGTCCCACTCCTGTGTGGTCCTGACATGATGCACGCATGTGGTGGATGAGTACGCATGCCTTATAGGATGCCCCACCCTACCAGTCACTCCATTATCGCCTGCGTCTATCACCAGGCCTCCATCTGGTGATGGCAGGACTATGGGCGGGTGACCCTTCCCTTCCCAGGAGAGGAGAGCCACGGCTCAATCCTGCTCCCACCCCCTCACTCCCACCCCATGCCAGCACCCTGGTGACCCAAGGTCATTCCCAAACCCGGGTCGCTGGAGTAGCTGGAGGAATGGCATCCAGCGCCTCAGCACCACCGGGCCCGCAAACATCTATCTCAACGCTACAAATTTCCATTCATATTTACATTGTGTGACGTGATCACTTTTTTACTGGCAGACCTCTTTTTTTGAAAGTTGTATAATTTAAGTATCGGTTCATTTCTCCATGCGTAAACTGAGTACTCAAGGTGCAGCATTGTCTCATCCTGATTTGCTACACGTGTTGATCACATGATTGCATTGCATTTTTAGGGAAATCTCTATCGTTCTCTTTCAATGCTCCCTGCGGAAGAGGCAGTGTGCCTTGGAGCTTTTATTCACTACCCAATAAATTATGTCACTTGCTTCTAAGTAATCCACTTGAGGTTTTTTTAAAGCTACTGTTGACTTTTGGCAGTGTATGCAGCAGCTTGTAGTGAGCCAGAATTCATTTATTTCTTGGTCCTGCAATTTTCCTCTAGATCTCCTCTAGATCTCCTGCTTCATTTCCTATGAAGTCCCCTATGAATGCTACCTTAGTATCGCTTTATCCAGCAATTTCTTCCCTCCTCTGTGACACATCATGTAATGGCTTGAAACATTTTATGGATATGGCTTCCACAAAATTATTATGAAATGCCACTATTTTTTACAAAACGCCTGAAATCTGGATTTTTTAATAACTCATGACATTTTGTGTTTTTGTCTGCTTATACTGTAACTTGGTCATTCTTCTAGCTAGAACTTGTAAAGTTCATACACACAGCCACCATTTTAAAGGCTACAAACCTGCTAAAATTGGAGACATTTTGTTATGTAGTTTAAAGTTACAAGGGGTTTCAAATTTTGCAGTCTATATACTTGCAAAAATTCAGAAAAGCATTTGGAATATTTGGTTTCTTTAACTCAGCCCACTTTATAGCTAGGGATCTGAACTTTGGCAAATATACCATGGACTTCACACATGCTAAGTCCGGTAAATAGTTTTGATGGCTGATTTTAAAAGTCTGTAACCCCTGATAAATGGGGGTTCCCGAAAAGCCTTCCTTGGGTGTGCCTAAATACCCTCTGCCAGGCTGGTGTCCTGTGTTTCAGTTGTTTTGAAAGAAATTGTATGAGAGTGCCTAATCGCCTCTGTACCTGTCTCTTTAAGAGCTGCCTAATTTGCAGTGTGTAATTGTTCTGGGTAGTGTCCGAGTGTGTTTAGGCTCGAGTCCCACCCAGGCTTCAGATAATCGCTCCATTTCTGCCATCGCTATTTGCACAGAGGGAGCTTTCTTAGAAGATGTAACTGTTTCCTGAATATCTATTAGAACAGTAAAGATATTGTAGTTTGTCTAACCTGCCATTTCTGTTTGTCACCACCATCTTGGCCCTGGACTGCCGAAATGGGCCAATCAGTACCTTTGGGGACTCTAAAATGGAGCATGTCCCCAGGGGCTTTGTGGGAGCAAAATTCTGTAGGAATTGTAGTTTTGGGCTTTTGGAGCCTAAATGGAACCTGGAGGGGGAGCTTTTGCTTTGATAGACAGATGGATCAGCCAATTGAGCCTGTTGGATTGAAGGGAAATCCCCAAGCTGCCTCTAGCAGTGAGGTAGAAGTGAGTGGAGCTGGAAGAGTGAGCAGCTCCAGCTCGAGCAGCTGCTGCCCCACAGGGTAGCATGGGGACTTGGCAGGAAAGCTGAGTCTGGCCTGCCTGCCTTCATCTCTCCCACATGGAGAGATAAGGGAAGCGTCTTCTCGGACTACGTCTCTGAGTCATTCCTTGGTGCCCCGAGTTATGGGCACAATGAACAGAGAGCAGATCTGAGTTGGGAAATGAAAGAGTAACAGCTTGAGATATTTGAGCAGCAATCCTGTGTGGATTAATGTGGGAGAACTGTGGAAAGGCCTATGTTTGGCCTGCATGCCAGCCTGCTGTCCCTGAGAGGGAACCTGTGCCTTTTTCGGACTAAATCCGAATTTGGAGAGCGAGTTAAGCTACTGAATTGTGACCAGGCTCCTACCTGAAGAAGACTGAAGATTTGCTGAATGCGATTGGCCTGTCAGGATTTCCAGCCACCTCTGAACTCCCGGATTGTGCAGAGACTCTGTAATTGTGACCGGAGAGCCATTTGCCTGGTACAGTGGAATTTCCTTACATGTGAATGTGCTGTGTGCTGATATTAGGTCGTGATTTGGTTCCCCACTGTGTGTTTGAACTGTGTTTTGCTTGCTGGAGGCTGCATCCAGCTCCACGGACTGAAATCCGTATTCATCTCTGTTTTGCCTGGGCTTTACCACACTGGCCCAGCCAGAGTACCGCTACACAGAGAGAGTCATTGACGAGACCTGCCTGGGGATCAGCCCCCTGCTCAATTCCTTGAACAGGAATGATGCCTTGGTGATTCGTGTGGACCCTGCTTCTCCTGGCATTCCAGCTCAACAACCTGCCATCTCGATTTCGTCCTGCCTGTGTCCTGCATTGGGTATCGTGAGTACATATCAGGGTAGCTCCCTGCAACAACAACTAAATCTCAAGTGTTGTCATCTGATTGTCTTGTTGCCTTTTCTTTCAGAAACTGAGCCCTCCGGCTCCAGATTACAAATAGTGTGCATTGTGCATGTTGCTTTCTTCCATCACAGGTCCCCAATCAGCTGTGATGCTGGCCTACCCGGGACAACGTCCCTGGCTAGCCCACCATTTTCTACCTGGGTACCCGGAGTGTGTGCCGTAATTGGTGGCAGTTCCAGTAATCATGGAGATGCAGGCTGTCAGGACCATGGGCATGCATCACAGTGTTGGACACAGTGTCCATATGTGCACCATCTGGACTGCGGTGGGTGGTGGGGCCATGCAACCTGGGTGTAGTGGCCACCGATCGTGTGGAGAGGTCATGTGTCATCATGCTCTCCGCATGCCACTGTACACCCAGTGCTGGACGTGTGAACTTGTAACACCTTTGTACCTGACCTTTTCCCAGGCAGCATGTCATTGGCATGTACTGCATGTGCACAATGTTGGCCCTGCTATATGCCACAGGTTAGGTTCTGCATACTGTGGGATTCAACGACAGGGCATGTTGGGCACAGCATGTGGGCTGTGTGAGCCTTGTGGTAGGTTGTGTATGGTGTACAGCACAGGCAACATGATCCAGCATTGCCCATGAAACACAGGGTGGTAGAATGTCCCACTGGGTGGGGACATGGATCTAGTGGTCCCCCCCCCCGAGAGACGCCAACACTGCATGCCCTGTGGCAGCTGAGGTACACACACCCAGCAAGCAGCATGTCTGCACATGGTGTCTATGCTGGCACATGTAACCATGCCTCTGTTGGATGGGTGGGGGACACCTGGGCAGAGTGGGATGCATGCACTGTGTATAAGGTGCACACACAGTAGATGGTGATGTGCCCTGTGAACAGTGGGTGGCAGGCACATGCAAGGGTAGTGGTGACGGGAGAATATAATGAGAACTGGGAGGAGATGCCAGTCATGTGTACAGACATGACACCATGTAGTAGATGAATGTTGCACAGGGACTGACACATGCAGTTGGACCATAATCCCACATTCTGGCCAGGCTGGGATTCCTCGTGTCCCATCACGACAGACACCCATGTAAGCAGTGCAGCTGTGCTGCTGCCACATTGTGCAATGGGCAGCCACATCCAATGCCACACCAGCCTGCCACCATGTTGCCAGTCTAATCACAGACCAATAGGTGACCCTGTCCATGGCTGACCAGAGGCTACATATATTGGCCTGATTGTAGACATGGTCCATATGCTAGTTGTCCTGTGGATGTGAAAGCCAACTCCCCCCACCACATGCCAAGCAACAACTGACAAGCTACTGAAATCCACATACCTGGCTGTGACACGGTGCCATCGTGCACCATGCCCCGGTACCTCTGGATCCTGCCCTGCTCCCTCCTCTGCAGGTCCCTGTACTGATTTTGGAACTACTGTGCCATCCTGGTGACCTCCAGTGCATCTTGTTACGAGGCAGCCTACAGTGGCCCACACCTCCCACTGGTCTCCTCCAGGTCCTCCTGCCCAAACAGCTGGCCCTTCCCGGCAACCACCAGGTCCACCAGGTTGGCCAGCTCCACCTCTGACCATCATTATGCCCTCTGCATGGCAGGGTGATAGGCTCTGCTTGAGGATGCCATCTGCAGCTGAGCACTCCATTCACAGCTATGGGGATCATGTTGTTGGTGTGTGCTACAGTGTGTCATTTGCACAATAGTATAACATGGTGGGGCATCATGCAACGGCTGTAGCAAGACTCTGCGTGATAGACTACAATGGACATTGTGGTAATGTGTACTGCGCATGTGTTGTGTGATAAAGCCGCCATGTTGGGAAGGTTCTGGAAATGCCACAGATCATGCAACCATTAGTGTACTATTCTCAAACATGTAGCATGGCACAAACCCATGGCACAAATGTACCATAGTTTAGTGTGGTTCCAAATATCTGCTATTCACAAAGCTGACATGTAAATGAGATACTTAGGCAGTCAGTGGGCAAAGTGGCCTATTTGCATCTCATTCCAGAGCTTTCTGCATGCATTGACATGCTACTTTGCTCCAGCTCTATAACAGGGAACTTGCGCGCCACCCTCAGACAGCAGTGGAATTGCAAGCCATGGAGCCCACTTGGCCTGTAACAGGTGAGAGCCAGGAGGGAAATGCCACACAGCAAGGTAAACATAAGCTACTTTCCTAATGTCTAAACATTGTTTATCCCCACCTGTGACACATGTGCTGCCCATCTCACAATGCTGCACTCCACCCCTGCTTATCTGACTGTTGTTAGGCAGGCACTGTCCTGCACACACCCTGACATCCCTTTTGACTGCATGCCCCTGCAGGTACATGGACTGTGGTAACATATCACCTGTGGCCCCACAATCAATGTTGTTATGTTTATGGCACACAGGGCAGAACATACACAGGCGGTCTGTGTTCTGCATTCCACCCAGCATACGTGGGCCAGGGACCATTCCATCTGCCACTGCATATCTTGACCCCCTACTGGAACACAGAGCAGAGATGTCATGCACTGCCTTGGGCCGACTGTTGGGGGAGGAGGGCTCCCACAGTTTTATGACACATCCAACAGTGTGGTGGCCCTCCTGGCCACTGTGTGCTTTGGGCTGTGACTCTGTGGGCATCCCATGGCCAACCCCTCTACATCCTGTCCCCAGTGGTGTCATGTGCCAATACATGTGTGCAGTTCAGACCTGTAGGGTCATGTCCCAGGGTACAGTGTGGTGCACGGATGGGCCCACGTCCATGGTTGGCAAACTGACATTTGCAACAATATTGCCGCCAGGTCATCAGGCAGACACATTGCCAGGGCATAACAGTGTGTCACACATGCAGTGTGACTGCCCTTGGGTGTCCAGCAACCCACATGCCTCTGAAAACTGACATGGCTCACCATCCATATATGTGATGCACTGTGCTGTGTACATCTGCCTGCATACCCAAAGACATACATGTCCCTTATTCCTCTTGTGTCCAAGTGGACCCCCACAGCTCCAGCACGAGGGTGTGGTGCTCTTGCACATTGGCATGGATGGTTGTGTGGCCCATGTGTGTTTCACCCTAGCTCAATGCACAGTGGTGGTACTGTGGGCTAGGGTATTGTGGCCTTGTCCAGTGCGGCCCACTGTGGTTGGCTCACATCAGTCAGTGGTGCCATTGCCATAGCTGCTCCCATTGCATCGTGCAGTCCCCCTGTTGGTATAGTGGTCACCTTGGTCAGTGGCCCCTGTGGGTGGCCTGTGGAGTGTGGCCCTAGGCATTTTGCTGTAGGATAGAAGTGGGCATTAGGGGTTACCATCAACCCCTTGCCACATGCACACTAGTATTCAATTCATCCACCCTGCCCTGTATAGGTTTGGCTAAGCTGATTACACAAAGGGCCTACATGACACTGACTTCTCCCTCTGCCATTCCCCTGGCAGGTGCTGCCCTTGACAGGGACAGGCTCCATGCCCACAGGTTCAGCACCCTGGAGCTTGGAGTCCTAGTCTAGGCATATTGAGCCCAGGAGTCTGTCATCAGGCAATACCACAGTACCTATGCCATCATACGCCAGGAGTAGCAGGAGATTGCTGACGAAGTGAATGCCATTGGCGGTAGGGACAGGTCGATTGACACAGTATGCAAACAGTACAGTGATCACCACCATTGTGGCAAGTCTAACTTGGCCTCACTGCAGAGGGAATGACATGCCACTGGTGGCAGCCCATCTGCCCCTGCAGTGTACCGCCCCTTGACCCTGTTGGGGTGGCTGTGGCAGCAGTGTTGCTGGAAGTTGATGTGTCTGGGGTACCTGTCAGGGACTTTGAGACCTACATACCAGCCAATGAGCCACGTAAGTAGTACACTGGCATCACCATTGGGTTGGCATGCACCACGTCACTAGGTGTACCACTGTGGTTCCACAGAACATATCCATGGGCAACCCTGTTATGACTGGTGAACACCTTTGTAATGGTTTCCATGGGTGGCCCTGGAATGTCCTGGGCCCATTGCCGATGGCCAATAATAGGTGGGGCTGGTCTGGTGGTTTGTGGCACACCATGCACTGTGTGCACCCTCTAATGATATCTATGTCTCCATAATGCATTCTCTCTCATTCCCCCACTCCTACTGCCTCCACCACTGTGTGCAGCCCCCTGCATGATGTGCCCTTGTATACTGGTGTGTGTGTGTATTTCCTGTGTCATACCCTACTGCGTTGGGTGTATTGCATGTCCATGTACATGCATGCACATTCCTCACTGTGTGTTGCACGGTGGCAGTCTACACTTCCATCTGAGAGTGTTGCCTGGTCACACAAGGCACATACATGGGGTACTGTCACAGTAGTGCTGCAACATTATTCTGTCAGTAGGCTTTGCCCTGCATCACATGCCATCCCTCTTAAACATGTTCCTGTCCCCACAGCTCTAGACACAGAACATCCACAGCCAGCGGCAGAAAAGCCTGATACATCCCAAGGCATCTGGGGAAAGCCCCCAGACAAGCTGACTTCCCATGTGGAGAGTGAGTCAGACTCTGGCAGACAGTGACCTGGACACATGGTTAGAAAGCCAGAAACTCTTCTTGACATCCCTGTCAGCAGTGATGAATGCTACTTTGATCCCCACCACCACCACCACCACAGATTTCACCCAGCACCCCCGTGACTGTCCATTCCACCAGCACCCCCTCAGAGGCCCTTGCACCAGACCCAGACCCAGCCTGGCTGTCCCACACCTCCATCCCCATCTCCATTAACTCATCTTCCCATCCCCCCATTTCCTGTGTCATGCCTGC
Source organism: Neoceratodus forsteri (assembly GCA_016271365.2). Classification (NCBI taxonomy): domain Eukaryota; kingdom Metazoa; phylum Chordata; order Ceratodontiformes; family Ceratodontidae; genus Neoceratodus; species Neoceratodus forsteri. The sequence continues at coordinate 1,453,878,530 of CM028129.1, read as the reverse complement.
TCATGGACTGGCACAGCACACAGGGTCTGGGGTTCCCACCCTGCCCAGGGATAGCATGGGTCCGGGGACGCGGGGTGGCACACATCAACCACCCCCCACATAGAATGCCACTGACTGGCGGTGCTGTCCCAGGCACACACAGACCTCTTACAGCAATGCATCCATCTAGGTACATTCCAGCCCCTATGCCCTTTGTCGCACAGCATGCTGAGCATAGTGCCCATTATATGATACATGCTGCCGTGGACACCCAGGCAATATCCCAAAGGGTCCTCGAAGAGATGCGGGACTTATGCAGCACTATCTTCACCTCTGGCAGCAGCAACACTGGCTGGAATTGCAGTGGACCCAGGAGTTTTGAGAACAGCTCCTTGGAACCATCGTGCGCCTGTTCAGGGACCTTACTAGGGAAGTTGCCCACCGGGGTAGGGCACATCATGCAACTTGGCGCCATGCTTGGGGCATGTCTGTGGACAGTAGGCAGTCCCCTGTCTCCCAGTTTGGACAGTGTCATGTGTCCACATCATGGGTGGCTACATCTGGTACTGGCAGCACAGCTGCATCCCCCACATCCCTTGGACGACCACACACCCCTGGTCGGCAGGTGTCATTGCGAGTGTTCACATCCGCATGCAGCTGCACTGACTCCCAGGTGGTGTCCCAGGCCCATGGGTCCTCCTGCTCAGCATTGGCCTCCTCCGGGGCCGCAATGACATCACCCCATCCCGTGTGCCGTGGCACTGTCCGCACACTTGATGGCCTTCTGAGGTCATAGCCTGCTATGTCCCCTGCACCCTCCTTCACCCCCTCAGCTGGTTCCTGTATGTGGGTTTCTTTTTCCATTGCCCATTTCACCACCTGCCCCTCTACTGTATGGTGTCATGCATAACATGGCTAGGCAGGCTGTCCCCAGCTACATCTGTGACATGTGACATAACAATTCTTGCATTGTGTGATCCTTTCTATGTAGCTTCATTTCTTTGATGTACAACTTTGCTCCTTCTGTTTTCCCATACCCCTGTGCATTTTTGTTTAGTTCCAGGCTGCAGCATGTTTTGCTTGCAACTACGTGTGCCTTTGTGTGCCTGGTTTTACTGTGTCCTTTAGTTTCCATTTCTATTTTGTGGGTCTGTGCACGTTGTGTGTTGTGTACAATAAACAAGGATCATACATGGTGCCATATGTGTTGTTTGCTTATTATTAACCTTCCATTGGCTTCCAGCTGTTGTATGATGTTCTGCCCGTACTCCTGGTCCCTCCATGCCATGTGTGGATCCCTGCCTTGCATCCATTGTGCCACCTCCTGCCCCTCTGCCTCTGTGTCTGTGGATGTCTGTTCCTCTTGAACCAGCAGTAGTATTCCATGGGTATGTGCCATGTTGTATAGCATACAACAGGCAAGGAATATGCCACAGCCTTCTGAGGTGTGTACTGTAGGACACCACCTGAGCAGTCTGGGCAACAGAAATGCATTTTAAGCATGCCAAAGACCCGCTCAATGATGTTTCGAGTGGCAGTGTGTGCCACATTGTACCTCTCCTCGCTTCGTTTGTGGCGTGGTGGATGGGTGTGAGGAATCAGAGGCATAGGGGGTAGCCACTGTCACCTGTAAAGGACAGTGAACACATATGAGATGGGACATGTCTGTGGTACACTGCTCTGGCCCATATTCAGGAACCTTCCAGTGTGCCAGGGAAGTGACCAGTGGGGAGTCTCAAGGATCAGTGCTAGGCCCAGTACTCTTTAATGTCTTCATAAGTGACACTGCAGAGGGGCTGGAGGGGAAGGTGTGCCTCTTTGTAGATGACACAAAGATCTGCAGTAGGGTAGACACACCGGAGGGGAGAAGAATGAAAAGGGACCTGGGCAAGCTGGAGGATTGAGCAAATGTATGGCAGTTGATATTCAACACAAAAATGTGCAAAATTACGCACTTAGGTCATGGGAACCCAAGAGAGGAGTATGCAGTGGGGAGGTACTGTCAGCCACCAAACAGGAGAGAGATCTAGGAATAATTATATCTGGAGGACCTAAAGGTGACTGGACTGTGAGAAGGTGATTGGGAGGGCCAGCAAAATGTTGGGGTGCATAGGGAGAGGCATCACAAGCAGAAAAAAGGAGGTGGTGATGTCACTATACAGATCACTAGTGAGACCTCATCTGAGAACAGTGTCCAGTTTTGAGGGCTGCATCTCAGGAAGAACATAGACAGAGTGGAGGCAGTCCAAAGAAGGGCTACAAAAATGGTACAGGGGCTGCACCAGAAGTCATATGAGGAGAGGCTGAAAGACCGCAATATGCATTCTCTAGAGATGCAAAAAGAGAGGGGGGGACATGATAGAGACATATAAATACCTTAAAGGGACCAGTAAGGTACAGGAGGGTAGCATCTTTCAGAAAAAGAGGATGGACAAGAAATAGGGGACATGAGATGAAGTTGGAGGAAGGAAGAATCAGGTGTAATGTGAGGGAGTATTTCTTTACAGAGAGGGTGGTGGATGCTTGGAACAGCCTCCCCACAGGGGTGGTAGTGGTGAAAATGGTGGAGGAATTCAAAAATGAATGTAACACACACACACACACACACACACACACACGGGAACCCTAGAAAAAAAAAAGAGTAGGAAAGCTGCAGATCAACTGTAGTCTGCAGCATAAGTTAAAGGTATAAAAAATGGGCAGACTAGTTGGGCCAGGCGGTCCTTATCTGCCAACAAATTCTATGTATCTATGTTCTGCTGCACATCCTTCCCCCACACCATGTGGCCAGGCCCCCTTCATGGGTTTGGCAGCCCATGCTGCAGTGCATTGTCACATTGTCAGTGGCCCCTCTGCAGGCCATGTCACATTCCTGCCCTTTCCATCTTGATAGCTATTGTGGTCTTCCCACATTCTGGAGCCTTCTTAGGGCCCCCCCCCCAGGGATGCAGCCTTGTTCAACCTACAGGGATTTCCAGTCACATCCCAGTTGTTGTACTCAACCACTAGATGTCCCATAGGTATTACACCTCCCTCAAATCTCTGGCACAATGAGGAGTTCTGCCAGATGAAGGAGTCATGGGTGCTCCCAGGATAACATGCCACCACATTGGTGATGCACCCAGTGGCATCGCACACCACCACCTGGCAGTTTTTGAAGTGGAAGCCTTTCTTGTTAAGGTAGGCATCTGACTCCAGGCCAGGTGGTGCATGGATGGCCACACGGGTGCAGTTGATGGCACCAAGTACACGTGGCAGGCGTGATACCTGCTAGAACTGCCTCATTGTTGCTGTGTGCTCCTCTGCAGTACTGGGGAATATTATGAATTCCCTGGCATGTGACAAGAGAGCATCTAGGAATTTGGCCAGCAGGCGCAAGGTGAATGGCTGTGACACTCCTGTGGCATCCCCAGTGTGGGTCTGGAAGGTGCCTGTTGCCAGGAGACACATGGCTGCAATCACCTTCACCTACACCATCAGGGCATGGCTACGATGGGTGGTGGTGCACAGGTTTTCCTCCAGGAGTTTGTACAGCTGTCTAAACATGGCCCTCTTGAGATGGTACTGGCCAACCAGCTGTTCATCAGTTAGTGTCTCAAAGGAGAGTCTTGGCCAGAACCATCCCGGTGCGGCAGGGTGCCTCCACTGGTTAAGGATGGGCTCAGGGTGTCCTCCTTCCTGCTCTTCCCACAGAGCCTCCTGCAGCATGGTATCAGCCATTGTGTTGCCTGAGGCAGTTCCACCTTTGACCTCTGGGCTTTGCCTGGATTAAGATAACACTTTTATAGGCAGTAATTTGCCTGGTGCAAAGTGCCACGCAATGCATTGCGCCTGTATGCATGTCCATTCCCCTCCCCTTTACACCATGCATAACATATGTTGTCACTGTCGTTCAAACCAGTGTACCCTCGGCAATTGTGCTTTTGCGAATTGCACCTCAGTGCAAAAGGCGGGCAAACTCCGCGCAAACACTTTGTGCGATTCGCAAAGCTTTGTGAATTCTACCCCTGAACTTTTAAAACCAATAGTAACTATGTGACAAAAACAACTTTTTCTTACCAGACAGCATTCTGTGTAATGGTGTCTCACTGTGAGAGAATGCCAACAGAGACATGCCTCCCTCTTCAGCCTGCAGGAGCTCCAGATATCAGATGATGCGCAAGGTGACATCCATGCTCAGTTGACAAGCAACTGACAACACTGTGCTCCCAAACTAAGAAGAACAGCACGAGCTTTCCTGTAGGCTCAGCAGTGCACTCAGAACCAGCAGTATACAAAAACGCTACTGCAGAAAATGTTTGATTCTTTTAAAGCCATGGTTTTAGCACATGTATATCCCTGTTTTTGTAATTTAATATTAAAATGTCTAACCTTGAAAGACTTGGGACAAATGGGAGGGCAAAAAGGAAAAGAGAAAGGGAATGGGGGGAAGGAGGAGGGGGAAAATGCCAAATATTCAAACAGAGATCCAGCCATGTACTTGGCACTAAATTTGCAGTTTTTAGAAGGAGGGAAATGGGGAAAGGGAGCGTTAATAAATCTACTACAGATGTCTTGAACTATTCCATGTACATAATAACATTCTGAACATGATGTATATTGCTATGTGCCTGAAGTGCTGTAACTCTGCCCCATAACCCACAGTTCACCAGCAGGTAGACGAGTCTGTGTCCAAGTTCATAACAATACACAAATTTAATACTTGTACTGCTCACGACGTCTGACATCTGGAGCTCCTGCAGGCTCAAGAGGAAGGTGTGCCTCTGTAGGTGTTCCCTCACAGTCAGATGCCAATACACAGAATGCCGACTGGTAAGAAAAAGTTTTTTTGCCACATAGTTACTACTGGTTTTAAAAGTTCATGTATGAACAGGTCTTTATTTTAACTCTATGAGTAATACGGGTCATAAGAATTCTCATTTATATTCATAGAAACTGGCACAGAGGTTTAAAACTGTACAATGTGAGGAAAACTGTTCAGAGACATGACTCTACAAGTTAGAGAGATATGTATGTTGAACATTTTTATAGCACCAACAGAGTAGCATGTGGTGATGAGGTTTGAAACAGTGTGATTGGTACATTTGGCACTTGAAATGAAGCAGTTTTTGTCAGGCTTTAAACAATATGTAAGAATTAATGCCTGACAAAGGAGACTTCTACTGGGGAATTAATGCATGGTTGGGGGGGGGTTGGCACGAGGCTTTGGCCGAGTGCCTACAACCACCCAACCATGCATTAATTCCCCAGTAGTAGCTGACTCCAGAGAGCATTAATGCGTTTGTAAGAGGGGAATACTTGCGTTGTTGTTGTTTCTGTTTTTACAGTTGTGTTCGCTGGAACTGTTCTGGTTTGTGTCGGCGCGGTGATATCCTGCGTCTTCGCTGCGATGTGTATTCTGTTTGCTGCTGGGTTAGCTAGTGGTGCTAGAGCTTGACCTGGTGACCCCATGATTAATAGTTGGAGCAGGCATTACCAGTGATTAATCACTGCTCCAGCTTTGATCATGTGGTGCGTTTTGTCCAATGACGTTGCCTTATTTCAGACTTCTCTTTTTTTTGCCGTGTTACAAATACAATTAAGATGAAATTATTTGTGCTGTTTTACAGCAATATTGAAATCATAACAGCAGCCTACAGGTTAATTGTGCATTAAAGCAGTTAGAGTATAAACAGTAGGTGCAGTTCATTATGCATTGTGAATTCATATAAGTGTACTGTTTATGAATTGTAAGAAAATGTCATTATTACATATTTTGTGTATGTTTGTTTTTAGGTAAAAATTCCCTGGAAAAAGCCTATGCAATTAGGCAAAATGTTGGGGTTTCTTATAATAAATTTTCAGAAGTCTGGAAGAAGTTATTTTTATGTGGTTCTTTACAAAGATCAGACTGGTCACATACCTTCAGCACTTACCCAGGCCACACTGGTGCGCAGGCTCCATAGAGAGGAAATAGCAATACTAGCTTGAAAATTCGGGACACAAACTAAAAACAACATTAGGTGTGAACCTGTTTATTTCCAAATCATGCAGTGCACTGCAGCTGTATATCGCTCTTCATGATGGAGAGTTATGTGAAGAAGCCGCGACCGAAGCATTCGCCTCCACGAACGCCCAAGAAGCAACAGGCCGCAAAGAGAGCAAAGCAGCAGGCCGCTAGCCTATCACAGCTCCCCATCGTAGACTCCCCGCTCATGGAGGCAAAATTCCTGGAGACCATGAAACCCCTGCAAGCCTCCATCTCCATTTTAGCTGGGGACATACAGGATATTAAAAAAGCAGTAGATTCTCTCTCGAGAAGGATTGGGGATGCAGAGGTAAACATAGCCTCCTTAGAAAACAGGCAAGCAGGAGCAGATTCAGAACTTGTGATGGCAAAAAGGAGAATTAGGAAATTAGAAGATAAACTTGAGGATTTGGAGGGGCGTAACAAAAGGAACAATTTAGTTGTCATTGGCATACCTGAAAAAGAGGAAGGGAATGCCCCAATTACCTTCATGCAAAAATTCTGCTCCAAAGTCGCAGGTTCTCCCCCCGGAGGGGGTGATTATATAATAGAAAGAGCACATCGAGCCTTGCGCACTCCTCCTGTCCAGGGTCAACCTCCCAGACCTCTGATTTTGAGATTTCTTAATTTTCTGGACAAACAACACATCTTGGATAAAGTTAGAGGGACGAAGGAGCTTTTATGGGAGGGAAAGCAAATCCGGATTGTACAGGACCTGCCCCATTCTGTGAGGATCAGAAGACAAGAGCTACACCCTACTGTCTCCAAACTTATTGCAGCATTGAAGCCATTCAGGGTGAAATATCCTGCCACATTAATGGTCTCTCATGAGGGGAAATGGTTGTCCTTCGAATCACACCAGCAGGCGCAACAGGAATTACAGCGGATACTACCGGATCTCTTCAAGTGAACTCTCGACTTATTCATCTATCAGTGATGGACTCAATATTTGAGACGTTCTGGTCATATTCTTTTTGATTCCAGTATGGGAGTGTTTTTCCCTCCCCCTTTTAATTTTTTTTTTACTTTATTTTTCTTCTCCCCCCACTAGAATGACCCGCTCGATAACTTATCTCTGCAAGTTAAGGGTCTCTCCAACTGCTGACTCTGTTGGGGGTATGGTCTGACGTAGCCTTCTCTCAGGAGCATTGACGTTGGGGTTGCACTTAGTACCCTCACTCATGTTATACTGGACTTTTCCTAAAGAGACAAGGCTGGATTTCTGAGTTTATACCAGTGCTGGACATGCTGGCTCATAGCAAGACAATTTATTTGGCTCATACTTCGAGCAGCAGAAGAAAGAAAACAAATGTAAAAGGAAGAAGAATAAGAAGAGAGAATGAATAATAGTGGAAGTAAAGAACGAAAGAAGAAAACGAGGGGTGTCCCCTCTCTTTTTTTTTTTATTTTTTTTTTTATCCTACTTTAGTGATGAATGTACACGGGTGACCATGGGGTCTACATAATGTAACGGGTCTGCTGTGGGATAGTTTTCCTATGGGGAGTGGGTAGGGGGCTCGGGTGGGGAGTGGATGATAATCAGCTCTGGGCTGTTTGGATGTATATCATGTGGCAGATTGGCTTTAGGAGTGCAGTTCTAGGGAACTGGGGGTCATGTATTAAGAGGGGGTGGGAGGAGATTAGGAGGGGTTATTATAAGGAGGGGAGAGGGGGTTGGGTGGGTGGGTTAAGTGGAGGGGAAGGGTGACGGGGAAGATCCATGTTTCAGGGTACAAAAGGAGGTGGGTTTCTCTCAGTCTTTTGAGTGCTTGTAACTTTCAGGTGGTTTATTACATCGTAATACCCCATACAACTACTCAGATAGGTCCTTATTATAATTTCTGCTATCACTATGACCTTACCGTATAAGTTTGTTAGTTGGAACATCAAAGGAGCCAAGGATAGGGTCAAGAGGCAGGTGGTTTTAAAGCACCTCTCTCACCTGGGGGCGCAAATTGTGTTTCTTCAGGAAACCCATTTAAAAAGAGTTAATCTTCATTATTTTAAAAGAATGTGGGTAGCTCAAGTCTTTGGTGCAGGTTCTTCATCCAAGAGAGCCGGGGTGGCTATCTAATTGCAAGAGGGTTCGCTTTAAGTTGGTACATGAGTGTTGGGATCCGGAAGGCCGTTTGTTCTTGTGCAAGCCATCTTAGCATCTCAACCGGTGATTTTGGGCTCGATTTATGGTCCCAATTGTGAATCACCTTTATTTTTCAAGGATCTTTCTCACAAATGGACCTAGATGCCCATAATATCGCCATTCTTGGAGGAGATTGAATTTGGTACTTCAAATGATTTGGATAGGTCTTATAATAGGCGAGGGGCCTCCTCAGCATAAAGAGCCCTGAAAGACTTTATCAATAAATCAGCCTTAGTTGATATCTGCGTATATTCTATCCTGAAAGGAGACAGTATTCTTTCTATTCTCAGTGCATCACTCTCACTCGAGAATAGATTATATTTTAGTTAGTTCATCTGCGGTCTCCAATATGATTCAGGCAGAGATCTCTGCAAGGGTAATTTCAGATCATGCTCCGGTCAGTGTAATTTATAGGCCCTATCCAGAGATTCGTAGATCCACGCAATGGAGATTAAATTCCCAAATTTTAAAAGAAGAATGCTCACTAAGGATCATCAAGGACTTTATTGTATACTTCCTGGTGGACAATAAAGACTCCATAAGCCAAAAAGACATGATATGGGCTGCCTTAAAATGCTCATTAAGAGGGGAACTAATTAAAATGGCATCTAGGAGGAATCGGGAGCAGAGGAATAGGTTGAGTTCTGTGTTATCTTCAATTCAAAATATGGAACACAGTTTATCCGCAGCTCAACAGATTCGAATGGGTAAAGTTACATCAACTACAGGCTCAGTATTCGGATATAGTCTTTCAACAAGCTGAACTTGCCCTCACTCGAGCAAGTTGCAATATCTAGATATAGGGAAAAGGCTAGTAAACTCCTAGCATGGTGATAAAACAAATAGACTCAGCTCAACATATAGTGAGTGTTTGAGTAGGTCAAGGGGATCGGATTTGTACAGACCCGAGAGAAATTTCAAAATTATTTGGGGAATACTTCCAGAAATTATATGCACAGGAACCCGGTTCTAGGCCTTCCGATTCTGAAGTTGCAGCATACTTAAATGAAGCGAACTTGCCAAAACTATCAGAGGCCGAGTCCAAAATCTTAGAGGCACCAATTGTAATTTCTAAGATACACCAGGTTATCCAGCAGTTGCCCTCTGACAAATCTCCAGGCCTTGACGGTTTCCCGAGTAACTTTTATAAAACCTTTCTCCCAGATATCTCACCAATTTTACTAGATACTTTTATGTTCTGGTCCAAATCTGGAATTTCTGACTTGGGCTTCCTGGAGGCCACAATTTCCCTAATTTTAAAACCGGGAAAGGATCCCTCTAGCTTAGACAGCTACCGGCCAATATCTCTCCTTAATACCGACATTAAAATACAAGCAAAAATTTTGGCTAATAGATTGTCTAAAGTGATGAATCAACTTGTGTGCAGGGAACAAGTGGGTTTCATGAAAGGGAGACTATCTCATGATCATATGAGAAAACTGATGCATCTTATTGCAGCAGCTAAAGACTCTGAAACCCCAGCAGCACTTCTATCACTCGACGCCGAAAAAGCCTTTGATCGAGTGTCCTGGCCTTTTTTATTTGCCACTCTCTCGGCTTTTGGTATACCTCCAAAATTTTTAAGTTGGATTAGATTTTTATATTCTTGTCCATCGTCGAGGGTGAAATGTAATGGTTTATTGTCTCCAGCTTTTAAGCTGGGCGTAGTACTAGACAAGGTTGTCCTTTGTCCCCTTTATTATTTAATTTGTATTTAGAGCCATTGCTCCGAGGCTAATGAAGAATTCTCTCATCAAAGGCATACAAATAGGAAATCTAGTTATGTATGTCTGCATATGCAGATGATGTGTTATACATATAGAGAACCTGGGACTTGGTTCCACCTATCCTAAAAGAAATTGATAGTTTCTCCAGAGTATCTTCATATAAATTGAACTGCGCTAAAACTAAAGTCTTCCCTTTAAATCACCACACGAGGAGAGCAGATTTGCAGGATTTGGGTGCAGCATGGGAAACCAAATTTATTACATTCTTAGGTATAAACATCAATGCGAATTTCACTCAAATGCTCAGGGACAATTTAGGAACCTTAGTGCAAGAGATCTCGGAAGATCTCAAGAGATGGAGCACAGTTTCCTTATCTTTGTGGGGCAGGCTGAATCTTATAAAAATGATGGCTCTCCCAAGGATTCTCTATCCTTTAGACATGCTAGGAGTCTACCTGCCAAAGGAATGGTTTGCTAAGCTACAGAAGATATTCAATTCTTTTTTGTGGCAAGGCAAAACAACCCGTCGTTCATATTTTAATCTAACGGCTCCCAAACTTAAAGGTGGCTTAGCTGCCCCTTCCCTTTTTATGTATTACCTGGCCCAATATGTTGGTAAATTAGCTTTATGGAACAGGGACCAGGCTAGGGTAGCTTATTCACCTCTCTGGTTGGATATTGAACAGGATCTGGCGAAGAGGGCTAAATGCTCTTTACACGCATTATTGTTTATCCCTTTGGCCAGTTTACCTAAGTCTCTCAAAAATAACCCTATGGGATGGTCATTCGGGGCTTATCACCAGTTACAACGCTATTTAGGGGGTTCGCTGGTGGTTATGTGGCTCCCAACCTGTTGTAGATAATCCACAATTTAAAATTGGTGGCTCTTCTATACCGGTAGCTTTTTGGCCCCAGTTAAGCAAATTGACTGTAGCTGATTTCTGGGATCAGGATAGGCCGTATGCGTTTGAGGTCCTGAAGAAGAACTTGGGCCTTACGGATTTGGATTTCTATAAATGGCTGCAGCTTAGTAAAGCTTTAACCCAGGTTTTCTCGTTGGTTTCCTTGGTAGATAAGGGAGATGTAAATGTCCATGCTCTCTTAAAGGTAACGAAGCAACCACATGCAGTAGCCAAGGTTCGCAAACTCCTCCAAGAATGGGACCACAGGCTCCCTTCTGGTATATGTTATTATTGGGTAGAGACCTTGAATATAAATGCCTCCATGAAAGTCTGGAAAGCTCTCTGGAAGACAGCGTATAGGTATATTAAGCAAGACAGGCTAAGATTGATACATTTCAATATTATGCATCATTTATATTTAACGCCTACCCACTTATTTAGAAGGGGTGCGCTTAGCTCACCTCACCTCATTGTGGGAAGTGTAAAAAGGAAGAAGGAACCTTATATCATCTATTATGGCTATGCCCTGAAATTCGAAGTCTCTGGAGATCTGTGGGTACCCTGCTAGGCCCTATCCTTGGCTCAATTAGAATGGACACTCCCGAGATTTGCTTACTATTTGCATTCCCTGTGACCACTCCTAAAGTTTGGCGAGCACGTGTCTCTTTAGTTTCAGCGGTAACGAAGTTGTTAATCCTAAGACATTGGGCGTCGGATAAGGTCCCAACACTTGTGGAGTGGCACAGGGAATGTACTCAGGCTATACAACTGGAAAAACACATAGCATGTATGTGGGGAAAACGAGAGCATTTTGTATCCTTATGGGGTTCACTGGAGCATTTTCTGATGACCTGGAAACCATCAAACTAAGAAGCTTTGGACTTTTAAGCAAGCACCTCTTATCTTTTGTTAATCTGTACCTGACCTCTTATATATCATAGCAGGGGTAGGGGGTGGGAGGGGTTATGGGTTTTGGGATATACATTGTCTGTTGTTGTTATTCCTGTAGAAAGTGCAATGCCTACAATCTTTATGCTAGAATCAAGATTTAGCGCTTTCTGTGTAATACCACTATAATTATGTATCTGTTATAAGTTGTAGTTTAAAGAGTAATAAAAATTTCAATTACAAAAAAAATACAAACAAGCAAACATGATTGGCATTGTCCATTGCATGTTGTATAATTAAACAATAATGCCCGACAGGGTGTGTGTCGTGCTGGGATAATGTCACGCCTCAGGTAGTTGGGCACGAGGCTGCAAGCCAAGTGCGTCCAACGACTGAGGTATGACGTTATCCCAAACTACACACACCCTGGAGGGAATTAATGCTATTATACAATGGCTCGTTGTTATACAGAATAAAAAAAACTAATTTTAAAGATGTTTATGTGTGGAAAAATATTTTGGTTTTTTAAGAGAAGATGAAACAATCAATCAAATGCTCCATAAAATGCTAATCTGCAGGGTCACAGTGAGGCTGAGACTAGACCCGTGATGTTGTACTGGGATAACATCACGGGTCCAGCCCAAGACTGACCAATCAGAGTCCAGGATTTTTTCTTGCCATTGTATAATGGAGCACATAACTGCTAGCAGTGCTCCAGGTGGAGCCAGACCAGGGCCTTTTAAAGTGGCAAGATTACTTTCCCTGCCCTGCTGGTCTTCAGCTTCTTGATGTGCCCCAGCTTTCTGCTGGCTTTCTTGACAGTGACTAGTGCTTGTCATACTTCAGCCTCTTGTCTTTTATGACTCCAGGGTCCCATTCAAGCACTCCAGTCTTTCTTTATATCAAAGAGGGCCAATTGTTTTATAAAGGGTGCAGATCAGTGTATGTAGAAATGAAGATTTTCTGATGCGTGCTTCTGTATTCTAGGGACTGAGCTGAGACAGTAGTCTGTCTGGAGAATACATGAGTTGAGGTCATGTTTCTACATTGTTCTGGGTCAAACACCCGTTTTTAATGAATAATATTCCTTATTGGTTTGCCTCCTCAGATACAATATTTATGAGATCTGATTTTATAATTCAGTTTACATTTTTACATGCCCCTTTCAACAGAGAAGCAATTTTCCATTTCATGCCAGGTTCATTCAGTCTGATTTAATTCTTGTTTTTATACCCCATATATTCCAGTTTTACATAGCTCCATAAAAATTGTCTGTAGTCCAAGGTCTTTCTTTGAGGAGCAACATTAATTATCCAGGGATGACAAATATCACCCATTGTATCCATTTATTGTAAAAAATATATATTATAAAGGCATCCTCCTCTGGTTTTCAATTGTGTGTCAGCTCTTCCATCCGAAATGCTTATTTTAATCTGCCCTACCCAGATCTGTGAGACTGTGTGGCCTGTGGATGAATTCTATCTGACTAGGAAATCCATTGTGGTTGTGAGACATGTGCATGTAATGCTTCACATTCAACAGTAGGGGTGATGGTCTGCATAGAGGGGAGAAGGAGAGAGGTGATGCAAAAGGAGCATATAAGAACTATTAACTGATTTAACCCTGTGAGATAATGGCTGTCTTTCAAAAGACACGTCAGGGAAGTGTGCAGACTTGCATATGCATGCCCTACATCTGCATCATAGCTGGCAACCAACCTGGTTGTTCATGTCACAGTGCTTTCTGACAGTCACTGTTTCTTTCTCCAACAGTGCATTTCTGATTCTGATCTGATTGTCTAACCCACTACCTGGAATGCCACCTCCTAATGTATCTTCATAACTGTTTTCTGTGCCGCTTTGTTATTTACATTTTTCTCTGTAATTTACCTGTGTGTACAAAGCTACATTAACTCTTTGCTGTACATTGTTGTGGCTGTTACATTACTGTACATTTGTATTGTTTTGACACTCCCATGGATCCTTTGTACACTCCCCCAGGACACACCTGAAATTGAGCTGTTTACATCTCAGCACGTTCTCCATGAAAAATGAATTCTAAAATAGTTGTGCTCAGACACTACAATTTGTGATTTAAATTGCTTAACAGTGGTTAATACTGCACCAAGTAAAAATGTAATTGTCATGTTATTTATTTCTAGTTGCAAGATATGCAATACTAGACAAAGGAAGTACTGTATGTCTGGGAACCTCAGATCCAATGATGTGAGCCTGTAGCCCAGTGGTTAGAGCACAGAGGTGGTATTCTGGGGGCCTGGGTTCAATTCCCAGTAGGTCACATTATTTATTTTTCACTACAGTTTGCGATTTAAGTTGCTTAGCAGTGGTTAATACTGCACCAAAAAAATCTAATTGGAACCTACTAGTAATTTACACACACTTTTGCACATTAAACACGTATAAGTCACATGTTAGATAGTCATTTGCATCATTTTGCATGGCAAACCTCTGAGGCTGTTTTATTTGAAAGTGGAAGTTCTTTTCAGTTCAAAATTTTAGAACTGCCCAATTTAGGGATCATTTTTTGAGGAAGAAGTAGCTGTTTACCATTTGAGGAAGTTGGGCATGTGTCCTGAGTGTGAGAGCGATACTGGGTTTGCTGGAGGCTTTGGATGAGTGATGTCTCCACTGGAGTGGGTCAGCAGCATGTGAAAATGGATGGCTACCTCCTGGTGACCTAGAGGATCGGGGTCACGCTTGGAAATCTTCTCCATTGACAGTCCTCCTAATTTATGGTGGGACTTTGTATTTTAGCTGTAAAGGCAGTATTGACAGGTTTCGCACAACTGCAATAGAGAGCTGTCCCCTTCACTTTCCCTGTGCTGACATTTCATGTATTCTTTCTATCTCCAGTTGGAAGGAATGTCTACAGAAGAGATTTTGCCTGGGAAACAGTGGTGATGGATGTGGCTGCAGGAGAGGAAGATAGATCAAGGGAGAAAAACTGCAAAAAGGCAGAGAAAGAAAAGATATAAGGGGTGGGATATTCAAAGGCGTTGCACATGGCGCAACAGTGCTGTGCCATGCGCAACCCACTGATGCACCCTGGCGCGATATTCAAAAGGGGAATTTGCTCCATGCAAATCCCGATGCACCGGGGCGCACCAGTAATGTATGCGGCGCAAGTGCAGGAGGCGTACCCATGCATATACGGCACATCCCAATATTCAGCCCGGGATGTGCGGTGCATATGCAGGTACACACCCACCTTGCACCGCACAGGGGGGTGCAAAGATGTTCCCAAAAACTACAGGAGCAAGGACTGGCCACCCACAGGCTGGCTACCATATTGCTGGGTGCAACACGGCAGCTGCCAGCTGTGGGTGGCAACCCGAGCCCTGGTGGCACCGTCCGGTGGCATAGTGCCCCACCAATGCCCGATCGCAGGCTGTAGTATGTATTTAACTCCCTAGAGGTCCAGTGGACCTACCTCCATGCCCGATCATGGGCTGTAACATAAATCAAACTCCTTGGTGGTTCAGTGGACTGAACTCCGTGCCCGATCGCAGGCTGTAATATTTATTTACTCCCTGGTGGTCCAGTGGACTGAACTCCATGCTCGATCATGGGCTATGAAATTCAATTTACTCCCTGGTGGTCTAGTGGTACCTGTACCCCCCTTCCCAACCCGCCCACTCACACCTGCCACCCCGCCCCAGTCAGTGGCAGGCGGCAGCCACTCATCCGCGAGCCGCCCAGACGTCCGTCCACTGACAGAGTACAGTACGGCTGTATGCCCATTGGTCCTCAGTGTGGGCCAATGGGTGTGCAGACCGTACTGTACTGCACAGTCCCGAAATGTGAATAGACCACCAGGGAGTACATTAAATATTTCAGCCCATGATCGGGCAATGGGGCTCGTTGCCGGTGAGGGGCAGAGGGCGCCAGTCCCTGACGGCTGCAGCCTGGCATGGCGCCAGGCGCAAGTCGCAGGGGATCAGCGCACCTGCATGCAAATGGGGCCACAATGACATGCAAATTGCCCCATTTGTGCCTTGCATACATTATGGCCCCATTTGCATGTCCACCGCTGAATATCTCGGTTGCTGCACCTAGCGCAATAGCACTTGCGTTAGTGTATCCCCCTGCCCTCTCTGGCCACTTGCGCTGGTGCAGTGCCACTGTGCCATGTGCACTGCAGGTGGCCATGGTGCCATAGTGAATGGTGCGGAGCCATGGCGCAGCACCATTGAATATCGCCCAGACCATGCCCTGGCGCATCCCAGTTTTGCTGCGCCAGGCTTGAGCCCCTGCCTGGCGCAGTTCTGAATGTCCCACCCAAGAATTACAATGGCACTTATAAGGAAAGTGCACACCTTTAAAATGCACACCAATGTTTTCTGTAGCAGCTGTGCTTTAAAGGCTGGTTCATGTTCTCATATTGTCCCATCTTTACTGTTATAAGTAAACACATGACCACAGGAACACAACAGCAATTCATTACACTCCTGCTACTAAATTGAATTCTAAGCAAAAATGTAACCACAACTGCTAGGAATGAATACTGGTTTTATAAAGTACAAAACAAGTTTTTCTGTAGTTCTGGTTACGTGCTTGCATAGAATCAAATTTAGTAGCAAGAGTGTAATGAATTGATGTTGGGGTCCTGTGGTTATGTGTTTACTTATACATTGCTGGTTATTTACTTTGGCAAAATCAGTGTCATTTATGTAATGAATTTATGTCAGGTCTCTGGGTTGTGAAGAATGTCCATATTTATGCATATTTATTTTAGACGTGATCAGCTGAAATTACATGCAATTCCACATCTACAATGAACTTATGTCAGGTCTCTATATCCATTTGAATTTTTTATTTATGATGTCCATTATGGGTAATGAACTTTTGTCAGGTCTTTACAACCATGTGGTTCTCTCTGTTTATCCATATTTAGTACAGGAATATGTGTTACTAATTGAAATTATCTGTTTTGGATTAGCACGCTTTGGCACCTAGTCACTTTATTCAATAGAAATTATTTTTAACTTTTTGACAATTTTGTGAATGTGTATACAGTTTTAAGTGTGAGAGGATAAAAGAACAGCATGCTGGATTCCATGCAACCTTTGACAAAATGCTGTAAGAGTGTGAAACATGTCATGTCACATGGTCGCCTCCTTGAACGTGAGGGAGAGGGAAGTGAATGAGGATCCGAGCTATGGCTAGTCAATTTTATCTGTTGTGCTCTTAAAATAAAATGAAGCACTGATTATTTGACACAAAACAAGGTATGCGTTCTTCATTTATCTTACTGCTTGCAAAAGAAGTGACTCTTTGACATCCATTTTAATGGAGTCTTGGCTGTACAATTTCAGAGACACAGATGTGGCAGGTGCTGACATCCATTTTGTGCTACAAGTGACACCATTATATATAAAATAATACAAGAGTGGTGTGTATAACGAGCATTTTACACACTCCCGAGGTGTTGGATGCTACATAAACCCTGAGAGCAAAGCTCAAGGGGTTTATTTAAGCATCCAACACCAAGGGTGTGTGTGTAAAATTTGAATTTTACACACCACCCCATATTTTATTTTATATAATTGCTGGGGAGTGTTTTCTCGCCTGCACCATTTTATTAAAAATTAATAACAGTTTGGCCAGTACATGGAGCTGCCCTTTAGTGGTAAAGCACTTTGCTGTTCATCCTCCCCCCTCCCTCACCCACACATGTTTTTTTTTTTTTTTTACTCTTCCCCCACACCATGCCAGTCTCTCCTTCGGGCCACCACATGAACTTCCTACCGCGGCTACTCTCCGACCCCTACCGCCCCATATCACAGCCAACCCCAGGTAACCCTGGTGTATCCCTTCATGGGGTGGGTCTCTTACCTCTGTAGGAGAATGGCCCTGGTGGCCAACCAATGATCCTGGGCTGCTGCTGGGACGGCATATAGAGGTCCGGGATCCCGGTGGTGAGGGTTCTGGAGGGCCATCACCCGATCGGCCTGGCGCCATTTTCCACTTTGCTCCCCTGGTAAGTGATGTGCCACTGACATCAAGGCATACGCCGATGTCCATCATGCCCCTTAGTGTACTGGGGCTGACATCCTGCCGTACTCCCAGCCTCTGCCAGGAGTCAGCAGGCACAGAGCCACATATCCACCCTCCCCCCTGAGAAGGTGAGCCGTCGTCGGATGCTCATTTCCTTCTCCCCCGGCCGGCCCTCCAGCAACCCGAGTCAGTTCTTAAACCCGGATCGCTGGCTTTGCAAGCGGAAATCCAACCGCTGGGCTGGCAGGCCGGCACCACACACGTTTAAGAGATTTTTTTTGTTAAGAGTGATTCCCCCCTCCTGCCTAACAGAAATACAGTAGGTTGCAGTCCGCAAGGTCAATACCTGAGGAGGAGCAGTGAGAATGGGAGGGCAGAGTCCATGCTGTAGTGGTGATCGTGATCTGTTCATATTTCATTGTAACTTCATGGTGACTCTGGAGAAGGACAGTAACTGGAAACAGTAAATACTGTACAGCTGTATGAAAAACTAAAATACTGAGAAAAACTGCATTGCTGCTGTATGCCGGCTAGGTGGTGGTGATTGTGAATGTCCTGCAGCAGTTGCTCCCAGGAACGTCTACTGAGGGGAAGCAATCAGAGCACAGTCAGAGCATGCACACAACGAGGGGAAATCTGGCACGTATTCACCGTTATAACCAGCTGGTTATAATGGTGAATTATAACTGAGGTTCCCTATGGGAGAAAACACTCCCCAGTAATTCATTCTTTATTTGTTTCAAAAGTTTCACCAGGAAAGACATACTGAGCTAATAACAGCTCGTTTCCTGATGAATCCGGGGAAGGGGGAGTAATAAGTAACAAACATAGACAAATAAATTACATGTCAGGAAGAAGGACTAAGCAACAATATTAAGCTACAATTAAATAAGCAATTTATACAACATTTGTTCAATATAACCAAGGATGAGGAGACGATTATAACCCACAGGGTATCAGGGAGGTACAAATAAAGTGTAAGGTGCAATAAGAAGGGAGATATGGAAAAAGCTATCCATTGGGGACTGATCAAGAGAAGAAAGGGGGTAGCAGGTAGGAAGTGGAGGAGCATGGACAGCTAACAATTGCAGATGTGGGCAGATTATAGCATTATAAGCCAAATTCCATGAGGTTAATAATAAGCCTTAATTATTGCTTTAGCTTCATGGGAGACCTTACTTTTCTAGTCTTGTCATAGTGAAGTATTTTAAATGCTGATCAGAAAGAATAATAATAAATATGTACAATGCATAAATGATAGAAAAGGCAGATACTTTCCAATTTGTGTGGTTTGTGCACACACACAAATACAACAAAAAAACTCAAAACCCAGCACAATGCATCATGGGGATGCAAATCTGTGTTTGTGTGTGTGGGAGGGGGAGCCTAGTAAATGTTTGAAATGGTAATGCATTCTGTTGGACATGTAACTACTCAGACCACACTACAGCTGATTGACAGATACAGTGGCGCCCATCAGAATGCAATGCAGTGTCACAGATTCCTGTGTTACAAAAGGGATTAACTGTCATTGAAATTGCCTTGTTTGCTGCATTAACTCTGCTGCAGAATTCTACAGTTTTGAATTGCAAGATCCACAGAAAGAACTGCACTGGACAACTGAGTGTACTGCAGAAGATATTGTATTTATTCATCACGTGTTGATATTCAATATATATATATATATATATATATATATATATATATATATATATATAGCCAGTAATCCAAATTCACAGATCACATTGAGGGTCCAAACAACTGCCCCAAGTAGCACGTGAGGAGGGGGCATGGGGAAGGGCACCGTCCGTAATGGTGACTCGCTCTCCACGAAATCTCACGGCAATGGGAGGGTAGGGTGACCAGATGGGGAGGGTGGGCAAAATGGGCAACAGGATGTTGTTATTTGCATGCGTGAAGCGAGCATGGTGAGCGTGGGCTGGGAGGGGCAGAGGAGCTGTAGGGGTGGCACTGCGGTGGACACCAAGTTGTGTTGTGGCATCGGGGTTGGTCTCTGGTTGGGGTGGGTGGAGGTACTGGGTCCGGTGCTGGTGTTTTTTATTGCGCCTGCCCAACCTTTAATTTTACATGCTTTTATTACCTCTCGATATGCACCCCTGGAGTCGAGAATCCTTTAGTAGGTGTGGGGCAAAGACCCCATAGGGGAGGTGGGTGCTCAGTCCCCACAGAAAACATTGAAGGTATGTCCCCAGCGTCATTGTCCCAGCGCTATGGGTGCAGCCAAAATGTTTTGGCACTCTGACTGCATGATAATGGTGATCGCCTTTAGGCTTTCGCCGTTATCACATAGAACCCTGCTCCAGCACTTCCCCGTAAAAAGCTTTGTCAGGAGGCCGGGTCTTTGTGTGACATCACACCTTAAGTACTCTATGCCAAGTGACAATCAGAAATCATTACCATGAAGTGTATAAAATAGGAGCAACTTAGAAAAACACTGCGTGAGACCTATGTGCATATATACAATAAATAGATACATTTGACTTGCAATTATAGAAACAAAGTTACATCTCATTTTCATAATAAAGGAAAACACTTTTACGTTTAATACAGCATGGAATCATAGTTGTGCTATCTCATTGCTTTTAGTCTACCAGACCATATATTAATGTATGTTTTTTTCCAGTTTGACTTACTGAATATCTAATACTCAGACTTGAGTTTTATATAAAAGTAAAGGTAAACTAAGTAATACAGTTTTTGTGGAGTAATTTACATTTGTAAATGTATGGACATATAGTGATGTACCTACCACCTTAACAAATATGGTTCTATTATATATAATGTGACTGGAGATCACGAGGTCATGAGCACGAGTCCCCGTCATTTCTTGAATCAAAATGCAAAACATGTTTTAAGGAAATATACCATCAGAACTTGTTAAATTTTATACAGTGTGAGTACAGAACTCAAGATATAAAGGGACTGTACTCCCGAGTTTCACTATCACTATTACAAACTGCTACACATGTTTAAATTATATGCTTTGTAGTGGATAAGTTAAAAATGAATTTGAATAGGTATAGTACAGATAAGAAAATGGTAATCTGTTCCTATAACTTTAGAAACCACAACTAAAGTCATAATGTGATGAAAATACAGATTCTGTTACTCAGCCAAGCACTGTGAGTGCAGTGCGTGATAGCCTGGTGGTACTGGAGGTCATAAAGGTCGTGGGCATATTATTAAAAGACATTTCAGATCCAAAATAGGCCATTAGTGATGTCATATTATTTCGATGTAGGGCTACTAAATGTAACTATAACAACTGTAATAACCCCATAAAAACCATTTTTAATTTTTAGTTAATCATGGAACAGAAACCAATAATAAAGATGTTTTTAGAAACGGCATATGCAGCAATGATAAAGCAAGGACAGGATTGTTTTTTTTTATATATGAGAGAATGGTCAGAAGAGGGAAGCTTAGAAAAGTTAGGACTTATAATATCCAGGGATAAACTCAATATTTCTCAGGTCGTACCTGAAAATAGACATTTATTTATCTAGTGTGCTTACATGGTCAATAAAAACAAAATAAAAATATAATTTCCACTTCTGGTACTAGCCAGTGGATCAACAATAGGATATTCAATTTTGGTGTGTCAGAATGAAAGATAGAAAGGATTCTGAGTAGTGTCTCCGAGATCTAAAACAAGGGATAAAGAAAAAATACCATTAGTTGTTCATACTGCTATTTCATACAATACAAACAAATTGCTAATAGCAATCAGTTAACACAATTCATAGTCACAAAAAGGGTCTGAAATCAAGCACATTGTTTAAGTTTTCAGTTTGTAAGTTAAAAAGCTCTCTTGCTGCAGCAAGCGTTTCATTCTATCTCTACCTTTAATGGCCATGATGAAGGATGCCAAGGGGGTTGGCATGAACAAGCCCTGGGCTTTGTAGCGCCCCCCCAATTGCCACCCTTGCCAGCTGTCCTAGCCCAGGAGCCTTGCTTGCCAAGCTGCTTCACTTCCATGAACCCTAGCCAGTCGGGAGCCATTTGTTACCAAAACTGCACCTTCAGAACCTCCAGCCTCCCACTATATTTACTTTTTGGACCAAGCAGCCTATCTGTTGGCATCCCTCACACTAAAGACCTGTGCAAAGGACATCGGCAGTCTGCCTGAGGGGCAGCCGTAGAGGCAGCTGGGGCTGGTCATGCTGCTCGCCACCAGGACTAAACCTAATTTTACTGGAAGTGTTCCTCTCTACTGGGCTGCACTCCTGACACTTGTGTATTAATTGTATCTTTATGCAACATCCCCTTGAATGGTTTGCCTCGGGCACCCATCTCTGGTCCCTCTATCATTACAGTTCATTATTTGGGTCACCTCCAAACTCATCTCTCCACTTCAGTTGCTCCTCTTCAGTACTCAGTATCTAGTTACCTGCACATCCCTTTCAACTTAGAAGTTAACTGCTAGTATCATTACCATAATTCCTCCATTTTGCTGTTGTTCTACCTTGTATCACTGTATTACTCTCATATAGCAGCAAAAAAAAAAAACCTACTAGTTTGGAGTGCCTATTGCTGCCTACAAATCTCTCCCCGAATGTACAGTCTATCAAATTAAGTTACTGTTTTACTTCATCTGCCTCATGGATACTTTTGCTTGACTGTAATGCTGGTCCTCCTCATCCTCTCACAATGGCATTGAAGTATTCGATATTAGCTCCCTAGGGGCCCTCATCACTTCTCTTCTTATCCCTGATACCTTAGGTCATACAGACTTTGTTATGTCTAAGACCTTAGTTTGCTCACAAAAAGCTGGGACAGCCTCTGCCTACTAGCCCCTAGAGCCTGGTATTTCATGTTCTGATATACTTGGATGAACAGTTTTTCTCCTCACCGTGGCATTGTCCTGCCAGTGTCCTTCTGTAGCCTAGTCTCTGCTGCTCTGATCTCTTGTACATAGTACTGAATTGTTTTTGTTTTGTTACCCATTGTATGCCTGCTAATTGTCTAATTTCCTCATGTCCCATGTTAGCCAGCAATTTTGTTTGTCACCACTGTCTGTATCTCTATACTCCTCTGACGTGCAGCCTCTGTAAAGGACTCTCTGACTCAAAGGTTTTAATTCCGATATGTTCAATAAATAAATAAAAAATGAAAAAGTTCCGTTGGAGTGCCCCACTAGGGTGACTGCCAATGAAAGCCTATGCCCTGGTCCTCTTGGCTCAATCCCTCTTACTGACTGCTGGGGACACTGAACCCAAATCTGGACCTAGCTTGTCTCAATCTCCTAGTCCCTCTCAACCCCCCAGCAAGGTGTAAAAATTCTTAAAATACTTCACTTAAACATAAGAAGCCTCCTTCACAACCTGAAGAAGCTCACAGCATGGTTTAACCTTTACAATCCTCATATCCTTGGCATCTCCAAAACCTGGTTAAAGCCTTCCATACCCAGTAGCCTTTGTGCCCTGCCAGGATATAACTCACTAAAACATGACAGGAACTCCTCTGGGGGGGGGCACAATGATTTACTACAATCCCATATTAATGTCTCTGCCCCTAGTTACCCCTCTCCCATCTCTGACCCTCTCTTTGAGTTATGTCATGCTACTCTAACCCTAGGTAACACTAAGACACTCCATCTCTTCTGTATGTATATTCCACCTTCTGGTAGTCACCAAGAGCTTCCATTCCTTATCAGCACCATTAGCCCCCTTGCCCAAGGCAAAGAATGTATCCTCTTTGGGGACTCCAATATTGATTAGTTAAAATGTAATAAAAATTTGGTTGAATCATCCTTAAACAAACTGTTGCTTACTCAAAATCATTAACAACCCTACTAGACTGCACAATACAGTAAGCTTGAAAGAATAATCTGTTCAGGGGTACTCCCTGATACAATCAGTGATCACTCTCCCCAGTACATTGTGTATGGCATGCAAAACCTCCTAAGATCCCCCAGATCCCCCAGACTGATTCATTTTTATGACTTCTCACACCTTGACCCTAACCAGTTCAACAAACTCTGGTCAGATCTGATATGGCTGTGGAGAGCTTTTGGAATGCTTTTATCCATTATTTCTAATGAATTTGCACAATGCAGATCTGCTGAGAGGCAGTTTCAATGTGGTCTTCCTTTTACACATTTTTACAATGAATTTTCCTAGAATATGCCTGATGATTGCTATATATTTAGCCTGGATAGTTCACAGAAAAAATGGCATCTTATTTTGGGTGGCAGAGCACTGGCAGTAGGATGCTGGAATGTGTCATACATAGGCACGAGCTGTGCATGGGCAATGATGTCCAGTGGCCATACACCTCAGGCGCTCACATGCAGATCCATCGTCCTGATGCCATTGGACTGGTCAGTGCGGGTGTCAGCCGTTGCTGTACCCACTCACACAGGTCCTAAAACAGGCATGTTACAGCCAGTCTCCCATTCATTTGTACAATTGGGGAACCACGGATGCACTATTTATAGCCTGGAGCTTACACTGCAAATGGCATTGCAGGATACTGCACCCCATGGCACCCAGGATACCTCAGCAGTCTGGAGGATGACATGTTGCACAGGGGAAGAGGGGAGAGTGTAGGCCTGCAGCAGTGTATGACAGCAGGAAGATACAGCATTGACAAGGCATGCATTGGAGGTATGTCAATTCCCTCTTACTGTTTGCCAGAGACATACACACAGTGCATACACTGGTGGGTCCGCAGCTTGCATAGTGCCCCAATGCTCGGTACAGCCACTTGGGTCATTCTGGAGTGCAGGTCCCTGGCCTGTGTCCAGTGCAGTCAGCGGCTGACCATGGCAGAGTGTGGAGGGCAGTGCCAGTCTCCGCAACAGGTTGGGTATGGGTGAGCGGGAGTGTCTATGTATCAAGGTGGTGGGTAGGGTCCTCTATGCTATGGATTTGGACCGTGGTTTTCTCTGGTGCGATTGGGTTCAGGGGGGGCCCTACACTATGGAGATCTTCAGGGATGGAGTTGAATCAATCCGGGATGGGAGGGGGTACCACTAGTCCGCCAGGGCTGCCAGGCTGCTGTGCACTTGGGTGTACTTCTGCAGCCTGCCTGTGGGTGGCTGGCTGGGTTAGGCCAGCTATTCATGGCCTAGCTGTGGGCTGTGCTGCTCTGGACTAAAAGGGGTGCATTCCCACTGAGTATGCCGCAGTGTGGCATATGCATGGGAACACACCCTTGACTTGCACAGCATACTATTTGTGTGCACTCTGGCTCATTGCCTTGCAGCCAGCGCATCCCGCACATTTGAATATCACACTATGATGCACTGTTGGAGTTGCGCGGCACATCTCCTTTTTCCGCCAGGATGCGCCATGCATCTCCTTTGAATATGGGGGCCCTGGACTAGGCTACCCTGAAGAAATACATTATCAAAATGGTAAAATCATGATTCCACTGAAAACAAGATATTGCACCTAATCTGGGACAGCCTGAGTAAATACAGTACAAAAATGTGTAAATGAAGATCCCTATGACAATGAGATGTAGCATCTCCCCAGCGCTATTCAGGATAAAAAATACAGGATAAGAAATATTTAAAGGAAGTCTACTCTAAACTGAACTTCACTATGTTCACTGACAAAAACAAACAATTTCTTTAATGTTTTATAACATATTAGAATGCAGTATTTATTTTGAATGTTGTGGCAATGAGGATGGTGTGTACAGAGTGTGTATATGTGTGTGTGTGTGTGTATGTGTGTATGCATACTGTGTATTTGCTGTAGCTCAATATATTTTTTTCCCAAAAGCATAGAAGAGAATGCCTGCTGGTTGCTACATATTCAGTCTGGGTAGTTCACTGAAGAACTGGCATATGTCTGAGACAGTGCTTATCAGATAGTGTCTTTTGGAGGTTAAAAAAAACAGTGTAAATTACAGATTTGCAGGGAAAGGGATGACATTTATGAGGTATGAATCTTTCTTGAAAGACAATACATTCCCAAGTAAAATTAGTAGCAAGAAGCTTTTTAAATGCTAAGTATTTAAATGTGCAAGTTGTTGCATTCAGAAGGGGTAAACAAATCTCCAGTTTAATAGGCAACCAATATTTAATAAGCTGTTTCAGTTTCCTAATGGCATCTGATAAGCAGTTTGAAGTTATGTCTCCAACATTCTTAACAGAAAGAAGGGAGTATTTTATTTCAGTTGGCATGGAAGGATACATTGAAAAGTCCAAAACATGTGATCCACGATACTCCATTTCCAGCTACAGTTAGCAAGATGGCTGTAGGCTCCGCCCACCGCCATAAAACAATGTTGCTTACCAAGTCTGGTTTTATTTGTGGGCCATTATTGATGTCAACCTTGCTGTCTCATATTTCTGCTCAGTCTTTTCCAGTCTCCAAGACAAGTATGCCCCCCTTACAACTAGGAGGCTTTGTGGTTCTGTAACAAAATGGCTTGACCACCCTCTACTATCTCTTCTCAAATGTAGAGACACATTTTGGGCTACCTACAAGGCATCCAGCTCTGTATCAAACTGGACTAGCTATAGAAAAACTCAGAAAAGAACAAAAGCAGGCCATCTGGTAGAGTAAAAGTAGCTTTCATAAATCCCTGTTTGATTCCTCAGTCAGCAACTCATACTAAGTTTGGACCTGTATTAAGAAAATCTTAGGTCAAAACATTTATCCCACCCCTACAGACATTGAGGTCAAGGGAGGAAACTGTAGCAACCCCTTTACTATCTTGAACACTTTAAATACATTTTTCACTGACCTCTCAACCTACACTGGGGATTTTCCAATCTCATCATCCAATCCGGCACCCTCCCTTACTCCTAAGGCAATTTCTCACTTTCCTTTTTACTTAAAAAGAGTCAAGGTCTGAGAAGTGGGTAAACTTCTGAAGCAGATCTGCCCCCTCCAAGAAGTCCTCTGTGCACGCTCTTTCCTCAACCCTGCAAAGCACAGTCCTGATGGGTTGGATCCCAAGCTCCTCAGACTATCTGCCCCAGCCATAGCCCTTCCTCTTACACACCTACTAAACCTTTTTTTCTCTGCTGTCCCCCAACTCTGGAAAATGGCTAAAGTCCTGCCTCTCCATAAGGGAGGTGACCCCTCCTCCCCAGGGAACCACAGGCTCATTTCTTACTTCCTGCCTTTGCAAAACTACAAGAAGCCTTTGTGCTCTCTTGGCTCACCACCTTTCTCAACAGCTCCTTTTTCCTCACCCCCTTCCAGTCAAGATTCAAAAAGAATGACTCCACCATCTTCTCCCTCCTCCATGTCATGGACTCCATCTTTACAGCTATGGATAATGGTCACCTCACTGCGGCCATTTTCATTGACCTGGTCAAAATGTTCGATTCAGTGTCCTACCCCCTCCTCCTCAATAAGCTGGCCCTCAGCAGGTCTCTCAACCACTGCCATGCAATAGTTCCAATCATACCTCTCTGGTCACCAACAATCTGTGCAAGTTGCCGAATCAATGTCTATTCCACCTTCCAATCCAGGCCGGAGTCCCCATGACTCAATTTTGGGGCCTATTCTATTTCTCATTTTTATAAATGATTTTCCTCCTGCCTGAGTCTCCTTGCACATACACTTATATGCTGATGATATGGTACTCTACCTTTCAGATCCCTCTCATAGTGTAATTGAAGCACCGCTCCAGCAAGACTTCTTAAATGTACTACACTGGTTTAATTCATATCAACTCAATATGAACACAGAAAAGACAGTCTCCCATGGCCTTTGGCTCCATGCAGAAGCTAGCTAAACTCCAGCCTCTCCCCACTTTCCAGACCCTTGATAGCACTCATCTTACAACAGTTTCAGCCTTCAAATACTTGGGTGCCAGACACCAAGCTTAGACAGCAAGCTGGACTTCTCCCATCACATTGATGCTCTTCACTCTAAGCTCTCCCCCAAACGTGGGGCTTTATACCATAACAAAGACTGCCACACTCTCCCAATATGCTAAGAACTCATTATTAAACTAATCTTTCCCATCTTATGCTGACATGGTTTATGGTTTGTGCCCCACTTCCTCGCTTGCCAAGCTGGACACCCTGTGCAACATTTTCAGTCGCTTCACAAAAAACATACCTCCTCTAACTCACCACTGCTACTTATACTTCTCATTCTCTATGCTTCCTCTTCCTCTTCATCTTCTATGCCAGCTTCATGGTGTGACTTGCATTGCTAAATTCTGGTTTGACCTGCTCCCTACTTACCTCTCATCTGACTATGCACTTTGCTCTAGAGACACTTGCACTTTCTTCATCTCACAAGTGGATTCATATGCTAGACTAGCAGCTTTCTCACACTGCCTCCCCTCACTCTGGAATCCAATTCCCCCACTCTACGGTTCTCCCTCTCCTTTCCCACCCTAAAACGACTTCTAAAGCTCTCTGTTCAACCCTTCTGCACTTGCCGGCCTACCCAGGCTCACTTGTGATATCCTCTAACCTACAATTTTTTCACTTTCTTTTGGATGAATTCCATCTTGCTTTGTTACCTTTACATGCCTTCTCCTACTGCCTCCTTCCCCACTGAATCCTGCTCTCCACTAATCCTTCTTCAATTTTGGCCTCACCCCTACCATCTTCTCGTCTCCTCCTCCTCTCCTTCCTGACATCCTTACCAAAGCCCCTCCACTAACCTGTCCACTCCACCCCCTGCCTTCTGCCCCCCCTCTGAACTTATTTCACATACAAATAAATTTGACCCCAGGTAAGGTTATCTCTCTTCCGTACTTTTGTACTCACTGTTTTGTAAATTTTTGCACTATTTATCTTATTATGTATACTTTGCTTTCAGCTGTGTTCTGATTCATTGTTTTGATTTCTCGAGTTTTTGTTTTGATTATTTGAAGTTTGTACCTTCTCTTTGTACTGTCTTCCTCCCTCCCTCCCTGGGTTGCACCTGGAAATGAGCCTCAGTTCAGTGTGCCTTTTCTAGTTACCAAAATGTTAAATAAATCAACAAAAATAAAATAAATAAGATCCCATATGCCAGATATTCAAAACTTTGACCCAGGGCTAAATTAGCATTGCCTGGCATGCTAAATTAGTCAGAACCAATAGCCCGCTATATTCAAAAAGGGAAGCCCTGGTGCTAAACCTGCTGAATATAGAATGCTAAGGAAGCTGGGTAAACTGGGCTGAGAGTGCAGTGCAAAAATAGCCCGGGAAATAAGACTGCTCTGAATATAGCAACCAGAAAGTGCAAACCACAACAGCAGCCCAGTGCACAGCAACATGAAGGAAGGTAGAGGTAAACTATGTAGATAGTGTGTGTGCTAGCAAAGGAGTGGAGTCATTAAAGCTGCAAGCACAAGTGCACGTGAAATTCTGCAGAAATGTACCATGTTACTGAAACATTTGCATGGCGTAGATACATTTGCGCAGGTGTTTTGCAGGTCTTGCACAGGTTTTGCATGGAGCTAAGCTGTTTGCCCGGCGCTATCACATTTGCCCGGGGCCAAAAATTTGCTATATTCAAAAGTGACATGCAAATGAGCCTACTTAGGCAGTCTGTGGGCAAACATCCAGATTAGCATCTCATTATGTCCTGATTTGCAAGCAGTTTGCCCAGCACTATTGCAGAGGCCCACAGCTCCACCTGTAGGTCAGTCTAGAATTAGAGTCTGGCTGGGTCTGCCCACAGCTCCACCTGTAGGTCAGTCTGGAAGTGCATGGTAATAGCTGCAGGCTACAATTGTACAGAACCACATAGCATATTGTACCCCAGGGGACTACACAGGTGGTGCTGCATGCAATTGTCAAACTGTAGTTCTTGTTACATTGCACAGCAGACACTACAGTAACTAGGGGGCCAGTAGAGTGAGGGACACAGCAATGCCTATGGTGTGCAGGGCATCAACGACTGCTGCACTGTACACAGTGACAGGCCCATCTTGCAGGTGTGTACTGACAGTGGATATTACAGTTATGCTGTTGCAACCCACTGACCCTGCACCACTGGCATGGGATACTCACAGTGACATATACATGGCTGGCTGTGTGTGCTGTGGTGTCTGTACAGATGTCCGGTATGTGGCTGGGGGGGCACATACCAGCAGACAGGCACAATGATTTTGTGGTATTTCCAACACT
This sequence comes from Neoceratodus forsteri, assembly GCA_016271365.2. Lineage (NCBI taxonomy): Eukaryota > Metazoa > Chordata > Ceratodontiformes > Ceratodontidae > Neoceratodus > Neoceratodus forsteri. The sequence goes on along the minus strand of CM028129.1, from coordinate 1,453,848,803 downwards.
GGACCATTTGCACTGTGTGGCTTATCCCAGCCTTGTGGCAGCACTCAGTGTGTGATGCAGACTGGCCACCTGTACACCCTCACCTCAAAACCCTCCACACCCCCAGTGCTGCATATGTGTGCTGGATTCTGTTGGTGTCCACCAAAGGGTGGACTGCAGCTGTGTGCTTTATGGACACACAGCCATGGTGTCCACTGGGTGCCAGGTTACCACTTACTGCCTGACATGGCTGGGACCAGTGGCAGATGATGGCATCACAGGAGGTGCCATCCATGTACAGCATGTTTCTTCCATGTCTGGTTTCTTTCAGTGTTAAATATTTACTGGTAAGGGTCGTGCAAAGTCACACTTAGCTGTGCAAAACCACAAAGTCACTAAAAGCTGGTTTGCCCAGAGTTAAGACTACCTTTTTCCTGGGCAATAATTTGCACCACACAAAGTGTCATGCTAAGTCATGCTAAAACACTTAGGGCCAGATATTCAAAACTTTGCCCCGGGGCAAAATTAGCACTGCCCGGCGGGCAAACTTAGCCCGGAGCACAGAGCAAGCTATATTCAAATGGAATAGCCCAGGGCAAACAGCTTCCGAATATAGCATGGCAATGAGGCCATGCAAACTGGTCTGGGAGTGCAGGGCAAACATTGCCCTGGAATAAGACAGCACTGAATAAAGCAACCAGGAAGTACAAACCACAACAACAACACAGTACACAGCAACGTGAGGGCAGGTACAGATGAACTACATGGCCAATATGTGTGCCAGCAAATGCATGGACTCAGTACAGCTGCAGGAAGCAGCAGATGTGAAAGAACAGTGATCAAAACTGTATAATATTCCCTGTACCATTAGCGCCGTGCTAACACATTAGCACGGCATTAGCGCAGAGCTAAGCAGTTAGTCCAGAGCAAACACGTTTGCCCGGAGCTAAAATGTGCCATATTCAAAAGTGCAATGCAAATGAGCCTACTTAGGTAGTGTCTCTGGGCAAACAACTGGATTAGCATCTCATTATACCCTGATTTGCATGCAGTTTGCCCAACGTTACTGCAGGGTCCCACAGAGCCACCTGTAGGTCAGTCTGGAAGTACAGGGGCAGACCAGGTCCAACCGCAGCTCCACCTGTAGGTCAGCCTGGCAGTGCACGATGATAGCTACAGGCTACATGTAAACAGTACAGCATAGCATAGCATATTGTACCCCAGGGGACAGGACAGCATAGGCACAGGAGGTGGTGGTGCTGCATGCAACTGTCACACTGTAGGGCATGCTACAGTGCACAGCAGCACCATAGTAGTAAGGGGGCCAGTAGTGTGTGGACACAGCAATGCCTATGGTGTGTAGAGCAGGATGATGACTGCATTATACACAGTGAGAGGCCCAACTCATGGATGTCTACTGACACTGGACATACTGTTACGCTGGTGTGACCCACAGATGCTGCACCTGTGGCATGGATGCTCACAGTGACATGTACATTCCTGGCTTTGTGTGCTATGGCAGTTGTACAGCTGTGAGGTATGTGGCCGGGGGATATATCATCCGAATGGCACACTGGTGTTGGGGTATTCCCAATACTGGCCCACGTACACTGCATGATGTGTCCCAGCCTTGTGGCCACACCTGGTCTGTAGCACAGCCTCGCCACCCATACATGCTCCCCTCAACATCCTCCATGCCCACAGTGCTGCATGTGTGTGCTGGCATCTGTTAGTGTCTAAGGCAGTGCGGTCCGCAGGTGTGTGCTGTATGGCCACACTGCCGTGCTGTCCACTGGTGGCAGGGTCACCACTTACTGCCTGGCATGGCTGGGACTGGTGGCAGATGATGGCATCATTGTGATGCCATCAGTTAGCAGCATGCTTCCTCTATGTTTGGCTTTATCTATGTGTCATATTTATTTATTGAGGTCACTTACTAAGCCCGCGCTAAACCACCAGCGCAAACACGCGCAAAGCCACAGTGTCATGCAGGCTGCTTGCCCAGGATTAAGATGAGCTTTTCCTGGCGGTATCGTGCACTGCGGTTAAGTGTCGCTACTAAGTCACGCTAAACCACTTAGGCATGGCGCTTAGCCGCTGAATATAGCACTGCGCCTGTATTCATGTCAGTTTGCCCTTTGCATACATTATAATTTTGCCCAGCGCTAGATGCGGTTTGCCAGCGCTTATTTGGCCTTTTGAATATAGCAGACCACGCATCTCTGCGCTAAACCTGCGCAAACGGTTTTTGCCCGGTGCAAAGCTTTGAATATCTGGCACTAAGTGTGGCGCTAATATGCCGAATATAACATCACACCTGTATTCATGTACACGCCCCTCGGTTTGCCTCTTGCATACATTATACTTTTGTCCAGTGCTAATGCAGTTTGCCAGTGCTATTCTACCTTTTGAATACAGTGGACCCATGCAAACCCAGTGCTAACCCTGTGCAAACGGTTTGAGCCCAGTGCAAAGTTTTGAATATCTGGCCCCTGATTCCAAACCTGCTGGCTCTGATGGAATCTAGCTCAGCCTCCTTAAACTTACTGCTAATAAGTTAGCCTCCCCAATAACAAGAATTATTAGTCTGACTTTCTCCTCAGGCATTGTTCAGAACCTCTGGAAGATATCCCATATATTTCAGACCTATTGCCCTGCTACTAGCTCTTAGCAAGGTCTTCAAAAAATTTATCGCTACCCAACTTACTGACTACCTTCCGGCACATAATCTTCTCTCCCCTGTTCAACACAGGTTCTGCCAGAACCATAGCACCACCATGGCATTGCGTACCTTAACCAACTGCATTTCTAATACATTTGATAAAGGGGAGCTTACCGGCACCAATTTTATTGACCTCACAAAGGCCTTTGATATGGTTGATCTCACCCTAATCTGTAATAAACTAACATCCATGGGTATATCTGATACTGCTCTTTCCTGGTTCAAAAGCTATTTATCTAACAGACAACAATGAGCCAGGTTTGGATCCTCCCTCTCTGATCCTGATTTCATCACAATCTGTGTCCTCCAAGGTTCAATACTTGGACCCCTCTTCTTCTCCTTTCATATAATCTTTGTCCATCACTGCATCACCAGTAGCACACTAATCTTGCACACCGATGATCTGGTATTATTCTCCAGTACCCAGAATGTGGCCGAGATCAACAAAAAAATATAATCTGATCTGCAGTCATTTCAAACATTGTTCCAAGAAAATAGGCTATTAACAAATGCCACAAAGTCACAAGCCATGCTCGTTGGAGCTGCCCCTCAGTTAAAGAATATCTGAACTCCCCTCTCAGTGAACTGCGGTGTCCTTGGTCACTGTCCCATCCTTTAACTACTTGGGTGTTATGCTCAACCCCTCCTGTAATTTTCCCTCCATGTGGCATCTACTTGTAAGGCTGCCAATGTCCAACTTGGGCTTGCTTACAGAGCTAGCCAAAGACTCTCCCCCAGTGCTCATATTGCCATCACCTAAGGAATACTGCTCCCAAAACTGTCCTGTGGTCTGCCTGTTTTTGTTGGATCCTCAAACTATACACTGCACAAATGGGGTGTGGCACATAACAATGTCTGTTGTGTTGCTCTCACATGTAGCCATCTAACCCACCACTGTTTGCTTTACTCCAAACTTGAATGGTTCCCTCCATCTGCCCAATGTGATCTCTCCCCTGGGAGGTATTACACAGAGTGTCATGCAAATTCAGGTGCCTCTATTGCTGGCCTCCCTCCTAGTGCCTATTATTAATGACTGTCCATTCCATCCCTATTATCATGACCCCCTAGTCATACTTAGGACCAAGACCAAAGGTAGGTGAAATAGCTTTTTCAGTCTCTGTCCAGAACCTTTAGAAGTCTATACCAGCTAAGATCAGGCACAGTTCTCCTACCAGCACCTTCAGAAATCTGCATCACTGCAACTTACTACAAATGGCTCTTTGTACCTGTTCCTAGCCTTAAATCCTGGCAAACATTTTCACAACAGCATGTGTTCTAATGCTACTGCACTTCTCAACTGTACACATTCTGTGTTAATTGGTACACCTGCTTATACCTTGAGTATTACCTGTTGTAGTGCTATTCTAAGGTTGTCACTTTCACACACTGTACTGCTTATTTGTTGTACTCTCCCAGGTCATGCCTGAAAATAGGCAAATGCTTGTCTAGTGCACCGTACTTGGTTAGAAAAAAACTTAATAAATAATGGGTTGCTTCACAGTCTCAATGTCCATAAAAAGGTTTTTTTTTTTGTTTGGAGTTACGGTGCTTATAGAAGTGGCACCCGATAAGCTTATCCATTCAATAAAAGGTATCAAATCATTTGTTTCTGGATCTGTTCTTACAAGGACCAATACGGCAAGTAAACTAATTCTGTATGCCATTCCTTTGTTGGTAATAGATCTGATGTTCTATTGGATTTGGGTTTGAAGGCATCTGATAGTACATCCAGTGTATCCCGTTCCACATGTACAGTTCAATAATTATATGGCAAAGTTTGTAACGCAAGTGATAAAATCTCTGGTTTCACCAAGGAAATTTCGGCCTTGAGATTCTTTTTACCACCTTTGACATATTTACATGTGTTGCACTGTGTGCACTTGAAAAAACCTCTGTGGTCTGAGTGGCAACCAGGTTGGTCTGCCTACTGGGAGGGTGGAAATTACTGTGCATTAAGGCATCATTGAGGTTTCAAGCCCTTCCAAATTATACTCTTGGTTTAGTGCCAACTGCCTCTGCAACAATCGGATCACCTTGTAAAATAGTCCAGTTTCTGAGTATAATGTTTCCAATTTTCCCTGACCACTAATTGTACTTAAGCCATGACACAAATATTTGAACCTTTTGCTCTGTGTCCTTCCAAACATAGATGACATCATCAATAAAGCTATACTACTGTGTTATCTTTTCTCTGTATATGTTTGTCTCAAGATCAAACATTATTCTCTCTTTCCAGAGACCTAAGAACAGATTTTCATATTAGAGTGCCACAAATGCCCCCATAGCTGTTCCACAGGTCTAAAGGTAGTGCGCTCCTTTGAATGCAAATCTGTTGTGTTGTAAAGTAAATTCAAGTAATGATAGAATGAAGTCAGTGGGGACAGAATCTTCATGGAGGCCCTTTTTCAGAAAGTACTCACATGCCTTCAAGCTAGTGTTGCTCAGATAGTATCCTAGAAACTAGAATACCAACAGAAACCTCCAAATTGGCCAGATAGTTTCTGTGGTAGGACAGCAGTGCTATCTGATCACGGATCTGGCCCTCTAGGATTCAGTGCAAGATCTGAAAAACATTGTGGATCCTGTAGATCCTAACAACAAACGTTATGGATCCTGTGGATCCTAGAAAGAGATTCACAGTTCAGACCAATAGATCCAACTCAGATCCTAACTATTCAACCTAGGATCCATCGCTATATGACCCCGGATCCTACATCCATCTTTGGCAGGATTTGTGGTAGGATCCTAGGTAGGATACCTGCACTGTCTGATGGAGGGTGGTGGGATTCACAAAAGCACTCTCTGAGTAACACTACTTCAAGCCTTCATGATGTTTAATGGATGTGAGCAAGACCGCCACATTAGTACTTAACCACATGTCTTGATAACATTACAAGTTTTCTAACATCCTCAGAACATCACCAGGGTCCATAGCGCACAGTGGGCAACAACCTTACCCCCTTTCCCCTATTTCTCCTTTTACTGTACCCCCTCAGTCTCTGCTAGATCACTGCCTTGTGCAGGCAGGGTCACCTAGCACACTGTACTACCCCCCCCCACTATATTTGACCTCTGCTACCTCCTCCCCCAACACCCCCTTCTCACGTATCACTACATATAATTAACTCTCATCGCCTATAACCTGTGTCCTACAAGTAAGGCTGTCTAATGCCCTGCCCAGATAGGGATAACAGGACACTGTTGAATTTCAACCCCCTTAGATACCCCCACCTACAATACCTCTCTCTCCTCACTCTACCACATTCTACCTCTCCTCTTCTTCCTAACCCCCCTTTCTGGTTAACATAGCCTAACACTGGCCTACCCCTACACTCAATTAAGCACTTATAACCTACCTCAATAGCCCTCTTATATGCACTTTAGTCCACCCTGTGTCTCTGTTTGCCTTGAAAATTGTGTTCTGCCTGCGTCTCTCCGTAAATTTCCTTTCCCTTCTTCCATTCTTGCCCTCTACAATCTTTCGTTCCCTCCTTCCATTCTTCCTCTCTTTACCCCAATCACTGAAAATCTTGAATATCTATGTTACACTAATGGCTACAGATTACTATTGTGTCACCTTACAATCTAGTGCTACATACTGTTGCCAAGTTATTTTATATGTTCCAGTGTTACCAACTGTCACCAGCTGTTGCCAAATTGTTATATGTGTCTTCATATCTACTACAGTTAACTGTTGTATTGTTAGCCAACATGATCCACCTGTAATCCCTCCTGCTCTCATTGTGTGCAAGCAAGCAATTTGTTCCAACATTGTATCATTTCTCTGTATTCTATCCCATTGTTCCCTACCTCCCAGGTCACACCAGGAGACGAGCAACTTGTTGCTCAGCGTGCCTTCCTGGTAAAACATTTCAATAAATAAAATCACCAATGTCTTTCAAGTAGGATGGGAGGCCTTGTACACAATCCTAATGGAAGTAGTTCACAAATTGTCTTGATTGTTAGTCAAGGAATTAATGCCTGACACAATCAGGCATCTGGAGGGTGGTTAGGTTTTTATGTACTTTGGGAAGTTCATAAAATGCTGGAATAGTGGGAATTTCATTCCATAAAAACTCAAATTCATCCAGCCGATGCATCCATTTTCTAAACCCTCTTGTCATTATTAATAACTAATCAGTCCAGCCACCATTGTTACATTCCCATAATCATTCATTCCATATTTACATCCAATATATCTAACCATTTTACACATCAATTATGTACATCAATTATACACAGGAGGCAGTATAGCATAGTGGTTTAAGGCTCTGAGCTACAAACCTGGAGATCTGGGTTTGAATCCCACAGCCCCAACTTGCACACTGCGTGACCCTGAGCAAGTCACTTAACTTCCTTGTGCTCCCAGGTTGCACCTGTAAACAAACTTTCAGCTTAGTATGTCTCACCTGGTAAAACAAAGGTAAAGAAACAAACAAAAAAAAAGCATCTATTCTATCCATTCCTTGTTCTTTCTTCATATTCCATTCTTCTGGGCTCTAGTGCAAATCAAAAACCCCCTTTGGGCCTCTGGGGTACAAACCCCACAAGGGCCCAAACCCGGCTGGGTGCACACCCAGCATATGTCCTGATTTTCCAGCCCAGTACCCCTGGACCCCTAATATCCTTCTCCTGTTTCTCCTATTCTCCTCCTAACCCCCCTTACCCCTTTCTACTCTTCCTTCCACTAGCCCATCTCCAGCTATTGCCCTGGATGATGGGCTTCCCCCTTTGGGCCTCTTTCTCTAGCCTACTCTTCCACTGCTCCCTCCAGCTGCAGGTTAAACATATCAAGGCCCATCTCCCTTAGGTGTATCCTGTCCTACCTATATAGTTCTACACATTCATGGGAAATGTCTCTGTGTGTTATCATGAACTCACTCATTCTTTTACTAGGGTTGCCACTTTGTTTAACTTCTTCCTGCCCCCTCCACCACTCTCACATCCCTCGCGTATCTCCAAACCTGCCTTGGGATCATTTCCAACCATGCTAGTATCACCTCTGGCCACCATCCTTTAATTATCCCCACATCCTTCCTGATTTCATTCCAAATGCCTACCCACGGCCTTGTTCCTAAATCATTCCTCCCTCCCAAATTTAAAATTAACAAGTCCGGCCTTGGCATTCTCATCTTCAGTTTGTCCAGGATTGGTAAGAGTTGGTCCCACCTCTTTCCCATTATCCCTTTCCAATGCACTGTCATCATGCCCACATCCATCCACGGCTGTCTCCCCCCCAGGTCTGACTGCTGCTTACCTCTCTGCCGAATACATAAAGGAGCGGCCCACAATCCACACATTTCTCATCATGCCTGTATCTAGAGGAAGGAACAATAAACATGTTAGTTCATCAGCTCTCTCACATATTTTTTTATAATAATGAGACTTCCACCTACCAACTTTTTCTAAGTCTTGGGCAGACCACCCTCTTGACACCTCCTCTAGGCTGCCCCAGTCCTAAATGAATGTGATGAAAACCCATCTGGATCCTTCCCCAGAGACTCCAGGCCCTTCTTCAATACCACCACCACCTGAAAAGAGGTGGCAGATCCCCATTCCTGTGCATAAACAGACATCCGGTGCTGACCCTCTGACCACCTTATACTCCATCGTGGCCTGTAGCACACATATCCCTGCATCTTCCCCCTTTCTTATTGTGACTCTAGTTTCTCATCCCGCTTGGTCTGTCTTGGATCTGCTTAACCAGATTTCTGTTTTATCCTTACCTTACTGTACATTCTCCCAACATAATTCCCCCGCTCTTTTCCTCTTGCTCCATGCTGCCACCTCGATCACCCTGAATGCCTCTTGGAACTTAATGAAGAATATAGCGTTAAATAGCTTTGCCTCATGAAGGGTGTGGCAGATGTTCCCCAAGGCCCCCATCAACTTGCTCAACAAGGCTGCTGATGTGAGTTGTCTTTTATCCAGGGTCTTTCCTTTAAACCTCTGCCACCCTTGCAACATCCGTCTGATTACTGGAGCCCTACAGGGTTCCACCCATTCTTTCTGGCAGCATACCTGCCCTATTTCTGCCAGATGAATCCCCATGGTTGAGTATGATATCCCCTCATCCCATTTTTTTACCATAAACTGCATCATCTGCTCTTACATTACTGGCCTACTTACCTCTATTTCAGCCATCTCCTGGAAATCTTGCAATAACCTCCAGGACCCCTCATATGCCTTTAGTGTCCTTGGCACCCAGGAGCTACTGTACAGCAGCTGAGCTCTTCCCAGCCAGTCTCCCATAAATGTGGTGTGACTTCCGTCTTCTCGGTTGCTGCCCCCAGTGCTAGGCACCTGAACATGTCCAACTGAAGACGGGGAGGGCTGTCAACTACGATGTTCCTTAACCCCTCTATGTGACTTACCTTAAATGACATATTCAGCCTCAAACCTTATAGAAACATTTGCCCTAATACCCTCAAAACCATTTCTGTTGTAGCTGTCTGCCTATTCAATACTTCCACCACCCCTTTGTTATCACACCAAAATATGACCTTGTTATTCCTATGCTTCTCTCCCCAAATCATCACCGCCACCCATATTGAAAACTTTCTAGAAGTGTAATGTCCCTTGTTAACCCCAGTCCATCCAGTCTGCCAGCCATGCTTCTGATATCCATTCCACTTTAAAGTATGCCCCCTTACTCAGTGCCCCTGCCATATCCGTATAGAGCTCGAGGACTGTATTAAACAACCAGTCCACTTGCCAAAATGTGACCCCATCCTATCTTGCCAAAAATTGCTCCCAAACCTCCAGGTCATGCCTCACCCCTTTTTATATATCCACCCAATGATGGGGCTGCTTAGCCCCTTTTGTTGCCCTTGCTAGCCTGTGCATGAAGTCCCTACCTGAGGTCACTGCCCGGCACTCAAAGTTCAAGTGCCCCCATAATTGTTGCACCACCATCAATGGCACCCTATGCATCCTTTTCACTGTTGCTATCAATTCCTCCAACTTCCTCACCTTATCCCCTGGTAACATGAAGGCCCCAGTCTCTATATATCCACTTATATATCCACTTTTATGCCTAAGAATTCCTATCTGTGGGCCAAGCCTTTGGTTTTCCCTTCCACCACCGGGACCCCCAGTCTGCCACACATCTCTTGGAAGCACCACAGCATTTCTGCAGTCCCCTCTTCACCCTCTGCCCTATCAGCAGGAAGTTATCCAGATAATGTACTACCACCCCATATCTATATATCTCTCTAAATTCCCACTGTAACCATGTACTAAATTTCTCAAATGCCACCCAGGCCCCAGAACAACCCATCGGCACAGCTTTGTCAAAATAATACTGTTCCTTGAACTTGAAACCCAACAACTCCCAATCATCTGTTCTCACTGGAAGTAACCAAAAAGCTGCCTCTGGGTCTGTCCTTGCTAGCTATGCTCCTTCAACTGCCCTAATCATCTCCACCACATTGTCCAGTGTGGCATACAACACTCTCCTCTCCTCTACTCTTTCCCAGTGATGTCATTAACTGACTCCCTTTCCAGGTATGACAGGTGATGTATCAACCAGTATTCCCCCTGCTGTTTTTTTGGGGACTAGACCCGAAGGTGACACACTGAGGAACCTGAATAGGGGCTCCTTGAAGGGGTCCTCTACCCTTCCGGCCCTTACTTCCCTCTGTATTGTTTTAGCCACTATCTCCTCTTTTCCACTCACAGACTGTACATTATTGGCCTTCATTGCCTCCATTGTCCCTCGTATTGCAGACTAAACCCCAATGTGAAACCCTCATGCAGTATTTCTCATGCCCTCTTATCTGGGTAACCCCTTACCTATTCTAATATAACAGCTACCTTAACTAGTGTCCTAGCCATCGAAATCCTTCCATTGCTCTTTCCCCACTTTATTTGATCTCCCTCAGTTGCCTGACCTAAATCCTCCCCCTCTAGTAAACCCCCCTACTGCTCCCCTCTGACTGGCCCCCCTCCTGTTGCCCCCCCAATGGGCTGCCCACCATAGTTATGTCTTCCAAACTTCTCCCCCCCACTCCTGCAATGCAGCAGTGGGTGTGCCCTGCTGCACTTTGAGCAGATATGCCTGAATTTGCAGCTTACCCAGTTACACTGTTCTCTACTGTAGCAGTTTCTGCCTTTCCTCCTTCACCCCATGCCCTGTCTGCACTAGGGGTGTGCAAAAAAAAGTTTGCCAGTGGAACTGAAGCAAAAGTTAGACTTTCACTTCCGTGGAAGTTCAGAAATCCATTTCTGAACTTTCGCTGAAATTCTGCCTCCCCTATTAAGTTTGCATCCCGAAATTCAATCCTGTAATCCCTGGTGGCTAGTGGTCCCTCCCCCCACTCTCCCCACAGGTACACATTAAATCCCTGGTGGCTAGTGGCCCCCCACTGGTTCACCCACTGACTACCCAATTTAAAATAAAAATCCTTATAAATAGTGTCCCCCACCCAACAGTGCCCACACAGCCCAAATGTCCTAATGGCCTGGTGGCTAGTGATCCCTCCCATCCACTCCTGCACCCCAAATGTATAGTGATAGTAATAGTAACCCCCCTATGTCCATCAGTAGTCCGAAGTTAAAAAAATCCCTGGTGGTCTAGTGGCTTCCCCAATAGCCCTCCCCCTCCCAATCCTGAGTCCCATATATTTCCCCAAATCCCTGGTATTCTAGTGCCCCAAACCCCCACCCCAGCAGGAGTCCAATCACCGCATTCCCACCCCTATAGTTAATCCTGCAGTAGGTAGACCAGAACATCCCTCCTCTCCTCCACGGCCGGCCCACCAACTGAGCTTTTAATGAATGAGCGTGTTCATGTACAAGAATGCAGGGTTTTATTCAACTCTAAAAATTGATTAGCGTTTTGCTCATAAAAGTTCTAAAACACTGTGAAAATGCATAGCACTTGTCCCACTGTGCTTAACAAACATAACAGTTATAGAAAACCTATATAAATGCTTTCTGTACAGTTAGTATTGTCCCAAGAAAAAAACTGCTAATCAATTATTTAAAACCCTGGGAATGCGCTCATTCATTAAAGCTCAGCAATCCCTGCCTTGACTCTCAGAACTCCTCCCTCTTTTGCTCTGTCCTTCCTCACACAATTCCCTACTAACCTTCCTCCCATAACCCTCCTTCCTAGCCTCTCTCCTCCTCCCCCCCTCCACTCCTTTCTCCCTCTCTTATGTTACCTAACCCTAACTAAGCTATTTTGGCAGGAAACCCCTGACAACAGGGTTTGCTCTTTTAACTGGCAAGCCACCTTGTAAAATACTTAGGAGTTCATTCCTAGATATAGTTAATGGGTTGGTAGAACATTTTCTATAGTTAGATGTATAATTTAACAGTTTTATAACCATGATTTTATATATGGAACTATCAAGAACCTCCCCCCCTTGCCTGCATTTTTGATAGCCACATTTTTATTCATGGCAAGATCTTTCATGGCTGTGGATTCTTGCGGATAAGGTTGAACTGTCTAGTCATTGTTTTTAATTATATTAGTTTCCTGATATGTCTGGTTATTACCTTTTCATACAGTAGATCATATCGACTTCACTTACAGCAATGGGGCAAAATTCAGATTTCCCTCAGGAGAGCAATTTTCTAATAGCATCAAAATCTAATTCTTGATCTATGCTGACATATGTTAACTGGAAGCTAGAGTCCCCTTTGGGTATGTCTGCCTTTATAAAGTCCAGGGTGTCGAAGTCCATTATGTCTATGAAGTCTGTTCTCTGCATAGGTGAAATGTATTTATCTTGTAGGCTCCTAGTGGTCCCTTCTTCTATGTATTATTTATCTGTTGGCATTTCTGTATGACCAGGCCCACCTTGGAAATGAGCATGCTCAAGGGTGCTCCACAGGGGTAAAATAAAGATTGATTGATTGACTGATGTTGCCCCATAGATTCGGTTGCATCTCTACAATAGTGTTTTCCTCTCTCAGTCACTTCTTCTGCTTGTCTGATGGCTTCAGGTAAATAATCCAGTAATTCTTCACTTGCAGTGTCTTGGTGCTCTAAAAACTTGTCTGTGAGCAGGATGTTTCCAACTTGCCTATGAAAGTATAGCTTCAACATTATTTTCCATATGAATCTGAAAATATCTATCTGTACTTTGAAGTCATTTGGGTATGGTGTGGGGACAAACATGAGGCCTTTAAAAAAAGAGTTTTATTTCAGTGGTTGTAAGTTCTTTTTCAGACAGATTGATTAGTTGGAGTTCTGACCCTTCTTTTCTCTCTCTCTCTCTCTCTCTGATCTCCTTGGTCCTGCCTGTTTTACCTCTTCCTCTATGACCCCTCCTTGTTTTGACTTTTGGTTTTATTGTTGGCATTCTCTAAAAGTAAAAATGGGTACCACTTAAATATGGACTGCTGGAGCTGGAGTCAGTGTTCTCAATAGTATTTTTTGAGGGTTTTGTTTCAGTAGCTTTAGCCGGTCACTTATTTTTTCTATTCTGAGGCATTTGATATCTTCTCTTTCAGGAGGGCTCTCTGGAATTGCCTCCGATTGCAGACCATTTCCCCTTATTCTAATTAAAGATATACCCTGAGTCATAACCCTGCTGGCTGCTATTGATTTTTTTTTAATTATCTACTGTTTTAAATTTAGAGTGTTCCTCATATTTAGTTAGCTCTTTTTTAGTTCTTAATTTGTTTGTGACAGAGTCTCAAACTTCTCTGTGTCCTCTTTCATTATTACAAGTTTAGTAAACATACTGTAATATACGGTCTGGTAGGCTAAAGGCAATGAGATTACCCAAATACAATTCCATGTTGTATTAGATATAAAAACATTTCCCTTATTATGAAAAAAAGAGATGTAACTTTGTTCTTATGATTTAAATCCATTATATATATAGGGGATACATGATGGGTGGGTGAGTGTGGAATGTGGGAAATATTTGCATGAGTGCATAGTGCTCTCCAGTAATATTCACAGGTGTCAGAGCATAGCAGAGCCACAAGTGATATTACCAGAGGTCACTATGCACAAGTACAAGTATTTCCCATGTTCTACACTCGCTGACCATGTATTCTATTTATACAGTAGGGCCCCAAATAATCCACTGTGGTGGTGGTTTATTTACCACCACTTTGGTTAATTTTCACTGCAGTGAGAATACATGTTTTTATTCAATGAGTTATTTGGTTTATTCTAACTGCAGTGAGAATACATGCTTATAGTCAATGAGTTATTTGCTCACCCCTGTATTGTGTGTGTGTGTGTGTGTGTGTGTGTGTGTGTGTATATATATATATATATATATATATATATATATTATAGTGGCGTGGTTACGCCACTATAGTTAGGGTTCAGCAGTCAGTTACATACTGAAGTCAAACGTTTGGGCATGAATAACTTTGGACCCGTTCAATGGATTTGCCTGAAATTTGGTATGCGTGGTGGGGCATGGTAGATCTCTTGATTAGTCAAATTGTGTTTTGGTCAGAGTGATGTTTTTTTTGTACGAAAGCACTGAAAAATGCAAAATTATCCATTTTTGGAGGCACCTTTTGGGATTCTGAGTGTGGTTCTGCACAGCCATTGTGTGGCATGCTGCACTACAAGATGGCTAGTTTGAAAGAGCTTTGGTGGCCGAACATTCCGCTTTTCATTTGGTGACAAAATATTAAGGCATTCAAATGTTATGGCACTTTTAAGTTCCTATTATAAGTCAATGGGAAAATGTATATGTATATCTTGCGATCAAAGAATGGTGTTCTGGCCATCTGGTCCCGCCTAGCGGTCAAAGAATTTGCAGCCTCACGGTTCAAGAATGTTTGTCCCAGAGGATTTTCAAAATTCTTTGATCACGAGGTCCGCCATTTTGTTTTTAGTTTTCCGATTGGAAAAACACAAATATCTCGGCTCAGGGGTCACTTCTGAAGTAAAACTTGGATTGGTTATACTCAGGGGGCTCTAATCTATCGAGCCATGCCTTTGGTTTCATCCAAATTGGTCAAAAAATAGAGTTATAAGCTTTTAAAATCTTAATTTGCAGCTCGCTAATGATCTTTGATCATGATAATGCAGATTCTTTGATGGTGAGATTCTTTGATCGCGATCTTGTGTCACAACCTAAAAACACAAATATCTCGGCTCGGGGTGGGCTAGGGACACAAATGAGGGTTGGTTTTGCTCAGAAAGGTCCGTTCTATTGAGGCATGCCATTGGCTCCATTCAAATCAATGAAAAATTCATGTTTCACCATTTTTAATTCTTTGTTCATGAGCCTGCAAATTCTTTGATCGTGAGCCTGCAAATTCTTTGATTGTGAGATTCTTTGATCACGATCATGCATCATGAGCGAGGGATGAGATGGTCCAATTTAAAAATCAATTTTCTAAGTCCAGGAGTGTCCTAGGAAGTCAAATGAGGGTATGTTTTATTCAAGAGGATTCGTTCTGTTGAACCATGGTGGTGGTATACCTCAATTCCATCAATTTTTTGATTTATTAGATTTTTAATTCTTTCGTCGTGAGCATGCAAATTCTTTGATCATGAGATTCTTTGATCACCACCTTTGATCGTGAGGGCAGGACATGATGGCCAGATATTTTATAGTGGAATACATAGGGAAATTTTACCAATCTTTAACATTGACTATCTTGGAAATGGTTTGGTGTTTTTGCTTGAAATTTGGAGGGTGTTTACAGCATGTCCTGTAGATGTGAATTATGGTGTTTATATGTCAGAGAAAATTTATTTTGCAGAGATATTGGGTGACACACTTTACGTGTTGGGGACAGTGTTTTGCTTGTGGTGGTGACTTGAAATTGATAGGATACCTAGCCCTAGTGTCATGGATATAGTTTTCGGTCATTGTGTGTGTTAAATGTGAACAGGTGTGGAACTGTGCTAATCTGACAAATGAAAATATCATACGTTAAAATGTTATATCTTGGACATGGTTTGCTTTTTTCACTTGAAATTTGGAGGGTGTTGACATGTCCTGTGGATGTAAATTACAGTGTTTCTGTGTCAGAAAATATTTTTTTGCCAGAGATATGGCATGGCAGAGTTTACGTTCTGCAGACAGCATTTTGCTTGTCGTGGTGGCTTGAAATTGATAAGATACCTAGCCTTAGTGTCATGGATGTAGTTTTCAGTTGTTTTGTGTGTTAAACGTCAACAGGTGCTGAACTGTTCCACTCTGACCAATGAAAATTTCAAATTTTGACATGTCATTTCTTGGACATGGTTTGGTCATTTTACTTGAAATTTGGAGGGTGCTGACGGCATGTCCTGTAGATGCTAATAGAGGTGTTTACATGTCAGACAATATATTTTTGCGGAAATATTTTGTGGCGCAGTTTACGTTTTGTGGACAGCGTTTTCTATTGTTCTACTAGATTAACATTTGTTTGGTGGCTGGCCTTGCTGTTGTGAATATACTTTTTAGTCATTGGGTGTGTAATGTGGCCTGACACTTACAAGTTGGTGGGCCCTGCACTTCCACCAATTTGCACAACTTTCTACATTTATATTCTTTCTTAAAAAGTAAGGAAATTCTATGCAAAAAACTTCATTAATGCATCAGTTAGGGTTCTTCTACAGTGAAAAAAGTGAGGAAATTTTATTTTAGGGTTCCCTCCCTTTGCACCCCACCCCTACCAGCAGGCATCCATGTGTGTGTTTGGGTCATCATCACCAACTCTCACCCCATTCTCCTACACTGCACCAGCTCAGCTTGTTTACACATGGGATGGGGTGAGAGTTAGGGCCAATGACCCCAATGCACACCCCGATGCCTGTTGGTGGGAGGGGGGTGGGCGTGGTGTGCAAGGGGTGGGAACCCTAAAATTGAATTTCCTCACTTTTTTTACTGTAAAAGAACCCTAACTGATGCATTAATGAAGTTTTTTTTGCATAGAATGTGTGTATATATGTATATATATATATATATATATATATAAAATATGTGTGGTGTGTGTGTGTGTGTGTGTGTGTGTGTGTATGTGTGCATAGGTATCACACTGTGCTTTTCTAAGTTGCTCATATTTTATACACTTCACCATAATGATTTCTGATTGTCACTGGGCATAGAGTACTTAAGGTGTGATGTAACCCACAGATCCTGCCCCCTGACTAAGATCTTTTCAGGTGAAGCACCGGAGTATTTGTTTGGGCCCTCTGTGTGGTCTATGAATCCATATTACTGTCTGTGTTCATTGAATATCCTGCATATGATAAATAAATATGCTCAGTTATTAAGTGTGGTTCTTTCTGTGGATCTTACTGTAGCTGGGGCCGGTGGCCCCAAGAACTGGCACCCTACTCTCAGGCTGCCCAAAGGTTATTGAGGCCTTCTATGGTTCCTGGGACCTAGCCCCCCTACCCTCTGTATCTTGTTGAGCTCTTATTGTGTCCCATCCTGTCTTGAAAGCCGCCACAGTTTTAACGGCCACCACCTCGGTGGGCAGTCTATTCCATGGTTCAGTAACTCTTTCTGTGAAGTGATACTTCACATTAAGTGGAGAGGATCCCACCTAATGGCCTCATTTATTTGAGTTATGGTGAGCCCAAATTAGATAATGCAATACATCATATAAGTATATGCATGGTGCTTTGCACAAACATCCCATGATACTTTGCATTAGTGGGATATGTAGAAATTAGTATACTATATAAGTCCTTATTTGCAATCTCTAGGAGGATATCCTTGAGCAGATAGGTTTAGACAGAGAGCTAGGCAAATATAGTACAAAAGTAGACCACAATTCACCGGGTATTTTTCCTGCGGCTATCCAGTAGACCCATGCTGCAGTGCCCACATAAAGTCTGCTGGCTATGCCAAGAAGCTTTAAAACTTACCTTGTCAGTTCTTATGAGGATGATCTACATTGTTGATCACTGTGTCCAAGTGATTGTGCAAAATGACTACCTTGTCAGTTCTTATGGGGATGATCTGTGCTGCTGAGCACTGAGTCTGTGTGATTGTGTATGTCACTGCTTAAGCATACAGTATATATGCAGGGCTTGACTTAAATCTTACCACTAGACAGTGTTCAAAAATAGCATGCTCACTGGCAAAATGACATGCTTAGTCTGTCGTTCTTGAATGGATGGACTGAAGTGGCCTTGCTGGCCTACAGTTTGGTGTGATGGACAGCAGAACAATTCTTCATACATGATTTTGTAGCATTGGTGCACTGAGAGCTGTCAATCAAACTCCAGCGCAAGCTGCTGGTACACCCTTCCCATGCTGGTCAAGTTCCCGAGCTGTTTAAAACATAATTAGCAGTGCATATGCAGTTATGCTGTCGAGTTGGCCAAGTAACAGAACTGTTTAAATGTGGCTTTGTAGTGCACATGCAGTGAGACCCCTTCTCCCTGCTGGTCAAGTTCAAGAACTGTTTAATTATCGTTTAGTGGTGCATACGTGCTTATGCTCTCCAGGTGGACAAGTAGCAGAATTGTTTAAATATGGTTTAGTTCTGCTGATGCCTTAATGCTCCCCCTGCTGGCCAAGTAGCTGTTTAAACATGGTTTAGTAGTGTTTGTGCAGTGAAGCCCATCCCCCGGTCATGTTACAGAACTGTTTAAGCATGGTTTACTAGTGCTAATTCATGTAGACTCAACAGCTAGTCAAGTAGCAGATCTGTTTAAGTATGGTTAGAAACACAGAAACATGGACTTTGATGGCAGATAAGGACTGCTTGGCCCACCCAGTCTGCCCATTTCTCTATCTATTGAATACGCTGCAGTAGTAGATCAGGGAGGGGCTGTGGACATGGCCTACCTAGACTTTAGCAAGGCATTTGACACAGTCCCACACAACAGATTAATATACAAGTTAGCTAGCCTGGGAGTGGGTCCCAAGATGACAGCCTGGGTAAAAAATTGGCTGGAAAATAGGACACAGAGTAATAGTAAATGGAGTCCACGCTGATGAAAGGGGTTACTAATTTAAAATTTGTAAGGAGTTCAGTATTAGGACAGTCCTCTTCAATGTCTTTATAAGCATGACATTTGCAGAGGGACTGGAAGAAAAATATGTCTCTTTGCAGATGACACAAAGATCTGCAACAGAGTTGATGCACAAGGTGGGTGGAAAGGATAAGAAGGGACTTGGCAAGGTTAGAAGAATGGTCAAATGTATGGCAGCTTAGATACAATGCTAAAGTGTAAGGTAATGCACCTGGGAAACAAAACCCAGGGAAGAGTACACAATGGGGGGTGAGATACTAACAACAACAAAAATGGAAAGGGACCTGGGGGTAGTCATATCAGATGACCTAAAGGTGGGCAAGCAATGTGAGAGGGTAGCAATGAGGGCTGGGGGGATATTGGGATGCATAGGGAGAGGCATCACCAGTAGAAAACAGGAAGTTGTTATCCCTCTGTACAGACAGCTGGTCAGACCCCATCTGGAGTACTGCGTGCAGTTCTGGAGACCCAGTCTTCGTAAAGACATAGACAGGATGGAAGCTGTCCAGAGGAGGGCAACTAAAATGGTGCAGGGTCTGCACCGGGAGACATATGAAGAGAGACTAAAGATGCTTAATATGTATAGCCTCAGGAAAGGAGGGAGAGGGGGACATGATAGAAACTTTCAAGTACCTCAAGAGAATCAACAAAGTCCAGAGGGTAGCATCTTTCAAAAGAGAGTGTGCAAGAACAAGGGGCACAATTTGAAGATAGAGGGGTGGCTCAGAGGTAATTTAAGGAAGTATTTTTTCACAGAGAGGTTGTGGATGCATGGAACGGCCTTCCGGAGGAAGTTGTGGAGTCAAAACAGTGGTGGAATTCAACATGCATGGGACAGTCATAAGGCAATTTAGGGAGTGGGGGTAGGAAAAAGTAGGCTGCTGGTTAACTAGGATCTGCAGCTTATCCAGTAGGCAGGGAAATGGGCAGACTGGGTGGGCCAAGCGGTCCTTATCTGCCGTCAAATTCTATGTTTCTATGTTCTATTCTAGTTAACGAACAGCCTACTTCCTCCTGCCCCACAAAATAATTGCTTTATGTCTGTGCCATGCATTCTTAAATTCCCCCACTGTTTTTGACCCTACAACCTACTCAATAGAAACAGACCGGCAGAGGTAGTAAGGCTTCCCTTTCTGGCTAGGTTGCAGAAGTATTTAAAACATAGTTTAGTAGTGCTGGTACATTCAGTCTTCCCCTGCTGGCCAACTAGCAGAAATGTTAAAAAAAATTGTTTATTAGTTTTGGTGCCCGAAGGCTCCTCTGCTGGTCAAGTTCCAGAACTGTTTAAAACATGGTTTAGTACTCTAATGTACTACCCCCCTTCGCTGGCCTGGTTTCAAAATTAGCAGAGTACCAGAAATATGCCAGTAATAGCTCTCTTTCACCATCAAGCAACTAGTGTGTTTAAAAGAATGAGTTGCCAAGTAACTTATGATTTTGATGGGCCTGAGAAAAATAATGTTAGTGACAATCCATTATGTTCAGTGTCACTAAAAATCCTTCTTTCATAGCTTTGTGCTACCAAAGGTCAAAACCTAAAAAAAAAAGCCTTTGGTAGGTCTGGAAGTGTTAATTTATATGGCAAAGTCAGAACCTCTCCCAAGCTTGTTTTGGCTAGGGAAATGATTTGTAGCTTCACACACACAGTCATCCAGTTTGCTTCTGTCTCTATTTAGGTTTTTCTGTATCCCTTTCCAGGCAGCACACCTGCGTCATAGTGCTGCTTTTTTTCACTTTAGAGCTCATCTCGCAATTACGCCATACACTGTTTTATTAAAATGGATTTGTCTACTAAATAGCCATCTGTCTGATCCTGTACAGTGTAGCTTAATGCCACAAGAGAACAGACACAAGGCTCTCCGACTTATAATGAGTGTGAGTCAGATCTCTCCAACTCTGACTCCTGTAAAAGAGCCAACAGGGTTTGGAGAGCAGCGCTGATTTTTTTTATCCTGAAGTGTGAACTTATTTTCTTGTTAAGGCAAGTACTGTTGAGTTCACTGGCATGTCTTGACATATTACCCCGTGGCTGTTTCTATTTTTCTAGAAAGAGAGTACTGAGGGCTAATTATAGAATTCTGTTTTAAACTGACTCTTGCTCGGAATCAGAGAGGTGGGGAGGATTATTAGATATGTGGTCCCACACATCCAAAATTTCTATAGATTTATCTACAGTGACTGCTGCAGGAAGAAGTTGAGACTGCAGTAGCAGTGAGATCCCACAAAGCCAGAGCTTCATTACATTATCAATAGGGACTCCTGCTTGTAGAGGAAGGGACTGGAGTACCTTTCATTCAGTGTTTATTGACATGACAATAACTAAACACAAAATACTACAAGATAATACAAAAATGTATAAAGTATATACAACAATTATGGAGTACTGAAAACAAAGACAAAAAATATTTTTCCCAAACCCCTGCCAAATAGCTCCCAGTAGGGTAGACTGTTCTTTACAAAAAAAAACTCTTTCATTCTGAAGTAAAGCCTCTCTACCACATTATCCCACGATAAAAAAGCTTGGTTTATGGAGACTTGGTACAATGCTAACTAAAGATGCCACATTACACAAAAATGAAATAAGAAAAGCATCCAAGCAAGAAAGTGGCATACGACTGACTAACATATACCATACA
Organism: Neoceratodus forsteri; assembly: GCA_016271365.2. NCBI lineage: Eukaryota > Metazoa > Chordata > Ceratodontiformes > Ceratodontidae > Neoceratodus > Neoceratodus forsteri. The sequence goes on along the minus strand of CM028129.1, from coordinate 1,453,827,553 downwards.
TTACTTCAGAATAGTGAGAATCACCTATGGCTTAGAGCTGACAGGCTAGCTTTCCAGTGATTAATTTAGAAAAGGGCCATATAAATGACCTTTGTTTTAAAAACCCCTGCACACTCCTGCTAAGTGCAGCCACTACCAGGTGCTCTTTTATATTTCAGATTACCACTTACACATATAGTAAATGTCCATAAATGCTCTGCCAAACAGTATCCCAAAATCTGAAGTGGATTCATACATCTGCTAAATTTCTTCAGGCAGCAGAACATTGCTTATACTGTCAGTTTGTAGAACTTAAAGGTTCCAAAAGATAAAACTTCATCATCACTTTATCCAAAACCTTATACAGAATATGTTTAATCACTAAGATATTAATGTACCACCACAAAATAAGGTGGCTCTGTGGAAGAGACACTCCAAAGGAGCAAGAGTTATGGTAAGTAACTTTCTTGACTTTCTAGAGTTAATCTCCTTCACAGAGCTGAACTCTTCGGTTAAGTTAAAAGCAATACCAATGTCAGGATTAGGGAGGTTCAAGACCACAGGACTTTTGATCAGAGCAAACTCTTTAATACAGCCAACCCAAAACCTTCATGTTTCCTAGACTGGACATCTAGGGCACAGTGTTTTGTGCGGGTGTGAGCACTACTACAGGTTGTTTCCCTGCATATGTCTGAGGTAGGGACCAGTCTTATCAAAGCAACCAATGTGGCCACAGCTCAGCTGGAAGGAGCTATGCCAGAATGTTCAATTGCTTTCCTACCAGTGAGTAGCAGTGCTGAATTCAATTGACTGACCCTCTTTGGAGCCTAGAGCTCCTTTATGATTTGGATTGAAGGAGACAATCAACTGAGAAGACTGACTGTGTTCTTTGGTCCTATTGAGGAAGAAACTGAGGATTCTTTTGACATCAAGAGAATGTAGCAGCACTTCCTCTGGTTGATCAGGTTTGGGGACGAATGTTAGCAGTACCAAAGATTGCTTTATGTAAAACTCTCATATCTTTGGCAGAAGTTTAGGGCGTATATAGAAACAGCCTTACCCTTAAAGAATGCTGTGTAGGAAGAACCAGTCACCATAGCGTTCAAATTTGATACTCTGTGAGCTAATGTAATGGTGACCATTAAGGTTGTTTTCCATATATAAATTTCAACTCACATGAGGTAGCTGGCTCAGAAGGTTCACATATAAGCTTCTCTAGCACTAGATTTAATTCCTAGTTGGCTGCATATATTTTGACTGGAGATTTCACAGAAAGTATCCCCCTGAAGAATCTCCTGAAGAGAGACAATTGTGCCACAGGAAGTCCACTCGCTGGTTCATAATATGCCTAAATAGCTGACAAGTGCACTTGCAGTGATGAATACTGTAGGCAGTTTCAGAAATGTCCAAGAGATATTCTAGAACCTGTTCAATATGACTGGAGCAAAGGGTTCAGAGGTCTCTTGGATTGCCAGATGGAGAAATGCTTCTACTTGGCACTGTAGGCATTCCTGTTGGTAGTTGTTCTTGTGGGCAGCAAAACATGGAAGACAGATTCTGGGACACTTAAGCTGTTAACTTCTATATCTTTATAGTCTAAGCTTGAAGATGTGGTAAACAAAGCCTGAGATGCACCAGTTCACCCTTAAATTTGATCAGCAGGTTGGATCTTAGTGAAACTTCCAACAGACCCTGAATCGTAACTTGATACAACAGTGGATACCATATCTGCCAAGCCAGCATGGAGATATTAAATATATCTGACTAGCACTGACCTCCAGTTTGAGAAGAACTTTCTTATCCAGCAGTTCACTAGTGCATTGTGTGACACATGACGAATGCTCAGACAATGTAGATGGTAAAGTTGAGAGGATGAATGAAAGAAGTTAAAATGTGAGTACATTTATACTGGGTAGAAGAACATGAGTAAAACTGTATATTAGATTGATGTTGTGCTTGCACAGTGTAGATGTGGTATAGGCCTTCTCTGTCTGCTGCTGGGATTACCACCCTTTTGGTGTGCCATGAAGATATAACTATCTTGAGGATGGTTCCACAGCTAGAGGTGCCACAAGGATGAGTTCCCCTTAGACCAAAGATACCTCAGGAAAGAAAGCCTGATCCCAATGAGAGAGAAGAGCCACTGGATGAAGAGCAACCAATATGGAATCTAAAGGATGCTGAAGTCTTTGTGGTTTATGTACACCTGGTAGTGGGGCATGGTGCATATTGACTGCTGTTCCACTGAACCTTTGCCAACTTTCAATTCACTGGTACATTGGGTAACTTATGATGAATGGTTATGCAGTGTAGATAACATAGATGGTAGAATGAATGACTGATGTAAAAACTAGAGAACATTTATACAGGGGGTGGAGAAAATAAGTAAAGTTGTATGTTAAGTTGGTGTTGTACTTGGGCAATGTAGATGGGATGTATGCTTTCTCTGTCCCTGTTACTGGGCCTATCACCATTTCAGGGTGTCATGGAGACATAGGAACCCTCTCAAGGAGGGTTCTACCCCAACAGGTGCCAAAGGGATGAGGTCCCCTTAGACCAAAAGTGCCTAAAGTCAGAAATCCCATAATAGCACTTGAATAGAATGTACTAATACATTTACTTTTCATAAGGAGGGAAGAGATATAGCCAAAATGTTTGAAACAGAAATTAGCCACAGAAGGGGATTTGTAGAACCACCATTCAGACCCACTTTCAGAAGAGTTACATTATGTGACCTATGTATGACCTTTGGACTGGAGAAGAAGAATAAAACCCTTGTGAAGTAAACCTCTGGGTAACCGAGGCCATAGGTTGTCATCCCTCCAGGCTTAAATTTGTTAGGAATTAAATTATATTATGAGCTCCAAGATTTCAAACCTCATACATGCTGCTCCATGGTTTAGGAGCACATTCGAGAGGGGGATGAGATGAATGGTAGCTGTGGGTGGAACTCCTTTCTGGGATGGAGGCACCATGGGCATATTCAGGAGGTGGGCTGGATGAATGGCAGTAAAGCAGAAAAATAGCACACACTAAGGAATGTAATGTGCAAATAGCAAATTCTAATCAGTGATGAAACAGCCACAACTCTGGCACTTAGAGGTGCTTTGCCTCTTAGGTGAAGTGTGGCCAACATTAAAAACAGACCAAAATATACCCTACGAGAATCGTGACCCGAGTCATATAATGTCAATGCTTCTGTCACACAATTTCAAATGCAGCAGAGATGCTAGTAAAAAGATAATTAGAAATTTACCATCTGCTTTAAAAGGGATTCAATGACATATGCAACCAGTATAGTGTTATGCTTATGCAACTGTGTTACCTTACTTTGGCTGTTCACACTCTGTATTCCAGAGGAACTACCACTCTATAGGAGTAACAAAGGCAAAGGAACCCTCAAAGAGGGTTCCACCCCTAGAGGTGCCGTAGGAAGCTTCCCTTGGCTAAAGGTACTTTAGGAAGAATCCCCTGGAGGAGAGAGGCATGCCACTGGAGGAGGAGGGGAGGATGGATGAGCAAAGAAAAAGTGTTTCAGAGTGAGGCTTAGAGGAACTGCTTACATGGCCCAGGAAGGGGGAATGGCTGAGCTATGGTAACTAATGGTCATGGTTGGCATGCCTCCAATTATGGAGGAAACAAAATGCAAAGGAGAGTGTAAAAGAAGTGCAGAGAGCTGAAGAATCTCACGTGGGTCATACATGTTGTATAGCAGCACATAGCAGACTAAATCTCCAAGAGCAGCATAAGCAATGAGTGGACCTGCATGCAGGTCTGTGATGCTGAGTAAGCAATGATCAGACCTGCACACAGGACTGAGAGGCAGCAATTTGCATGGCTTGCAGGGAGGCAAGCCAACCAGTCCCATTAAGGAAGCCAATTAAAGGTGATATAAATACTCAAAGGAGTTTAGTGGTGGAGACAGGATTCGAACATGAGGTATTTGGACCACATGGGGCCACAACTCTGCACTACAACTCCCCGGTCCCCCGCCATAGGAAAAACAAGGAAGCCACAGTAAAGTGCTGTGATTCACATGCAGATTTTAAAACTATTTTACAGTGACAACTGTAGCCAAGCTGACCTCCAGATTATAATGAAGCAGTATACAAAAGTAGCTGAGCAGCATCCGACTGCAATTAGTTATAGCTTCTGGGAGTAGCTAAGCTGAACACATTTCAGAATTGTAGGGAGTGGCAATGCACTGCAAACAACAGCAATAGTGCTTGGTCTAATTGCGTGGAAGCAGGTTTGAATGCCATGGGCTAGCTTTGCAGAATGAACCTGGACAGGTGCTATCAATTAAGGTGGATAAGTACTGAGAGCAGAAGCAGGGAAACAGCAACTGAGCTGAAACATATTGATAACAACTGAAGTTGCACTGAGGGTTTGCTGAAATCTGGTGAGCAAATGGGAGCCAAAATAACACAAGCATAGGATTAGCACAATGCAAACAAAGGGCAACAGGATGCTAGAGAAACCAGAAAGCCCCCAAAATGAAAAATGCAAAACACAAACACAGGAAGACAGGAAACAGGCAACACAAAGAAGAACACAGCAGCTGGAGGCAAGCAATACTAACCAAACAGCAGGAGAACACAAAACAGAAGTCCAGCAGAAACCAGCACAGCTGAAACCAGCAACACGGGGGGGGGGTGCAAAGCCCCAGCAGGCCCTAAGGGAGAAGACAGACTGACAGAGGCTTCGGCTGCAAAGAAAAAGTGCTTCAGAGTGAGGCTGGGAGGAACTGCTTATATAGCCAAGGAAGGGGGAGTGGCTGATTGCTCAGTCATTGAACTACAGGCATAGCCTTTCAATTGTGTCTAATTACTTTTAGAAAGATATTGTCCTGTTTTAAATTTAATTATCTCTTTTTGAGGAAAGTGTAACTCAGGTAGTGGCCTGCAGTGTGAGTATGACTATTTCCACTAAGTGCTATAATATAATGTGACCATTTGCCATATTAAATACATTAAAAGAGGAAAAGCCCGGGACCCTTTCTTTCGGCAGATGCAATTACAAACATAAGCATTTCATAAGCATAATAGGCAATGACCCAGAGAAACTGAAAATAAGAAAAAGGTAGAAAGAGATGAGTGAAAACAGATAATAATAAGAAAAATATCAAAAGAACAAAGAGGTATTAGAGGCAAAGGAAACAAGAACAATTAATATACATCATGAAGGCTAGTCCTGAATCTAAAAAAGACCAAAGCTATGCTCTTCTCGCATCGCCAAAGCAAAGCCAATGGTGCCCCTCTCGTGATACTGCCTAGCAAACTAAACCCCATTGAGCAGGTTTTCTCCTACAAGAATCTGAGCATTACCTTTGATTCGGCACTCTCCTACAATTCCCATATCAATGCCCTTTCTGCTTCTACCAATGTCAGGATTGGACTGTTATACTGCCATACGGACTGCCTACCACAAGAGGCCCTTAGATTGGCAATCACCTCCTCTGTCCTGTCGCTAATCGACTATGGGCTGTCCATCTATGCTGCAGCCGACAACACCGTGCTTGCAACAATCCAGCTCTCTATAAACAAAGCCTGCAGGCTAATGCTGGGAGCCACTAGGTGCACCCATACATGCCTGCTGTACTCCACCACCAACTTGCTGAACCTTGAAGAAAGACTCCACTTCCAAACCTGCCTTCTTGTAAAAAAGACCCTGCTAGGGCTTTCCCCCACAGGGTTGCCACCTCTCTGCAGTGTGCCTCCTCCTCAGTCTCCACCCGCAGCACTGTCAAAACCTCCCTTATTGTCCCCAGGGTAAGGACCTCTATGGCCCACAGATCCTTTTGCTGTGGGGCTCCCTCCTGGTTTAATTCCCTCCCAGCCAACATAGCTGAGTCCACTAAGCTTGGCCCTTTCAAGGTCTCCCTCAGAAACCATCTGACAAGCACTAGCTGATGCAGCTGCACATAATCACCACCTGCCCCTTACCCTCACCCCTAGGCTGGGTCTGCCCTGTCTACTTTTGCTGTATAAACCTGGGGTCTCAGGCAACATCTGCTGACTAATGTAATAAAATATCTCTGGTTGCTACCTGACATGGTACTCGTGTACCTATAGTATGACTACTGTGATCTATCTATTATCAAAAGTGTACCACCAGTGAATGCCTGTAGCACTGGTTGCTTTTTTAATCTAAGCGTTATGTACTGTACTGTTTTGTTTGCTATGATGTATTACTCTGTTGATGAGGTACCTTTGTAAATGAGTCTATGACTCAAAGGTCTGTAAACTGATGATCTAATAAATAAATAAAATATAATTGAAATTCCATCATGACAAATAAGTATCATGGGCATTGTTACTATCTAAGATTAGGATAAAAACATAGTGGAAACTGATATTAATCATAATTATACAATGGTGTGTAAAAATCCTGTAACCTCATTGGTCAAGACATGTCAGATGACCATTGGTAAATCCTACATAACCCACGGCTGAGGAATGACATTTATAAAAAACAAACACATTTTAAATTTATTTTACACATGGGTCTATTGTATAATCGCAATAAGGCACTCCAGGGTGAGAGTTATTGGGTGATTTACCCATTTCTTGTGTGGTTAAGTTACTCGGCTGTGCCTCTTGACACACCACACAAAGTGTGGGTAAATCCCCAATAACCTACACTCTGTTGTGCCTTATTGCATAAATAGCTACAGTATGGGTCATGCAAATCTGGAAAGCATCTTCTGTCATCTGCGGCATCCAGAAACAAACAGGTAGATACCCAGTCCCAAACCTAGAATAAATACAGACAATAATGATTAATATTGTAAGACAGCAATTCACTATAAAAAGACAAAATAGTCAATTTCTTCAGTCATATTGGCAGATTGCACTGCTGTCAACTTAAAATCCACCTAGTATATTTCTGTAATAACATCTGAACTCTGTCACCGCCTCTTTTGTCTATGTGACATGTGTTCCAGGACACAAAGACCAGATGATCACCACCATGGTGCTCTTTAAAATGTTAACCCACTGATGACTCAACCTTTCCAATATGTATAACACAGACATGTTCTCCAGTTTGCTTACTTGCTGGCCTAATGATTCTCCTAACATGTATTTTGGCACATGAATATACACTCACATAGATTATAATAGATATGTAGTAAGAAGCAAACTGATAGATTTCTATGGTGTAGTCAAAAGAAGGATGCATAGACTGTTTAGTAAATTTCAAAATATGCCACACTGTGCGATGCCTGCATGCAAAATATCTCAATAGCTTTATGGTAGCTACATTGATCTCACTGTTCTATCACATTTAAGGATGGTATGAGCAACCAAGGGCTGGATTTTCAGCCCGTCAGGGACTAAGTCCTACTCCACAGCCAGCTGATGCGGACCGAATTCTCCACACCTGCAGACTTTGGTATTTGCAGTTTGCATAACTGTAGGGAATGTTACACCTGGACTCACCAGGTGTAATATTTGGTGCAGCTGCACCAAAAAAAAGCAGCTGCAAGCTGTCATAAATTGGGGAGCCGGTCATAAACTGGCTCTCACTTTAAAAATACGGTGAGTGTGGGGGAAAACTGTGGCTCTGCAAGTGAAACACCACTTGCAATAGTTTTTCACCACACCTGTGCCGATTTCAGGGGGGGGGTCTGAAAATCCAGCCCCAAATCTTTAAGGTTGTTAGCTCTGCTGCAGGTGACCCCTGCTTTATTGAAAAAAAACTTGAATTGCTGCAATATGACAAAGTCTGCCAATTTTGTAGCAAGAAATGTTTGATTTTTGGTGCAATTGTAATATAATTCAAGTTAAATGCAAATGGTACATCCAAAAGTTACCTAGTTTTTGTCTGTAAGAAAGTATCCCTATCCTGGGTTTCTACTTTCTGTAATGCTTAATATAATACATCCACCCTGTACCCCCTTTCCAAAAATCTATGATACATTTCCCCAGATTGTTTTTGGAATTCCTATTGACTTGAACAATTCCTCCACAACTGGAGGAACTGTCCATAGGGGATAAAAGAAATAAGGCAGGGTTGTGGGCAGAGGTGGCAAGGAGTATAGTGCTGTCTGCATTGGACTTACAAAACCCCTTTGTGTCAGTCTTTCCCTGTGAGTTAACTGATAAATTAATGTCCAGAAATTCAGTGCTCATGCTGTCTACCTTGGCTGTGAAGTTTAACATATTGTCATTTATGGTTTTCACAAACTCAGTCACAGACTCTTTGCTACCACTCCAAATTATCAAGACATCATCCATAAACTTGTACCAATGCACAGTTTGATCTGGGTATCTGTTAAATGCATTGCTGTAAATGAATTGTTTCTCCAACCACCATAAGAAAACATTAGCATATGAAGGGGCCATAGTAGCCCCATTGCTGTCCCACATTTCTGAAGATGTATTTCTCCATTGGGTAACACTTTAAATTTCATTAACTACTGTAGTTACAATGTAACTGTAACTGCATGGGAATTGCAATGAAAGATGCATGCAACAAACATGTACTGTAACTTCAGTGTATTTATTCCTGTTGTATGTAATTAATGATTACCTACGCCACAGTCACATAGAAACTGACACTTATAATAACGTGTGGCCCTCCATTGAAAGTAAAAAAAACAAACTGTGCCCAGTACAAACTCAACAGCACTAATGAAAAGGGTGGTGGGATACGCTTATACATGTATAATGGCAAAGAAAATAATCTAACACCCTCAAACCTAAATGATGCAGTGTGCTTCTGTATAAGCATATTGTGTCAATTCCTATCTACTGGAAATCTATTTTTTCTATTCTTTAGTAACCAGGTAAAGCAAGCACTGGGGAGGTTAAGTGACTTTCTCAGGATCACACAATGTGCAAGTGGAAGTTGTGTGAATCAAACCCAGGTCTGTTGGATGTACTGAACCAAGCTTATTCACAGCTCATTTCTCTAACCTCTAGGCTATACTGCTAGCACTGGTGGTGACCACAGAATATTCTATATTTTTTGTACCAAATGTGTGGAATCTTTGACATAAGTTTCATGATGTGAGACAATGTTTACAAAAAGAAATCTGTAAATTGTACAGATTCCCAGAAAGTAAACCTATGCCAGAGACAATAGGTATCCCAGGAGGTTTCTCAGACTCTTGTGTGTTTTAGGCAGAGTTCTTTAAATTTTTTAAAGTCTGCCTTCTGTGTGGTTATATCTTACCTAAAGAAAGCATCAACCACTAATGGAAATAAAACACTTGTGAACCTATTTGTGGGGTCAAAGTTCAAACATTCATAAGTTTCCATGTCTACCAATAATCACAGTGCCTCTGTAATGTAAGTACTTGTATCTAGTACTACCACATTACATCTGTTCCCTACCTCTCTAATTACAAGAGGTTCCATTTGATGTACAGTCTCAAGTGACAATACTTCATCATTTGTTACATTATTACATTGCCATTTCCAGTTAGACTCAAATCATTTTTCCACTTCCTGCAACAGTTTTTTTTTTTGGTAAATATGACTATCAGGATCTGGGTATTTGGACAAAATATATTAGAAGACTTGGAAAGCTGATGTTTCTTATTATATTTGAATATTGGGAGAGTTTGTTCATTTGACAGTCCAGATGCAGTGTTATCCATTTCACTTGACTCTGTCAGTTCCGAACCTTCCTGCAAGCATGATTATTTAAAGTTAGTGTAGCTGCCACAAAATACATCAGTAGGTCTGTCACACTCTATGACGGAAATAAGAACAAAAAGGTAATCTCTTTATAAGACATCCATAGACTCAGCCCTAGAAATTCAGACTGCACCTGGCAGGGGCGCAAGCCTGGGTGCAGTGCAACTGGGATGCACCAGGGCCAGGACCAGGTGATATTCAATGGTGATGTGCCATGGTGCAGCACCATTGAATATGGCAAGGTCGGCACACATACTGCACCTGGCACAGTGGCACTGCACCAGCACAAGCCACAGATAGCGTGCACGGGGATGTGCTAGGTGCATCACCCACGATATTCAGTAGGGGGCATGCAAATGAGGCCATTAAATGTGCAAGATGCAAATGGGGCCATTTACATGTCATTATGGCTCCATTTGCATGCCTTGTGCAGGGCAGGCCGGCGACTTGTGCTGGGCACCCTGCACAGCATGATGTGTGCTGTGGGGATCCCAGGGCATCCCTCACCCTGTAGCCACAAATGCATGTTATAAGGTACTGAAGAGAGCCCTGGTAGTCTAGTGGCCCCCTTCCCTCCCGATTCTCTGAGTCCCTGATGACTGTACTGTTAGACAGTCCCTGGCAGTCTAGTGGCCCCCCTCCCTCCCATGTCCCTGATCACTGGAATATGCTGGTTTGTAAGTCCCTGGTAGTCTATTGGTACCTCCCCACCCATTGCCGGGATCACGGAACAGCACCATGTCATGATTCCCTGGTGATCCAGTGGCACCCCAACCCCTCCCAACCACACAACTCCCTGTGCCCACCCCGCTCCCCCTGTCATCTGTGGGTGGCTGCAACCCACCTCCTTACCACCTGGCCACCCCACGAATGACAGTTACATTATAGGCTTTGCAGGGCATACTGTACAAGACAGTCCAGAATATGTGAATGAAGTCATTCACATATTTGGGACTGTCTAGTACAGTATACTCGGGGACTAGGGGAATCGGGAGGGAGGGGGCCATTAGACTACCAGGGAAAGTTGAACATTACAGTGATATGGGCATCAGGGACTCAGAAGGGGGGGGTCCACTAGATTACCAGGGATATGTGTGTGCTTGTGGATGGTGTTCTGGGTGGGTGAGTGGCCACCCACGGCTGGCAGCTGCTTTGTTGTGCTCTGCAATACAGTGTCTCACCTGTGGGTGGCCGGGAGTTGTTCCCACTCCTCATTGGCTCAACTTTGATCCCCCCTATGTGGCAGACTGAAGGGTTGCACCAACATATGTGCCGCACATCCCGGGCTGAATATCGGGATGTGCCGCATATCCATGGGCATGCCCCTTGCATCTGCGCTGCATACTATTGCATTGCACCCCAGCGCATCAGGATTTGTACTGTGCCTGGTTGCCCTTTCAATATCCCACCAGGGCACAATGCATGGTTGCGTCATACGCAACCCCTTTGAATATCCCGGCCTCAGTCTCATACTGATAGTTCATCTTTCATAAAAATACTTTACATTTACTTTTCTAAAGATTTTAAACAATCTAACTTCAAGATTAAGATTTAACTTGAAGAAGTGACTGACTTTAGGAGTGGGGCGAAAACTCAAACCCTAAGTACCTTAATTTCAGTCCCAGTCAGAGCCAAGCTTGAGAGATTATTTTTTTCTCTCTTCTCTCTCAGTGATTTCCTGGTACCTTGCTTTTTGCCGTTTTCCTCCCCTTTTGCCTCAGCACAGTTTTTTTTTTAGTTTTGTCTCAAGTGTAGTTACTTGTTTTGTTTCTTGTAAGGAACATGTTTCCTATTGTCTCTTGCTAAAAGAAATAACATTTTTCACAGAACTTGTTGCTGCTTGTTCACTCTCAGAATCGCTCAATTCAATTGCTTGATTTTCATCAATATTATTATTATTATTTTTAGCAGAATGTGACCTGTCTGTGTATCTGTGATTACATGGTTTGGAGTGATAAGATCTAGCCCTGCTCCTGCGACAGCTACCTGAACACTCATTTTGTTCCCTGTTAAATACCTCTCTTGGGGCCAGATATTCAAAACTTTGCCCAGGGGCAAAATTAGCACTGCCCGGCGGGCAAACTGTGCCCAGAGCAAAAACATAGCCATATTCAAAATGAATAGCCCGGTGCAAACCCAGCTGAATATAGCAAGCGAAGGAAGCTGGGCAAACAGGCCCAGGAGTGCAGGGCAAACATTGCCCAGGATTAAGACAGCACTAAATATAGCAGAGAGGCAGCACTGAATATAGCAATCAGACAGAGGGCAGTGCAAACACCCACAAAACAAAAAGTGTCACAGAGGTGTAAGCAGCTGTCCAGGAACACAGGAAAGCAGAAGAGCCCAGCCAGACACAACTACAGTACCAGTGAAAGGAATGGAATAACCTACAACCACAAGTGAAATCAACGCACACAGAACACTGTCAAATCCCAAGTCCACCCAAAAAGACACAGGACACAGAATGTCAACTTCAAAAAGTATAATGTAAACTGTGAAAATACAAAGTGCAAAGGCAACATGAACATATTTACAGAAAAAAATCAAAACACAGCAGAACACTTTTATGTACAAATGGGTGCAAGAAAAACCTAATGAAAGGGAAAGGGCAAGGCGAAACAAAGGGATTGACAACAATGGGAAAACAACAGTAATAGTGCAAACAGTCAAATGTTAAATAAAGCAACAGAACAATGGGGTAAGAATGTGGTTGTGTGAGGGATGTGGAAATGCAAAGCAATGATGGGAACAGGATGGCAGAAACAGGGCTAGGGACACTGGGCCAGGGACAGGAAGCAGGATAAGATACATAGAATGCAGGGGTTAGGTGCGGGCAGGTGCTGGCACGTTCTTCAATACAGCTGCAACACGCCTTGTCTCTGATATGAGCACAGCCTGTTGTTCAATTAGGTGCGCTGCTGGCACACTATCCTCCTCAGAAGCTCCTCTGTTCCCTCACCCTCCTCTGGATGGCTGGCCCACAGTGATGACCTCACGTGGACCTACAGGAGAAGGGGACCACATCAGGGCATGATAATGACACAAAGGCGCCATGTACCACCACACGGTGGACAGCATGCCCAACAACCATGCCCATGTGCTAGTATGTAACAAACCACACACACACTAACATGTGCCTGCAGGACAAGGCAGTACATAACAGGCAGCATGCAACACCCCAGTGTACATCGATGTGCATGGAAATGCCTGAGAAACCCAACAACGTGGAGGCCAGCCAGCACAGTGGCGTGCAGACTGTAACAGTGCAAACAGACAGCCACCTCCAGAGATGTGAATGACAAGTGGACACTGACTGATATGCACATGGATGACACATGGTGGGACATGCCGCCGGTCACACAGCTATGATACAAACTACAGATGACACCAACTGGAGAAATTGCCACAGCCCCAAGCACGTGTGCAACCACACATACCTGTCATGTACACCCCCAACAGTGGCCCACCCTCACTGCTGCCCTCCACAAGAACTGTTGACACCCAGCCAAACTGCCACCCACGATGTCATAATACAGCAGCTGTACAAATGATGACAGGAAACCCTGAAGAGGTGGATGGGTGACTGACATAAGTGTGCAACAGTGGCAAGTGACACAGAGAAAGACTCAACAATGACCACAGAGAACAATGACACTGGCATCAGAACAGTAGGGACTGCAGGACAGGTAACCAAGCAGTACACAACCAGGGGAAGTGCCAATGCCCAGCCACACCACTTGCTGCAACAGAAGGGTAAGGGGCCCACAGTGGTGTACAGAATGGCACAGTGCGGACACCACCCATGCAAGAAGACACACATGTGAAACACAGACACTGGGCCTGCTCCACCAGTGGCACTGCAGTGGTTGGCAAAGGCATGCACAGGACAGTGTCACCCTGGTGGTCAAGGCATGGCGAGGCACACACACACCTGTGGGAGCAGCATCTGCCATAGGGGCTGACAACCAGCACACCATGCTACCACAGAACAACTCCTGCAGCACACCTGCATAACATGTGCACAAACAGTGTGCACTACAGGGAGAGAGGGACAGCACTCTCTTAGGGACAATGGCCCCACATCAGAGCATGAGCCCACAGGCAGGGGTGTAGCCAGACATCCACATGTTCTACATACAATTCCAAACAGCCGCACCCCCCTCATAAATGCTGTACTCAGCAACCCCAAACTGTAAACCCCTTCCAAAAGGGTATGATGTCTGTCAGATAATTCCCCACTCTCTAATGAGGTTGTACATTCCCAGGTGGGCCCCCCTCAGTTGAGTAAGTGGTTACTGTCTGAACTCTGAAAACATTTGCATTTAGTATCATGTTCCCTTATTAAACAGGGTATCTGGGACACTGTTGATAAATGTGAGATGCAAACACAGAACTAGTGTATCCTAATGAAGTGGAATATTGATATAAGTGTGTCAACCTGGGCCCTCCTCTATTGATGTTCCAGGTGGGCCCTTGCATCATCTGTCCAGGTGGGCCCTCTGCACCCCAGTCCGACCCTCTGTCCTACACAACAGCATTTAAAACAGGGCCCACACCCAGTGGCCTACAGTGACCAAAACGTCTGGTGTACCTGGAACAGTTGACAGACATGCAGTACACCAAAGTGTACACTAATGTGACAGTGCGATGCCTACATACACACTTGCTCAACTGCCTACCCTGTAAAGCCAGACTCATAGTGGAAAAGCATAACATTGCACAGTACTCACGCACAACACCACTTTCACCGTCCGTGCTCTCTGCTGCACGCTGTGCCAGTGGAGGCACCCTGCGCCTGTCGGATGATGGCCCCTGTCTGGCTTGTGGCACGTCTCTCCTGCCTGTGGTTTGTTGTCGGCGCTCTGCAGTGAGAAGAGGGTACAGCATCATCAGTACAATATCAGCCACCACAGTACGCTAAAGACCACCCTGTACCCCAGTGGTGCAGCACAACACACGCAGTGGCAGACGGGTGCAGTGCACCACCAAAGCCATGCCAAGCATGACAGGGGTCCATGCACACTGTCTACCCCATCCCACACAGTACACACATGGCTTCATGGACTCCATGAGCAACATGTGTAGCTCAGCAACACATAAGCACACCAGAACACACTGCCCCACCTCCCATGCCAGCAGTGCGTGCTACAGTCATCCTTACCTGGCACAGGCACAGTCCCCTCATGAACCATGGCCCTGCAGCATTCAAGCAGTGGTCGCTGCCTGCGCCTGAGGTCAGCATAACAATGCCGGCACTTTTCACCATCACGTGGGATACCTGTGATGGCACTTAGTCTGCGGGCAATGGAAGCCCAGACCTGCTTACGGGCCAGTCACCCTTCCACACAGGTCCAAATAGGCGGTGATGGCGCCTCTCTGTGAACTGCACGAGGTTGGCAGTCTCAACCTCATCCCCAACACTTCTGTCACGGCCCACCACTGCCCTTTGCCTAGCTCTCCCAGACATATTTGTGCTGTGAAAGGGGCAAATAAATTGAACAACAGTGCAACAACTGTGCATACACCCTGACACAGTACAACTGAAGTGCAGCGCTTGGCTGGCCATGCCGTGGCGCGCTAACAGGAAGTGATTGCAATGCGCAGGCGTGACCCCTACCATCACCCTGGTCCGATATTGCACGCATGCGTGTAGCGCCGCGCTGAAGCTGGTTAGCGCAGCGCTAAAGCTGGTTAGCGCAGCGCTAAAGCTGGTCAGCGCAGCGCTGGACCGCGCTATGACAAGGGTAACATGAGCATGCATGCTGCACATAGCGTGGCGCTGTTTCTCAAATAGTGCTGCTGTGCTAGCGCCGGGCTATTCAGAGCCATATTCAACGGCTGTATGCAAATGAGGGTACTTGTGTATGCATGGGGCAAAACGTGTGATTAGCATATCATTATTCACTCATTTGCATGACTAACAGGCAGGATTGCCTGGCCGGGCTATAAAAGGGCAAGCAGTGCACCACCAGTGTTGTATTGTGGAACTGCGGTGGGAATACAGCAGTGAACAACATGGAGAGACATGCAACAGGGGATGGGCAGCAACAGCCAGGTATGTATCAAGGGTGTGGATAGGCATATTCATTGTACACAGTTGTGTCCAGTTTGGTCAACCGCCTGTCACAAACCAATTATCAATCTAATCTGTGTATTTGGGTTAGTGTTGGCCACTGTGGACTGTGTCATGCATGTATGATCTCTTTAGGGTGTAGAGGAATCATCTGACAATTGTTTGGAAGGGTGCAGTTTTGATGGGCCGTGTACATTATGTAATGGGGGATGGTTGGAGACTGTGTACACTCCTGGTATATGACCACCGTGGACAACATCGTCCACTGCATTGTGCTCATCCCCTGCAGTTCAATGTGTCATGTGCCAATGTTTGCACATTTGTGTCTCCACGCCAGGTGCACTGGTGCTGTACCATGACAGTGCACCGTCTTGTCTTCCTGCATGTGTGGGCGATGGCTCTGCCCCCCACCGGGAGTACACAATGTACCAGTAATGTGCTCCCATGCCACAAACAGTCATGGGGGTTCATGGCACATGTGTGCACACCACTCCAGACACAGGACAGACAGTGGCAATGTGGGCATGTGCAACGTACAGGCTCATGCAGCCATCTGATATGTCCATGTGGCCTGTAGCACTGAGGGGGTGATATCATGCTGTCCACTGTGTGATGCAGTGCAGCACCGACGCAGCCACTGACACCTGTCCACTTTTTATTATCCCATAGGTGTGCAGGCTCAACCGGAGCGCATTCGTGCACCTAAATTCTCACAAGATGAGCTAAACACCCTGGCACATGAGGTAAAGGTGAGAGAACATGTGTTGTGCGCACACAGGGCCACTGATGCTGCTGTGCGGCAGGCTTGGGAGGAGGTGACTGCAGTGGTGAATGCGGTTGGTGGTCGTGGGAGATCGACTGAGGCAGTCCGGAAGTGTTGGAATGACCTCCTGCGGCGTGCAAAGGAGGAGATGGCACAGCACCACAGAGACAGGACCAGAACTGGTGGTGGTCCACAGGAACACCAGCAATGTGTGCAGGAGCCACACATGGCGGTGGTGGCATCCACATTACGGATGGTGGCAGTGGCAGGTGTGCCAGGTGGTGGTTGCGAGACATCCCTTGCACTTCCAAGGCCAGGTCTGTATTCACATGTGCAACCCCAGTATGTGGTGCAGGCAAGGGTGCATGGTCCTGCTTTTGGTGTCCTGCACAGGCTGCACTGTATCCTGTAGAAATGATGGCTGGCATGGTCAAGATCACTGTGGGGTGGGTGGGTGCATGTTGGCACAGGCTTGTGTGAGGTGGGTACCTGTCCTGAGGGCTGCATGGTGTGGTGGTGGTGGTAGTGGCGGTGGTTTGCCACAGTGTCCATGGATGGATGACTGACCCTGTCCCTATTCTCTCCTCAGCACTCTCGGACAGGCCTGCACCACCACAGCATGGTCCACAGATGTCTAGCCAGGTTCCCGAGGTTGTGGAGGAGTTTGAAGACGATCGGCCAACAACATCTGGACTTTGTGTATCTCAGGGCCATAGGGGCCCAATGCATGTTGGGCATACCCAGGGACAGGGCATGCAACTGCCTTGGGAGGAGGGGCACACCTCACCAGGGGTGTTAGGAGACAGTGGGCACCTGGATGTTGCCCCAACTGAGAGTGATGGGGTGGGAGAGGTACTGCTGGTCACTGTCACCAGTGCAGATGACAGTGATGTCTCTACATATGCACATCAGCTGGACATTCCTGTGCCAGGGGATGTAGGGTGGGGCTTGCTAAGGTCATGGAACAGGTCAGGGTGCTTCTGTAGGTGTCGGCAGTGTGGCTGAACACATGGTGGTGGGTGGTGTGGGTGGTGTTGCAGGACAGCAAGGCGTGCATTTTCTGACAACTGCTGAGGTTCCAGTCCATATGGTGCCACAGCCCACTGCCACTCGTATGCAGCAGCCGGCTGTAGCAGTTGGTGCAGTGCCACAGGCACCACTGCCAGCTGCTGCTGTGGGTCCTGTGCCTCTGGTACATGAAGGCCATGGTACCCGGCCACTCCTGCAGGCTGCTGTCACATCACAGCAAGAGGCCCGTCTGGATCTGCATGCCATGCGGCGTGAGCTGCGGCATGAGCTGGGTCAGATACGGGAGGCAATAAGAGTGGGCTTTGCTCGTGCTGAGCAGCAGGCAGAGGACAGGTTTGGCCGCCTGGTGGGTGCCATAGACCGTGGCTTCTCGGGGTTGACTGCTGCAGTGGTGGCAATTGGTGGTGTCATGCAGGGTGTGCCTATTAGTCGGCAACATGGGTTTGTTGGCTCTGGTGCACATGGCAGAGGAGCACACAGGCAGGCACACCGTGGGCGCAGGGCTGCCACTGTTACCAGTTCTGAGCCATCACAAACTCCACCTGCAACCCAGCGGCGCCGTGGCCGTCCATATCCCCTATCTGCCTCCACCAACCCCCGGGGGCACAGGAGGCCAACCGTGCCTGCCTCACCTTCCACTTCAGCTGTGTCCTCTGCACAGAGCACCCCAGGGTCCGTAACCCATGGTACGGGAGCACGCTGCATGCGTGGGTTGCGTCACCGGTGATGCCCACAGGCTGTCTGGCATACTCTAGGTGCTTCCCTGTCATGCATGGGCAGATCTGTGCACAGCGGCAGCACACACACACACACACACACACACACACACACTCCCACCAACACAGTTGCCCCTTCCCTCACAGCACACATTGCACCTCCCCACCATGATTACACCGTTTGTGTGTATCCCACCACATATGTGCTGCACAATCATGGAGTCACCACATGCACACACTATTTGTATTACACTGGGTTTGTTTGCTGTTGTGATTCTGGTTTTCACTGTAATGTTAGTCTGTGCACATTAAAATTGCTGCTCACTTGTACTCTTCAGGTTGTTGTGCAGTCTGTACTTACCCTCTGGTCTGTTGCAGTATCCTGATGATGTTGTCCGGTGCTGTATGGCCCTGCGTGCCATGCGGGTCCCTCCTCTCCAGTTGCTCCACTATCCCCTGACCACTGGCTCTGGCTCACTGTCAGACTGTCCTCAGGTTCAGGTGCCTGTATCCCACGGTTCATTGCCATGTTGTGCAGCATACAACAGGCTAGGAAGATCGGCATACCTTCTGAGGTGTATATTGTAGGGCACCACCTGATGTGTCAAGGCATCTAAATCGCATCTTCAGGATGCCAAACACCCTCTCTATAATGTTTCTTGTTCTGGCATGTGCCTCATTGTAGAGCTCCTCTGCCACTGTGGCCGGTCGGAGTACTGGTGTGAGCAGCCAGGGCCGCAGGGGATAGGCACTGTCTCCTGTCAAAACATATAACTTGTTAGTGCTGTACTGTGGTCTGTCAGCTGCTGTTCTGCACCTGTCTGTGGCCCTCCCACATCCCTTCCCTGGCCTGCAATGCCTGCCCCCATCCATGCTGTTGTGTGTTTGCCTTGTGTGCTACAACTCACCGACTAGTTGTCCACTGGGTATTCTGCCCTCCTTAAAGGCCTGACACAGCTGAGACTGGTGCCAGATGAAGGCGTCGTGGGCACTGCTGGGGTACTGTGCATATACAGTGGTGATGCGCCCCGCCGCATCGCACACCACCTGGCAGTTGATGGGTGGTACCCTTCCTGTTCACATACACATCACTGCCATCTCCAGGTGGTGCACGGATGGGGACATGGGTGCAGTCAATGGCACCCAGTACAGATGGTAGGTGCAACTCGATGGAACTGCTGCATTGTTTCTCGCGCTCTGCTGCTGTGCTGGGGAATACTATGAATTCGAAGCATGTGCAGGAGAGCCTCTAGGAACTGGGTCAGGATGCGTGAGGTGGCAGACTGTGTTACCCCAATGGTGTCCCCGTTGGTCGTTGGAACATCCCTGTGGCAAGGAAGCACATCGCTGCTGTCACCTTCTCCTCCACTGTCATGGCATGACTGCGTCTGGTGTTTGACTGCAGCTGCTCGTGCAGGAGTTCATGAAAGCTGCCTCAACATTCCCCTGTTCATCCGGTACCGGCCAACGATGTGGTCATCAGGCAGGGTCTCAAAGGAGACCCTGGGCCGGTACAGCCTGTTTGCAGCATACCGTCTCCTGAGCCTGCGTTGTGGCCCATGTTGTGCCTGCTCCCTTTCCTCCACCTCCTCCTCCTCCACTACAGCTGCCATCAATGGCAGGATCACTGCTACTGGGACTGCACACATTCCTACTTCCTGTGCTGCTCCCTCCTCCTCTGTGTTTTGCCCTGTGTTTAGACCGGCCTTTTATAGGCGGTAACTAGCGCCGCGCTAAGGGCTGCGCTATGTATCCTAGCCTGGCTGGACCTTTGAATATCCCCTTGCACGTCTCTCTGCACACCCCGCCCATCCTTTTGCCCCTTGCATACATTACTGGTTAGCCCAGCGCTACTGCAGTTTGGCAGCGCTATTTGGCCTTTTGAATATGGCAGACCAGCGCTAATCCCGCGCTAAACCTGCGCAAATGATTTTTGCCCGGCGCAAGGTTTTGAATATCTGGCCCTTGATGTGTAATCTCTGTCATCTCTGGAATTTGCATTATTTTCTACCTGCTACCTCTAATTAAATTTTTTCTGAGAGCATATTCAGCTGTTTCTCCTTATCTTTAAAGTTTGTAAGATTCTTAAATGGGCCTAATTCTCACTGAATAATTGGGGTACTAAAAATAAAAAGACAAAAACTCAAGGTACAGAGCAATTAACAAACCAAAAGTCGGACACTCACCAACTTCAAACTGACAAGAGCACAGGTCTCATAGAAAAAAAAGATTTTATTACATCTTAAAAATATGTGGCATAAAAAATGCCTGACACGTTTCTGCGTGTCTGTCCAAAATGCGTCAGGTGTTTTTTATGCCACATATTTTTAATATTTAATAAAATCCTTTTTTTCTACATGAGACCTGTACCCTTGTCAGTTTGAGGTTGGCAAGTGCCCAACTTTTTTAGTTTATTGTTTGCATAGTTTGTCTGGTAGCACCACCTACCTAGTGCAAGTTACTGTTTGTTCTGTATGGAGGAATTAGTTCCTCTTATCACACAGGAAGATCCAGCAGAAATAAATATAACACAGGAAACCAGTGGACATTGTAACCAAATTAATATGGGTAATCTCACAATCACCAATACTAGCTTTGATCCAAGGACTGCCCAGACTGAGTTAAACCATCAGTCTATTCAGTTTAGTTAACGGTAACATGACTCTATGGGAAATCAAGGTGCTGCTTTAAGTGCAAGTCAAGTAACCTTCATAACCATTTCTGGAATCTTACAGTGACAGGATGAATCAGTCCACCAAATTAAAACTAAAATACAATATCTACTCCTTTTGGAAAGCAACAATGATTTAAATGTAAGTACATACAGACAATAAAATAGTAATGCTGGGGATAATTTAACTATTTTTGTTGCTAGAATGAAAAAAGCCATTAGAATCCAGAATAATTGATTTACTTTGGAACTCCTTGGAATGGTTATGCCCCCACCCCAAAAAAAAAATAAAAAAAATAATTGAGGGCTTCTTGGACCAAGCCTAGTTACATAGCCTTGCTGCACATGTCCATAGCATAGAAAAGGTGATAGGAATAATGAATCCTTATTCAAGTGAAAATAATTATTATTATGACGGAAGACAGCAGCCTGTTTTATCTCTTTGACTGGGAGTTACCTGCTAACCAGTACATAGGGACAACCAAAAAAAATCTATTTTTTATCTTATGAGCTGGGAGTGGATTTAGGTAGGGATAGAATTGCCTGGATTACTGTTAATTTCAACCTCAACCAT
The DNA here is from genome assembly GCA_016271365.2 of Neoceratodus forsteri. NCBI lineage: Eukaryota > Metazoa > Chordata > Ceratodontiformes > Ceratodontidae > Neoceratodus > Neoceratodus forsteri. Next base: position 1,453,806,101 of record CM028129.1, on the reverse strand, counting down.
GCACCACAAATTGATTTGACAATTAAACATTTAGAATTTGCCACCCTTATGTTGATGGAAGGTCACAGATTGGATTATTGAGGATACTTACTTACTGGTATGCATTTATTTTATTTAATATTTGTTACCAGGAAGAAATCCCAAGGGCATCAAATGCCTATTTTCTTGGGTGACCTGGATACAACAACTAATAAATATAGTACAAAATGACAAGTACATTAATTATAGCAGGAAAAGGTTGAACATGAAAGACAAGACTACTTAAACTTTTTTTTTAAATACAAAGAATTACAAGTTAACATAGTGGATAATGTATGGTCTTTGGTTAATAACCACACTATAAACACTTCAAGAGGTTGCTATGACATTGTAAACCTAGAGAACGCAGCTCGAGAGGTTTTCAGATGTCATGGCAACCTCAAGAAGTGTTTTTGTAGTGGTTGTTAACCAAAAACCATACATTATATTTTATAGTGTATGGGCTACCAAGATTGCGTAATTGCAGACTGAATTACTTTACTGAACTACTTTGCAGAACATTGATTGTTGTGAGCATTCTGTTTTGTTATACTATTGATGTGACATACTTAAGAAGGGTTAACAACTGAGTGATGTCATAACAATGGCATAACAAGGTTGTAATCTGCTTGATTTCAGTTAATAATAAGGGCTCCCCATACATTGTATACTATTAGGCAACTCATGTCACAGTTTTACAACATGGGAAGTCCAGAACCTTTGTCCTTGAGATGACTTGTAAGAAGGAAAGTACAATTTGCCAACATTAGCTAACCTTGTACAATAAGAATGAAAATAAACTAAAATATTAGACATAAATAAAACAGATATTTGAGTATCTAACAACCTTTTAAGAAATAACAGACTAAAATAATTCACCATTTGCTTGAAAAAAAACAACCTAAAATATTATACAAGGTACGGTGATGAGTTAAATGAGTAGTTGAACTAGTAAATCTACAAACTGAATGATACAAAGTTCTTATATGAAGCAAGTTAGTACTAGTCGCTGAAGAATAAATGGGAAGCCCATAATCAATAGTACATAACAGTAGCGAATGACCCAGAACCTTTCTTGAATAGGCAGAAAAACAGTAACTTAATCTATAGAGTTGTCCTAGTCTAGAATGTACTGTTTTGACAATATTATTAATATGTTCCTGATATGATAAATTTTTATCCGAGACAAATCCTAAGTATTGAAATTGCAACACATGTTCAATTTTGACACCTTTTGCATCATAAAAACAGATAATGATCCTAGATGACTTAATCTGTTAGAGAACCAAAAATTGAAGATTTAGCTTTGTTAATATTTAGCAACATTCCATTGTCTAATAGCTATTGTTGGACATTTAAAAAATCTTTAAGTAAATTAGTATTAATTTCTGAATAATCTTCCCCAGACCGATATAAAACAATATCATCTGCATACATAAGAACAATACATTGTCATATACTACCTGAAACATGAACACTAAATGAAGTTCCACCTAGGGAAGTCTACTCCACTGTTCCCCTAGCAGAAGCTCCTATCCCTAATTATATCAGGCTCCCATTGCATAACAGATATGGCCCATTGGAGAATTTACCAAAAAACTATAACTGACAGTCTATACTTCCAGTAGTAGGTCAAGCTGGTGTTATTTGTAATAGGAGATAGAATTACATATCAGTTTTATCTTGTAGTGTTGGCGGCCTGGCTCGAAAAACAGTAGAACATGAATGTATTGCATTTTGTTCTGGCATGATATTCTCCTGTTACAGGAAACTTGATGGGTGGGTGGGTGAGTTTCCCACAGTCTCAGGCTATAAGTTATTTAAAATAGATGCTTAAAAAACTGAATTCCAGCTATCTCTAAAATTGGAGGTAAAAACCACCTGATTGTTTTTTTTTAACTAATAAAGATATCACGGAAGATTGCTAAACTAATTGTTATATATACCCCCTGAAAATTCCTCAGGATATGATATGTCATGCTGAGAACCTCTTGCTGAGGTCACTGAAGAAATAAATTCAAAATTGTTGGACTATGAGGTCATGATAATTGGGGACTTCAAGAGTAGGTAAATATGCTACATGGGACTTGGATCATGGAACCTCTTTTAGGGAACCATGAATGCATATGATTTTAAGTGATTATCTAGTTCCAGAAAGGTAATTTCTATATAAATGTGTAAATTCACACAGAAAAACTCACTCAACCCATGTTGGAAAATCATTTTTTGTTAATAAATAGTGGAACCAGGCGGGACATGATAGGAAACATTAATTATCTATGCCCAACTGGTAATTCAACAATAGACCTAAAATGGTGTAATTTAGATGCTATGGCAATGTATAGAGTAGTTGCAGATGTTTTCAGAACAGAAATAGGCTGGTGACTCCCTCTCTGTCATTACCTCTTCAACTGTATTATTCAGTTTCGAATTTTGCCACTATCATGGCCAATGAGTATAATTTTCCCATTAAAAAATTATCCATTAGAAACCCACTCATGTATTGGCTGGCCTGTGAACTTACTGGACACTTCCCAAAACATTTCATTAAAATAATATTACAGAGTTTAAAGGATTGGGTTGATAATAAAAAAAAGATGCACAAAACAGATTATGATAAGGTACAGTAGGTCCAAGAGCCAGCATAGCCTGATGTTGAGCAATCTGGCCTAAAATACTGTACATCAGAATGAAAACAGTCCAGTTGTATTGTTGCATTATGCACTTCAATTCTACATTCACTACAAATAGTAGAAAGAGTCTCTGGGAAGTAATATATCAAGAAGGAATTAATCCAGTTTTACTTGACACTCTAATTCAGTTTCACAGCTCCACATGGCTAAAGTACAGCATGAACAGCATGGAAACTTTCATCAAATTATGATGAGTTTAGAAGTATGCTAAGGTTGTAACCTTTCACCAATGTTGTTCAATTTATATATCAGTAGAATTATTACACAACCCTATGATAAGGGAATTTAACTCATCAATAGTTTTCAACATGAGGATTAGCCATCTAGCTTACATGGATGATGTTTTCATTTCAACATCATTTTTAGGACTATCAAGAAAGGTTGGGATGTTTCAACATGTATGTCATCCTTAAACGTTACAAATACCCAAGGAAAAAACAAAAATGTTTGTTTTCAGTCAAAAGGGAGGGAAAGACAATTCCTATACTGTTTATCAATAATAATCTAGTGGAAACAGTTCAGAGCTACAGTATAACTATCTGGGCATTAGACTGTCTTCATCATTGTCTTTGACTAAGCATTTTGAAATTATTGAAATCAAAACTAGCAGAACAATACCATCCTTTAAGAGGCTCTATAAAAGATATGGAGGAAACTCTACTCAAGAAATTTTACCTGTACACAATGCAAAAATGAAATCATTTTCTGTATACATCAGAGATCTGGGGTTTCTTGCTAATTTCTCATCATTGGAAATTATGGTAAATAAATTATAGAAACATTTATTAAAGTTACCATCATTTGTTAGTTCACAGATAGTAACAGCTGAACTGGTTCAATTTATCTTTGAAACCCAGATACAAGACAGAACTACAAACTTCTATTTAGATCTTGTTAAGTTATCATAACATAATTTCCCAGCCAAATAGCTTTCAGAAACAGATACATTATTCTGACAAGGGATTTATGTTCCCATACTTAGCCTACTGGAATAAATAATATATCCAGCTGGTCTGGGTTCCTTTCAGACCAAAATATATCTGGGACCAAAAGATGTCATTAAAGGAATAATGAAACAAAGTTGCCAAGTTATTGTCATGCAGAAGGATCTGGAAGCAATTAAAGACTTTCAGTTGAACCAATGGTGCAGAATTAATAAAAATATATTCTCTTATGAGAAATATCAAAAAGAAAATAGTATTGTTACAATATTTAGGATGGAACTTTATACAAGCAATGCATTATATTTCAAACAAAAATGTAATGGAGTCCTGATCCCTCTTTGTCACTCTGCTTTAAAAGAACAAGGCAATTTGAAATTTAAACACTTTATTGAGTTTAAGGATGCAAATAACTCAGTATTCATTACAGATACATCGTGATGAGGGGACAACCACTCCTAGGCATCACAGATATAACAATATCATACAGAAGAACATGAAAACATGAGATGCCCGTTTCCATCAAATCCCGACAACTACATTCTATCATCCCTATAATCCCTCCCATTAACCACCCCCCACCCCTGGAGTGTGCTCCCCGCTCAAGTACTAACGAACTAAATCAAAATTCTATTAAGATGTTGTGATATCACTCTAACAGGTTGAGGTTCCAACAGAGACACCTACACCCAGATTATTTATGTAAATACAGAGTGTACAATTTACCCCACTTTTTATTAAATGAACCCACACAGTTACGCAAACTTGCTATCAGCCTTTCATTTTTAAAGCAGGTAAACATTTCTTTTAGCCATTCTGCATAGGTTATATTTTGTTGGTCCATCCAATGCTTAAGTACCAGTTTTTTAACCCCCATCGAAATTAGTGCCATGTGGAATTTACGTTCTGTAACGTGAATATCAGAGTATATACTCAGGATACATATTTCTATTGTAAACAGACCATCCAAACCCAGTAAAGGACTAAGGTTTGTTTGAATTGTCTGCCATAATGGTGCAACTTTCTCACAATGCCAAAAAATGTGTAGCAGATTACCTTCATTCCGGCCACATCTAGTGCAGCTGGAATCAGAGAGCCTGCCCAGTCTAACCAATTTCACCAGAGTGTAATACATGTTATTCAAGATGTAATATTGAATAAGTCTTAATCTATCCTGAGTATGAAATCTATGTAAATCTGTCCAGATCTGAGACCAATTAAATGTAGTATTTGGCAGGAGAGAAGACCAAACTGCAGAACCCGGTAAGGGTTCGGGAGATTTGAGGCCTAGTAAGAAGGAATAGATCCTCGAAACTGCGTGCGGTCAGTTTACATAACTTTGAATATGAAAAAAGAAGGGTCTGATTTGAGATTCTTTAAATTCCGTGCCAAAATTATTCAAGACCAAGTGTCTCAATTGATATATTTTGAATATATCTTTTGGTGGTATTTCAAAAGACTCCATGATTCCGAGAGAAGAGAGAAGAGAGCCCTGTGGGAACAACTTCTCTACCAGTTTTCCTTGGAGTTGGGGGAGCCACCTTAAGGGAATCGGTGAACCACCAATTCTGATATTGGGATTGACAGTGAGAGATTGTGCCATGTCCCTTTTGTCTGATATACCAAAGAAATGCCAGCATTGATCCAGAACCTTGAGTGAAGTACCGATAACAGACTCTTTGATTAGAGATGGTAGTGTCGAGTATGAGAGAGAGAAAATAAGAGACGATTTAAGGTTATTTGTTTCCAGAATATGTCTTTCGAGCTGTAACCAGATAGGGATAAAATCGTCATCTCTAACTAGTAACCATCGACCCAGTTTCGACAAGTGACTAGCCCAGTAATAGAATATAAAATTGGGGAGACATAATCCCCCAAGGTTCTTGGGGAGACTAAGTTTAAAGAAAGAACGTCTGGGACATTTACCCTGCCAAATAAATTTAGAGAGTGTGGAATGAAAGTGCTGCAGACATGACAAAGGAAGCCATATATTGAGCAGGTTCAATGGATAAAAAAGGCGGGGCAAGACATTCATCTTGACGATGTTGACCCTACCCCATAATGAGAGAGGGAGTTTAGCCCATCTTTTAAGATCGTGCTGAATATTTACCATTAAGTCATCCAAGTTGAGTTTTTGAGTGAAGCAGGATCTGTAGAGAGGTGCAGCCCTAGGTATTTAATTAAGTGGGAGGACCACTTCATCCCAAACTGCAGAAAGCTGGCCTTATGTGTAAAAAATATTCAATGGGAAGATTTCAGATTTAGTGAGATTTAATTTATAATTGGACACTTGGCTATATTGAGCAATGATTTTTAACGCATGAGCCAATGATTTATCAGGATGAGCCAGATGAGGTAGTATATCATCTGCATATGCAGATAAGGTTAGTGTATGTTGATGTATTGAACAGCCTTGTATATATGGATCCTGTTTAATAGAGAGAAGAAGGGGTTCCAGATATAAATTGAAAAGAAAGGGGGATAATGGACATCCTTGTCTGGTGCCCTTAAACAACAGAAAGCGGGATGAAAAAACCCCGTTGCAGTAAATTCTTGTGGAGGGTGCCTTATACACTGTTTGGATCCATCTGATGAATGAATCTGGGAAGTCCATTTTATTAAGTGTGGCCCAGAGGAAGTCCCAATTAACTCGGTCAAAGGCCTTTTCGGCATCCAATGAGATGAGGGCCATAGGGATATGAGAATTTTGGGCGGCCTGAAAGATATGAGAGAGAGTTCTAAGATGGTCAGCCGAGGAGCGGCCCTGCACAAAGCCGACTTGTTCGGGACTCAACAGGTGAGTCCAAAACTTCTTGACCCTATTAGCTAGTACTTTTGTTAATATTTTAATATCGCAATTTAAGAGAGAAATGGGACGGTAGCTAGTCGGATCCTCAGGAGATTTATCTGGCTTGAGAAGTAGAACTATTGTGGCCTCCAGTAATGTGGAGTCTAGAGTGTCTGCGTTATACATATACTCATATAGATTGAGCAAAAGAGGGGCTAACTCTTTGTGAAAGATTTTATAAAAGTTGGATGGGAAACCTTCGGGTCCCGGTGATTTATCTGGAACTAGGCCATTAATTGCTTCTTCCACTTCTGAGATAGAGATAGGGGAGGATAGAGCTAGCTTGTGGTGCATCTGTAGGCAGGGTAAGTTCAGGCCTTCCAAGTAACTCTCAATCTCTGATGGGGATGCTGGGGTGGAATTTTTGCTATACAAAGAACTATAATATTCTTCAAAAACTTTGGTGATATCCCAGGATGAGGTTTTAGTGGAGCCGTCTTGGGCTTGCAGAGCCGGAATCAATCTAGAGCTTTCCATTTTCTGTAATCTCAGAGCTAATAGTCGACCTGATTTTTCCCCTTGATCTACGTATTTGGTCTGAGTTCTCAAAATGGTATATTCTGCTTTCTCTTTCAATAGATCCGAGTACTCGTTCTTTAATGCTAGCAGTGTCTCTATGCCATTGGAGGATGGGGAGTTCAGCAGAGTATTTTTTAGATCTTTAATACGAGTTAGGAGATCAAGTGCTTTACTATCTCTATCTCTGTTTCTCTTGGATGCTAGCTTGATTAGTTACCCACGTAGGAAGCATTTAAGGGCACACCAGACCAAATCAGCTCTAGGTATAGAGTCTTTATTATTCTCCATGTAAAAAGAAATTAAGTTTCTGATGCGAGAGACTATTTGCTCATCTTTCAAGAGTTGTGTATTTAGTCTCCAAGATGTATCTCTTTGGAGAGTAAAGTCTGGGGAAAGCGTTAACCAGGTAATTGAATGATCTGATAGAATAATAGGCTCAATATCAGCTTGGTTAAGACCAGGTAAAAGTGAAGTACTAATAAGAATATAATCTATTCTTGACCATGATTGGTGAACGTGTGAATAGAAGGAGAACTTACGGTTCGAAGGATGGAGGAGGCGTCAAGGGTCAGATAGTCCCAGGACGTCCTTAAAATCTGTTAGTGCCCTTTGGGCTGGTGTAGGCAGTTTTGACAATGAGAATATTTTATCCAATTCTTGAGATGGTGGTATATTCCAGTCCTCTCCCAAAATTATTTGGGCAGGCAAGAGTCCACCTATCTTCCCTGTTAAATTCATAATGAACTCTGCATCCCCTCCAATAGGCCCATATATGGACCCCAGCACTACTGTTTTGTTACTAAGTGCTCCCTTTACAAGAATGAATCTGCCTTCTGGGTCTACAGTCTTCTCTCCTGCCAAAAGCAATACATGCTTTTTCATTATAATAGCCACTCCCCTACTTGATGACGATCCGCTTGAAGCAAAGACTTGAGCAAAGCCCTGTCTGCGTAACCAGTGTACCTCTGTATCTAGTAGGTGGGTTTCCTGAAGCATAAGAATATCTATTTTAAGTATCTCCGAATTTTTGAAGACCTGATACCTTTTTGTTTTGTCTCTGATACCTCTTATATTCCATGCGGTAATTCTAAGTGGTTTTACTGGCATCTTGTATCTTTAACCAATAAACATCATAGAACATCATAGACCACAATAACCAGCCCTATGGCACACTCCAACCCACCCCCATCCTATATAAGAGGGTCCATATGGACAGCCCCAGTTAACAACATCAAACATCCCTACCCAGATACAGAACCAGGTCGGGTAGTCCCGATAATGCCCTGAGACCCCCACCCCTCCCCAAAGAACAATTATAACTATTTACACTAAAGCCCCATAAAAAAAACAATCCACCAAATTAGTAGCGTTATGCTGATAAGTGAGGCTTTAACCCCCATGGCTATAACCCAGGCAACCAAATTAGTTCGGTGTTTTGACTTGTTGTGGGTGAAGGTCGGTTGAGCCTGTGTATGAAGATGACCCTTTAGGGATAGGTTCCTGCAGGTTATACCAATCCCTTTAAGCTTCAGCTCCCGATGCACGTCACCCAAGCACATCCCTGTCCCAAGCTTCCCCCACCGCCTCAACAACCACTGTGTTCCAACATTCATGGGACATGTGTCACCGTTAAGAGACTGTGAAATAAACTTTGAGTGTCATAACCACCCTCTTGTACCACTGTATATTTCCCAGTGACTTGAGTCTCATTAGAGAATTACCCTGAGCGGAGTAGCACAACACCCCTACCTTCCACTAGTATTAGGCATCTTTAGGTATCCCTAATTTATCTCTATTGTCCTGGAGAATACTCATCCCTTAATAACAGTGCTCCATTCCTTAACAAATAATACAGAGAGGTCAAGCACTCAACCTCCATGGAGCCCCTCACATCACCCAGTTACCTGCAGAATCTTTCTCGTTCCACCCTCTATGCAGCAACCATAAATTGATCAGCTCAGACTAATTAGTCCTGTTCTGGCCAGCGAATTTGTTGAGTCTAAATGACATGCCATCTGTCCCCAGGTCCTAGTACTGTTATCCCAACCCTAAGTGAATCCTAGCAAGCCATGAGACGCCCCTCCAAACCCCAGAAAGACCTAGTTTAATTCAGACAGTAATCAAGCCTATTACCCTCGCAATCTTACCCCAGACATTGACCAAGCCACCTCCGACTGAACAAAAAAGCAACCATATAGGCCGACGATTCATCAGTGGCTCTCCTCCCCCCACGCTAAATCTAAACTAAATATTCAGTGCGATAGACGGCCCATCTTAGTGAGCCAGGGATCGTCACAAACCCAGGGGCTACATATCGGTTATACCTGGTGACCGTAAAAGAAAACATTGTGCTTACTTACTGAGAATTAGTGCTTCCCTTCGATTAACATGGTTCTGAGCAGGGGACCCAAACAGGGCTAGGACTCGACCCGGTCCATTCCTGAAGCAGTCCCCCACCAACCAAAACCAATACCATAGTTCTGGTCTTCTTCCTATTCTGGGAGCACACTTCTGATTCAGCGAGAGGAATATTGGACCTACAATTTCCCACTAAGACTGGAGCCCTTTCTACCCCACTTGACTACAGACCACAGGTAAATCCAATATCTGCTAATAGCAAATGATCATGACTTTAAAAAAAAGGCAAAGAAAGCACTAACAGAAAAAGGGGAAGGACAAGTTTAGTAAAACTCGAAATTATAATTATACAGTCAGCCCGCTTTAAAGAGTTCAGGCAGTCGGAGGGTAAGGTCCTTGATAGCTTGCTCCGGTGAGTCGAAAGAAATCCAGCTATTATCCAGAAGGACTTGTAATTTCGCTGGGTATTGCATT